>CM039093.1:53592154-54275811 GCA_022113865.1 Chimonanthus praecox | reverse complement strand
ACTTTTAATATGCCTTTTTTGTCAAAATATTTTTAGATTATTCATCTTCCTTTCATAAAGTCTAATTCATAATATAATGATCATTATGCACCTAAAATTAGGTCTACTAACGGAGGTGGTCATATGTCTGTTACAAACTTCTGTATCTACTAGTTACATCTATCTACAATCAACTTTCTAAATTGTTCTCTTCCCTTCTGCAATGTTGCTTCCTTCTTTCAGTCTTTTTATTCTTTAATTTATATAGCACACAAACAACCTTTATAATCTATATTTAAAATATCTCAACAATAATTATTGATCAATTAGATAAATAAAAATTAGATAGTTATTTAAAATTTTGTGTGAAATGATCATCTTATTTTTTATTTTCTTAAATTAAGAGGTAAAATGGTAATTTGATGCGACATTAGGAACGCAAATGCTTCCGAGTCTTAAACCCTACTCTAGAGAGAAAAATGCTAAAACCCTACTCACTCCCATTTGAGAATCGAGAGGAGAGTGGGTTTTTCCTAGAAATCTGCCATGGGTTCTTTTCTGAAGAATCTGATTAGAGCCCTAGATTCCCACAGTCGATCCTCAGCTGTCCGATCTTACTCTTCTGGAAGCCTCAGCATCTACTCCAAGATCAGCCAAGAATCTGATAAGAGCCGTCGAAACCCTAATCTCAGCCTCGTTCCTGTTCTCAACCGATGGATTAAGGATGGAAACTCTGCCAGCGCTTCGGAACTCCAGCAAATCATCCGCGATCTACGGAAGCGCAATCTGTACCCGCAAGCCCTTGAGGTTCCCATTCTTCCCCTTTTCTAGCCGTTTTCATTTCCTTACAACATTTATGGTAGTTGTGATCAGTTGCCGTTCATCCATCGGGCGAGACACGCCATGGATGGACAGTGCTCTAGAAATGGTTTCATGCTATTGTGATTGAATACGTCACAGTTTCATTCTTTCTGTTTCTTTCCTGCAATTTGATGGTGAACTATTTAATATAAGCAAGGGTATGCTTGCAGTGAGGGGAAAACAATGGCGCACTCAAAAGCGCGGCAATTTCTTAACCATGTCTTGGTTGTATTGTTCATTATGTAAAGAAATGGGTGTAAATTTCTCCAATCCTTATCTTAAAAGAAGTCCTATCCTCTCTGAACTTTTCCATGGACTGTTTAATTCAAAATGACTTATAACTTCTCGGAGTATTTGTCTGTATATTACCAAAAAGAAGGGATCTGTGTCCGTAGGTATACAAATTTCAACTATCCTACCAGATTTGCTAAACAGAGAAAGAGTGTAATTTCAAACATTGTTCAGGTATATCTGAGATAATGACAGAGCTGGAGATGCAACAGTCCTCCCAACAAGGATGAACAGGTGAGCGCTCTGTCATTGCTCTAGAGCATTCAAATCAAGCCATTTTCTAGTATGCCCCAAATCCACGCATATACCTTTCCGTTTGCCCACCATTCAATGATAGAGTATAGTGGACAAGGCTCAAATTACCCAACAGTTAACATATGAGAGTTTGAAGGTGTTGACACAGCCTCATCATGTCAGCTCCTAAAAATGAAGAAAATTCATGCAGAAAATGACTTAGAAATAGAAAAAGCAGATTTTAGGATTGAGTTTTATCTATTGGAAAGTTTTGGCCAACACCCTTGTCATGTTAGCTCCTAAAAATAGGATGTGAAAATGGCTGAAGTATAAAAGTTTTTAGGATTCATTTTGGTTAATTGGAAAGATTTAGGCCACCCTTGACATGTCAACAACTAAAGAATAGGGAAAACTTAGAAAAAGTAAACCCCCACCCACCTTCAAAAAAAAAAAAAGGAAAAAGGAACAAAAAAAAGAAAAAAGAGATTTAGTATATTGAATTTGGTGAGTTAAAAAGGATTTAGCCTACTCCATTGGACGAGATTGTCATGTTTATGCCTAATTAGAAAAAAGTTGTAAAAAATACCTTCACCTATATTTAAAAGGTCATGAGACCCACACCTAGTTATAAAGAAAATTCAAACAAAAATGGCCAAAAAAAAAAATCCTTTTTGAAGGATTGAGTTTAGTGATTTGGTAGTATTTGGCTTTGCTTGTATGGATAGGACTGCTTGGGTTTAGGGTTTATTCATCATCTAAAAATAAGGGACCCCTTTGACCGATTGGCCCCTTTTGACCAAGCCATACCCATTATCTTTAACCGATCCTTCCTTTCGCTCCGTCAAATGGTATTCACAGCCTCGATTGAATTGTTATCCAAACAAAGGTTTGTCCTTCTTCATTGTGAACGGGTGGGATCTCAGATCTAATGGCCTCCCCTACAAAGTATCCAAGAGTTCCAAGCAAAAGTGATGCGGTTCACTATGAATCTCAACCCAAGCCCCTTAGATGATCGACATGTCCTACTCAGGGACAAATGCTCGCGACAATTGGGGTAGGAGACCCCATATGTCCCAAACTCGACTTGCTTAGAAAGACTATTCAAGTGATCATGAAGTAGAAGACTTCCTTATGCAATCTGAGCTGTGGACGCTTTGAACACGGGGCAAAGGTTCGACCCGATCTTCTTGTGTTTGTTCTGGACATTTGCCCTTTTTCCCTGAACGTACTACATCCCCTATGCGGGGAACAGGTCGAAGTCCACTAGCACTTGAGAAGCAAGAATCTTTCCTCCTAATCAACGAAATCAAGCAGGAATTACTAGAGACAGACAAAGTCCTACCCTTGGTCATGCATGAGTCAAAGCTGTAATTCGCGCCCGTTCCACCAGAGAACATTGTCTCTCAACAGTTGCAGCCAGTGCAAGTAGTATAGAAAATATCATTGCTGAAGAATGAGCCACCTACATTGCCGACACTATAGACAATGCAACCAACGAAGATCAATTCACCATTTGTGTTGCAACTGCCACATGCGTCACATGCATCACAAAAGATGGAATTGGTCGAAAGTGAGCGTCATATTCGAGTGGGACGTGGCTTTGGCACATGCTGAGTTTGCATACATCAATGTGGAGAATCGGTCATTTGGCAAAACACCATTCGAAGTTGTCTTGGGACCGTCACTAACTCATACTTTGGACCTTGTTCCACTATCGAAAGCAGTGTTGTTGAAATCGTCCGAGTTGCGAGTCAATTCGGACCACTCAGTTCGGATGGCCTAGCGAGTCAATTCGTTGGTTCAATCGAAAAAACTCATTAATCGGCCGAGTTTTGCGAAAATCGAAGATCGTGCGATTCCAAAATCGCCAATCGCACCATCGTGCGATGAAGAGGAAAAATAGAAAAAAAAAAGAGAGGAAAAATCAGTAAAAAAAAATAAAGACACAGAGAAGACGCACTTCACCTGCTACAAAACCCATCCTTTCGCTTCCTCTTCCTCTCTTCTTCTTCTTCGTCGCCCCTCTGCATCGCCTTCATCCCTCAAAAACTTCTCTGTTTTTCGTAAGCCTTTCCTCACTTTTTTCGTTTTCAACGAAAGCAACGAAACCCCTTTCCTTTCTTTCATTCGTTATCTTTTAACAATATATTTTAATATTTTTTATCCTTGATGTGAAAGCAAAAATGACATGTGACAAAATTGTGAAAGCCAAAAAAAAAAAGTTACACCAAGTTGCTAGATTTTTTTTTTACTCATTTGCATATTATATAATTTTTTAACATTCTCACAGTTGATAAAATAAGTTACATTCACATATATATATATATATATATATATATAGAAAACAATTTATGCACTTAATATTTAATTATGTATGTTTAAATCTTGTATTGATAATTTTTTATCCTTTTTTTTTTTTGTAGATGATTATTTCTTTTTAATGGGACATTTACTGTTTCACTTTACTTAGACCTTATCCGAACATACTTTCGTGGAAAAGAAATAATAAATTAATTTCAGGGATTTGATAAGAAGTGGAGTTTAAATAATAACAATAATAGTGCACTATCTATATTAATAATGCATTATGAGAAATAAGTTCAGCGTCTCAGTTTAGTTTTAATAAAATGTTAATTATTGAATATAATATCTTATCAAATTAAATTAGAATTTTTTACTATATTGACTCTAGAAATAAATTTTAATTCAACAATATTTATATATTTTATTAAATAAATAGAACTGATGGTAGAACTCCACTTCGACCTTTAACATTATTAAACTAAATCAGTTATTTTAAATCATTAAATCAATAACTAAATCAATAAATAATAATTATAGTAAAAAAAAAGGTTAAAAATATTAAAACTCTTACTATTTTACGATTTACGATTAACGAGTCACACCTCTAGATCGATTCACGATCCGAGTCGAGTTTGACAACATTGACTGAAAGTACCCAGCATTAGTTAAGTTGCAGGCAACATGGTCAATCGCGTGGCGGAAATTCATGCAGAGGTAAAACGAAACTTAGAGAGTGCTAATGCCAAGTACAAGACAGTTGCGGACAAGTATCGACGGTTGAAGGTCCACAAGAAAGGAGATACGGTGATGGTGCATCTACGGAAAGAATGGGTCCTTATAGGTACTTACAACAAGCTGAATCCCAAGAAAATTAGACATTTTCAAGTTCTAAGGAAAATCAACGACAACGCCTATGTGATCAACCTTCGAGACAATTATGGGATTTTGAAGACATTTAATGTTCAAGATTTATTTGACTATCGCTCCCCTTTCTCAACCTCATCAGCTATTGACTCGAGGATGAGTCCCTTTTAAACACAGGGGACTGATGTAGTAGTGTCTTAAGACCAAAAGTATGCGAAGCCAGGACCAGCTCACGTCCGTCCCTGATTCCCTGATTTTTTTTCGAATTCCCTGAGTTTCGCCGTCTTGAAGAAGCAACAATTTTTTTTTTTTTGTATTACTATTTATTTAGTTCCTTTTTTCTTCTTTGGTTTCTCTCCTTGTAAATTCATTTAGAAGATTTCCTTTTTTCCAATTTTTTGTATAAAACCCCTTTTGGGTTTGGAAAAGAGGCACGGATAATATCAATGAAATTTGCAACAGTTCTATTCTTCCTTTTTCTTCTTCTTCCTTGCCGCTCTCTGAAATCCGACGACAGAGCTTGACGGACATCCTTTCTTTCCCATCTCCCTACAGTGTTTCTGCAACCCCCAACCCTGGTGACGATGAACGTCGGGCACCATTCGACCTTTCCTCACCGAACAAAAGCCTTCCTTTTGTCCGTTGCTCCGCCAGCAGCACTGCTCCCGCTTCTGCCACCTCCGCTCAACAACCTTCCTATTGTCACCCTTGTATTCATCGTTCCCTCTCCTACACCCCATCCAAATCCCTGCCATCTTCCCATCAGCTGCCGATCTTGTTACTATCCCTCTCTACGTCTCCTACGTCGCCATTCAATACCCCAACCGAATTACCAGACCCCTCATCCATCACCTGACTTCCCAGATCTGTTCGGGACGGACGCAACTCCTAGCAACTAACCTTTCCCTTTTCCAAAGTCCCTTCCATCTGTGGGCCCCTTCTGACCCATTTACCCATCTTAACTGGACCTAACCCACTCTCACCCTCCGATCCAATTACCTGTTGCGCCAGATTGGCCTTTTGACTTGTCATTTCCATTGTACCCTAAGCTCTCTTTTAATGATGATGTGGCCATCATATGACTTTTCTAAATCCTTGGGGCATCTTTTTACATCAAAAATCCAATCCCGTTCTATTCCTTTGTCCCTGTTATTTCTGTGAAAACCTTAAAATTATTCCTCTCATTGTTATGAAAGATACCACCCTACACCTGCGTCACTCGGTTTGCCTCTAGCTCCCCATCAACATTGTACTTGAGGAATCCGTAGTAGGAATATCATGAAAATTGAATCGTATCATAAAATTGTCACAACCATAAATTGTATATCATAAAACATAGAGTTGTTTAATGTATCCATGGGATTAGTCTCATTTCCAACGTGAGGTGGGGATA
Organism: Chimonanthus praecox; assembly: GCA_022113865.1. NCBI lineage: Eukaryota > Viridiplantae > Streptophyta > Magnoliopsida > Laurales > Calycanthaceae > Chimonanthus > Chimonanthus praecox. Next base: position 54,269,885 of record CM039093.1, on the reverse strand, counting down.
CCCATGATATTCAAAAAATAAAAATAAAAATAAACAAACAAAACATAGAATCATAAGATTTGTAATGTTTTTCCTAAAAATATTTAATATATGAAATTACATAAAAGATATCTAAGAAATAATAGTGTAAGTAATTCTCTAATTTTCTTTCAATATTAAATGAATATTATATAACTATTTCATTGGAGCTCAAATTTCAATCTTCCAAGTTTCAATAGTATAATACTAATATGTACTCCAATTAATATTATAAAAACTCAACAATAAACTAAAAAGCCCCCAACAAGTCTAATTTATTCATAGATGCTCAACAATTCAAATCTTAGAAAGTATCAAAACAAAAAGTTTCATGTTTTTACATTCCAATAGTCCTATAATTCTATTATTTGCAAGAATTGTTAGATTCTAAACCATATAAATCATTGCTCTTGTTATGTCGTGTGAATCATAAGATACAAGTTTTGTATTGGAATATTTTGACAACTATGGTACTCCCACTCATTTCACAAATTTACAGTTGTACGGCTGAGCAGTTAGCATTTGCTACAGTGCAAATGCTTGCAAGTGAAGTTTTTCCCTCACGGGCATGTGAGGAGACTGTTCCGTACAGCTTCCATGCCAAGGACCAGCCTTCCACCACTTTTACATCCATATTTTGGTTCACTCATCTCCTCATGTCGAGGTCCTGTCTTAATGTATGTTGATGCCTACTTTTGCACTTCATGCAAGCATCTGAACGTTCTGGCCTCTTCTTATGTGTCTGGTTCGACCTCTGATCCATGTAGATCCCTTAGTGTTCTGTATTAGATGTGCCGTTGAAGTTGGTACATATTTAACAAATTCCTGATTTCATCATATTTGTTTTTATTGTTTTCTTTTAAGAGTAAAAAAAGATCCCTATTCCCAAAAATGGGGAGAGCCTAAAAAGGCTGAAAGTGCTGAGGAAGGGGTTGGTTTAGCCTCCAGCTAGGGGAGTGAGGATGGGTTTTTTTTTTTTTTTTATGTTGGGTGGGGGTGGGGGTTACCTAATAAGAGGTTACAGTCCAACAACAGAAACGAACAAAAGTCAATTCAAATAATTCAGATCTCTTTCATTTCTTCATTTCCTAATGCCTTTTATCGATACTTTTATGGATGCAGGTCTCTGAATGGATGATTGACAAGGACATGTGCAAACTAAATTCACAGGACCATGCTGTGCGGTTAGATCTGATTGGTAAGGTCCGTGGTTTGGCCTCTGCCGAAAGCTATTTCCATAGAGTGGGCAAGGAAGACAAGACCGAGAAGACATATGGTGCACTCTTGAACTGTTATGTTAGAGATGGATTGACTGAGAAGGCCCTGTTGCATATGGAGATGATGAAAGAGCTGGGCTTTGCTTCATTAGCCATGCCATACAATGACATTATGCGCCTCTATGCAAATTTAGGGCAGCACGAGATGGTTCCTTCCTTGCTGGCTGAGATGAAGGAGAATAAGGTCTTGCCAGACAATTTCAGTTACATAATGTGCATAAACTCTTATGGCATGAGATCTGATTTTGACAATATGGAGAAGGTTCTGAAAGAAATGGAGTTCCAACGCCACATCACAATTGATTGGAATATTTATTCAACAGTAGCAAACTTCTACATAAAAGCCAATTTATCTGACAAGGCAATTGCTTCACTAAAGAAAGCAGAAAAGAAGCTGCTGATGAAAACTGACCCAGCCGGTTTTAATCATTTGATTTCTCTTCATTGTAAACTTGGAAAAGTGCCCGAGATACTAAGGTTATGGAAGCTTCAGAGTTCAATGTGTAGGCACACTAACAAGGATTACATCATTGTTCTTAGATCACTCGTAAAGCTTGGTGAGTTTGAAGAAGCTGAAGCTTTGCTGAAAGAGTGGGAATATGAGTCCAAGTGTTCATATGATATTCGTGTCCCAAATGCACTTCTTGCTGGGTACTGCCGGGAGGGTTTATTAGAGAAGGCTGATGTAATTATTCGAGAGATAGCAGAGAAGAAAGGAAAGACTGCCGTCGCGAGCTGTCATGGATTGATGGCAAAGGGGTGTGTGGACAAGGACATGATGGAGAAGGCTACAGATTATATGAAGAAGGCTCTTTCAGTAGCTCATGGCAAGGAAGTTTGGAAGCCTAATGGTGAGGTGATTAAGAAGATATTGGGTTGGCTACGCTATAATGGTGATGTTGATGAGGTTGAAGCTTTTGTAGCCTTGTTGACTCAGGTGATGCCTATCGATATACAGATGTATCATGCGTTGATCAAGGCAAATATCAGGGCAGGGAGAGAAACCAAGGGAATTCTTAAGAGAATGAAAGATGATAATGTAGAACTGAATGGAGAAACAAAGAAGATTCTCCGCTCAAGAGTTAAGTCGTCGACTTAATAATGATGAGGTGACTAAAGAAAGTTGTGGTGGTGTCTGGTTGGTCTATCTATTGCTTCTTTTCATTTGATGACCCACCCATTTCTGCAAGGAATGTGTGGCAGTCATTGAATTGATGTTGCCTTTACATACATGATTGAGAAAGTTCCTAATTTTTCCCTCTTGACTTGGGATCAAGGTGATGCAATTGTAATAGAGTGGGCTACTTTTGCGGAGCAATATCACAAATCTCTTCACAGGATATTGTCAATTGTTAATAACGAGATATTTTTAAATTATCGGATTTTTAAAAGACAAATCTCGTGGAAAATATAAATATTTAAAAAATAATAAAATAAATATAATAAATAAATAAACAATTAGTTAATGTATAAAGAGAATTTTTGAATGCCACGTGATATCCAATCTAACATACAAAATAACATTATTCTCTTGTACTGAAATGCGAGAAATAAATTTAAGCTTTACTCTGCAAGTCATCTTGTGTGGTGTTGAGTGAACATGTATAACTGTTTAGATACCATTAATCTTCTCTCTCTCTCTCTCTCTCTCTCTCAATAGTTATACATGTTAGAGAAATCTAGACTGATGGTGATGGAAGTAGAACAAGTCTGATTGGAGTTTTTGTTCCATGGGCCGACAGATCTATTAGATGTGTCTCATCCACCCATTCCTTGGTTGCTATTATAGTGAAGCTGAACTAAGCATATGATTAAGCATAGAATCTTTTGCGACATTATGAACTCTTCTTGTGCTTTTCAGGACATTCTAGAGTATTCTGAAAATCTCGACGCACTTTGAAACTTCGATTCTTCAAATTTAGCTGTAACTCGTGCATGATTTTGGCACCACCAAAGTTGGCCTTCTCATATGCTTGACCAGTCACGGGGACTCGCCCTGTGACACTGGGTATTCATTTTTAATAAGTAGACTACACACTTATCAAGAAATGAACTCTAATATAGTTGGGTGGGATCGACAGAGTACGTCATGCACGATAAAGGAGCGAGACCTCAATCCGATTACCATGACTTTGTGAGATGGATATGAAAAATCAATTGCTTTGTGGCAATCAAATTTCAATATCTAAAATAATTCAATGGGGTTGGACTCAGGGGTCGAAATATCGGCCGATATTCGGTCCAGAATATCGGTCACCATATCGGCCGATATGCATAAATATCAGTATTTAAAATTTATTTTATTTAAAAAAAAAAAAAACAAAAACCGATACGGTTTTTCACGGTTTTCCACTGTTTTTTGCGGTTTTTTCACGGTTTTGAATACCAGAGGAGAGAGAAACTTATCGGCCGATATTTGCATATCGGCCGGGCCATTTTTTTGACCCCTGGTTGGACTGATGGTCAAGATCCCATCTCTTCAAGTGAGAGGTCTTGAATTTAAAGCCAACTCCCCCAAAATGGGCCACTCTATGTAAATTTTCCTGGTGTGTAGAAAGGTTTGCACATGTCTCAAAGATCGACCGTGCTTTAAGAGGCTTGGACACCTTGGTCTTAAAAAAGAAAAAATCAAATATCTAAAATCACAAGATAAAAGATATAACTCATATTAATATTTAAGAAACAGTCTCCCTAGAATATTGGTACGGCTAATTTGAAATTGGATAATGAACCATTAAGGGGACATAGAGAAGAGGAGAGTGAAATTTCATGTCTCTCATCTATTCTTGCATCTTTAGATTGGCTGTGAAATAAAAATAATTTCTTATTTTAGTAAAAAAAATAATAATAAAATTATAAAACTAATATGGACAAATGGATAAAAATTTTGTTCCCTGTTCACATGTGGTCCCATACTTTTTGCATCTAAAACATGTGCTCCCTCCTTGCCACTAGTTTTTTAGGTAGGAATAAATTTGATGGTGGAAAATTATTGAAAATTGCATTTATTGAACGGCTGCTATCATCTGAATTTGTGTTTGGATCTTCTGAATAGCCCCACCCACCTAATTCTTTGCAACTGAAGGCAAGAGACATTGGCCAGCCATGCTGCTTTTTTGGTGGTGATAATGTGATATCAACCTTTTTGTCCAGACATCCTCAGTGGAGGGAGGGAAACAAGACCGTTAAAAGAGCCATTCTTTTCTAATTTATTTATTTTTACAAATTTTGATGGCCCACAATCATTATATAAAAGTTTTGGTGTATATTTTTTAGCATAATAGTTTTTTTTTTTTAAAGGGTTGGTGAATGGAATTCTATCCGAATTAAAAAACTCGAAATTTAGATTCAATTCAAAATCTTATCGAATCTAGAAATTCGGCCATATTGTTCTATTTAAGTAAGTCCATCAATTCACTTGACTTGAAATTTTGTTACTTCTATGTAGTTCCAAATTCCCGGACTGAACAGATTTATGTAGTTCCAAATTCCAACAAACAATTCCGGTTCCACAATTCTTATTGCAATTAAAAAACTCTCAATGAAACTCATCATAAACTTTATATTCTAAAGCTTAAAAGTTTTATATTCTAGTTCTTTATTACTTTTATAAAAAATAATACTTATCGTAAACTTTTACATACAAATACTCAAATTTGTTTACTAAATTTTATAAAAGATAATAGACATCTCATTAAGAGGGTAGAAACTCATGTCAGGTTTTAATAAACCCCCAACTTAATTCATTTCACTTTATTGAATCCAATTCGATTCGATCTGAATTACTCAATCTGATTCGATTCTAATTTCTGACCCAAGTCAACCAGAGTGTCATTTCACAACTTGGTGCACTTAGGTCGAGTCGGATTAAGCCGTGTCGGGTCCGGGTCAGGTTTAATTTTCTAAACCAAACTTGACCTGAATTTCATACAGATTTTTATTTTCCCAATCCAACCCGACAGGAAATATACAAATACATAACATAAACCCACTGGCTTCTCGAATCGGATGCAGGTCGGATTTTTGACCCGATCCAAGTTTCATCCTACATTGCGTTGCTTGAAACTAGAACTGTGCTCTTGATTTATGATCCAATATCACTAATTATTGATATGAGTCAACATCCTACTTGCTACCGTTGAAAATTTGTATTTGAATTTAAGTGAATTGACAGTGACACTGAATTTGTTTTTAATTCGTTAAAAAAAAGATACATCAGTATTCTTTTCTTATTAAAAATACCAATCTTTCTATCTATTACTACTGTAAATAGAAATAACCTTTTTTTTTTAACTTAACCTTGACATAATTTTCAAAATTTATGCTGGCAATTTCATTAGTGCAAACTCATATTGTTTTTTTTACAAGTAATTCATTGAAAATCTTAAAAAGAGATTTATTTCAAGCGAGTGCGATGGATGAAATAGATTTATGATTGGACTAAAGCTCTACTTAAAAGTCTTGAATTGATCAGTAAAAAAATGATTATGAATTTATATAGATAAAATACTGTTTAATTGTAATTTTTAAAAAGAATTGGATACATATCTGATTGTAAATACAGCGAGGAAAAGAGAGTTAGAGAGAAAAGAGTGCAAATATAAATATAAATGTTAGCTTCAAATTGTTTAGATAAATAATTTAGATGATGAGATAAAAGAGTGTAAGTGATCGGATTAAAAAAATACTCAGTAAAAACTTATTTATAATTTAATTTAAATCAAGTGACCATCTGAGTAGTAGCTGGACATGAATAAGAATTAAATCACGAGGTGTTTATTACTTTTATTTTTAGAGTTTTTAATTTTTTACAGATCTTTAAATTATTATCATTCATGGTGCTACCATTTAAAATAAAATTAAAAAAATAATTGATATTAGATAAAGGGGTAGCAATCCTCCCATGGGTGTTTTTTTGCAACTAAGAACGGGTTTTACTGTATTGCCCATTATACCTTTCATATGTCGATTTCAGTGATCCGGTCAGTAATCTGATTTGTTGTTCTATATAAAAAAAACAATCTCACTTAGATAAATTTCAGTGATTCAATTTTAATGATCTGATTTTAGTGATTTAATTTTTGGTACAACGGGATAAAGATAAAGAGAAAAATCTATGAAATCCCATGTTTAATTATACAACTCACCCTTGAGTGGATTGCTGCCTTAGAGAAAGTGGCTACTCACACATACTCCATAAATATCCACATGGCATGTTGGCTCTCTTTTTCTTGAGAAAATAAGAAGCATTTAAGCTTTGCATGTAAGTAATTTAAATGCGTAGGGTTTAGTGAGTGGGTCCCATTGATGAAGGTGGGCCATGAGGGTCTGCAACACAGTTTGTGTTGTCCACTTATGAGTAGTGAATGGTCATGTTTCATTACAGCCAATCCTTAGAGTTTGGTGATAAGAATCATTATTCACAGCCAACTATTGGATGGTCACCACTCTACATTTTAACGGCAATGGATGGATAAATGGATGGATAAGATGACATTTTGGGATTATTTTTCTTATATGGCTTTGGTAATTTCATAAATATATATTTCATTAAATAAATTTATTTATTTATTTTCTTAAGAAAAACCCTTGTGAAATGACTCTTGTCCTTGTGAATTTATAAATTTGAGTTTTGGTATGGTTTTCATCAGTTATGGGTCGAATTGAAAGTTGAAACTCTCTTTCGATGTATTTTCTTTTTTAATACATAAATTTATTATTATTAGAACTATGCTCATCATTATTAAATTAATTTATTCAATATGCATCTGATGTAGATTTTTTTAAATTTAATCTAAATTTTAGGAATAGTTTTCTTGAGGGATATCACCCACAAACGACGTTTGCGGTTCAATAAAGTGGGTCTAATTCATAGAGAAAGATAGGTTTAAAAGACGGGTGCCTATATAGACACCGTGAAAATCTGCCAGCAGACACCGAATTCTGAAATTTCACTGGAAATTACCATTATGCCCTTTCCATGCGAAATCATGCGATCGATACCGCAACGCATTTTGCTTCGATCGTGCGATTGATTCACGATTCACGTGAATACAAGCGAAAGAGTTTCCTGAAGAAATCGATCGATTGATGCTTAAAAATTCAAACTGATGCGCTACGGTAACTACATTATTTAAATAAAAAAAAATTCCTTTAAAACTTTAAAGGTATTTTTTAATCACTGTGTATTTTCAAAATTTCTCAAATTGAATATCCGGACTAATTACGATAACCTGATAAAAATACTTTAAGACTTCAAGGTCTTTTGACACTCTCAAATGATTAAAACAGAGTGTTTTACAAATAAGGGTATCCCTAGACTGTGCCAAAAATACATTTGGGAGTGTCAAAAGACCTTAAAGTCTTAAAGTATTTTTATCATGTTATCGTATTTAGTCCAGATATTCAATTTGAAATTTTTTGAAAATACACAGTGATTAAAAATAACTTTAAAGTTTTAAAAAGAAATATAAAACTTTAACATTATTTTTTAAGATAAAAATACTTTAAGATTTAAAGGTCTTTTGACACTCCTAAATGTATTTTCGGTACAGTCTAGAAATACTCTTATTTGTAAAACACTCTGTTTTAATCATTTGGGAGTGTCAAAAGACCTTAAAGTCTTAAAGTATTTTTCTCAGGTTATCGTAATTAGTCCGGATATTCAATTTGAGAAATTTTGAAAATACATAGTGATTAAAAAATAACTTTAAAGTTTTAAAGGAAATTTTTTTAATTTAAATAATGTAGTTACTGTAGCACATGAATTTTTAAGCATCAATCGATCGGTTAATCGATCGATTTCTTAGGAAACTCTTTACCTCGTATTCATGTGAATCGTAAATCAATCACACGATCGATCGATCGAAGTAAAATGAGCTGTGGAATCGATCGCACGATTTCACGCGGAAAGGACAGAATGGTAATTTCTACTGAAATTTCAGAATTGCAGATTTCTGCGGTGTCTATATGGGCACCCTTAAAAGACACTGAATTTAAAATGTCATGATTTTCAAATACTCAAATATCAAAAGTCAAAATGGAATGTGTTTTAGATGATTTTTTATAAAATAGTGAGATTATGGATACTAATACAATTTATAAGCACACTGGGAATCCACCAAACAGTTTGAGGAATTTCATTGCAAGATATTTGACCATGTGAAAGTAAAATGCCCCTTTTTTTTTGTAAGAATTGAGCATCGGTAGGTGAACCAGATTATGTAAATGTAAATTTTCTTTTTCCATTTTACGTACGGGTGAAACTTGGGTAGGGTTTTAACTCGACATGCATGACTCGATTTGAATCGAGTTGAGTTGGAAAAATAAAATCGGCATGAAATTTGAGTCGGGGTCAAGTCGGATTGAGAAATTTAAAATCAACTCGACTTGACCTGACCTGATTCAATTCGAATTCTACCATGTTATAAAACAACATTTGAGTTGAGTTGAGTTGAGTTGGGTCAGAAATTCAGGTCAGATCAGGTTAAGTAATTCGGGTCGTATCAGGCAGGTTCAATAAATTTTGACATAAGTTGGGTTGGGTTTACTGAAATCCGATCCGAGCCGATCTGAATTTCAACCCTAATTTAGCTATGATAATAATATAAACAATTTCTTATTTTTCTTTTTACTTTAAAAATAAAATTAGAGGTAAAATGATAAGAAATTCTGGACCACATTATTTGATTTTTATTTTGAGCTAGAAATACTGGTGCACAAGTCACTTTTCTATCTTAATTGAGAAAATGACAAAATAAAAATTTGTATTCATAACGATAAATACAATTTGTTTTTAGTACATGAATATTTTAATTAAATCAAACTTCACCTTTTTTAATAATATATATATATTGAATTTCTTGACCGTAAATTTGACCGCTTGTAGCTCTCAATATTTATTGTGGAGTTGTTCTCTTGGTTATCTTGAAGCTTGGCCAGCTCATTCAGTTGCTTGATTGATGGTGGGACGAGTGACTCCAATCAATTTATAATAAAAAGTTATAAATTAAAATTTTGAAAAATGAACATGAGGTACACGTGAAAACATGTTTTTTTTTTTTTGGTTTTTTTATATTGGTACCACGTAGAGAGCAACCCTGTCTTTTAAAAAAAAAATTAGAATTTTAATTAATATTTTTTTAAAAAAATTACTTGTGAAAAACTGCAGAAAATCTACCGTAAAACCCCCATAGATCACCCACTAACCTTAGACACCAAGTGAAGTCATAGAGGCTCGAACCTAACACCACCCGCTTCTTGAGATGGAATGAAGTTCAAAATTTTCTCACTCACTCTCTTTATCATTTCCTACGTATTTCATCCAAATATATAAATATATATTAAAAATACTTTAAATTTAGCAAGCACTCTATCTAAAATGGAGCATGGAGAAGCCTCCCTTAATTTTAGAAAATAGTCTCATCCTCCTCAAACTTACTATCTTGACCAACCTTTCCCACCTTGGCATAATAATTTTTTATTATGGATAGATTTTTCTTAAATTTATATTTTTAAATATAAAGGTTAACTTCAAATTGATTAGACAAATGATTTAGATGATGAGAGAGAAGAAGTATTTTTAAAAAAAATATTATTTATGATTTAATTTAAATCAAGTGCAAACAAATCACAATTTAGAAGAAAACACCATCTGAGTAGTAGCTGGACATGCATAAGAATTAAATCATGAGGTGTTTATTACTTTCTTTTTCTGTATTTTTAGAGTTTTTAAATTTTACAAATCTTTAAATTATTATCATCATTGGAGCTACCATTTAAAATAAAATTAACAAATTGATATTAGAGAAAGGGGCCTACTCAGTCATAGTTCATAAACATTCACATGGCATATTGATTCTTTTTTTTCTTGCAAAAAAAAAATAAGAAGCACTTAAGCTTTGCATCTGAGTAATTTAGATGTGTATGATTTATTGAGTGGGTCCCATTGACGAAGGTGGGCCATGTCAGCCAATCCTTAGAGTTTGGTGATAAGAATCATTATTCACAGCCAAATATTGGTTGGTCACCACTCTACATTTTACTGGCAATGGATGGCTAAGATGACATTTTAAGTTTGTCAGGTAACAAGTTTGAGGAATTACGTTGCAAGCTATTTAACCATGTGAAAGTAAAGGCGCCGAAAGTACAATACCCTTTTGTTTTTTTGGGTAAGAATTGATTTGAGCATTCATCAGTCGGAGAACCAGATGATATAAATGTAAATTTTCTTTTTTTCATTTTACCTATGTCGGCTTGAAAAATCAATGGGTTTAGGTCATATATTTGTATATCTCGAATTAGATTTGATTGGAAAAAATAAAACCTGCATGAAATTTGAGTCAAGTCAAATTGAGAAATTTAAAATCAACTCGATGTGGTCTGACTCGACTCAATTCTAGTGCACCATGTTATAAAACAAAACAAAAGTTGAATCAGGTCAGAAATTTGATTCAAATCATGTTAAGTAACTTGAGTAAACAGTTCTGATTGGGTCGGATTCGATAAATTTTAATATGAATTAAATTAAGTTTATTGAAATCGAAATTAAGTCGACTTGAGATTCAGTCATAATTTTAAGCATGATAATAACATAAGCAATTTCTTATTTTTCTTTTTACTTTAAAAACAAAATTAGAGGTAATGATAAGAAATCCCCGACGGCATTATTTGATTTTTCTTTTGAGATAGAAATACTGGTGAACAAGTCACTTTTCTTTCTTAATTGAGGAAATGACAAAATAAAAATTTGTATTCATAACGATAATACAATTTATTTTTAGTACATAAATATTTTAATTACAATCAAACTTCACCATTTTTAATAATATACGTATTGAATTTATTGACCTTAAATTTGACTACTTGTAGCTCTCAATATTTATTGTGGAGTTGTTATCTTGGATTCTTGGTTATCTTGAAGCTCGGTCAGCTCTTTCAGCTCTGTCAGTTGCTTGATTGATGGTGGGACTAATGATTCCCATCAATTTATGATATAAAGTTATAAATTAAATTTTTGAAAAATCAACATGAGGTACACATGAAAACATGTTTTTTTTTTTTTTTTATAGTGAAAGCAACCCTGCCTTTTAAAAAAAACAATTAATATTTTAATAAATATTTTTTTAATTTACAAGAAACTATAAAAAATTCATCGTAAATTCTCCATAAGTGCTACTCACTGTCCTTAAGACACAACAAAATAAAATTATGAGGACTCGAATGTGATATCTCCCACTTCTTGAGATGAAATGAAGTTCAAAATTTTCTCACTCACTCTCTTTTATCATTTCCTATATATTTCATCCAAATATATAAATATATTTAAAAGATACTTTAAATTTTAGCAAACACTCTTATCTAAAATGGAGCATGGAGAAGCCTCCCTTGAATTTTTGGCATAATAAAATTTTGTTATAGATAATTTTTTCTTAAATTTTTAAATTTATATTCGTAATTCACAAAAACTTTTAACACAATTGAGAAGTTTTTATATCGTACAAAAATTAATTTTATAATTATAAAATAAATAACTTTAACGATGATAGATGTCACTCACAAGAACACAAAAAATGATGAAAAGATCACCACCACAGTCCGGCTACGTGAACATTAATAAAATAAAATAAAAAGTTCCATGCTTTTAAAGAGTTGAACAATTCACATAGTGCAGCTTCACATTAGCTTTACCAAATTTATTCCGACTCAATTTTTGAGTCCGTGAAATTGATTGAACTTAATTGGATATTATAAGAATTTGAGCTAAGTTCATTTTACTAAATATAAATATATCATTGAAAAATCTTTGAACTAAAGTGTGTCTTGCTAATTCAAAAAAGGTTAAATTAAAAAAAAACAAACTAAATGTGAAATGAGATACGGGGATTGAAGGTATGAAAATATATTATTTATAAAGAAAATATACAATCAAGGAAGAAAGTAAGCAACAAATAAAAAAAATGTGTTCCATTAGGAAATGAAAGGTGCCACGTTCAAACTCTTACGGTCTTACTTGGTGTGCCTTAAGGACAGTAGGTATCACCCATAAAGATTTTACATTGAATTTATTGCAGTTTTCCATCCTAATGTCAAAAAAAAAAAAAATTATACAATTAACATCCGGTGATTGCTAATTAATTCAAAGTAAATCTAGAAGATCTAATATATATATTAACAAAAGTCTTGTCACTTACTTATGTGACTGTAACTCTACTGGTTGTCTTCTATTTCAAGAAGCAGAAAGTTGCAGGTTCGAACCTCCATTATCTTAAAGATGATAGACACACTTGTAGAAGTTTTATATTGAATATTTTATAATTTTCCACGTATAAATTAAAAAATAAATCTTATCACTTTCATGAAAAATTGATCCCATCTTAGGTAAAAGAGCTTTCTCTTTCCTTCTCTGATAGAGACCTTCGATAAAGAATTATTATTTTTTACACTATTTTAAAAAGAATAAAGATCATTTTATTATTATTTTTCTCCTTATTATCACTTTTCTCTTAAAAAAAAATGTCAAAATAGTCTTTTTCATTTAAGACTCATGCTGGTTGAATCACTATCTCACCTAAATAGGTATTATGAGATTATTACTCTTTATTTCATCATTTTAAATTTAAAGAGAATGTAATGTGTACTTGTGTGAATTTAAGAACATAACATCCACCTATACTATTGGTGTTATAATTTCAGATAAGTTTCATTTAATTGTTTTTTTTCATGAGAAAAACCTCTAAAAGTTAAAAAAAAAGGTATAATAAAGTTACATAAAATCTAAACTTCTAGAATTAAATTAGAAGTCGTGAATTCGACTGGTCGTGAGTTATCTGAGATATATGAGATTTACAAGTGATTTCTTGTATTTGTAGGATAAATTTAAGAAAATTAATTTGGACATCAATCAGTACTTTTACTAAAATCGGACAATCATTCTATTTTTTTCTTTCATTTTATTATGATTAATTGATAACATTCTTATTTTATTTTTATAAAATGAGAAATAAATAAAAAAGTATATAATTTTAATAAATGTTACTGGTGACTAAATCAATGCGAATCATATCTCCACACGCAATTGAGTGTCGAGTATCTTCACACTCACGTTGACTGATCCACACACGTGGGTCACATGATGCACATTAATTATTCTTTACCTAACAGTCCATGCCAATAATGTGCACACAAGTTTGCATGCTTCTAGCTTACTTTTTCACACTCAGACATATAATTTATCAAATGTTTATTAGAAAATGTTTTGTTTGAAATGGAAAAGTTACTAAATATTATCTTGATGGTTATGTCAATCAAATTATGTTTTAAATTTTTAAATTTTAAAGATAATTTTTTTAAAAAAAAATTGAATGAATTTTAAAAATATAAAGAGTGACTAAAGCGAACTTTTGGTGGCTTGTATATTTAAAGAATGGCTTTTTTAATGAATTCAATACGGCTACAAAATAGATACACGTTTATAAGAATAAAACATAATTTTAAATTTTAAATATTAAAAGAGCTACTTGTGATATACAATTGAACAAATGTGTCATTGTGTATATATATTAAGAATTTTCTTCTAGAAAGTTTCTACAAAATTAAAGTGATAGAAAACCCTTGATGACCGACCCGTTCCTCCATCTTCGAAATTCATATTTTCTCATTAATTAGATTAAATAAATACATGTAACTTAATTTTTAGAATTCACTAATTACATTAAATAAAAAAAATTCTAAATTAGATGGATGAATTTAAAACTCTTCTTTTCTAGTTAGAATTGTTGAATACTTGAATGTATATTTTTTCTTTATTATTATGATTTTACATTATATAAAACAAAACATAATTAAAATAAGTGGTAACAATAAAATATTTTTTTTAACTAGCTTTCATTTGATTCAATCACTCAATTAATCTACTATACGTATATTAAATTATTTTTCTTAAAAAATAGCAGGCCGACATGATCGCCATAAAGATGTGGAGTTGGTAATTTAGATGTAGACCCTTTAGTGGGTCCCGTGCATAATTGCAGGTTCCACGTATCATTAGTGGTCCCACACCCAAAGGACAATTGTTTAATACTTTAATGATTAACGTTTAATCTATTTACCGAATCTCAAGAACGTTAGGTTGACCGTTCAGATTTACCAGTCCTATGTCTTTAAATTTTTATAATTGATTTGGCCAAACATTTCAAAATAATTATCAAATTGAAAACAACATAAATTACCGGACATAATAAAATATAAGATTTCTTGATCTTTTTGGATGAAAAATAGTTTAATTTATTTTTGACATAATATTTGGATATAAGAGTTTATCTCTAAAGAAACTTTGAAGTAAGAAATTTAATTTCAACCATTAAATTTCTCAACACATATCAAATAGGTTGAAACTATAATTAAATTAAAATTATATTTTTATACAAATAAAATATTTTTCTTTAATTTAATAAGTTAGATGGACCCCATTAACTTTCATTTGACTGGTACTTTTTTAAAATCTAATTAAACACGTTTAGTCGTGTAAGATGCTAATTTTATTGTAGTTAGGTTTACCGACTCGAGCATCTCTGCCGGGTTTGAATGTTCGTGATCTTACTTGTTAGGTACAATTGTGAGTTGAGATCCACGCCATGTATACTATAGACTAAGGATCATACTTATAAAAGGGATTAAATGAATGAATAATTGTAAAATAATCACTGATGTTTAATATTAATTTGAATCTAAAAGTTTTTTCATCTTAATCAATGATGAATATAATTGACAATTTGTTACTGTAGATACTATTAAAATATTGTTCTTGAATATTTACTCTTATAACGAATATATATCAAAATGAATATCAATTAAAATAATATTTTTAAATAATTTGAATTTATCCTTAATCGAGTCTTGCATGAGGCCGGTTAACGGGACCATATCACAAATATTGTTCTCGGGATATTAACAACGATTGATAATATCAGAATATTTTCAAATTCTTGAATTTTTACTGGTAAGATCTCATGAAAATATAATATTTAAAAATATAGAAGATAGAAATAATAATAAAATAAAATTCTTAATAAGGAATTTACTGATAATTTATCGGGTTATTATCGTGATATTATAATTTATCACGTTTTAACACAATTTTATTGGAAATTTACCATCGTGCTAATAAATATGTATGGTAAGAATATTTTTTTTATAAAATGTGATAAATTTGAAAGTATCATTAATATTTATCACATTGGACCCGACAAGCAAGCAATTTAGCCCTACCAAATTACGAGTAAAAAACCATAGTATAAGACTTTGAAGGCATATGCCTGAACGCTAGCTCTTTTATGGTAGTATGAACCTTTTAATTGTTAATTTTTCTATAAATAGTATTTTGAAAAATAGACTCATGTTGAAACTTTAATAGTAAAGATGATCACTTGTGACTTATTCATAAAAGTTTAAAAATATTGATTTCTATCATGCTCAAGTGTATCTTTCATAAAATTTTATAAAATTATATGGAAACAAGAGCAGAATAAAAAAAAATTACCTGTTGAAGGGGTTAATGTGTGAAATACATGTTTTTGAGGAGTTCAACATTAATTAAAAAAAATTTCCACCCATAAAAGGATCAAATGAAATAGCTTAATTATGAAATTTATGAATTTCATTGTATTGCACTTATTTAGTTAAAAAATCCAAAAAAAAAAATGAAGGAATTTAATGAATAATATGAATGCAGGTACATGAGTCAAGATCGGTAAATTTAAAAGGCAATATGTTTCTTTCTATATATACATCTAATTTATTTCAGGTTGACAAATTTAAATAATTTCCTTTTGATGGTGGTAACAGTGCCACTTTACTCTCCTTTGGTAACTAAAGGGGAGAAGTTAAAAATTGAAAAATCTTTTTAAAGGAGGAGTTTTCATATCACAGGACGTAGCCGCTAATCAAGCATTACCTCAAATAATCCCTCCAAAATTTCAAAACTATGATTGTCTCATTAGACAACTCATTGAAATTTGAAAGTAGAAAGTGACAGATGATAAATACAATATAAAGTGTTAATAACTCATGCCAATTTCTATTTGGAGTTGTAATTAAAGGGTAGCGGTCTTTGTAGGAGTATTTTGTGTAACACGATACAAGTTTTACTCTATTGTATATTTTGTCTTTCGAATCATTTACAGTAAAGAGTTCGGCGAAGTGATTTGAAGGACAAAATGAGCAATAAAGTAAAATCCGTGTTAGATTATACAAAATACTTGTGAAGAGATGAAAGAGTCGCTGTCCGTAATTAAAATCCTCTTATAATTTTTATATTTTTTCCCCATTTACTAATGATCTATAAAAGACAAACGAAATGCAAGAGTCAAATGATTGATTGAATCCATCTTAATCATCATTTGACCTAATTAGTTTTGAGCAAAGTGAATGAGTATAAAGTTTTATAAAGTTCTTATCTTTAAGAATAAATTACTAATATTATTATATAAAATTGGAAATCACTTTACAACCGTGATTAAAGTAACAGCAATAACGGAATGGTGCTTTTAGAGTAAAAACATTTAAGATAAAAAACAGCAATAATTCATAGAAAAAACTATATAATTCTTATAAAAGAAGGAACTATCTTAAATAAGAAGCCATTTTAAAGATAGAAAACTCTAATATGACATAATTGACTTTTGAGCTCTTGATGACTTTATTTTAATTTTAATGATATATTTTATTAGACATAAATAAATTAGAGGTTGCCAATATTACAATTACAAAAAGAAAATTTCATTTTAAAATTTTGTCTATTTGATTTAAATAATAATGTCAATAGTTGATATAGAGCTCCATATCAAGTGCTTGTTTTACTCAGTTTAAATTCGATGAGCATCAATTATTTTGGGGTCAAGTTATAATTTACTAAGTTAGGAACGATTTAGGAATAACTTAAAAAATGATAAATTGAGACAAATTTGTTTGAGATGGTTTATACACGTAAGTTGAAGACGAGAGACAACTTCGATAAACAGTTGAGAGAGTTCAAATTGTAAATACAAAGATGAATGATAGAACTAGAAAATATATGATTATTTTATGAGTTTAGATAGAAATGCAGAAATTGAAAAATAAATCTAAATAGATGGAAATAAAACTTTAATGATGATAATGATAATAACAACTATATATATTTAATAAGATTAATTTATAAGTTATTACTTTAATATTTTTTTTTAATTTCTCAAAATTGGTCTAATCCCATTTATTGTCAACCTTCACATAATAAAGCTTAGTTACGTTGGATTAGGAATATCGTTTATCAAATTAAAAAAATTATTTTGAGTGAAACCCGTCGACTTTCACATTCAAGATCATATGCCGATATGTATGAATATTTTATGAGCTAATAATTCAACTGTATTGAATCGGCTCGTGTTGGCTGATACGATAGGGTATTAACTGTTACTGTATTTTAATTTTTATAAAAATGTTATTTTGACTTTTTTGAATTAAATATTATATTTAATATGATTTTAAGAAGGTTTAGAAAATAAGATTTTGTGGCATTTTTTTCAAACTATTCATGAAATCACAGTTTCTAGAAAATCTATATATATATTAATAAAAGTCTTGTCATTTATCATATGTGTGTAGTTCAAACTGGTTATCTCCTGTCATAAGAAGTGGGAGGTTGGTAGGTTCAAGCCCATGGCTTAACTTCGGTGTGCCCTAGAGGTAGTGGGCTCACCTCTGGAGATTTTACGCTGGGTATTCCGTTATTTAATTTGATCGATATAGATTTTAACTAATCGTGTGATTGTTCTACTATTCAAATATTTTCATAAAATTCAACTTTTTACATTAAAAATATATGAATTGTAATAAAAGATGTATATCTCTATTGAATGGTAGAGAACATGAATTTTATATTAGATGTTTCTTATATTAACTTTTGTAGATTCAAGTCCGCATGGCCTAACTTCGGTGTGCCCTAGAGGTACTGGGCTCACCTTTGGAGGTTTTACGCTGGGTATTCCGTTGTTTAATTTGATTGATATAGATTTTAACTAATCGTGTGATTGTTCTACTATTCAAATATTTTCATAAAATTCAATTTTTTACATTAAAAATATATGAATTGTAATAGAAGATGTATATCTCTATAGAATGGTAGAGAACATGAATTTTATATTAGATGTTTCTTATATTAACTTTTGTATTTCTAATTTTTTTAAGATATAGTATATTCATATTAAAATTGCAATTATCAAGAGTGTAATACAACGTAAAAGCGGACATTTTTTAGATTTCTTTTTGAAATGATTCTTTATTATTAGATAAAGTGCAAGAGAGGTATAAATACAAAGAGTATAAGCAGAAAAGAGAAAACAAGAACAATGATACGGTAGAAACTACCTACGAGAATTAGGCGATGAAACTTGAGCATGACACTCACAATACTGAACACCAAAAACTTCCCTACGAGTATGGGGAAACAAATGGAGATCCTATTTATCACTGTGAATGTGTCTAGAAGTTTTATTACAAATCTTTTACAGCCGGAGTAATTGATAGAAGAACTCAATCAAGTTAATTTTTTTTTTCTCGTCTTTACCTGAATAGGTTCAAAGTCGTAGCAAGGTAAGATAGGAGGAAGCTTTCGTGGCAAAAATATATTCAAATAAATAATCTATTTTTCTTATTTTCTATATTTTTAAAATTAAAAAATTATATTAATATTTTATACCCAATCCGATCTATATCCGAGAGTTGAGTTATTTTTTTTTTTGTTACGGCAGTTAGAAACTTAGAATCTTACTATTTCTCTTTCCACTACTTCACTCGCTAATCTCATTAATCTCTTTTATTTTGGAAACATGCAACTTGCTGTCTTTTCATATCAAGTTATCAACAACCTGTCCAACCCATTTTTAAATCCTACCATTCCTTCATCTTCTAAGTTCTAACAAACTTTTACTCTCTTCTATCTTCTCTCTCTCTTATCATCTTCCCTCGCTTCCGTCTTCACTCCGGCGGAGTCCGGCCATGGATTCTTCGTCGGAAAAAATGTACGAAACTCTCTTAGAACACAATGGCGAAAACGAACATCCGCCGCCACTTAGATATCAATCCAGCTATCTGCTGGATTACAATGGCGAAGGTGAACCTCCGCCGCTTAGATATCAATCCAGCCATATGCTAGAAAGCATCCTAGCAAACACACAGATTACGCCTTTCCAACGGATTCGGTCGGCGACAGTGACGGAGCTGAAGCTCCTCTTCCAATTGGCGGCTCCGGCCGTCGTTGTCTACATGCTCAACTACGTGTCCATGTGCACACAGAGATATTCGCCGGCCACCTCGGCAACCTCGAGCTGGCCGCCGCATCGCTCGGCAACTCCGGCATCCAAGTCTTTGCCTATGGTCTCATGGTACGTTTATTAAAGAAATAATTCAAATTTCTGGTGCACGGAGCACTTTCCTTTTCTTTTTCTTAAATGTCAGATTTAGAAAGTTGTTGTCTGAGTCTAGATAAGATCTCTCGTCTCCAATCCATCTTGATTTGAAATTAAAAAAAGATTTTTTAAAATAAAAATAATTATATACATAAAATTCAACTATAATATAGTTAGATTTTCCATTTTCATCATTTATTTGAGAAAATATTATACTTCAAACAAATTTAATTTTTAATAAATAGTAAAAATGCAGGACCAGCATTACTGATATCAGCCTCTTACATCTAATTATTTTTCTTAAAATAAGCAATTTTTTTTTTCTTGATTTTTTAATTTTAATGAATGGTGGATCAAAAAAAAAAATATATGATTACAAGTCACAGTAAATGATCATTTCGCAAAAATAAATAAAAAAATCAAATTTAACACGTTTATTTGTTCCAAACAAGTCCCATCAAATTGGACAAGTAAGTCCTAGTATTTATTTCTTCTAAATTTTTAAAATCATTTTTATTTTTCAAAAAAATATTTAATTATTTGAAATCTTCAATTCACTATATTGTATTATGTTGACATAAATAAAATTCATATTTCAAAGTCGGATCCAATTTTACTATGCTTATTTGGAGCAAAAAGCCCCTAATCCTCAACCGAATAAATAACCCTATCAACTTATTAAATATAAATGAGTATCAAAATTTCAAAAAACTCTTCATTTTATTTTTCTAATAGCATCAAAACCTAAAAAAATCGGAATGATGATGAAGAATCCATCTTACAATTAAGTGCTAGTGATAGTCTCCGTTCGATTTATACTCTACTCTAAACCATCACTCCAGTAAAATTAATCTAATTTATAAGTAGAGGTCTGACACATTACTCATAAAAAATGTAATTGAACTTATTTTGTTATAATTTTTAATTGATAATCAAAAATATATATATGAATTCGAAGTTTTTCTATGAGACTTATTGTATAATTCTAATTTTTAAAATTTGAGTTAAAGTAATTAAAAATATATTATTAAAATGGGTCCACAAATATCAACAGGCTGATCATGACATTTTCCAGAGTTCCGGGGACCGTAACAAGAGGTGTTCACTTTTTTAAAGGGTTCGCAGTCGGAAACAAAGAAAAGGCACCCCCGCCTTCCCCACATGTCACGCCTGTACTCAAGTAGAGCCATCTTCATTATTTGAAAAAAATCGGAATTTATTTTATTTTTCTTTTTTTTCTTTCACTAAAAATATCAAATTTCATTTTCTTAAATTCATTTGAGTTGGTAATTAAACTTTAATTAAGTCAATCATGATAAAAAATAATAATTAAAAGAATTTAATTAATAAGGACTGCTGTCTTAAAGACCCCCTTTTAATTTAATTTTAAATTATATATAACACCAGCAATAAAGTGGCTCCCAACAAAACTATTTAATTCAAAAAGATAAAGAAGAAAAAATTAACAATCAGAAGATATAAGATAAATTGGTATATACAAATCAATAAATCCGTTTTTTAATTTTTATAAAACTTAGAATTTAATAAATTGCTTTCAGTACATCTAAAATTAAATCTTTCTAACGTTTATGTCTTAAAATTAGAGAATTGATAGGAAGAATGATGTTTTTCATAATAAAGAAAAACATTAATATCTTTTTTTTATCATTAAAAATAATAATAAGTGAATACAAAAGAAATTTAATATATTATAAAAATAAGATATTTTTTTTCTAAAGCTATGGAATATCGTTTCTTGGATTGCGAAACATTCGGCCTTTCTCACAGCACTCAGCAATAATTGAAGCAGGCAAGCGAAGTACAGTAAGAATAGTATTCTTATCTGTCGTTCATTTAATATCCAACGGGTAGTATTAAAAGAGAAGTTCTGTAGGTTGGAGCCGCTAACGTCGTTGTCGTGAACGGCACGTCTGCAAGACCAGTATCCAAGGCGTTAGGCGTTGGATCTTCTTTGTCTCTTTCTATCTTTTCAACGTCTCCACGCTGCTTATTATTATTTTTTTAACCCAAACCCTATATTAGAGGAAGACGAGAGTAATCTGTGATCTCATCGGTAAGTGTTTTGTCTCCCAATTTACACACACTCGTTGAATTCATAAGGAGTAACTCGATAGAGTGATTTGATTTGGAAGAATTAAACCTCTAATAAACTCAAGACTTCAATGAGGAGTGCATCTTTACCGCTATGGGCACATAGTAATTTCACATGACTTTTTATCGGTTGAAAATCGATTCACATCCTATTAATGTAAAGTTTCAAATGTGAATTTTGAATATCGACTATTAAGTTGAATCAGGAATCTGAGTTAAAAATCTATAAGAGTTAGTTTGACAGTCAAGAATTCATTTAATATACATATGTTCTTGAGTTAAAATCACTCTCAACATAAAAGGGTTATTTTTGATGTTACTTTACACATGCCCCAAAGATTGATCGGGTGTTCTAAGAGGTTGAGACATGTTGGTCTTAAAAAAAAGAGAGGAGTTTGAGTTAAAGAGGAATAATCTTATACTCTTGTTTTAACAATTAGTTGATTTATTTTTAAGAATTTTAGTACTTTATTAATTTAGAATATATGAAATAAAATATTTATATTAATAATTAATTTTGTAAATTTATTGAAATAGTCTAAATAAAAAGTACCTAATTAAATAATCTATGAAACTTATTTCAGTCTTCTTATTTTGTATACATATGATAGGTCTAACAAAGTTTCAGTCTTCTTATTTTGTATACCTATGATAGGTCTAACAAAATTTAAAATAATATTTTTATACATCTTTTGTTGGAAATATATTCAATACTTTATATTTTTAAAATAATATTATAAATAATCTTTCAATTTAAAAAAATTATTCACCTTGTAAGGGATATTATGATTAAACATGTATAATTTTTACGAAGCAGATGAATTACGCGGCGTCAGATCTCCTCCTAGACCAATTAGAAAAGGACAAATTGTGAGTGACGTTCTAAATTAAAAAAAATCAGATTCAGTCAACTTTTATTATGCCAGGAATCTAGGATATTGTTGGTTCATTACCGTAACTCAGGTAATGGCTCCAACTTCGAAGAACTGATGATACGTTAAAATATAGATTTAAAAAAAAATTACTTAGAAAGCAAGTAAAATGAGCTTGGTTTCTTTAATTTAACTTATAGTTTAAATTTTTAAAAATCTCAAATGAGTCTATGGGGAACAGAGTCGATGAGTTCAAAACTCATTTAATTTTTTGACTTAATATAATTTTGAGCTTTCATGGTTGATTCAAATTTTTGTGGGCTTCATAGTTATGATTGACAAATGATTTTAAAGATTGATAAATATGGTTTGAAACATTATGAAGTCAATCTGGATTATTGAACATTTTATTTATTTTAAAATTTAGAGGTCACCTTTTAAATTTTTCTATGAATCGAAAAGCCAAAATTAAACAGATCTATTTGGTATAATTTCTTTTTTTCTTTTTTTTTTATGGATTGCATAATAGGTTCAAATTAATATTATTTCATTCAAATCAATCAAACAATATTTATTAATGATCACAAAATTTTAAAATAAAAAATTAAATGATAAAATTAAAGAAACTCGAATAGATAATATATTCAAATATAAAATTTTCAATGCATCAATAGCTATTACTATTCATCAACATTGTCTTTAAATTTCTGATAGGTATGGGGAGCACGTTGGGGAGCAATGTCATAAATGAATAATTTGTTTGTGTTATCCGTATACTCATGTGTCATAACTCATAATAAATGAGAGGAAATGAAGGTCTCTAAATTTCAGATAGGGATGGGGACCACAGTGGAGATGCTATACAGGGTTTTGACCTAAGAAATGATTATTCCGTTTGATGCATCGCGGAAATGATATATCCGCGTACATCTCTCTCTTCATTTATTTTTTTATATAAATTTTACTGATTTATTTATTTATTTTGAAATTTTTTTTTTTTAAAAAAAATTAAAAATATAAATATCAGTCAATATTTAAAATATTGGTCGGTATTCAGCCGATATGGACTAATATTAAATGAGATATGGCTTAGACCTATTGTTGATATATTTTATTTATTTTTAAAAATGATATCTATAGATATCGGCTCGGCTGCTATACATATCGTCGAGATATCGAGTTAATAGTATGGTCGATATCTATTGTATTAGTCGAGATTTATATCTCTGGTTTGATTTTTATAATTGAGATAAAACTTCAATTAAATAGTTAATTTCATGTTTATAATTGAGATTAAGACTTTAATGCTGAGCAATAATTGTTTGGTGTGTTTAAATTTCAGATAGGGATGGGGAGTGCGGTGGAGACGCTATGCGGGCAGGCATATGGGGCCCGCAGGCACCACATGCTGGGCATCTACCTCCAGAGATCCGTACTCATTCTGGCTGTGACAGGAATACCCCTGACCATAATCTATATTTTCTGCAAGCCCTTATTGATAGCATTGGGCCAGACTTCCTCCATTGCGAATGCTGCTGCCATATTTGTCTATGGTTTAATCCCACAGATCTTTGCGTATGCGGTGACATTCCCCATACAAAAGTTCATGCAGGCCCAGAGCATTATGGCCCCAGGTGCTTACATTTCTATTGGGGCCTTGGGCCTGCACCTGTTGCTGAGTTGGCTTGCCGTCTATTGGGCCTGGGCCTTCTGGGTGCATCGCTGGTTCTGAGCTTCTCGTGGTGGGTCACGGTGGTGGGCCAGTTCGTGTACATCTTGGTGAGCCCAAAGTGTAAGAAAACTTGGAAAGGATTCTCAATGGAAGCATTTTCAGGTCTGCCGGAATTCTTCAAACTCTCAGTTGCATCAGCAGTGATGCTGTGTTTGGAGACTTGGTACTATCAGATATTGGTGCTCCTCACTGGCCTGCTCAAGAACCCTGAAATTGCCTTGGATTCTCTCTCTATTTGGTAAAAGAGTTCAAGTTTCCCATCACAGTTTCAGATTTTAAAATTCTATTTAGATTTGAAATTCTCTCGGTGGAAATTGATAGGGATAATGATGTTTTTTATACAACGGACAAGAATGTAAATTTTCATCATTTTGGTGGTGACAAATGGACTAAAAATATAAACAACATCCCTTTTTATAAAAAAACACCAGTGTCCCCAGTAGTATCCTTCTCCGTTGACTTAAATTCACTTATTTAATATATATTTTTTGTCTATACTATGATTTCAATGATATAACATCTCTTATAGTATTAATATATTATTGTTAGAGGTAAAAAAAGAATGGTTCTCCTACACAGGCGGACTTTATGTCCGTATCGTTGTCGTCCTGTGTTTTTTGTCTCTCTAAAAATTCCAAAAAAATTATAGAAAATTTAGAGAAATCTAGGCATTATTTCTATATAATTGTACCATTATTTAACGATCATTTAGACATCAAAATGAGGTGTTCGGGTTACGAAATCGAGATTTCAATAATTTGCAATTTTTTTTGAAAAATATCCAAAAAATCAGAAAAGTGGCCAATTTTCCATAATATATCAGCCAATACTTTTACCAATAATTGTTGTTTATGTTTTGCCATACTTAGAAAATATGCTTCTCTAATGTATCATCGTGTGTTTTTGCAGCATGAGTATTAACATTTGGATCTTTACCATTTCTCTTGGATTCAATGCAGCTGCAAGGTCAGTTATTGATTTTTTTTTTTTCTTTTGTTGTTCTTGTCGTTAATATTATTATGAGAAATGATGAAATACCATAAAAAAGTTTGATCTGCCTTCCTACCACTCACTTTAAAAAAAAATTAAATTTTATCACATGAGTAGTGAAGATGCAAGACTTCATTGTATTTTGCACATAATTATTCATCTATTATTATTACCTAGCTCATGTTAGCAAGCAAAGAAGCCAACATGATAATTATTTTAAATATTGATACATACGTGTTATATCAGTCAATAAGCATGAGTTCGCTCTTCATTATATATGTATTTTGTTTTCTTTTGCATAAGTTAATTTGTGAAAGCAGTGACTCTATGTAACCCTTGATGCATCTTCTCTCAAAGCGGGGTTTTGTAACTGGGTGAGGTGGGTGTGAAGTGACAAAAAATCTCACATTAGTTAATTTGTGAAACCAATGATTCTATATAACATTGAGCAACCCTTCTTTCAATGACTAGCTTTTGAGAGTGATTTCTACTTCAGTTTTTTTTATCATGTCATATTTTTTAACATTGGCGGCTTCATCAATTTTAATTTTTTTAATACATTATATTAAAAGTATGTGCAGTATAGTAGGATTTGATCATTTATGTAACCATTGTTTTATTAGTGGGGTCATCTTTAGGAGCTCCAAGTTTTCTCTTGCTCTAAATTTTGATAAAACTTTGAAACAACATTAAGGATTGGGGCACCAATAGTTTAATAATAAGAGACGTCACAATCTGTGAGATGAAAAGAGAAACTGTGTCTTGTTATCTAAAATTCTAATTTTCAAATCTCAAACTTAAAATTATTATGTCTCACCTAACAAGTGGTCAACTAATAAGAAAGACAAGTTGGAGATTTGTATATTCTTTGAAATGATTGACATTTATATTGGATTATATATAAATTTTTGGAGATTACCATTTCAAGTTAATTTTCTATTTAGTTTATGACACATTATGTTTTTTAGACCTAGCTAAATAATTATCTACGTATTACTTGAATATTTGCTGGTGTCATTTTTTTTTTTTTTGTCATTGTCATTTACAATACTTTATAGCAAACTCATAATCCATGTTTTGAGATTGGCTACATGGAACATTTAATACTAATGTTGATTTTAGACTTGTTTATCTAATACTATACTTCATAGCTTAGAGTAGAGAGATATATTGCTTGACATTGTCTATTTCTTTTATGTTATAAATAATTTGTCAAATTTAATTATGAGTGTTATGATAATAAATTAATTATATATTTATATCTAATTGTTTTACAGTGTGAGGGTGAGCAATGAATTGGGAGCAGGAAAACCCAGGTCTTGTCAATTTTCAGTGATAGTTGTGACAATGAGCTCATTCATCATCTCTGTTATTATTGCGGCAATCGTTCTAGCTTTGAGGCATGTCATCAGCTATGCCTTCACAGAGGGAGAAACTGTAGCACACGCCGTATCTGATCTCTGCCCATTGCTAGCCGTCACCCTCATCCTCAATGGCATCCAACCTGTTCTATCTGGTTCTTAACTTCCCTCCCACTCTCACTCTCTTATGCTCTCTTTAAATTGGTAAAAAAAAGCTCTAAAATATTGTGAAAAACATGGAGTCTTGCGTTTGGTAATTGAGTAGAAGAAATCTTTCATTAAGTTTTTCTCTGAGTTGGAGTGATGGTCAAGAAATCCATTTTAGAAAATGAGAGTTCTGAGTTTGATTCTCACTCCACTCCAAAGGGCTACTCTCGGTGAATTATCCGGTGGTGTGTGTGGGCTAACTGGGTCCAGGTAGATGGTAAGAGTAGGGAATTCGTAGGGGTTAACCGGCGAAGTGGAGCTCTGACCCAAACTTGGATTGGGCCAATTTAGTGAAGGCCCAATGTGACCCAAATTGCAATAGTAGGGCCCAGGCCTGGGCCTATTTTTAAGTATAAATTCAGTGTTTGGGTTGGCCCAAAAAACCTAATTTGATTCAGACATGGCAAAAAATTGAAACCTTGATTTCTTTATGTACATATTAGTTCATATGACCAGATTAGAATTTTGTAGTTCTTCTGCATTTGGGCTCAAAGTTGGGCTTTTGTGCCATGCTAAATTTTCAATGCAGTTTGCGTTATCGGGCCCAGTGTAAAAGTAGAACCAATTTTTTACCTGAATTGAGTCTTAACCAAGCTTATCTTTTTGGGCCTTTGGAGAGTCTTAACATCCCCAAAGTTTAATCTTTGTGAGTCTCATCTTAATTTTTTTTTCTCTTTTTTTACTTATAATTCACACCAGATTTGGCAATCTAATTAGGTTAATGTGTGTTATTGCTAATATTGTATAGAAAGGTTGAAGTTTGAAAGGAACTAATATTTGTATTCCTTTTTTCTTGAAATGTATTGGGCTGAGAAGGTGTGGCTGTTGGCTGTGGATGGCAAGCATTTGTGGCCTATGTAAATGTGGGGTGTTATTATGTGATTGGTGTACCATTGGGAGCTTTGCTTGGCTTTAAGTTCAACTTAGGAGCTAAGGTATGGAAACTATCTTTTAACTCACTGTTTAGAAAATTGTTCTACAACTGCTTTCTATTTATCCAAAAATGTTAGATTTTATCTACTCCTAAAAAGGGGCTCTTAAAAACAATAGATAGGTGACTTGTGAGGCTCACTTAAATTAATGAAATACATCTGGAGTAGTTCAACTGGTAGAAACTTTGTCTCAGGAACCAGAGGTCCCAAGTTTAAGTCTTGTAGTCATCCGATATTCGTGACTTGCAAGGAGTTGCGTGTATCTGGAGTTTATCTAATACCCTCATAATCAGACAGAGGTGGAGGTCTCGAGTTTTTTTATCATAAAAAAAACTTAAACTAATCAAATACATAGAAATAGGAGAAATCTTAGTTGACTATCTTTATAAGATTTAGTATAATTATCACACTTATTTGATCATTCTTAACCAGTGATTTTGCCTAAACTTTTTAATTTTTGTAAAAAAATGATTTTATTGTTTACTTGACCAGGCTAAAATGATTGGTTTGATGATAAAACTTCGTTCTAACACCTATTTACATTAACTTTTCCTTGTCTCAATTATCTTCTCTACTGACTTGGCCTAGGAGAATACCAAGAAAACCATTGTTCCTAGCATTGTCAAATGTCACTCATGTAGTGACATTAAAGGTCCTCTTCAAATGTCATTTTTCTACAATTGACTCAAAGCATGGGGACCAAAAAATCACCCATATTTCTAATTCATAAAAAAATCGGCCGGTATTGCGTAGCGGCTGTTACAGCCATTGTGCCGCAACGGTTCGCAGTGGGTGCTACACTTCCTCTCTTCTATGTTTTTTTTTTTTTTGCAAAAATGTGGAAAATTTTAAGCTTCAAGAATACGTAATTGTATCCTTAGGACGTAGTCATTTAAATATTGAAATATTTTTTTGAATTTTACGATCACTAAGACATGTATCGGCCGCAATGATTCAGAGAGTTTTTTGTCAATATGATTCGGCCGATATACACAGAATCAGCCAAATTCATCATCCAAGGTTTATAATAGATCTATCTAGGCTTATTTAATGTGTTTTACTAAATTTGTATTTTGCATTTAAGTTTAAATTTATATCTAAATTCTTATGTTTTCATGTTTTTGTGTGCACATGTAGGGTATATGGTCAGGAATGATTGGTGGTACGGCGATACAGACTCTCATTTTATTGTGGGTGACTTACAGAACCGACTGGAATAAAGAGGTAACTTCTAATTATAACAAATTTTGATAAATATAGTATTAGTAAATATTAAAATTGATAACGTACTAGTTAGTGTGTATTTTTCTCATAAATAATTGTTTACATTATTCTTTTATGAATTGAATTGACCTGAAAGTTAGAATTTATGAAAAGTAAAATTTGTCTGAATTATCTTATATTTTATAATTAATTTAACATATGCTACAATTATTTATTGTAAATAAAACTTCATCTAACACCTATTTCTATTGTCTTTTACATATCTGCACATTATGGTGCATAGCTCAAACTTAAAACTTACAAAAGAGAGCTCATGCATTGATTTTATGAACACTTAACTATAATTTATTTATAAATGCTAAAGATAAAAGTATGGTAATTAAAAATATAAAAGATTTTTTCTGTAATTTATCTTACATGTAGAGATCTATACATGTTATTATAATATTTTAAAAAGTGAGAATATAGAGCTGATTGTACGCATGCTATGACAATATTCACCCATGAAAGATAGAAAATCAATCAATGGCCTTTACTCTTGTAGCAAAGTGGGACTAGACCAGCTCTGTTTTATGCTGCTTAATTATTGTTGCTTTCCATCTAATCACTTTCATTTGGTCCATATTATTGCAATCATAAGATAGTGCCATTTACCAAAGAGTCAAACCACCTCTTGAGTCTTTTCCATGTCTAAATCAGCTTTGCCCACCATTCATTTACTTGTGTTCTATCTTTTTCTCAATTTTGTTCTAAAATATTGATATTGACATTTTACTAATGTTGTTTTTAAAAAACAAATGCAACTTACAAATATTGATCTCAGTTTTAAATTGACCCGTATTACTCAACTTGAGAAATTAGTGGGCGGGGTTATATATTTGTAAATTTAGGTCCTGTTGACTTGGAAAAAAAACACCCGCATAGAATTCGGATTGGGAAGGGTTCAAAAATTTAAAATCAACTCGACTTGACTTGATCTGACCTGAATTTCAAGAAACATAAGAAATCTGATACTAATTAAAAAAAAAATTGACCTAAAAATGAGTTGAGTTGTCGGACCAGCAACTAGGGCCGGGTCAGATTTAGCAATTCGAACCAGAAACTCGGGTCGGGTTGGGCTCAAGAATTTTTGATACGAGTTGCATTGAATTTATTAAAATCCAGCTCAACTCACCCGAGTTTCAACCCTTTCATATACTTAACTTTGCCGTTGATATTTAATATCGACCAATATTTATAAAAGACTATGAAAATAAAGAAGTTTTAGGAATTGAAAGACAATTTATATACCCGTTTCATATTTGTAACAGTTTTTTTGAAATATTTATATTATTGATAGATATTAATTGTGTTAATTCTTATTTAGTTGAAAATCAATGAGTCGATTAAGTAAGTGGGATGATGCAAAGACTTCTGCTGCTCCAACGAATGGGTAAAAAGGTCAATAGCTAGCTTTTGGTCCTCTCTCTCTCTCTCTCTTTGTGGTTCAACCAACAATAGAACCATCTTTAAACCACAAAGAAATGAGTTGAACACTGGTTTGTTTGTTATTTGAGAGTGATTTTTTTTTTTGTCCTTAAAACTTTTCTTTGATAAAGAGTATGTATCAAATGAAAAGGTGCTTTAGTCTCATTACCACGAAAACTGCAACTTTATAGATATAAAGTGTGCAAATTAGCTGACCTTCTATCAAGAACATATTCTTTAATTGTTATTTGATTTTCTTTATTACTTTTCCATTTTCCATTTTCATTTATTCTAGATCTATTATGTCACATCTTTCAATTTTATGTCGTTATATAACTTTTACGCGAGGCATGGTATAAATTATCACACATCTCCATTGAATTCCATAAGCACTAAACATTATTTCATTATCTTATTTTCAAAAAAAAAATCTCAAATTTGATATTATCTTAGTGCCAATTTTTTTTTTTTTTAAATATTGAAAATAACTTAGAACAGTCAAAATTGCTGAAAATAACTCAGAATTTGAATAACTTACTTTTAAATTATTTTAAATTGAAAAAAGGATGAAAATAAGTCAAAAATGGGTTAAAACTATTTACAATTTTTTTTTTAAAAAATAACATCAACTATGCAATACTGGCCTATACGTATCAACCACATTATTACCAATATGGTGATTGTACGGCTGATTCAATACATATTGGCTGATATGTATCGACAGTTATTTAACCAATATGTGTCGATGCTAATTTTATCTATGCGTTCAAATTCACTTGAC
Organism: Chimonanthus praecox; assembly: GCA_022113865.1. NCBI lineage: Eukaryota > Viridiplantae > Streptophyta > Magnoliopsida > Laurales > Calycanthaceae > Chimonanthus > Chimonanthus praecox. The sequence continues at coordinate 54,238,469 of CM039093.1, read as the reverse complement.
TCATTTACAAATCTATTGACAAAGTCAAAGAATAGAGCAACGTGACCAATTCAAGCATTCCTTAAACCTTAAAAACCTTTAAATAAAACAACTCATCTTTAAATAAAAACCTTTAAAATTCTTACATGATTTACAATAAAGAAATTCTCAGTAAATAATTCCTCCTAAATTGAACTCATTATGATTTATAGGGGTTAAAAATGTGTATCGGCGATAAATCGAGGATACAGTTTCTCTCACCACCTTTTTTTATTTTTCAAAAAGTACCAAAAAATTACAAAATTTAAAAAATTATGGACTTCATTATTTAACGGACATTTAAACGTCAAAATGCAGTTTTCAAGTTATGAAATTGAAATTTTCAAATATTTTGAAAAAAAACAACCAAAAATATCAGAAAAATGGAACACAACATTGTGTATGGAATTTCTTGCTGGCGCAACATGATGTTGTATATCAATTTTTGATTTGCACAAGCTATTTTTCTATTTTTCTTTTACGTATCGGCCGATACTTTTACCAATATCTATATTCTTATACATATCAATTTTTGTATAAACTTAAAAGGGATTTGAAACCCGATACTTAAACGTTATGCCTCATGCACCCCAATATATTAATTAATTAATATGAAAACTCACCCGACCCAAATGAGTATATTACGGCGGATTGGACTTGGAAACTCGTTTGACCAGCTGACTTTTACTGTTATCTATACTCACTTTTGTTGAGCTTGTCTACGTGTGTGTTTAAAGATTAAGAATTTTGATTTGGACAATGTTGTTTTTTCTTACATCGGACACCATCTCATGAGAATATGAAAATTTCTTTTTTCTTTTTATCCTTTCACCATGACAATTTTTTTCTGAGAAAATGATCGCTAAAAATGACTCATGAGTCGGTGTTTCGATAAAAACATCAATTTCGAATCAAAATCTCAAATGAATCGAGTCTAAGTCTCCTTGAGATTTTGAAGATCAAGGTATGTAGGCCTCTTAAAACATTTGACTAATCTTAAACTCTCGAAAACATAAAAATGGCCACTTTGCATAGTTTGTACCTGGCACGTGCAAGGATTACTCAGGTAAGATGCTTGGATACTTTAATCGTAAAAAAAAATCATTCGACTAATTCTGATGGCATATGCAAGTATCCCTACCCTCAGACACTGGATAACTCTATAGAAAGTGGGCCTTTGAGGTGGAATGAGAATCAAACTCATGACTCCCGCTTTCTGAGGTAGATTCCTTATCATCACTTCAAACGTTTTCGGTTAACTATGGGTTGAGTTATGAGTGAATTAGGAAGGCAAAATATGAGTTAGCTAAAAGTTGTGGACTAAATTCAGCGAGCTAAACCACCCTTACCTACCTTTAAATGCTACCATTCTTTGACCATCTCCCTCGTACATATATCCCCACATTCTCTATCTATTCTTGTTCTCATAGCCAACACAAATTCCAACTGATACAACAAACCATGGACTCTTCTTCAAAAGGGCTCCACCAGCCCTTGTTACACCAAAATGATGAACCAGCACCACCATTATTAGATCATCAACCTAGTAACCAGCTCGAGAGCATCTTGTCCGACGGCCAAGTGCCATATCTCAACCGCCTCCGGTTGGCTATATCAATAGAAATGAATCTCCTCTTCCGGTTGGCTGCACCAGCCGTTACAGTGTACATGCTCAACTACATCATGTCCATGTCCACACAGATATTCTCCGGACACCTCGGCAACCTCGAGCTTGCCGCGGCGTCCCTCGGCAACACCGGCATCCAAGTCTTTGCCTATGGTCTGATGGTACATCTCTCAAACCAACTCATCTACTAAAACATTTTATTTTACCTTATCATTTTCATTTTGGTATTAAAGATTATACATGTATCATCTAAAAGTGAAAAGAAAGTCATATCTTCTATCATCAAGATCAAAGGTTCAGATCTCTCTATGATTACAACATAATTTTAGAAATTAGTGTCACTCTTTATCAAAATTGTAACTTGATGCGATGATAAATGGATAAAAAGACAAGTTTAATGTACTTTATACGATATGATTTATATTGGTGGAGCTAATGTTAGTGTGTTAGTGAGAAACATATTGCATGTTATTTTGAGAATGCCATCTAAATTCCATCTTTTTTTTAAAAGACAATCCTAGCATGAAATAATTGAGTCACGATGTTCTCATGACTCAAGTTAAAATTAACTATTATTTTGCAATAAAGTAGAGTATATCACTTTTGCAAAATTAAATAACTAGTTGCTTATGTGAGAATTAAAAAAGAAAAAAAATATTTCTAAATACATAGCTGTCTAATTTAACTAAATAAAATATAGTTTTTTTTTTTTTTGAATTTACGTGTGAAAAACTGTGGATACCCAACGTAAAACTCCACCTTAACTTTAATAAAATAAAATTAAAGTGGAGTTTTCTATTAACGTTTAAATTTATTTATTGAAATCAGACATATAAAGTATTTATGATTTTTTTCTTAATTGACATTCTCATAATCTTTATTTTAGTTCAGAAAGATTAATATATACAAAATTATGAATACTGGAGCACTAGATAGTGTAAATTATGAGTTTTTTTACTTCTTATTTTATCCTTCTATCTTCTAATTTATAATTAAAATTAAAATTAAAAATAAAATGGAAAAACTTTGATTTACATTATTCAAAATTCTCTTCGTCGAAAACTATCTATGTCCAAATTAATTTGTGGAACCCATTCAATGTAATGAAAACCACATCAGTCCCACCTCATAGTTTTTTTGTAGATGCCCAAATCAATTCGTGGGACCCATTCAATGCAATGAAAACCACATGTTCAGCAGCTGTTTTGGTCGGTTGGTCGACCTCATATTATTTTACTGATTTTCTAGTAACATCTATAAAAAAGGAACTCTCAAATACCATAGAATAGTGGTTTCTTAGAGTATTTGACAATTTTCAAACATGTACCAGCCTTTCTTATCCATATACACCCTAGATACGTGGAGTGAGAATCAACTCAAGACTCTGACCTTCTAAAATGAGTTTCGGGTCAACAACTTTCAAGTATTTTTGTTTAAAATAGAATTTTAATAATTAAATATTACACAAAATGGTAATTATTTTTTATAAGAACTAGATTTTTCATGGACTCATGTTGGGTTGATTATAGACTCAGTAAATTGTGATTAGATGTGATTTGAATTCACCTATTATAATAAATAATTTGCTTTTACTTGAAATCATCGATAGATCTGACTCAAACTCATTTATAAATAGATAGTTCTGTATGACCCGATTATTGTTGTGTTATATGCAATATATCAAATCATACTAGGTTAAAAGTAGCATCGATAGTGTATCCTGTTAGAAAAAACTTCCTTAAATATATATATATATATATTGACCGTCAAAATTCTAATATGTATCAACCAATACTTATATCTAATGTTCTAAACTTAAAATGAATGTTACCAGAGGTATCTCGATTGACATTATCAATCGATACATATCGGCCGCAACTTAGTGTGCCCATTAGGCAACGATACATTGCAGACACAATATATCGGTGGGCTTTGGGCCGATACATTATGAATCAGCCAATTTTTTTACCTTAGGATTAAGAAAATCAAATTTGAAATTATTTAAAACTCGGTACTGAGTCAGATACGTGAATTATCTTTTATCCTTTGGGTTTCAGTTAGGGATGGGAAGTGCAGTAGAGACACTGTGTGGACAGGCCTATGGGGCCCGCAAGTATCACATGTTGGGCATCTATCTCCAAAGATCAACGGTCCTCCTTATGGCCACGGGGATTCCTCTCGCTGTAATTTACGCCTTCTCCAAGCCCATTTTGACTCATCGGCCAGTCGCCGTCGATCGCATCCTCCGCGGCCATATTCGTCTACGGTTTAATTCCACAGATCTTCGCCTACGCTGCCAACTTTCCCATCCAAAAATTCCTGCAAGCGCAAAGTGTAGTCGCCCCAAGCGCGTACATTGCCACAGGAACTTTGGCCCTACACATGCTATTGAGCTGGCTCGCCGTCTACAAGCTGGGCCTGGGCTTGCTTGGTGGGTCCCTAATTCTCAGCCTATCGTGGTGGGTCCTGGTGGTGGCTCAGTTCATCTACATCGTCACCAGCCCTAGATTTAAGGACACGTGGACAGGATTCTCGCTGCAAGCGTTTACTGGTCTGCAGGAGTTCTTGAAACTGTCCACCGCGTCTGCTGTCATGCTTTGCTTGGAGACTTGGTACTTCCAGGTATTGGTGCTGCTTGCTGGACTGCTCAAGAACCCTGAACTGGCTCTCGATTCTCTCTCTATTTGGTAAGTTATTTCCAAATTTACTAATTTTATCGAAATTAATTTCATTGAAAATATTTATTAAATTTCAGTACAATAATATGTAAAAATGAAAAAAAATATTGAATTTTTTGAAATAAGCTCAAAATCAATATACTATAAATTTTACCCAAAATTTTAGATAAGAAAAAGTAGGGCTGAAACTCGGTTTCAGGCGATCCGACCCAACTCAAATTGCTGACTCAAGTTACTCAACTCATCTTGACTCGAATTTCTGACCCAACTCAATCTGAGTGCTGTTTTGTAACTTGGTGCACTCGAGTTGGGTCAGGTTGCTTTTAAATTTCTCAATTCGACCGGACCTGAATTTCATGCAGGTTTATTTTTCCCACCTAACCCGACCTGAGATATACAAAAACATAATTCAAACCCATTGATTTCTTGGGTCGGATTCACCCCTAAGAAAAAGTAAAAAAACATTAATAGGAAGAAATTTTCTATTGTGAACTGAATAGGATGAGTTGGTATGAAAAATCTATTACTTGTATAGGCTGTGTGTCAAGAATCAAAATATGATTTTTAAATCCTACAATGTTCTAACCATTTATACTACCTCTAAAATAGAAAAAAAAAAAAAAAAAAAACCCTGCAATTGAGGTTGTTCTTTTCTAAATGAGAACAATTTGAAAATAATGAGATAAATTTATATTATTGTCTAAAGCAATAATATTATGATACTAATGTTATATCTCTAGAAGAACAATATATTGTTTACCTAATTATTCTATATGCTTAAAATTACATTTTTTAGGATTAAGTATATATTTCTATTTATTTTCATTTTCTTTGTATAAGTTTGTTTTATTAATATCTCCATAAAACCATAATTTTGAAAAGCTCCCAATTAATGTTATCATAGTATTTGTGGCTTTGTTAATATTATTATAAATAATTTGGTTGTACCTTCTCATCATTTTTTTATTATGATTATTTTTATTTTCTTTTTTGCTGTTTAGCTTTCCTATGGTTTAACATTTATCTTATATGCTTCTCTGATGTATTACGTAATGGGTTTATTGCAGTATGACAATTAATGGTTGGGTTTTTTGATTTCAGTTGGATTCAATGCAGCTGCAAGGTTAGTTCTAATCATTGTTGTTGTTATTATTAAAGTGCTCATATAAATCATCTCATAGTTAAAGACAAAAAAAGCCATAAATTTTTATTTCATCAATTAGACAATATTATGTGGACAATTTTTTTTTTTTTTAAATTCTGTAATTTTTGCCAATAAAAAGTCCCCTTTTTATCATAAATTTTTTAATGTTAGAATATTGGAGAATCCAATAACAGCATGATCATTATTAATAGAGTTTTAACCTTTTTTTTTTTTTAAAAAAAGATTGTCATGGAGTTAGCATGTGCCAAGCTTGAGTCAGATTGGCCTTGTCTTGTGCAATTGATGTAAAATTCACTAAAACTGATGATTGCTGGGTCCCAAACTTACTCATAGTATCATATGTGACAGTTCAATTTGATCTTACTTTTTAAAATTAATACATAGATGTTAGAATATGGTGTTTTATATAACTTTAATAAAAAAATTAAATAATATTGAAACTTTTTTCTTTTTAATTTATGTGTGGAAAACTGCGGAAACAAGAATTGAGGTCGAGTAAATAAGTTGAATTGCATATTTTACTTGAAAAAGCTTGAATCTATATTATCATTTAAAAATTCAAGACTTGCACCGGCAGAGCTATTGAATCGGGCAACTTTGCTAAGTCTAACAAAGTAACAAATATAACCGATTCGATCATCTACTGAGTCGACCTGTTGAGCTTATTTAAATAAGCTTCTTGAACTATGAATTATTATTGGAAAATTTTGACTTGATAACATTTTTGAAGTATAATTTCCTCTTAAAAATTAGCCACTGAAAGAAAAATGATTCAAGTGTTATATAGAGTCATTGATTTCTCAAATTAGGTGATGTGAGGCTCTTTTCCCACTTCACACCCGCTGCATGTGAAACTCGCTCTAATACTGTGTTAGAAAAATATGACTTAATAACATTCTTTAGATAGAGTTTACTCTCAAAAGTTAGTCATTGAAATAATAGTGTTTCAAGTGTTATATAGAATCATTGATTTTTCAAATTAGACGATTTGGGACTCTCTTACTCTTTTACGGTTATTACATACATTGATTTCTTTAGTATTCATATCGACTTTTTTCTTTGTTTTTCATGTAAATCAATCAATCAGTGTAAGGGTGAGCAATGAGTTGGGAGCAAGAAATCCCAAGTCTGCAGCATTTTCAGTGGTGTTTGTTACAGTGATCTCATTCATTATCGCAGTAGTTATTGCAGCAATCATTTTAGCTCTGCGAGATGTCATCAGCTACGCCTTCACGGGAGGGAGAAACTGTAGCGGAAGCAGTATCTGAACTCTGCCCATTGTTATGCATCACCCTCATCCTCAATGGTGTCCAGCCCGTCCTTTCTGGTGACTTAGCTAACCCCATTTCACTCTTTATCTGTTTGGAACCATGAAAGTTTCATCATGAAACTATAATGGACAAGGGCAGAACAAGTTTTTTTGTAAAGAGATCAATAAATAAATTACAAATTTAGAGAGATCAACATGCAAATTCTTAAAATATTTTATTGGACGCGTGAAAAATCTCTCATCTAAGAGGGGTGTTTCAAAATTTTATAGGGGGCCATGCCCTCCAGTGGTGCCCTATTTCTATCCTTGAATATAGAGAAGGTTGTTAGGCTATGTGGAACTTGATTATTAGATTGCTTCTTATTTATTCATGAATTTTTTATTGAAGGGCAATTTTGATGTTCTTTTTTAAGAGAGAGAGATCTATGAGCAAAAACTAATAACTGAGAGCTACAACCAACTCTCTCTCAATTTTCATCTTGGTCGATTTTGTTGTTTATGTGAGGTACAAAAGATATTTCCTTCCAACAAAGGCAAGGGATGACTCATTTAGTAAGTTACTATGTGGAAGAAGGCAAGGGATGATGAGGGTAGTTTGGGTATTTTAGTATAAGACTAAAGATAGTACTCCATCTGTCCTAAATTAGTTGTCTTATATGGATTTTAGTATTGTCCTAAAATAGTTGTCTTATTTGTATTGGAGTAGTATAAAGTGTGTTGAAAATAGATGAGATCACATGGAGTGCTAGCCTTATAAAGAGAATTCCTTAAAAAACACAAATATTTCAAATGAGACAATTAAAATGGGACAGAAGGAGTATAAGACTAAAGACACTCTTAGTATGCATAGTTATGAGGTAAGAAATTACAGGCACAAGGAGAGGAGGTGGATCATTGAAAATATGAAAGGAGATAAGAAAATGTATGAGAAATAGTGAAGTAATTGACATTATGGTTTTTGATAATATCAAATGGAGAAATAGAATTTGAAAAATTGATGCAAAATAGATAAGATTTTGACACGTGATGATGATAGATCGAAAAAAAATATATGTATTATATTTTGATCTACTTTGCTCGAGTCAAATGACCCCATGCTATAATAGCAACACACTCAACCTAATTTTGTACTAAGTTTGATCCAGGGGTGATAATATCAGCCGATACGATACGTATCGGCCGATATATATCGGTTTTTAAAATCTTTATATATTAGCCGATACGATATGTAAATATCGTCCAATATCCGATATATATTGCCAATATCGGCTGATATTTGTATTTGTAAAAAAAAATAGGAGAGAGAAATTTTTGTATTTGTAAAAAAAAAATAGGAGAGAAATTTATCTGCCGATATTGAGATTTCTACCCCTGGTTTGATCTATTTGCCTCATTTTTCTTAAACAGATGCTATTTGAACTTAAAGAATTTTCATGTTTTGACAATTTAAAAAGATGAATATATTTATTATTATTGTTGTTGTTGTTATAATTATCTAATTAATTAATAAGTTGATATTTGAAAGAAACTAATGTTTATTTTACCATTTTCTTCAAATGTTGAGAAGGTGTGGCTGTTGGCTGTGGATGGCAAGCATTTGTGGCCTATGTAAATGTGGGTTGCTACTATGTGGTTGGTGTACCATTGGGTGCTCTGCTTGGCTTTAAGTTCGATTTAGGAGCCAAGGTATGAACACTGTCTACTTAGCATGAATTTAAATTACTTTAAAATTTTGCACTAGTCTCAGACATTTTCAAAATTTAATAACTATAATTTTTAGTATTTCTTTTATTTTTATAAAAGAGGGTCAAGTGCTCTTTTGCCATTTTTTAAATATTTCTTTTATAATGAATTTTTTCTTAAATATTTTAACTATTCATCTTCACTCAATGGGCATCATTTTATAGAATCCCCAATAGCTTACTATATGTTTTTAGAGATACAGTTTTCTCCAATTTCTTCCTTCTCAGTATCCTTAGGGAATGTTTATCAGTTTTCTTGAGGAAAATGTATCTTAGGGTGTAATTTATGTTATCTGATTCATGTTATAAACTCTGTCAGCATGTTGAGTCTTTTTTTTATAAAAATCCTTTTTTTTTTGCAAAAAAGAATAAGATGTTGTCTCCTCAAGCGAGGAAAATCTCTCTATTTTCCTCATTGCGTTTTTTTTGTTATTAGTTTCCAAGAACTATATACTCGAAAAACAAATAGACTTGTTTCTACTTCTTTAAAAATAAGAGTTCTTTGTCAAGAGCATAGAAAATCATAATTTTTCTTTTTCTTCTTTCAATGAATCTATTTTCTTCTAGTAATCAAGGGGATAAAATTTTTTTAAGAGGAAAATTGAGAGATTTTCTTACTTGGTGAGACAACATCTCATTCATTTTCCTATAAAATTAATTTACTTAAATTTTTTTAATTAAAAATCTTAAAATTTTGATAAATGAGTGCATGCATGAATCTGCAGGGAATATGGTCAGGAATGATAGGTGGTACAACTATGCAAACTCTTATTCTACTGTGGGTGACTTGCAGAACCAACTGGAATAAAGAGGTAACCTTTCATCATTTCTTTAATCTATGCATATAACAAAATTTATTTATAAAATGTTTTTGTATTCATACAATATAAATCTATAAAAATGAATGGTTGAGTCTTAAGTTCTTTATTTTAAGAATTTTTATTTTCACATTTTTTTTTACCATAGATTGGATGGATAAAATCATTTTTAGGATAAATTTTAAACACAAATTAGATCTAAAGAGAGAATTTTTTTGGCATGACTAGTGGATCCCACAAATCATGATACATGACATCTATTTTTTTTTTTTTCAGTATTGGAACCAAACTACTAAACTTTTACTTCTCTTAAGAAATATTTTCCTTGTCACATTGTAATTTCTATATGTAAATCAAAATAATTAAATATAATTCAAACACAAAGCCAAATTAAATACAAAGAACAATAATTCAGACTCACTGTACTCGGGACGTCCAAACAAAGCGTAAATGCTTCAATACCAATAAAATTCTCAATGTCTCTCAAATACAATACATTGCTGCGCTTAAATAAACAAATTAAAGGCCTAATCGGCCAAACATTGCTAAAATTGAAATCCTAAAAAAAACAACTTGCTAAATACTTAACAAATCCAAACGTACCACATAGCTTGTGGAATTATTTATGAATAAAATTAAAATAAAAAGAAATTTGCTAAAATAAAAAAGATAATTGGAGTTGCCTTTTTTAAAGTTCCCACTTTGGCAACTTAGGAGTTTAGATTTTCTTTCTTTTTATTGTTTCTTTATTTTCTTACTAATTACAACACTATGGTAATCGTGGGCTACCTTAAAACTCGCCCGGAAATCAGACAAACCTTCTGATTCTTCGTCTTGCTTTTGATGGGCCCACTTGGTGAAGATGTGGATAGTTGACGTGGCCTTTAAGGTGGGACCTATATGAGTTGTTGACATGGCATTCAAGTGGGGCCCTCTCTTTCCGCCGTGGGTCCGTCGGTGAACTTGTAGTTCCAACTCGTCAATCGGATTATCATCGAGTTTGATGGATCCGATGCTTGCTCATATAGCCTGTTTCTCTCCGTTATGTCTGTTGTATTTAGTCTTTGAATAGAACTCGAGACCATTTTTAGTCTTATTATATGTGCCAAAACTATCTTAATAAATTTTTTTCATTTCTTTTAAAAATTTAGATATTTTAGTTATATTAACTATTAATGTTGTTGCTACTACCATTATGTTTTGGTTATGTTTAAGCAACTTAATAATTAGTGAAAGAAGGTAGTCATTAAGACAATTTTGATGTGAGGAGACGCTCTTGTATTTATCATTATTTAAATATTGACATTTGTAAAAAAGATAAAAGGGATACAAAATGAGAATGCTTAAATTTAAACCTTAAAATCATAATGTAATAAATTGGGATTTAAATCCCTTCTAAGCGTGAGCTTAAAGCTAACACTTTATGTATCGGTCGGTACAGGGTGATACACCTCCATCTACACCTGTTCATCACTCATCTAGACTCCATTTGCAACACATTTATAAATAAAGAATTTCCTTTAATAAGTTGAATATTATTGACTCTCTGAGAGATAGAGATCATTTCCTTGATAGAGATCATTTCTTTTATTCTTATACTTTATGTGATTTTTTTATCTATTCATCTCACTTCAATTATGTCATGTGATGGAAAATAATCTCTTATACAAATGTGTAAAATAATAAAAAAATCTCCAAACCCACTCACCCTCTCTCTTCTATAACCACAAAATTTTATTAAAAAAAAATAAAAACTCCAATTGAAATGAATGAAATCCAATTCATGTGAGATTAGCATGCCCAACATCCATTTACTTGTTAATCTATCTATCTCTAGTTGTCTAATATATTTCTTGTTTAGGTGGTAGAGGCAATGAATAGGCTAAGCAAGTGGGATGACAGAAACAAGAATTCTACTCCAACCAAAGATTGAATAAAATGAAATGGCAAAGGTCCTCTAAACCTTCCTTGGTGCCATTGCAAGTCTCCAACACTGGATGAAATTCTTCAATAGCATCTCTAGATCTCTCACCAGAGTACCATTTGGCATTGTCTTTTGTTGTCATTCATGACCATGTCATCTTTTATTTTTAAAAAATAATTTATTTCAAACCTTTTATGACACAATAACCTACATTACAATTGTTTACCTTTCAATCTCATAAATCATAAGTTTTAAAAGGGCCCACAACATCTTGCACGGATATCTCAACTAATAAAAACTTTGACTCAACAATCAGAGGTTTCAGATTCAAATCCCACTGTAATCCGATGCCTGTAGTTTGTGGGACACTGCATGCATCCAAGGATTCTTGAGGTTCTTGTTATAAAAAAAATTAATATCATCACAATTGAACATTGATGATTGAAGTATCTTAAATTTTGAAAGAGAATGATAAAACTATGAAATTCATATTTTAAAGATAATTGAGCTCTTAGTGTTCATGTCATGTTGTTAGCATTAATTATGGCATTGGATTTTTTTTTTTTAATATCACAATTCCATCATGTACCTATTGAGGTCATGAAGGCCAAATTTACATGCTACTGTTACATTTTTTTAAGTTATTACCTTTATTTGGAATATTTCAAAGTGGATAGAAAATAGAGAGAGTTTGCTATCCCACCTCCAAAAGGATAAAAAGGTTTTGACAAAAGAGAGGAAAAGATAGAAAAATCAAGTTCCTCTAGATGATATTTTCTTCATTTACCTTAGCAAATTAGGTATTTTTTAGATACAATAATAAATATTTCATTCTATTAAAATTGTTTTTCTTATTTTTAAATTTTTATATAAATTTAGATCAAGTAGGGTTAGGTCAATTGTTAAAGAACAGAGGTTAACTCGGGTTGAATTAGACAGAAAATCTCTTATTATCTATAGCCAACCTGACCCAACCAATCCATTGGCACCCTACCTCATGATTTCACGTGTTGCATACATATGTGACAATAGTCGAGTCAGTTGGGGTTTTACCTATTTGTAAATTTGTTTGGGTCAGGTTGGATTATCTATTAAATAAGTCGATTTAAGTTGGGTCATATTAAATATATTATTATATTTCTATTCTTATATTAGTTTTTATAGAATTATTTTTAGATTATATTATGATATAAAAAGTCAATATATTAGGATATCAATCCTCTCATGGGCATTTTGTGTAACCCGAGATAGGTTTTACTTTATTGCCCATTTTACCCTTCGAATCGACTGGTCGAACCCTTCAAATCACTTACAGCAAATAGTTTGGTAAGCCGATTCGAATGACAAAATAAGAAATACAGTAAAACCCGTGTCGAATTACTTAAAATGCCCATGCGAGGATGGTTGGCTTTATTATTATTGTTTAGTATGTTTTGAGATTCAAAATTGGCACTTTGAGCACGTTTATTAAATGACTTTTTAGATGGCTAAATGTGTTGACTTCGCTTGATCTAATCGATTTATTTATTTAATGAATGATCAAACCTGACTATACTATAATTTATTTTTAAGTTCTTTAATTTTCATTAATTACATTGTATATGGGATTTAAGTTTCTTGATGATTTATTTTTATTTTTTCAAGAAGAATGTCAAAACTTTCAGTTTTGTAACTATTTGAATCTAAATTAGAATTCAAGAAATGAATATAAATCTTGCATTTAGAAATTTGAAATGATTCAAATTCAGAATCATCAAATCCAACAAACTTAAATGTTAAAACTTAAAAGTACTTCGAAAATATCAAATTATAAAATATATAATTCAGTTGAATTTATTAATAAATTCAAACCTATATATTTTCTTTTTTGTGTCCTCTCATTTTATTAATCGGAATGTACGAAGTTTTTTCACAGAAAAAACTAATATAATATAGTTGATCATAAATTTCTCATGACTAGAATTAAAATAAATAATATTTTATAATAAATTAAATTCTATTAAAAAATAGTTATTTACTTAAGAATTAAAAGAATTGTCTCATTAAATATATAAATCTATCTTATTAAAACTAAATACAATATATAGTTACAACTTACAAGTCGAGTTTCTTAGTACTTGTTAATTTTATTAAAGGCAACGAAGCGTTTCCCATCCAAGTTTGGTGTCGGAAAATAAACGGCCCAGATGATCCCAACGTTGTAAGCGTTTTCCCATTGGACGAGACTCATTCTTCCTAACCCTATTGGTCCACGTCATCTCCACGACGTGTCCCTCTTTTCTCCTAGTATCCTCTTCTCTCCTGTGATCGTTCTCACTAAAGCAATTTCCCATTGGACGAGAGTCATTCTTCCTAACCCTATTGGTCCACGTCATCTCAATTACGTCCCTTCCTTTTCCCTTACTTTCCTCTTCTCTCATGTCATCGTTTTCACTAGTGAAAAGCCTATAAAAATCAGAAGAAAGACGAGAATCCTCAGATTTGTTCTTTTACTTGTACCTTCAGTAGCGAAAAGAGGGAGAAAGAAAAGAGATTCCAAAGTCGATCATCATGAATCGGTGGTGGAGAGATGGAGGCTCTTGGATCTTGCTTGGGATCCTAATTTCAGGTATTTCCATTTCGATTTCTTCTGTATTACATCCCACAAATCATATCCTCGAATCCATTCTATTTTTTCCCTTTCTTAAGCTGTTACAGTACAATGCTAGAGAATTAGAGATGTCATTCGGTTCCCATTATCTAATAGAGCCATTTGGATGCATGGAAGACAAACTATTTTCCTGGAAATCTACCTTAAAAAACGGGTTAAACCCTGTTTCGACCTTTAGCTGAAAAAATAAAAATGGTTGATTTCAGAAAACACTTTCCTTTCCATTTGCAGGTCTAACCTAGATTTTCTGGTTTTCAATTGTTTTTGTTTCTGCTGTTGTTTTTTCCTTCTTGCTTTGATCTGGTTGTGGTGGTAGGATATTGATGAATGATTTTCTATCTGTTGGAGTTTTAAAATGATTTTTGTCTGAAACTCCGGAAGTTAGTCGTAAGTTTTTGTGATTTGACTATTAGAAATATAGAACTGTTGTTTCTTAAGCTTTGAATTGTCAAACGCGTTCTTCGAACTGAATTTTTGTAGTAGAGCTAAGAGAAATATGCCGTCTTGAGAGCTCTCTTAAAGTTAGAACTGAGAAGAGTGAGCAACGATTTCTGGGCATGATATGGTTGGAAAAGTTTAAGCTGGATGGACGGGCTATCAAAAATCACTTTAAAAGGATCACCTTAACTACACTTTTGAAGGCCATGACTATCATTATATATATAGTGTACCTTATCATCAGAATTCAGATGGATAACTCTTTTATTACTTTTTTTTTTTTGGAAGACTAAGGTGTCTTGACTAATTCTTGGGGTATCTGCAAACCTTCCCTATCCATACAGACCGGGTAACACTATAGGGGAAACACTACGGGGAGTGAACCCCTTTTGTGTTGAGAATGACTTGAACACAAGACCTCTCGCATCTCAGGCAGATTCTTAACCACCAAGCCAACCCTCACGGGTTGTAACTCTTTTATCACTTATCATCAAACTTGAACCATTGGATTGATATGTTATACTTGATCCAATGATGACAATGAGCCAGATACGTGTTTGCACAAACCAGGTTAAAATTCAAGAGGGTTGCATGTTGTGTGGAGTGATTTAGATTGATCACTATATGGGTCTCACTTATAGGTCATTCACTGCAGGGGGATTTCTACCTGATTTTTTTTTCTGAATTTACCTTTTCCATGCTTTGAAAATTGTAGAAATAGACTTTATTTTCCTTGAAGTAGATCATTAATTGATGTAGGTCTATTGTCGGGCTGGGTTTGAGTTGGATCTTATGTAGAACTAAACAAAATTTGATCAGCAACACTTATTTCTGAACTTGATTCCAATTTCAATACGGATCCTGAACAATGCATTTCAATCTGGATCTCAATTTGATATAGTTCCTGAAAAAAGGATTTGTACCCAAATCCATCTTGGATCTGGATATAGAAAGCTAAATCTGACTCCTAATATCAAATGGATTTTATACAATTTTGAAAATATGTAAGCAATTAAAATATATATATATATATATTTAAGATATAATAGGGAGGTTCAAGAGACATTTTCACATTACAACTTTAATTAGATTTCTTTATAGCTTTGTATTTATTTTTCAGAACCATCTATACCTGATATTGTTTTTAACTTAGTGCAAACAATCTAAATTGTTTCTCCTCAACGTGTCTGAGTTTCAAAAAGTTAGGGAATTTTTTTTTTTCTCGGTTTACTGATATGGATTGTGTGCCATTGAAACCTTACGTGTTTATTAATCATCTCATTGAACCCATTTTATCCCCTCAATCTGGAGTTGCTATTTTGTGTTTGACATATTTCTTTTTCCCATGAGACAACTACCTATCTAACACTTGTATGACCTGAACCTACAACCTTTGAGATTGCAACAATGAGCACTTACCTGTTTACTAAGACCCCAGATTCAATACTAATCCTTTTTGAGAAAAAAAGGTTAATACCAGACCTTTTGTGTTGGATCCTTTGGTCCCGCCACCATCTATATGGAGAGGTGATTTTATATGCTTTGGGTATTGCTCAAATAATAATTCACATATTTATCCCCTTTTGTTGCTTATTGATGACCTGAAAATTTTACTTAGTGAGACATGGCTGGAGGATTTTCTTATGTTATTTATAGTGGCGCAGGTCTTGGTTCCTTCCTAGAGATTTTTCTTTTTTCTATTTATGTTTTTGTTTTGATGATTGCTTAAGTGGTCACAATTATCTGCGCATTTCTTACTTAACATATTTTTTCATTGTTTTGCATAACTATGTAGCATATACAATCTTGTAATGGTTTTGAATGAAAAATTTAGGATCCTTAGTTGAAGGCATAATTTTTGGGAACATATTTTTCCATGTAAAATGCCTTTTCTCCACCTCATTTTCTGTTTACTGATTCACTTCATGCTTTTATGTAAGTATTAAAATTCCCCAAATGGAGCATTTTTGCTTTTAATTGTCCCCTGCTTCTTGTACCTGTTTCTCATCCGGTAACTTTGAAGGCCATGGATTCACTAAGCAATCGTTAAAGTTTGTAATCAATGAAGGCTCAAGTCATCATTGGTCCTTTACTCAAATTCCTTTTTGCAAGTTACGTTTGAACTGTTTTTGTTTGAATCTTTCAAGTTCATTAAGTAAAAAGAAAGGAGATAAGTAAATTATATGAAAATAACCACTCCTATGCACCCAGAGGTAAGGATTTTATTCCATCAAACGACATTATCATTTTCTGGAGAATCTGATTTTCCTTCTCTTAGTGACCGGGGTACTGACACAGATCAGCCCACCGAGCGAGTTATTTTATGGCTTAATTTAAGATGAGTTTTTAAGGCTGACGGGTAGGATCTACGCTCAATTTGCATCTTGAGCACCTTGTACCTTTAACGACATTGAACCTTTCTTTGTGCTTCTATATATGTAAACTTTAATGAGTGCAGATCAAACCTTGTTGAAATCAAAGTTCAGTCTAGGATTCATTGTTTTGTAAACCATTCACAATATAGATTCTGAAAAACATGTTGCTTCTTGTCTCCATGTTAGTGTTGCACTCATTCTGTGTTTTTTATGTGCATTTTAAATAATTTAATGTCATGTTTTTCAGTGTGTATTTGTCTTGATAATCTTGTAAAATTTTCCATGTTAAAAAGTCTTTTAAATTTTTAGAATTATTTCTTGATAAAATGTATTGACTGTTCTTTGAAAATTTGTTTCAGGGTTTCTATTTGCATTGGTCAGTTCCAAAGAGGAAGCTTCCAAATTGGGTACAGTCATTGGAATAGATCTTGGTACAACCTATTCATGTGTTGGTGTTTATAAAAATGGTCACGTGGAAATTATAGCCAATGACCAAGGAAACCGAATTACACCATCCTGGGTGGCATTCACAGACGGTGAGAGGCTGATTGGTGAAGCTGCCAAGAACCAGGCAGCTGTTAACGCCGAGAGAACTGTTTTTGATGTTAAAAGGCTAATTGGACGAAAGTAAGCTATACCATTTTCCATTTAAGAATTATATTTACTTTTCTACTCTATAGCATATTAGCATGTAAGAAGTTTCTAAAACTAGTCATTTATCTTCTCCACAGGTTTGATGATAAAGAGGTCCAGAAGGACATGAAGCTTGTTCCTTACAAGATTGTGAACAAGGATGGAAAGCCTTACATTCAAGTCCAGATCAAGGATGGAGAAACTAAAGTTTTCAGCCCTGAGGAGATTAGTGCAATGGTGCTAACAAAAATGAAAGAGACTGCTGAAGCCTTCCTTGGAAAGAAAATTAAAGATGCTGTTGTTACTGTCCCTGGTAAGAAAACTTCCTTAGGGACTAAGGTCCTTTTCACTTTATTCGATGGTTACTTCCTTTTGGTCTCTTTCTTGAGAAATATTGAAAATTTCCTATTCTTGGGTCTTGAATTTTTTCTATCTATTCGATCTCGAAGTGTTTATTTTCTTTTTATGCTCTTTATTCTTTCCAGCATATTTCAATGATGCTCAAAGGCAAGCTACCAAGGATGCTGGTGTAATTGCGGGACTGAATGTAGCAAGAATTATAAATGAACCTACTGCAGCTGCTATTGCCTATGGCCTAGATAAAAAGGGTGGAGAGAAGAATATACTTGTTTTTGACCTTGGTGGTGGTACTTTTGATGTTAGTATCTTGACAATTGATAATGGTGTTTTTGAGGTTCTTGCCACAAATGGAGACACTCATTTGGGAGGTGAGTTACCACTTCCTTCGTTGATTCTTCTTCTTCCTTCTTCCTTCCTCAATCTCTTTACTGGCAGAAATAATTCTTGTCTGTCATTTGAGGTCTAGAATTGTGCAAAATTGATTGTCCACAGTTCCTAGTAGGTACCACTTGTCCTGATGTAACAGAATGAACACAATTTAAATAAACTTTAAGCTAAATTTCATATTTTCTTTCATTTGGTTGAGAACCCTTTTTGATGAAGCTAGTTATTTTGATCTGCATAAATCTAGTCTCCCACCATAATACGGTGATTAGGAATTCTAATGTCTGATGTTGTAATTGACATGCTCATATTAATCCTCATTCAGGTGAGGACTTTGATCAAAGGATCATGGAGTATTTCATCAAATTGATCAAGAAGAAGCATGGAAAGGACATCAGCAAAGACAACAGGGCTCTTGGGAAGCTGAGACGGGAATGTGAGCGTGCCAAGAGAGCCTTGAGCAATCAGCACCAGGTCCGCGTGGAGATTGAATCTATTTATGAAGGCGTCGACTTCTCTGAACCACTGACACGTGCACGGTTTGAAGAGCTGAACAATGATCTATTCCGTAAGACTATGGGGCCTGTCAAGAAGGCGATGGGAGATGCTGGATTGGAGAAGAATCAGATTCATGAAATTGTTCTTGTGGGTGGAAGCACAAGAATTCCAAAGGTGCAACAGCTTCTTAAGGACTACTTTGATGGGAAGGAACCCAACAAGGGGGTGAATCCTGATGAGGCCGTTGCTTTTGGTGCAGCAGTACAAGGAAGTATCTTAAGCGGAGAGGGTGGTGAAGAAACTAAAGGTACGTTGGAAGAACCATTGACTGACTAGTCTAAATACCTCTCCCTAGAACAGTGTTGGAAGAACCCCCCCCCCCAACAAAACAAACTTTAATGGTCAAGTTTGAATTTATGCATTCGAAATTTCTAATTAATTAAATTTATCCCAGTTTGCTTGTTTGTTTCTTAATCTTTATCCCGGTGAGCTTCGTTCATTAGTTCTTTTGGAGTCATAAGAATCACATTTCTCTAAATGGTACAGATATTCTTCTCTTGGATGTTGCTCCTCTTACTCTTGGTATCGAGACTGTTGGTGGGGTCATGACAAAGCTGATTCCCAGGAACACTGTCATCCCGACCAAGAAATCTCAAGTTTTCACGACTTACCAGGATCAACAAACTACTGTTTCCATTCAGGTATTTTTCCTTTTCAAGTTTTACCATTTTCAGACAACATGGTTGCATGAGAAGTTGCTTTCATACTTTGGAGGTTGCATGAATGATTCTTCCAAAAGAAGTAAAAAAAAAGGTTATCCATCCTAAGTAAATTATGATGGCTTGTTGCAGGTCTTTGAGGGTGAGAGGAGTCTCACAAAGGACTGCAGGGAGCTTGGGAAGTTTGATCTCTCTGGAATTGCTCCTGCTCCAAGGTCTGTTCTATCGCTTTTATAAGCATATATGGATGTGTTCATGTTACACTTGGCTCATTATAAATGTGCCACATTTTTTGGAGAAATTTAAACTACAATTGCTAACATTATTGTTTGAACAGGGGCACACCTCAGATTGAAGT
This sequence comes from Chimonanthus praecox, assembly GCA_022113865.1. NCBI lineage: Eukaryota > Viridiplantae > Streptophyta > Magnoliopsida > Laurales > Calycanthaceae > Chimonanthus > Chimonanthus praecox. Next base: position 54,218,812 of record CM039093.1, on the reverse strand, counting down.
TACTTTTGAGGTTGATGCCAATGGTATCCTTAATGTGAAAGCAGAAGACAAGGCCTCTGGGAAGTTGGAGAAGATCACCATCACCAACGACAAGGGGCGTCTAAGCCAGGAAGAGATCCGCATGGTTCGTGAGGCAGAAGAGTTTGCAGATGAAGACAAGAAGGTGAAGGAGAAGATTGATGCCCGCAACAGCTTGGAGACGTACATCTACAACATGAAGAACCAGATCGATGACAAAGACAAGCTTGCAGACAAACTGGAAGCTGAAGAGAAGGAGAAGATTGACAGCAGTGAAGGAGGCACTCGAGTGGCTCGATGAGAACCAGAGCGCAGAGAAAGAAGACTATGATGAGAAACTGAAGGAAGTTGAGGCTGTCTGCAATCCTATCGTTGCTGCCATTTATCAGAGATCTGGTGGGGCATCCGGAAGCAGGTCAGGTGAAAGTGATGATGATTCACACGATGAACTTTAGGAACCTGATTGAGACATGATAAGAAGAGAGGACACGCACAGAGAAGAAAAGGGGGTGTCATGACCCCAGCTAACCGTTGTGCTTCGTCTATTGTCTCTTTAGATTTGGTTTATACTCGAGACGTAGGGACGAGGCATTTTTGGTTTTTGGAGAGAGCTTTGTTTTTCCCTTTCATTTTTCAGGATACGTTTAATGGCTCATTGATTGATTGAATTTGAAATATTATGACTTGATTAATTTAATGAAAGTGATTTTGTTGAGTTATATATTCAAGTATAAACTTTTCCACATAAATCTATCATTGTTACAAGCTCAAGTGGGTCTATGAAGGGGTTGTGCGAGTGGTCATCTTCCATAGTTTGAATGGTTGGATATAGTATTTTATATTTTATTTCTGTATTTAGAATGATAAAGAATCATCGGGATTTCAATTCTTAATTTTACGCGTATGGGTGTAGTTTAATTGGTTGTCTCTTGTCTTAGGAAGTGGGAGATTACAGGTTTAAGCCTCTATAACTTAATTTTAGTGTGCCTTAGGGATAGTGGATTCATTTGCGAGGGTCAATGATCTGAAATGATTTTGAGAGTTATTGTATTTGGTAAAAAGTGTTTGTTCTCAAAAGCTAAGGAAGGAAGATCTCAATTCTTAATTTTGTACTATTTTCATTTGAAAATAAGATATTGTTTTCATAAATTTTTTTTCACGAGTCCTTTTACTCATAAATAAAGAAATATTTTCCTCCATTAGTGTATTTAATGGTATCCACTCTATGATATAGTCTACTTGTTAATCTAATCTTCTTTGTAATAGGGTTATTTTCAATCTAATGCATATTTTTCTAAACTCATCATCATCATGATAAAAAATCGAAAATCCTATCAATCACATATTTCTAAATTATTTCAAATAAAAATATTCACCAAAGCACCTCCTTACCATGTGTGCAGATGTGCACTCCATGAAACCTCGAAATATTGCTGGACAATTGTGGAAAAACCTATATTGAGATATATAAGTTTGAGGTAGTGATCCTCCTATAGATATTTTATGTAATTCAATATAAATTTTACTGTATTATTCATTTTGCTCTTCGAATCGGCTTGACGAAACCTTCGAATTACTTCAAAGGGTTCGGTGAGCCGATTCTAAGATTTCGATGAGTCAATTCGAAGGATAAAATGGACAATCCAGTAAAATCCGTGTCGAGTTACAAAAAATGCCTTTAGAAAGATCGCTGGTTATAAGTTTGACCAAAAAGTTACTTTATTATACAATCAATCAATTTTTTTTTTTAAACTAAAACATGTTAAATTATATTCCACTTTAACTATAGTAATTTAATTAAATTAAGGGTAGTGATTTTTCTACTTCTCATTTTTTCCAACGGTACTCCTTTGAAAGGAATGTTCAAATTTGTCGTTGCTTTTAGAAAGTGAAATAGAGACAAATTTAAAAATTTTTACACGAGAAAAAATAGGAGTGCAAAAATCAATTACCTTAAATTAATTTTTTTATAAACACCGAATGCATATATGAACTTTTCGAACTCACTCATGACCCAATCCCATGATCATTCGTGGAGCTCTCGTTGTAATAATATTTTATACTTTCACCACAAACACACAGAAATTGAAGCATTCTACAAATTTAATAATGTTAATTTATAGACTTCTACACAAGACAAAATCAATGAATCCCGTAGGATTATCGTGCAGTATTTCGTATACTACCTCATATTTATATTTAAAATTTTAAAAACTAAGTAGAGAAATGAGGGTGAAGTGTCCCACATCCACCACTATGTTAAATTTTCTACCATTTTAATAAGGCCTGGAACTTGGGTTGAGTCGGGTTGGGTTTCAATAAACTCAACTCAACCCATGTCAAAAGTTATTGAACTTGACTCAACCGACTCGAATTGTTGACCCGAGTTACTTAACCGACCCAACCCGAATTTCTTACCTGACTCAATTCAAGTGTTGTTTTATAACTTGGTGCACTCAGATCGGGTCGGATTGCTTTTAAATTTCTCAACCCAACTTGATCTGAATTTCATGCGGGTTTATTTTTTTCCAACCCGTCCCAACTCGAGATATAAAAAAACTTAACTCAAACCTATTGATTTCTAGAGTTAGGTCATGCGGATCAAGTTAAAATCTGAGCCAAGTTTCACCCCTACATTTTCATCATAACTTATGTCCATTAGTCTATTCAGGGAAACAAATATCGAGACAGTCTAGATATAAGCTGATATCTCGGCCGATACCGTGACAATACATTTCTCTTTCTAGTTTTTTTTTTTAATATATATTTTCAAAATGTAGGTCTTTTTTTTCTTAATTAAAAAAATTTTAAAAATTGAAAGAAGATCCATTTTTGGAAAAAAAACTAAAATCTAAAATATAGGCCCATATCTATGCCGATATTTGCCCGATATGGGCGAATGTCGGCCTGGGCCTACGGCCGATATCAAATTTAAAAAAAAAAATGATAAAAATATATATCGACCGATATCGTTATTGTACCATATCGGCCGATATTTGTTTACATGAGTCTATTACATATATTATTTTTTAACAATTTTTATTGAAAATCAATTTAGCATTATTAAAATCGGACACCGTTCTCATTTTACTCTTCATTTTATTACAATTAGATTTTAATTACTTTTATTTTAGTTTATATTTGCAATTTATTACAATAAAATACATATAAAATGTAAACAACCCTCAATTCTAATTAAATTATCTAGGTAAAAATCACTTCCCCCTTTTATCCCGATAAATAAGTTCAATGGATTGAGCAAATTTTCAACTAGAGTTTTTTTAATAAAAAATAAAAAATAATTTTACTGTTTATTATATATATATAACAAGATCTAAAAAGATGCCCCTCCTAACTTGAGGTCCTCCTCAAAATACCCTGCTCTCCTCTCTCCTCTCTCCTCTCTCCTCTCTCCTCTCTTTCCCTTCCTTTGTTTGGTTCTCATTTCTCTCTCTGGTTTGGCTCTGAAGAAGAAGAAGAAGAAGAAGAAGATGGAGAACTCGTGCGAGAAGCTGGATCGAATGGCGACTTGGGTTGGGGCGAGCGTCGCCTCTGCCTTCTTTGCATCTCTGGAGCGCTGCTCCTGTATTAATCTCAGCACCACAGATATCGACGACGACGACGACGAAGAAGAGGCCAAGGACCGCCCACTCATGCTCACCACCCTCCCCGAACCAAACGTCACCGCCCTCCCCATTCCCAATCAATTCTCCTCCGTCTAACCCTCTCTGTTTTCACCCCATTTCGGTAATCCATCTCTCTGTCTTTCATTTCTTTTGCATTCCACAGTTTCATGTCATGGTTGTGTGATTTTTCATGTGGGTTTGTAATGAATCGTCTTCTTCGATTCATCATACACATAATCGTCCTTGCCAATTTGTCATTTTTTCGCAGTTGTTGTTGTTGTTGTCGTCGACGTTGTTTCTGTAAATTTGTGATGAAGAATGATGAAGATGAGCTTCTTCTGTGTGCTGCATAAATTCTTTCCCCATCTTTTGGTTTTTGTATTCATGCTTTGATTCTTGATAAGGGGGGAAGATTTTAGAATTGGGATATCTGTGCAGCAAGATTCTATTGGGTATCCCACAATTACGATTCTGGATCCATGTCGATATTGAATTTCTTTAGAATAATTAATGGTTTTCTTTTTTCAATTCAAATCCATTTTTGAGAAATTTCAAGGCAATAGAGGTAGCATGATTCATGAATAATGTGTATGTTCGGAGAAGAACGTAATCGTTTTTCATTCGTTTGAAAGGGCGCTATAGAATGGAGTCAATGAGATGTAAGCCGTGTGTACATGTCTGCCTATCGATTTACTGTAACTTGATGAACGGTACAATATAACGGTACAATATTAGATGTAAAATGAGAATTTTACTTAATTTCATCTCCTAAAAGATTTTGAAAAATTTGATTTTGCAACCAACGAAGGCAAGTCCATGGAATCAGAGGCTGTCTTTGGATTTAAGAATAATATGAACAAAATTTGATGGATCGCTATTGTGAGTTATGAAGTAGAAAAGATCTGTCTGAATATGGGTGTATTACATATTTTAAATGTTTATTTTATAGAAATTGTGTTTAATTTAATGGTTGATACATCTCAAAATGGATTAAAGTTAATTATGAATTTAATTTAAGAGTTATATTTGGTCTGATGAAAATAAAGAGGGTAGGTATGTGCTCTATAGAAAATGATTATTCAGATAAAAGATAAAATGATTATTTAGATCTCAAAGATTGACTCTGTTCATTATGGATAATTTTTTTTTTAATAGTTAAAGTCATTAGGCATCTTTTTCTTGGTAATTTTTTTTAAGGATAGCTAATGATTTTGACCTATAAGGTCAAGTACATAAACATTAAATTTTATATTAAAATTTGATCCACTTACAGTTTACCATATCTATTTCAATCTGAATGGTCTATCTTTTAATTAAATTTGAAATGATTTTTAAAAAAAATAGAAAATGACCCAAGTACAAACATGTAATAGCTAAACGGGCCAAAAGCATGGGACGCTTTCACGGGCTTTGTGCAAAACCTGGAGCCCATGTCTATATAAAGAGGCTCCAACAATTTAGCACTAGCTTGCCCCAAAGGATTGATATATGTGTTCAAATCCATTTGTTTATAATTAGTTTAGGCTCGGTTTGGACTCAGGAACAATCCTACAAAATATGTGGTGGCTTTATGTATATCTGACAAAATCTAACCCTACAAGTTAACTTGATTTCAATTAACCATTTTTAGAAGGGGATGAGCTATTTATTAAATGGATCAACCTAATCTAATCTTATTTATAGATAGATAGTCATGGGTATAGGAGGTTGGAGATCCTACTCAACTCGACTATCTTCAACCATTGTCATGTGTATATATAATAGATTCAATTATATGAAGTCCCAAGACATTTAAGTAATCACAAGATTAAGTTTTGTTACAAAATTTTTCTTAGTACATAACAATAAAATCAATAAAAATGTAAGTTTTGGAATTTTTTATTTTTAGATATTTCCAGCTTTTATCATATTACCAATATGTCTTTAGAATGACTGGTTAGCATTAGCTTGTTCATATACTATAACACCAAAATATCTTCATCAAACAATTTGCAAACTTAATACTTATATGCTTTTTATTTTTTAGATTTATATGTGCTTTAGAAGATTTATGATTCTCATTTTCTTGTCTGTCTGAAAATATTCAATAGCTCAAAGATAATATATATTAATCGATACATATCAAATCACTTGATATTTGAACTTTATTATTGAATACATTTCTTGTGGGTCCATTTCCAACTATTGTATATTGTTATTTAATTTAAAGAATAAAAAAAATAGTTTTAGAATGGGTGGAATATCAATGAAAAGTAGCTGGGACTAGGAGGGGTTGAAATTGTGGAATGAATCAGTATACAAATTGAAGAATAGACCAGTTGATGGTGACCCTTGATATCCTCTGTATGCTAAGATGCTAATCTTGTCTCTATCCAATTTGGGTCTTGGGTTGATATTAATTCATTAAGCCAATGAGAGTGAAAATAGTTTTTCCCATAATCCCATAATTTTTTTAATATAATCCCAAGTTTCTAGTAATTTTTTTTTAAATAAGGAAAATTATTGTTTTCATTATTGCTATAGCCATTGTCACTATCGCCACCGTCTATGTCATTGACTCATTGTTACGTCTTCCGTCGCAATTGTTATTGTTGTCACATTAGTTGTCATATTTGCTTGGAGGGACATACATGTATGATAATAAAAATAGTTTTTTTATTTTTTATTTCTTACGTAAAATGTGGTGTAAGAGTATGTAAAGTTTTTATCTTCAAATGATCATATGATCATCTAGTCATTTAATTTTCGCATTTGAAATTTCGATGAATATAAGTTATTATTTTTAAAAGTTAAATGAGAAAGTGGTTATATATTCTTGACTATTTCAATCATTGACTCAGTTCATTATGGATAAATTTTTTCCTTGTTCTTGATGGTTAAAGTCATTAGCCATCTTTTTCTTGGTATTTTTTTTAAGGATGTCTAATGATTTTGAGCAAGATCAAGTACATAAAAATTGAGTTTTAAATTAAAATTTGATCTACTTAGAGCTCACTATATCTATTTCAATCTGAATGGTCTATCTTTTAATTAATTTTGAAATAATCTTTGAAAAAAATAGAAAATGACTAAAGTACACGTAAAAACATATAATAGCTAAACGAGCCAAAAAGCATGTCAAGCTTTCATGGGCTTTGTTCAAAAGCTCGAGCCCATGTCTATATAAACAGCCCCAACAATTAGCACTAGTTTGTCCCAACCGGTTGGCATATGTGTTCAAATCCATTTGTTTATAATGAGTTTAGGCTCGGTTCGGACTGAGGAACAATCCTACAAAATATGTGATGGCTCTATGTATATCTGACAAAATCTAACTCTACAAGTTAACTTGATTTCAATTGACCATTTTTAGAAGGGGATGAGTTTAAGAATTTTAATCTATTTATTAAATGAGTGGACCTAACTTAATCTTGTTTATAGATAGCTAGTCACGAGTGTAGAAGGTTGGAGATCTTACACAACTAAAAAAAATATGAAATCAATTTTTTAACAAAAACATATATGCATCCCAACGAATTTGTGAAATTTCAAGGATGTGCAATTGTTTTCTAACCAATTTTTTTACTCATGCTACTGAGAGAAAAAGAGAAGAAGAAGAATATTAATATTAATTGGTAAACGACACCAGAAGTGCAAATACAAACAGTACAATCAAACAACAAAACTAAAAAAAAAAGAAGACAAATAGAAGCTCATAGTCTTCACTTTGCTAACATGATCACCCTTGCTAAAGATCTTACTATGAAATCTATGATAAATAGCTTAAAGGCCTTATTTCTTCACCATCTTTACCATCATATATACAAATAATCCAGTCAGATGATCAATTATTTTAGTAATGAACCTATAATAGCCAATCCTCCATGAGTTGTTGAAAAGTAAAATGCCACAAAGCTCCAAAATCCTATCACAAATCCAAGTGCCATACTACCATAAAACCAAAGTTGTTCTGTCTTATCTTCCTCGTCGTCCCCATCCAAGGTCTTTGATGTTTGAGATACTTGCTCTCCATTACATATCTTTGTGAGTGGTCGTCCGCATAGATCATGGTTGCCGATATAGATAGATGGATCTGGGAGAGTCTGCAATTGATTGCCTAGTGGTATTTGCCCAGACAAGTTATTGTATGACAAGTTCAAGGAACTTAAAAAGGTTAATGATGAAATACTAGACGGAATTTCACCTGAGAGGAAATTCCTTGACAAGTCGAGGGACTCTAACTGTTTCAAGGTGCCAATTTCTTTTGGGATTTTCCCATTTAAATGGTTGCCTGACAAATTCAAGCTTTGCAATCCACGAAGATACACTAATTCTTCAGGAATTTCACCAGAAAGATTGTTGTAAGAAAGGTCTATTATAGTTACAAGTGATAGTGTTGTTGTATATTCAAGTCCACGTCCTTTCATAACTAAAACCATTTCCTTCTTAAACATTTCAATTTCCGATCTTCCATAAAAGTTAGAAAGTGTAGTACGAACATATCCAATAATATCACTTTTATTCTGTGTTACTTTCATGGCATCGAAGCCTCCAAAAGAACTTGGTATGATTCCCGACAGACGATTATTAGCAAGGTCTAGAATTTGAAGAGAATGATAGACCGTTGCTAATTGAAGAGGAATGTCGCCAACAAACATATTTGATCGTAGATTTAAAATCTTCAACAGAGAAATGCTTCCTCCCATCCATATTGGAACAGTTCCAGATAGTCTGTTCCCACTAACATCCACAACCACCAAGTTATCTGGACTTCTGAATAAAGAATGAATTTCTCCTGAAAGGTTATTGTCACTTAATTGCAACCATTGGAGGTAACGACAACCTGACATGCTCGGAATCACACCGTTAAGATCATTGTGTGATAAATCCAACACTTCCAAGGATGTAATATTCCCAAAACACATAGGAATTTCCCTGGTTAACTGATTTTTTGAGAGATCTATATACAACATATTCTCTGCATCACATATGGATGATGGAATACTACCAGTCAAATGGTTGTTTGAAAAGTCTATGATTGATATCCCACTATAGTTCGAGATAATTTTTCCTGAAAATGAATTGTTTGATAGATCCAACCACATTGCACCTGAAATGTTGTGTGGTAATTGGCCCATGAACTTATTGGAACTTAAGTCAATAATTGGAGAACTAGAAAATCTCATTGAAGTGGGAAGTATGCCACGCATCTCATTGTGAGACAAATTTAGAAAAGAGACCTCTGAAGATAAATTCCAAAACCAGTTAGGGATCTCATCTGACAATTGGGCATTTGGTAAAGCCATGATCTCGTAGCCCTTCTGGAACCGAAGCCATTGAGGGAATCGAGGGCCTAATTGGCAAGATCCCAATCCAATTATGTTGAGCTGGAAAGGAGGAACCCAATCAGAGCTGACATTCAAAACAAAGAAATTTGAGGACATCAGCAATGATTCAAGATTTCTGAGATTGGCAAAGTGAGCTTCAAATAAAACACCGCGCAATGAGTTGTGTGACATTCTCAAAAATTCCAAGTTTGAAAGTTGTCCTAGACTTTCGGGCACAGTCCCACTGAAATTATTATATCCAAGATTCAAAAACCTTATTGATGAATGTCTTCCATTTTTCACTGAATTTTCGCTGCCACATCTAGATAAACTTTGAAGAAATCCACTTATCTCTCCATCCATGTTATTATTTGACAAATCTAATGTTTCCAAGTGGCAAAGACGTCCAAGAGCACTTGGAATTGAACCCTGTAGATTATTGAAACTCATATCAAGATGCACAAGATTGCCAAGATCAGACAACCAATCTGGAAATTCTGAAGTAATTGAGTTATATGAAAGATCAAGTTGGGTGAGGGATGTAAAATTGGTATAAGAAAGAGGAGGCAGTTCTCTTATGTGACACCATTGCAAGCGCACCACAGATAGAGAGGGAATCAAGTTAAGTGATTGCAGCCAATCAGTCGCCATACTAATATTTACATAGCTCAAGTCTAGGTCCTGTAAAGAAGAAAGATGTGATAGCCAATGGAAATTGTCCACTTGCAATTTAGAATTTGAAAGATCAAGGAAATGCAAGTTAGATAGATTTCCAAGTTGATTTGGAACAATTCCAACAAAATCTGTGGAGGACAGATTAAGGTATGCTAGTTTCTTGAATGAGCCAAAGAATTTCGGGATGTGCTTGAATCCAAAAGATGAGAAACTTAAATCCAAGTGATGCAAGTGTACCAACTCAAGCAAAGAAGGATTTATCTCACCATAATCTGCGGTTGTATATTGGAGAATGAGGTTGATGACATGCCCTGTTTTGTTGTTGCATCCAACTCCAACCCAGTTACAGCAGTCATCACCCACCCATGTGGATAGGATTTCACTGGAAGCATTGAGCCCTTGTTTGAACTTGAGAAGGGCCAGCCTCTCTCTTTCTCTGCATATCCCATTCTTCCTTTCATTGGTTGCAGAAGTGAAAATAGTGGTTGAACTGCAAATGAAGACAGCCAATAAAAGGACTAGAACTAGTGTTTTACCAGCCATGATCTCTCTCACAAGCTTAGAAAGGAAGGATGGAAGGATTCTCATATGTAAGCAGCAACTTGGCCTCATAATCTATAAATAGAGAACTGAAACACAGATTTTTTCCTTTTTCTTCATTGCATTAGGATCAGATTAGATTTCCATTGTGTGTCATCCATACGATTGAGAGGAATTTCCAACTTTTGACTTGGCCTATCTGCTGTCTACACTTTCAATAATGGCGGGCGTAGAAATCTAAATAGGAAGAAAAAGGGGCAGTTGTGGGACCTCATTGTTTAATGGCCAGTTTAGTGGGTGGTTAATTTTTTTATTTTTCAAAAAGAGACGTTTTACAATAATTTTCAATGACTAGTCTTGACTTGTAATGCAAAGCCATAACGGAAAATCAGATCCATGCCTTAAAAAACTATTCATGGACCTCAAAAACCTAAGACAGTTAGTCCTGGGCGATCATAACTGTTAATGGGCCTGTAAGAATCATTTCTTAGCCCGTAAAACTGTCCATGAGCTTCAAAATACCTTATAAATGTTTTTGGGCTATGATAATTGTTAATGGAGTTATAAAAAAGATTTCTGGGACCGCTAAAAATTGTACTTGGGCCTGTGGATCTCAAAAAACTGCTTTAGGCTTTTCATGATGCTTCTGGGCCCATCAGAAACATTCTGGGCCGTAACAAGATCTTCTTAATCTATAAAAACTGTCAAGTCCGTTCGAAACATTTCTATGACTGATTTTGACCAAAGATTAAAATTATTATCTAAAATATGCCAAAAATTTGGAATTTTAACGGATAGAAATTAAAAATTATGGACTTGAAATCCCTATTCACTGAAATCTCGAACTTACGAATCACTGGGCAACTCTTACAAATAATCAATATATGCAATCCCAACTCTACTATGTTCAACCATTGTCATGTCTATATAACAGTTTCAATTATATGAAGTCCCAAGCCATTTAAGTAATTACAAGATTAAGTTTTGTTACGAAATTTTTCTTAGTACATAACCATAAAATCAATAAAAATGTAAGTTTTGGAATGTTTTATTTTTAGATATTTCCAGCTTTATTACCAATATGTCTTTAAAATGACTGGTCAGCATTAGCTTGTTCATATACTATAACAACAAAATATCTTCATCAAACAATTTGCAAACTTAATACTTAAATGCTTTTTATTTTTTGGATTTATATGTGCTTTAGAAGATTTATGATTCTCATTTTCTTGTACATTATAAAAATTGTCTGTCTGAAAATATTCAATAGTTCAAAGAGAATATATATCAGTCGATACATATCATATCACTTGATATTTGAACTTTATTATTGAATATATTTCTTGTGGGTCCATTTCCAACTATTGTATATTGTTATTTAATTTAAAGAATAAAAAAAAAATAGTTTCAGAATGGGTGGAATATCATTGAAAAGTTGTTGGGACTTGGAGGGGTTGAAATTGTGGAATCAGTATACAAATGGAAGAATAGACCAGGTGATGGTGACCCTTGATAATTGATATCCTCTGTATACTAAGATGCTAATCTTGTCTCTATCCAATTTGGGTCTTGGGTTGATATTAATTCATTAAGCCAATGAGAGTGAAAATAATTTTTCCCATAATCCCATAATTTTTTTTATATAATCCCAAGTTTTTAGTATTTTTTTAAATAGGGAAAATTATTGTTTTTATTATTGCTATAGCCATTGTCACTATCGCCACCAACGTCTATGTCATTGTTACTTCTTCCGTTGCAATTGTTATTGTCACATTAGTTGTCATATTTGCTTGGAGGGAAATACATGTATGATAATAAAAATAGTTTTTTTTATTTTTTATTTCTTACGTAAAATGTGGTGTAAGCGTATGTAAAGTTTTTATCTTCAAATGATCATATGATCATCTAGTCATTTAATTTTCGCATTTGAAATTTCGATGAATATAAGTTATTATTTTTAAAAGTTCAAAATTAAATGAGAAAGTGGTTATATATTCTTGACTATTTCAATCATTGACTCAATTCATCATGAATAATTTTTTTTCTTGTTCTTAATGGTCAAAGTCATTAGGCATCTTTTTCTTGGTATTTTTTTTTAAGGATCTCTAATGATTTTGACCAAGATCAATTACATAAAAATTGAGTTTTAAATTAATATTTGATCTACTTAGAGCTCACCATATCTATTTCAATCTGAATGGTCTATCTTTAATTAATTTTGAAATGATCTTTGAAAAAAATAGAAAATGACTCAAGTGCACATACAAACATATAATGGCTAAACGGGCCAAAAAGCATGTCAAGCTTTCACGGGCTTTGTACAAAAGCTTGAGCCCATGTCTATATAAACAGCCCCAACAATTTAGCACTAGTTTGTCCCAACCGGCTGGCATATGTGTTCAAATGCATTTGTTTATAATGAGTTTAGGCTTGGTTCGGACTGAGGAACAACCCTACAAAATATGTGGTGGCTCTATGTATATCTGACAAAATCTAACCCTACGAGTTATCTTGATTTCAATTGACCATTTTTAGAAGGAGATGAGTTTAAGAATTTTAACCTATTTATTAAATGGGTGGACCTAACTTAATAGCTAGTCACGAGTGTAGAAGGTTAGAGATCCTACTCAACTAAAAAAATATGAAATCAGTTTTTTTAATAAAAAATATATATGCATCCCAACCAATTTGTGAAATTTCAAGGATGTGCAATTGTTTTCTTACCAATTTTTTTTACTCATGCTACTGAGAGAAAAAGAGAAGAAGAAAAATATTAATATTAATTGGTAAACAACACCAAAAGTACAAATACAAACGGTACAATCAAAAAACAAAACTTAAAAAAAAGGGCAAATAGGAGCTCATAGTCTTGACTTTGCTAACATGATCCCCCTTGCAAAAGATTTACTATGAAATCTAATGATAAATAGCTTAAAGGCCTTATTTCTTCACCAACTTTACTATCATATATATACAAATAATCTATTCAGATGATCAATTATTTTAGTAATGAATCTATAATTGCCAATCCTCCAATGAGTTGTTGAACAGTACAATCAAATAAAAGTGATGTATATCTTATATATAAATTAAGTGATGCAATTTTTTTTATATTTCTTAAAACTTTGAGATAAATTAAGTTGAATAATTTATGACAGCAACTCAGGCCACAAAAGTTAAAGCCGGCCAAGGAAAAGTTTACTTTGGTAGTGTGAGTGGAATTTCTTCTAAATATTAAATTTATTTATTTTCTTTTACAACTTTTCAATCTTGTCTATTTTCGGACAAACATAATGGTCCTTTATTTACGTTCATTAATATAAGGGGTGATCATTTAATTACGGGCGTTAATTTCTAAAAGGCATGTATTTTAATGAGCTTCTTATTTTGTCCCTCATACATTTGTAGAAATTGGTTTACTTTTCAGTGGATCGGATCGGTTCATTTATCGGTGCACCAACTGGATCACCTGAAAATCACTACACCGATTTCTTGAGAGGCCAAATCGGTGTACTGACCGAGTCATTTTACACATAAATTGATTCACTTTTTAGTAAATCAGTTCACTCATCGGTGCACTGATGAGTGAAACGATTCACTAAAAAGGTGAGCCGATTTCTACAGATGAGATAAAGTGGAAAATTCGAAAATCCCGTGTCTACTAAAAAGATATTCCCGTGTTAGAGTGGTCACCCTTAATATATTTATTATTATACTTACATTTGATTAATATGGTTTGCTCTACAACGAAGCATCACCGTTTTATTATTTTAAAAAGGAATGATATTTACATATTTAGGCATGGAGGCCGTCATCGAGAAGGTTATGGATTCATCAATAGTGCTTTTGTTATATATTAAAATTAGAATATTAAAAAATATGATTTAGTTGATCCACTCAATATAACTTTTGATGAATCAAATATTTTAAATATAATTTTTTTCAATAAATTTATTATCACTCTATTTAATAAACTTATTTTAAATAGTTATCATACATGTAATACTATTGTTCGGATCAACCATAAGAAATGATATTGGCTAAGGGTCTATGTAGTCAAGTTGTCAAGTCTAACTTGAAAATATCCATGCATTATTGGACACGATTCAAATTTGGTTGGATCATTTACATTTTTTGAGACAATTGGTCAATTCAGAGATGTCTACAGTCTACACCACTATCACTAGTGGAACAGTTACTGGCCATGAATGTCAACATTTTAGACAAATCCAACTATCAGTAAAAGACTAAATTTAACCATGATAGCAATTGAAAAGCCTATTTAAATGAAAATATAAAAAGAAGAATAAAAATTATGATTCAATTACAAAAGAGATATTTTTATTGTTTTCAGCATTTAAATTATAAGATATGTATCGAAAAATAAATCTACAGCTCTTTCTATAAAAAAGAAATTACCTTAATCTCTATTTGAAAATGAATAAATAAATCAAATGACAAATAAAATAAATTACTATTTACAATTTTTAAAGATTGTATTTGATTGAATGTGTAACAATAACTAAATATCTAATGGGTGTAGTTCAACTGGTTAATCTTCTGCCTTAAGAAGCAGCAGGAGGTGCTAAGTTCGAACCTCTATGGCCTAACCTAGTGTACCATAAGGGCAGTGGGTATCACCCTTAGGGGTTTTACGCTAGGTTTCCTGCGGTTTCCTACACGTAAATTAAAAAAAAAAAAAAAAAATTTGTATACTCTCATTTTGGAAAATATATCCACTTACCAGGAAAGTGGGTCTAGAATTTATATCTATCATTATATCATTCTTTATCCTTTTGACATGATTTGGTATGTGTTTTTTCCTTAGTATAAATCATTCATTTATTTCGTGATTGAAGTAATTTATCAATAAACAAAATCTACTTAAGCCCAGCAGTCATATACTAATCATGTTTAATAATATTATATCAAAATTTGGTAATTCATTTGTAAAATATAAAATAAAGAAAAATGTGAAATTGAAGAATAGCGATTTATGTACTGAAAATAAAACATTGAGACTTGAAACAATAATTGGGTAATGTAACATATGAAAATTGCCCATGGAAATGGCCAAAGCAGGGATACAAATATCGGCTGATATGCTGATATCTCGGCCGTATTATATCTGCAATAATATTGGCCAATATTGGCCGTTTTTTATTAAAAAAAAAAAAAAGAGGAGAGAGAAAATATCGGCCGATAATGAGATATTGGTTGATATATCGGTCGATACCGAATTTTAAACCCTTGGGCCAAAGAGATGATGATGTGACACTAAAAAAATTTGAAATCAGTTTTTTTAGTAAAAAACATATATGCATCCCAACCAATTTGTGAAATTTCAAGGGTCTGCAATTGTTTTCTCACCAATTTTTTTTACTCATGCTACTGAGAGAAAAAGAGAAGAAGAAGAATATTAAAATATTAATTGGTAAACAACACCAGAAGTGCAAATACAAACAGTACAATCAAACAACTAAATGAAAAAAAAAAAGACAAATAGAAGCTCATAGTCTTCACTTTGCTAACATGATCACCCTTACTAAAGATCTTACTATGAAATCTATGATAAATAGCTTAAAGGCCTTATTTCTTCACCATCTTTACTATCATATATACAAATAATCCATTCAGATCATCAATTATTTTAGTAATGAACCTATAATAGCCAATCCTCCATGAGTTGTTGAAAAGTAAAATGCCACAAAAGCTCCAGAATCCTATCACAAATCCAAGTGCCATACTACCATAAAACCAAAGTTGTTCTGTCTTATCTTCCTCGTCTTCCCCATCCAAGGTCTTTGATGTTTGAGATACTTGCTCTCCATTACATATCTTTGTGAGTGGTCGTCCGCATAGATCATGGTTGCCGATATAGATAGATGGATCTGGGAGAGTCTGCAATTGATTGCCTAGTGGTATTTGCCCAGACAAGTTATTGTATGACAAGTTCAAGGAACTTAAAAAAGTTAATGATGAAATACTAGACGGAATTTCACCTGAGAGGAAATTCCTTGACAAGTCGAGGGACTCTAACTGTTTCAAGGTGCCAATTTCTTTTGGGATTTTCCCATTTAAATGGTTGCCTGACAAATTCAAGCTTTGCAATCCACGAAGATGCACTAATTCTTCAGGAATTTCACCAGAAAGATTGTTGTAAGAAAGGTCTATTATAGTTACAAGTGATAGTGTTGTTGTATATTCAAGTCCACGTCCTTTCATAACTAAAACCATTTTCTTCTCAAACATTTCAATTTCCGCTCTTCCATAAATGGTAGTATATGTAGTATGAACATATCCAATAATATCACTTTTATTCTGTGTTACTTTCATGGCATCGAAGCCTCCAAAAGAACTTGGTATGATTCCCGACAGACGATTATTAGTAAGGTCTAGAATTTGAAGAGAAGGATAGACCGTTGCTAATTGAGGAGGAATGTCGCCAACAAACATATTTGATCGTAGATTTAAAATCTTCAACAGAGAAATGCTTCCTCCCATCCATATTGGAATAGTTCCAGATAGTCTGTTCCCACTAACATCCACAGCTACCAAGTTATCTGGACTTTTGAATGAGGAATGAATTTCTCCTGAAAGGTTATTGTCACTTAATTGCAACCATTGGAGGTAACGACAACCTGACATGCTCGGAATCACACCGTTAAGATCATTGTGTGATAAATCCAACACTTCCAATGATGTAATATTCCCAAAACACATAGGAATTTCCCTGGTTAACTGATTTTTTGAGAGATCTATATACAACATATTCTCTGCATCACATATTGATGATGGAATACTACCAGTCAAATGGTTGTTTGAAAAGTCTATCATTAATATCCCACTATAATTCGAGATAATTTTTCCTGAAAATGAATTGTTTGATAGATCCAACCACATTGCACCTGAAATGTTGTGTGGTAATTGGCCCATGAACTTATTGGAACTTAAGTCAATAACTGGAGAACTGGAAAATCTCATTGAAGTGGGAAGTATGCCACGCATCTCATTTTGAGACAAATTTAGATAAGAGACCTTTGAAGATAAATTCCAAAACCAGTTAGGGATCTCATCTGACAATTGGGCATTTGGTAAAGCCATGATCTCGTAGCCCTTCTGGAACCGAAGCCATTGAGGGAATCGAGGGCCTAATTGGCAATATCCCAATCCAATTATGTTGAGCTGGAAAGGAGGAACCCAATCAGAGCTGACATTCCAAACAAAGAAATTTGAGGACATCAGCAATGATTCAAGATTTCTGAGATTGGCAAAGTGAGCTGCAAATAAAACACCGCGCAATGAGTTGTGTGTCATTCTCAAAAATTCCAAGTTTGAAAGTTGTCCTAGACTTTCGGGCACAGTCCCACTGAAATTATTATATCCAAGATCCAAAAACCTTATTGATGAATGTCTTCCATTTTTCACTGAATTTTCGCTGCCACATGTAGATAAACTTTGAAGAAATCCACTTATCTCTCCATCCATGTTATTATTTGACAAATCTAATGTTTCCAAGTGGCAAAGACGTCCAAGAGCACTTGGAATTGAACCCTGTAGATTATTGAAACTCATATCAAGATGCACAAGATTGCCAAGATCAAGCGACCAGTTTGGAAACTCTGAAGTAATTGAGTTATGTGAAAGATCAAGTTGGGTGAGGGATGTAAAATTGGTATAAGAAAGAGGAGGCAGTTCTCTTATGTGACACCATTGCAAGCGCACCACAGATAGAGAGGGAATCAAGTTAAGTGATTGCAGCCAATCAGTCGCCATACTAATATTTACATAGCTCAAGTCTAGGTCCTGTAAAGAAGAAAGATGTGATAGCCAATGGAAATTGTCCACTTGCAATTTAGAATTTGAAAGATCAAGGAAATGCAAGTTAGATAGATTTCCAAGTTGATTTGGAACAATTCCAACAAAATCTGTGGAGGACAGATTAAGGTATGCTAGTTTCTTGAATGAGCCAAAGAATTTCGGGATGTGCTTGAATCCAAAAGATGAGAAACTTAAATCCAAGTGATGCAAGTGTACCAACTCAAGCAAAGAAGGATTTATCTCACCATAATCCGCGGGTGTATATTGGAGAATTAGGTTGATGACATGCCCTGTTTTGTTGTTGCATCCAACTCCAACCCAGTTACAGCAGTCATCACCCACCCATGTGGATAGGATTTCACTGGAAGCATTGAGCCCTTGTTTGAACTTGAGAAGGGCCTGCCTCTCACTTTCTCTGCATATCCCATTCTTCCTTTCATTGGTTGCAGAAGTGAAAATAGTGGTTGAACTGCAAATGAAGACAGCCAATAAAAGGACTAGAACAAGTGTTTTACCAGCCATGATCTCTCTCACAAGGTTAGAAAAGGAAGGATGGAAGGATTCTCATATGTAAGCAGCAACTTGGCCTCATAATCTATAAATAGAGAACTGAACCAGAGATTTTTTCCTTTTTCTTATTGAATTAGGATCAGATTAGATTTCCATTGTGTGTCTTCCATTGTGTGTCATCCATACGATTGAGAGGAATTACCAACTTTTGACTTGGTCAATCTGCTATCTACACTTTCAATAATGGCGGGCGTAGAAATCGAAAGAAAAAGGGGCAGTTGTGGGACCTCATTGTTTAATGGCCAATTTAGTGGGTGGTTGATTTTTTTATTTTTCAAAAAGAAATGTTTTACAATAATTTTCAATGACTAGTCTTGTCATATACAATATTTTTTACTTGTAATGCAAAGCCATAACGAAAATCAGATCCATGCCTTAAAAAACTATTCATGGACCTCAGAAAAACATAAAGACAGTTGGTCCTGGGCGATCATAATTGTTAATGGGCCTGTAAGAATCATTTCTTAGCCCGTAAAACTGTCCATGAGCTTCAAAATACTTTACAAATGTTTTTGGGCTATGATAATTGTTAATGGAGTTATAAAAAAGATTTCTGGGACTGCTAAAAATTGTACTTGAGCCTTTGGATCTCAAAAAACTGCTTTAGGCTTTTCATGATGCTTCTGGGCCCATCAGAAACATTCTGGGCCGTAACAAGATCTTCTAAATCTATAAAAACTGTCGAGTCCATTCGAAACATTTCTACGACTGATTTTGACCAAAAATTAAAATTATTATCTAAAATTTGCCAAAAATTTGGAGTTTTAACGGATAGAAATTAAAAATTATGGACTTGAAATCCCTATTCACTGAAATCTCAAACTTACGAATCACTGGGCAACTCTTAAAAATAATAAATATATCATCCCAACTCTACTATGCTCAACCATTGTCATGTCTATATAACAGATTCAATTATATGAAGTCCCAAGCCATTTAAGTAATCACAAGATTAAGTTTTGTTACGAAATTTTTCTTAGTAGATAACAATAAAATCAATAAAATGTAAGTTTTGGAATTTTTTATTTTTAGATATTTCCAGCTTTATTACCAATATGTCTTTAAAATGACTGGTTAGCATTAGCTTGTTCATATACTATAACACCAAAATATCTTCATCAAACAATTTGCAAACTTAATACTTATATGCTTTTTATTTTTGGATTTATATGTGCTTTAGAAGATTTATGATTCTCATTTTCTTGTACATTACAAAATAGTCTGTCTGAAAATATTCAATCGTTCAAAGATAATATATATGAAGTCGATACATATCATATCAGTATATCAGTCATATCAATCGATATTTCAATTTTATTATTGAATGCATTTCTTGTGGGTCCATTTCCAACTATTGTATATTGTTATTTAATTTAAAGAATAAAAAAAAAATAGTTTCAGAATGGACCGGTTGATGGTGACCCTTGATAATTGATATCCTCTGTATACTAAGATGCTAATCTTGTCTCTATCCAATTTGGGTCTTGGGTTGATATTAATTCATTAAGCCAATGAGAGTGAAAATAATTTTTCCCATAGTGAAAATAATTTTTCCCATAATCCCATAATTTTTTTAATATAATCCCAAGTTTCTAGTATTTTTTTTTTAAATAGGGAAAATTATTGTTTGTATTACTGCTATAGCAACCATTGTCACTATCGCCACGAACGTTTATGTCATTGTTATGTCATTGTTATGTCTTCCGTCGCAATTGTTATTGTTGTCATATTTGCTTGGAGGGACATACGTGTATGATAATAAAATTAGTTTTTTTTTTTTTATTTCTTACGTAAAATGTGGTGTAATATGTAAAGTTTTTATCTTCAAATGATCATATGATCATCTAGTCATTTAATTTTTGCATTTTAAATTTCGGTGAATATAAGTTATTATTTTTAAAAGTTCACAATTAAATGAGAAAATGATTATATAGGAAATTAGGAAGGAGACTTCATACACCTCTAAATAATATGGTCCACTTTGCATCAAACCTAATTATAAGGGGCCTGAGATCTATTTAAGAGGTAGTCTCGATATCAAGTCTTGCCAAAGAGAGTCTCGTTATAAAGTTTCATAAAAGAGTTATTGTTCTCTACCGTTTTATTTGAGAAATTATCCATTGTGAATCGGTTTATATTCAATTAGTGTGAATTTTCAATTATTAACTTTAGATAAGTAAAAAGTTGTAATGGTTTTACTTTTTGAATTCATCTAATAATTCAATTGAAGGAGTGTGATTGACAGATATGATAATCTTTAATTCAATTAAAAAAGATTTTAGATTTATAAAGAAAAATTAACATTCTTCTTTGACCGTGAGTACAACTAGAGATAATAATCTCGGTCGATACAATACCTATCAGCCGAGATATCTCGGTTTTTAAAACCTTAATATCTCGGCTGATACGATATGTATCGGTCGTGATTACCTTTATCAGCTGATATCTGATATATATATATAGATATCAACGATATTTATCGTCGATATCGGCCGATAAAGATGATTTTTTTTTTAAGAAAAAGAAAAAAAAAAGGAGATAGAAAGTTATCGGCTTAGATATCGGCCGATATGTGATGATAACAGATCTCCACCCTGAGTGCAACCATCTTTCGAATACCGATTGATACTCCTCTCCAGCCATATGCCAACTTATACCCATCTGTCACAACATTGGATTTCACGGTGTTAATGCAAAATCTCAAGTTTCACCCTCACTGTTTTTTTTTAATAATTTGGTTTTAACAACGGTAATCTCTCTTAATCTGCTTATCTTGGGTCTTCTTGGCACTTGTCTCATTATATGCACGCATACATTTTAATGATATACAATCATTTAAAGTTTATAATGATGATCACAAATATGATAAATTATAGTTAAAGAATGAATCTTTATTATTTATTCATACTGATCATTCAAAGCAATGTCACAAATATCGATGATATTTTTAAATTTATCATTATTACCGCGTTAATAATATGTATTTATCGACACTACGATAAATTTAAGATAAAATCACGTTAAAAACACGATAAATGGTAATATCGTGATAACATCCTGATAAATTAACTGAAAAATCCTTATTAAGATTTTTATTTTTATTATTTTTTAAATATTATATTTTCACGAGATTTTTCAGTTAATTTCCCTGAAAAAAACCAAGAATTTGAAGATATCATGATGTAACCAACTGCCGTTGATATCTGAAAAACGATATTTATGACAATGATTCAAAGTTTTTTATTTTTATTTTTTTAAACTGAATATGAATATGCCAATCATAAAGAAAGCCTTGTGAATTTTTTTTTTTTTTCCAATTTGATGACATAGATAATAAGTGAATGTAGGTCCCTGAAAGTCTAAGTTGGATCCACAAATGCACTCCAAAGACAGTCCATAACAATCATAAAATCACCCAAGTAACATAATGGGAGGCAGCATTATCGTTTACTACAATGAAGAGTCAACATCAGTAATCAAATGTCAATTAAAACAAAAGTTAATACTTTTTCCGTCCTATTTTAATTGTCTCATTTAAAATATTTGTATTTTTTAAAGATCTCTATATAAGGTTAGCACTCCATGTGATCTCATTAATTTTCAACACACTTTATACTACTCCAATATAAATGAAACGACTATTTAAGGACAATTTCAAAACTCATATAAGACAACTAAATTAATACAGAAGGAATAATAATTTCTCTTATCAAATTATATGAAAAAATACAAAATCTTTAAAACAATTTCACATTCAATTTGACATTAGCTATAAAATGCCATATATATGGAGTCCCATTGCTGTTCGAGGATTATCAAATTCTCTTACTATTTATTCATATGAATTCTATTATATACCTAAAATGCATCTTTAAAAATAAATTGATATATGTAAATAGATCTAATAAACATGTATGATTTATAAGATTTACAAAAAAAAAGTGTCAAGTTGTTAGGAAAAAATGTTCTCACCGCAAGAGGAAGTGGGGTCGATTTGCCAGGGCACCATCGAATCTATTCTCTTGCTGCATAGCCGTTTGCCGATAGACATTATTGTCGCATAGACGCCACTCGTACAAAAATAAATGTTTCAATAATTTTGTCTTGGATTATTCATTCTATGTAACTCTGCATAAAATTAAAGGTGCCCATCTAAACACGGGCGTTATCTTTTAGGAGACACGGATTTTAGTGAACTTCTCCTTTTGTCCCTCATCCATCTGCAGAAATCGGTTTACATTTTAGTAAATCGGTTCACTTATCGGTGCACTGACTGGATCATTTGGAAATTGGTATACCGATTTCTTGAGAGTTCAGATCGGTGTACCGACCGGATCATTTTACAAATAAATCAGTTCACTGACTGAAAAAGTGAGTCGATTTCTGCGGATGAGAGCAAAGTGAGAAATTCGAAAAACCCATGTCTACTAAAAGAGCATTCCCGTATTAAGATAACCACCCAAAACTAAAATTCTATATATAGCTAATCTATGAAAAGTACTTACTTCGATAGCTATGCAAATCAAATAAGCATTTTTTTCATAACCAAAACCTATTCATCTACTTTGTTTAGATTAGTCATAGAAGCATAATTCTCTTATTATTAGAAGTATCGTCACTTTACATTGGAGTTGAGACTAATCTCTATAAATATATGAAACAATTGCGAGCTCTCTTTATCCGGACATTATTTGAGAAGAAATTGATGAGACTGTGAAAAACCCAAATATATATTCATCTAATTCATTCATTTATAAATCCTTCTCTAAAGAGGAAACTGAAAATATGACAGTGACAATTAGAACCCATGAATGCAAAAAGTATATATATGAGTAATAGAAATCAGAAATGTGAAATCCACCACCAACACCTAATCCTGACTGTCCTTCCAACAGGCCAACATGAATATGCACCGTCGGATTATGTAGAATCTAGCTCTCTGCTCCTCCAAAGTTCTCATTCTAGCCCTAACCTTACCTTTCCTCCAAAGAGAAGCAGCTGAGAAGATTTATGATTCTCATTTTCATGTACATTACAAAAATAGTCTGTCTGAAAATATTCAATAGTTCAAAGATAATATATATTAGTCGATACATATCATATCAGTCGATATTCAACTTTGTTATTGAATACATTTCTTGTGGGTCCATTTCCAACTATTGTATATTGTTATTTAATTTAAAGAACAAAAAAAAAATAGTTTCAGAATGGGTGGAATATCATTGAAAAGTAGTTAGGACTAGGAGGTGTTGAAATTGTGGAATCAGTATGCAAATGGAAGAATAAACCAGTTGATGGTGACCCTTGATAATTGATATCCTCTGTATACTAAGATGCTAATCTTGTCTCTATCCAATTTGGGTCTTGGGTTGATATTAATTCATTAAGCCAATGAGAGTGAAAATAATTTTTCCCATAATCCCATAATTTTTTTAATATAATCCCAAGTTTCTAGTAATTTTTTTTAAAATAGGGGAAACGATTGTTTTTATTATTGCTATAGCCATTGTCACTATTGCCATCGACGTCTATGTCATTGTTACTTCTTCTGTCGCAATTGTTATTGTTGTCACATTAGTTGTCATATTTGCTTGGAGGGACATAGATGTCTGATAATAAAAATAGTTTTTTTTTTTAATTTTTTATTTCTTATGTAAAATGTGGTGTAAGGATATGTAAAGTTTTTATCTTCAAATGATCATATGATCATCTAGTCATTTAATTTTCACATTTTAAATTTCGGTGAATATAAGTTATTATTTTTAAAAGTTCAAAATTAAATGAGAAAGTGGTTATATATTCTTGACTATTTCAATCATTGACTCAGTTCATTATCGATAAGTTTTTTTCTTGTTCTTAATGGTCAAAGTCATTAGATATCTTTTTCTTGGTAATTTTTTTTTAAAGATGTCTAATGATTTTGACCAATATCAAGTACATAAAAATTGAGTTTTAAATTAAAATTTGATCTATTTAGAGCTCACCATATCCATTTCAATCTGAATGGTCTATCTTTTAATTAATTTTGAAATGATCTTTGAAAAAAATAGAAAATGACTCAAGTACACGTACAAATACATAATAGCTAAACGGGCCAAAAAGCACGTCAAGCTTTCACGGGCTTTATGCAAATGCTCGAGCCCATGTCCATAACATCCGAAACTTAGATCCAAGTGATGCAATTGTACCAACTCAATTTAAGAAGGATTTATCTCACCATAAACTGGATCACAGGCCAATGGGATGAATGAGGCTAAATTTTGGAAATTTTGAAGATTGAGGTTGACGACATACCCCGTTTTGTTGTCGCATCCAACTCCTACCCAGTTACAGCAGTCATCACCCACCCAGGTGGATAGGATTTTAGTGGAAGTATTGAGCCCTTGTTTGAACTTGAGAAGGGCCTGCCTCTCTCTTTCGCTGCATATCCCATTCTTTCTTTCATTGGTTGGAGAACTGAAAATGGTGGTTGAACTGAAAATGAAGACAGCCAATAAAAGGACTAGAACAAGTGTTTTACCAGCCATGATCTCTCTCACAAGGTTAGAAAAGGAAGGATGGAAGGATTCTCATATGTAAGCAGCAACTTGGCCTCATAATCTATAAATAGAGAACTGAACCAGAGATTTTTTCCTTTTTCTTATTACATTAGGATCAGATTAGATTTCCATTGTGTGTCATCCATACGATTGAGAGGAATTACCAACTTTTGACTTGGTCAATCTGCTATCTACACTTTCAATAATGGCGGGCGTAGAAATCTAAATAGGAAGAAAAAGGGACAGTTGTGGGATCTCATTGTTTAATGGCCAGTTTAGTGGGTGGTTGATTTTTTTATTTTTCAAAAAGAAACGTTTTACAATAATTTTCAATGACTAGTCTTGACTTGTAATTTAAAGCCATAACGAAAATCAGATCCATGCCTTAAAAAACTATTCATGGACCTCAAAAACCTAAGACAGTTAGTCCTGGGCGATCATAATTGTTAATGGGCCCGTAAGAATCATTTCTTAGCCCGTAAAACCGTCCATGAGCTTCAAAATACTTTATAAATGTTTTTGGACTATGACAATTGTTAATGGAGTTATAAAAAAGATTTCTGGGACTGCTAAAAATTGTACTTGGGCCTGTGGATCTCAAAAAACTGCTTTAGGCTTTTCATGATGCATCTGGGCCCATCAGAAACATTCTGGGCCGTAACAAGATCTTTTAAATCTATAAAAACTGTCAAGTCCGTTCGAAACATTTCTACGACTGATTTTGACCAAAATTAAAATTATTATCTAAAATTTGCCAAAAATTTGGAATTTTAACGGATAGAAATTAAAAATTATGGACTTGAAATCCCTATTCACTGAAATCTCGAACTTACGAATCACTGGGCAACTCTTACAAATAATCAATATATGCATCCAACTCTACTATGCTCAACCATTGTCATGTCTATATAACAGATTCAATTATATGAAGTCCCAACCCATTTAAGTAATCACAAGATTAAGTTTTGTTACGAATTTTTCTTAGTACATAACAATAAAATCAATAAAAATGTTAAGTTTTGGAATTTTTTATTTTTAGATATTTCCAGCTTTTATCATATTACCAATATGTCTTTAAAATGACTGGTTAGCATTAGCTTGTTCATATACTAAAACACCTAAATATCTTCATCAAACAATTTGCAAACTTAATACTTCTATGCTTTTTATTTTTTGGATTTATATGTGCTTTAGAAGATTTATGATTCTCATTTTCTTGTACATTACAAAAATTGCATGTCTGAAAATATTCAATAGTTCGATACATATTATTTCAGTCGATATTTAAACTTTGTTATTGAATACATTTCTTGTGGGTCCATTTCCAACTATTGTATATTGTTATTTAATTTAAAGAATAAAAAAAATAGTTTCAGAATGGGAGCACTTACACACACCCGGATTTCCTGTCTCTACACACCTATTTTTAAAATTTCGGATGAAATTACGATTTTACCCCCCAGTTTCCATTCATTTGAATGAATGCCAAAATGCCCAGTTCATTTTGGCATTCATTCGAATGAATGTCCATGTGTAATTTCAATTCATTCGAATGAATGGGCCTCATTTGAATGAATGAGGCCCATTCATTCGAATGATTCCTTCAGATCCTTCAGCCGTTCATTCATTCAACAGTAAACATAACATTATTTAAATATTTTTTTTTAAAACTTTAAACTTATTTTTTGATCACTGTGTATTTCCAAAATTTCTCAAATTGAATATTTAAACTAATTAAAATAACCTGATAAAAATACCTTAAGACTTTAAGGTCTTTTGACACTCCTAAATATTTAAAACACAGTATTTTACAAATAAGGGTATCCCTAGGATGTATCGAAAACATATTTGGAAGTGTCAAAAGACCTTAAAGTGTTAAGGTATTTTTATCAGGTTATTTTAATTAGTCTAGATATTCAATTTGAGAAATTTTGAAAATATACAGTGCTTAAAAATAACTGTTTATATTTTAAAACATAGACCGTTATTTTTTAAGCACTGTGTATTTTCAAAATTTCTCAAATTGAATATCTAGACTAATTAAAATAACCTGATAAAAATACCTTAAGACTTCAAGGTCTTTTGACACTCCTAAATATTTAAAACACAGTATTTTACAAATAAGGGTATCCTTAGGCTGTGTCGAAAACACATTTAGGAGTGTCAAAAGACCTTAAAGTCTTAAGGTATTTTTATCAGGTTATTTTAATTAGTCTAGATATTCAATTTGAGAAATTTTGAAAATACACAGTGCTTAAAAAATAATGGTCTATGTTTTAAAAATAGACCGTTATTTTTTAAGCACTGTGTATTTTCAAAAATTCTCAAATTGAATATCTAGACTAATTAAAATAACCTGATAAAAATACCTTAAGACTTCAAGGTCTTTTGACACTCTTAAATGTGTTTTCGACACAGCCTAGAGATACCCTTATTTATAAAGTACTGTGTTTTAAATATTTAGGAGTGTCAAAAGACTTTGAAGTCTTAAAGTATTTTTATAAGATTATTTTAATTAGTTTAGATATTCAATTTGAAATTTTTTGGAAATACACAGTGCTTAAAAAATAAGTTTAAAATTTTAAAAGAATTTTAATGAATTTACTGTATACTGAATGATTCGTGATGAATCATTCGAATGATTCGTGACTCCCTTCGTGTTCGGATCTGAATCATTCGAATGATTCGTGACGGTCATTTCCTTCATGTTCATTCGAATGAATGTCCATTCATTCGAATGAATGGATAGAATGAAAGTCGTTTTATTACTATTCATTCGAATGAATCATCCATTCATTTGAATGAATTGGGCTGAGCAGTATTCCGGGTGTGTAAGTGCTCGCTTTCAGAATGGGTGGAATATCATTGATGAAAAGTAGTTAGGACTAGGAGGGGGGAATGGAAGAATAGACCAGTTGATGGTGAACCTTGATAGTTGATATCCTCTGTACACTAAGGTGCTAATCTTGTCTCTATCCAATTTGGGTCTTGGGTTGATATTAATTCATTAAGCCAATGAGAGTGAATTTAATTTTTCCCATAATCCCATAATTTTTTTAATATAATCCCAAGTTTCTAGTAATTTTTTTTTAAATAGGGAAAATTATTGTTACGTCTTTCGTCGCAATTGTTATTGTTGTCACATTAGTTGTCATATTTGCTTGGAGGGACATACATGTATGATAATAACAATAGTTTCTTTTTCTTTTTTCCTTACGTAAAATGTGGTGTAAGGGTATGTAAAGTTTTTACCTTCAAATGATCATATGATTATCTAGTCATTTAATTTTTGCATTTGAAATTTCGATGAATATAAGTTATTATTTTTAAAAGTTCAAAATTAAATGAGAAAGTGGTTATATATTCTTGACTATTTCAATCATTGACTCAATTCATCATGGATAAATTTTTTTCTTATTCTTAATGGTCAAAATCATTTAGACATCTTTTTCTTGATATTTTTTTTTAAAGATGTCTAATGATTTAGACCAAGATCAAGTACATAAAAACTGAGTTTTAAATTAAAATTTGATCTACTTAGAGCTCACCATATCTATTTCAATCTAAATGGTCTATCTTTTAATTAATTTTGAAATGATCTTTGAAAAAAATAGAAAATGACTCAAGTACACGTACAAACATATAATATCTAAACGGGCCAAAAAGCATGTCAAGCTGTCACGGGCTTTGTGCAAAAGCTCGAGCCCATGTCTACATAAACAGCCCCAACAATTTAGCACTAGCTTGTCCCAATGGGCTGGCATATGTGTTCAAATCCATTTGTTTATAATGAGTTTAGGCTTGGTTCGGACTGAGAAACAACCCTACACAATATGTGTGGCTCTATGTATATCTGACAAAATCTAACCCCACAAGTTAACTTGATTTCAATTAACCATTTTTAGAAGGGGATGAGCTTAAAAACTTTAACCTATTTATTAAATAGGTGGACCTAACTTAATCTTATTTATTGATAGCTAGTCACGAGTGTAGAAGGATGGAGATCTTACTCAACTAAAAAAATATGAAATCAGTTCTTTTAATAAAAAACATATATGCATCCCAACCAATTTGTGAAATTTCAAGGATGTGCAATTGTTTTCTTACCAATTTTTTTTACTCGTACTACTGAGAGAAAAAGCGAAGAAGAATAATATTAATATTAATTGGTAAACGACACCAGAAGTGCAAATACAAACAGTACAATCAAACAACAAAACTAAAAAAAAAAAAGACAAATAGAAGCTCATAGTCTTCACTTTGCTAATATGATCCCCCTCACTGAAGATCTTATTATGAAATCTATGATAAATAGTTTAAAGGCCTTATTTCTTCACCATCTTTACTATCATATATACAAATAATCCATTCAGATGATCAATTATTTTAGTAATGAACCTATAATAGCCAATTCTCCATGAGTTGTTGAACAGTACAATCAAATAAAAATGATGTATATCTTATATATAAATTAAGTGATGCAATTTTTTTATATCTCTTAAAATTTTGAGATAAATTAAGTTGAATGATTTATGACAGCAACTCAGGCCACAAAAGTTAAAGCCGGCCAAGGAAAAGTCTATTTTGGTAGCGTGAGTGGAATTTCTTCTAAATATTAAATTTATTTATTTTCTTTTACAACTTTTCAATCTTGTCTATTTTCGGACAAACATAATGGTCCTTTGTTTACGTTTATTAATATAAGGGGTGATCATTTTATTACGAGCGTTATTTTTAAGAGGCATGCATTTTAATGAGCTTCTTATTTTGTCCTTCATCCATCTGTAGAAATTGGTTTACTTTCCAGTGAATCGGATCAGTTCATTTATCGGTGCACCAACTAGATCACCTAAAAATCAGTGCACCGATTTTTTGAGAGGCCAAATCGGTGTACTGACCGGATCATTTTACACATAAATCGGTTCACTTTTTAGTGAATCAGTTCACTCATCGGTGCACTAGTCAGTGCACTGATGAGTAAATCGATTCACTAAAAAGGTGAGCCGATTTATGCAGATGGGATAAAGTGAGAAATTCGAAAAACCCGTGTCTACTAAAAGAATATTCCCATATTAGAATGACCACCCTTGATATATTTATTATTATACTTACATTTGATTGATATGGTTTGCTCTGCAACGAAGCATCACCGTTTATTACTTTAAAAAGGAATGATATTTACATAAGGTTATGGATTCATCAATAGTGCTTTTGTTATTTATTAAAATTAGAATATTAAAAAATATGATTAAATCGATCCACTCAATATAACTTTTGATGAATCAAATATTTTAAATATAATTTTTTTCAATAAATTTATTATCACTCTATTTAATAAATTTATTTTAAATAGTTATCATACATGTAATACTATTGTTTGGATCAACCATAAGAAATGATATTGGCTAAGGGCCTATGAAGTCAAGTTGTCAAGTCTAACTTGAAAATATCCATGCATTATTGGACACGATCCAAATTTGATTGGATCATTCACATTTTTGGAGACAATTGGTCAATTCAGAGATGTCTACACCACTATTACTTGTGGAAGAGTTATTGGCCATAGAATGTCAAGATTTTAGAGAAATTCAACTATCAGAAAAAAACTAAATTAATCTTTTCAATGAATTTATTATCATTCTATTTAATAAACTTATTCTAAATTATTATCATACATGTATTACTATCCATGCCTTATCAGACACAATCCAAATTTGATTGACCATTAACATTTTTTCTTTAGCCAAGTGGTCAAGGCCAGCCTAGTCCCTCTCTTTCAATTCAGTCATGTCTACGTGACTCTTACTTTTCTTTGTGTACAGACAAAATGTGGAAGAGATATTGGCCACGAATGTCAAGATTTTAGAGAAATCCAACTATCAGAAAAAGACTAAATTAAACTATGATAGCAATTGAAAAACCTATTTAAATGGAAATACAAAAGGAAAAAAATATGATTTAAATACACTTTTTTTTTTAATAAAAAGTGATATTTTATAGTTTTCAGCATTTAAATTATAAGATATGTTTTAAAAAATAAATCAGCAGCTCCTTTTTTTAAAAAAAAGAAAAGAAAAAGAAAATATTTTAATCTCTATTTGAAAATCAACAATAAATGATAGAAGATCATATGAAATATTCAAAAAATAAATAAAAAATTATCTATAGAATTGAGTTGTGCCAAAATTCCTTTCTGAATTCAATTAAAATCATATATATAAGCCATAAACAATCCAACATAACACTCATTCACAAGGTTAAATGTCATATTTCCCTTAAAATAATATTTATTTTTAAAACAAATATTCAATTTTAAAAAATCATAAAAATTTGAAACCATAGGAAAGCATGTTGTTATCTTCTCTTTGGCTTGCTTTAGTCCCATTCATGATTTCTTTTCCAATATGCTACAGTTGACCCAAAGTCCACGTTGTTGATTATTTCACTGTGTTAATCAAATGAAAGTGATTTATGTAGTTTTTACATCAGCATTACTGTTGGGGATAATTGTTTTATCATTTTAATCCAAACTAACAGAATAATTAACTTTAATTCATGTATTTTTTATGGAAAAAATAATTATGGCTAGTATTTTATATAAATTCAATTCTAAACTCTCAAAACCTGATATGTACCAACAAAATCATTGTTGGGCTCCCGTCTAATTGCAATTTTGCTTGTTGTAGGTAAAGTAAAAAAATTGGTTAATACATTACATATCGGCCACAACGTATCGACCATAAAACTATCAATGAAAAAAATATGGCCGATACAGAATTGTTCTACAATACTTGATTGACCAACTCTTTTATTTAATTTTGGACTAGAGAGTTGTTCTAAAATAAATATGTGAAGAACCCTTCTTTTTAAGTTGGAGGAGTTATTCAGTCATACTTTAAAAAATAATAAAACATTAAAAAGTAGAAAATAATTTAATCAAATGAAAGTGATGTATGTAGTTTTTATATCCTTTTAATCCAAAGTAATACTCCCTTTGTCCCAAATTAGTTGTCCTAAATGGATTTTAGAATTGTCCCCAAATAGTTGTCTGATTTGTATTGGAGTAGTATAAAGTGTGTTCGAAAATGGATAAGATTATGAAGTGCTAGCCTTTTATAGAGAATTCTTTAAAAAACACAAATATCTCGAATGAGACAACTAAAATAGGACGGAAGGACTATAATAATTAACAATGAATTTTTTCTAATTGGCAATAAATAAATAATTAAAAATATATTTATGTCAAGAGTTTTAGGCAAAACTTTAGATGTAAAGATGATTGCAAATAAAGAATGAAGTCTAAGAGGCCTGGAAGGTCTTAAAAAAAAACACAAAAACAAATAAAGAATGAAGATAGAGCAAATCAGCAACTCTTTCTATAAAAGAGAAAATACCTTAATCTTTATTTGAAAATGAATAATGCTTGAACTATTTCCAACTAATAAATCAAATGAAAAATAAAATAAATAATATATTTACGACATCAATTTAAAAATTGTATTTGATTGAATGACTAACAATAATTAAATATCGACTAATCCTTGAGTCCACTTATATTTTGTTGTTAAAGGAGACTAACAAAAAAATTGCTTAATGTCTAGACTGAAACTCTTAAGTACATATCACAACCTTTACCAATATAAATTAGCAAGCTTAGGTAAAGAAAAGAACTCTTGATATGGTGTGTATTGGTCATTATGTAACAAATTTTTAAGCACCGATATGTATCTGTGCATAGCTAGCCCAGTGGCCATTATGTAACAAATTTTTAAAGAATAGACGCCTATCCTCACACGGCCAAAATTTGTTAGGAGATATGGAATTAAATGAAATTCCTATTTTATCCCTACCGGTGTACCTGCTCATTAAGTAACAGTATACCAATATGTAGAACATATACATACAGAACGATGTGTTGTCGGTACATCGATACTTAACGAGCAGTACACCGGTAGAGGTAAAATGAGAATTTCACTCAATCAAATCTATAGAATTGAGTTGTGCTAAAATTGCATTTTGAATTCAATCAAATCATCTACTTATAAATCATAAACAATCCAACATAACACACATTCATAAGGTTAAAGGTCATATTTCTCTTAAAATAATAATAATTTTTAAAATAAATATTCAATTCTAAAAAATCCTATAAATTTGAAACAATAGGAAATCACGTTGTGATCTTCTCTTTTCCTTGTTTTGAATGAAACCCATGGAAAAGGAAACATGGTTTTCAGATCAGCTTTAGACAATTAGACCCATTTATGATTCCTTTTCCAATACGCTAGACTTGACCCCAAGTTCACTTTGATAGTTTTACTGGCTTATTCAAATGAAAGTGATATATGTAGTTTTGGCAAAAAATAAGTATTAAAAATATATTTAGTTCAAGAGTTTTTTGCAAAAGTTTAGATATAAAGGTGATTACAAATAAAGAAAGAAGACAGAACAGATATAGTGGATTTTACTGACTTCAATTCATGTATTTTTCACAGAAAAAACTTGATTGCAACCAGCATTTTAGATATTGGTCACAACGCATCAACCGTAAAACTACTGCTATGTATTTGCCGCAACGCATCGATAAGTTGCAGCAGTATACCATTTCTTGTTATACAATGTTGTCACAAACTATTTTGTATAATTTTGAAGTAGAGAATTGTTCTATAATAAATGTGTGAACAGTAAAGACCCTTCTTTTTAAGTTGGAGCAGTCTTTCAGTCATACTTTAAAAAATAATAAAACTTAAAAGTAGAAAATAATTTAAAGTAATCAAATTTTAGCTAGTTTAGAAAATATGATTTAATTGGTCCATTCAATATAATTTTTGATGAATCAAATATTTTAAATATAATTCTTTCAATAAATTTATTATACTCTATTTAATAAACTTATTTTAAATTGTTATCTATGGAATCAACTTGTCAAGTCTAATTTGGATTACGCGTAAGAGACATTTTATCTTTCAATTCTTTGATGTCTACATGACTAATACCTGTCTTTGTGTACAGACAAAATATGGAAGAGATATTGGCCATGAATGTCAAGATTTTAGAGAAATCCAACTATCAGAAAAAGACTAAATTATACTATGATAGCAATTGAAAAACCTATTTAAGTGGAAATACGAAAGGAAAAAATAAAAATATGATTTAAATACACTTTTTTTTAATAAAAAGATATATTTTTATAGTTTTCAGCATTTAAATTATAAGATATGTTTTAAAAAATAATTCAGCGGCTCTTTTTCTAAAAAAATAAAGAAAAAGAAAAGAAAATATTTTAATCTCTATTTGAAAATCAATAATAAATGATAAATGATAGAAGATTATATATAATATTCAAAAAATAAATAAAAAAATATCTATAGAATTGAGTTGTGCAAAAATTTCTTTCTGAATTCAATTAAAATCATATATATAAACCATAAACAATCCAACATAACACTCATTCACAAGGTTAAATGTCATATTTCTCTTAAATAATATTTATTTTTAAAACAAATATTCAATTTTAAAAAATCCTAAGAATTTGAAACCATAGGAAAGCACGTTGTTATCTTCTCTTTGGCTTGCTTTAGTCCCATTCATGATTTCTACAAAAGGTATCAAAATTCATCTACTCTGAATTTGATGAACTCAATGATTGATTTTAAGTGAAAATGGTATAATTTTAGACTTACAAAACGTACCCAAAGACTTAAAGAAAAATGGCATTCCCTCTTAATTGATAAGGATACCACCATTTTTAAAAACAAGGGACATCATTGTATCCCACCTTAAGAGATAACAATTGGACAAAAGAACAAGTTAAGTGTCCCTTATTATAAAAAACACCAGTCTCCCTGTCCATTAGCCATTTCGAATTTGTTGCGTGAGTTTTGATAGTAAAGCTAGAGTAAAATAAACAATTGGAACTCATAATGTAAACGAATGCATGATACATGTAAATGTGTGACGACCTGTCTTTTTTAAGTTGGAGCAATTATTCAGTCGTACTTTAAAAAATAATAAAAGTTTAAAAAATAGAAAATAATTTTAGATAATTTAAAAAATATGATTTAATTAATTCAGTCAATATAACTTTTGATGAATCAAATATTTTAAATATAAATCTTTTCAATGAATTTATTATCATTCTATTTAATAAACTTATTTTAAATTGTTATCATACATGTATTACTATCCATGCCTTATCAGAAACGATTCAAATTTGATTGGACCATTAACATTTTTTCTTTAGCCAATTGGTCAAGGCCAGCCTAGTCCCTCTCCTTCATTTCAATCATGTCTGCATGACTAATACTTTTCTGTGTACAGACAAAATGTGGAAGAGATATTGGCCATGAATGTCAAGATTTTAGAGATAAAACGAGATATTTTTATAGTTTTCAGCATTTAAATTATAAGATATGTTTTAAAAAATAAATCAGCGGTTCTTTTTAAAAAAATAAAAATAAAAGAAAATATTTTAATCTATATTTGAAAATCAATAATAAATGATAAATGATAAATGATAGAAGATTATATGAAATATTCAAAAAATAAATAAAAAATTATCTATAGAATTGAGTTGTGCCAAAATTCCTTTCTGAATTCAATTAAAATCATATATATAAACCACAAACAATCCAACATAACACTCAATCACAAGGTTAAATGTCATATTTCTCTTAAAATAATATTTATTTTTAAAACAAATATTCAATTTTAAAAAATCAGGGAAAATTTGAAACCATAGGAAAGCACGTTGTTATCTTCTCTTTGGGTTGCTTTAGTCCCATTCGTGATTTCTTGTCCAATACGCTAGACTTGACTCCAAGTCCACGTTGATAGTATTTCTTGTTCAATACGCTAGACTTGACTCGAAGTCCACGTTGATAGTTTCACTGTCTTAATCAAATGAAAGTGATGTATGTAATTTGCACATCAGCATTACTTTCGGGGATAATTGTTTTATCATTTTAATCCAAACTAACAAAATAATTAACTTTAATTCATGTATTTTGTATGGAAAAAATGATTACAGCAAGTATTTTATATAAATTCAATTCTAAACTCTCAAAACCTGATATGTACCTAGAAAATCATTGTTGGGCTCTCCTCTAATTGCAATTTTGATTGTTCTAGGTAAAGTAAAAAAAATGGTAATAGATGACATATCCGATGCGTTGTGGCCTATAAGCAAAAATAATAAAACTTTAAAAAGTAGAAAATAATTTAAAGTAATCAAATTAGCTAGTTTAGAAAATATGATTTAATTGGTCCATTCAATATAACTTTTGATGAATCAACTATTTTAAATATAATTTTTTTCAATAAATTTATTATCACTCTATTTAATAAACTTATTTTAAATAGTTATCATGCATGTATTACTATTTAATAAACCAATCTATTAAGCTCCTTTTGGGCGTAAGCTTGTATGTGTCATATGAGCTTATGTGGAAGCATTTCATTGGTTTGACGAGTCATTAGAACCTAGGTGGAATTATTTCATTGGTTGTAATTTAATTAACCAATGAAAGTGGAGGATGGTCTGTGGTCAGATCTCCTTACCTGGTCTGCGTTAAGTGACATGATTTCCTGGTCTAGCTCTTATTGGATGTGAAAAATTGTATCATGCATTTGCATCTATAAATTTGAAACAATAGGAAATCACGTTGTGATCTTCTCTTTTCCTTGCTTTGAATGAAATCCATGGAAAATGAAACACGGTTTTCAAACCAGCTTTAGACAATTAGACCCATTTATAATTCCTTTTCCAATACGCTAGACTTGACCCCAAGTCCACGTTGCTAGTTTCACTGGCTTAATCAAATGAAAGTGATATATGTAGTTTTTGGCAAAAAATTAGTATTAAAAATTAATTTAGGTCAAGAGTTTTTGGCAAAATTTTAGATATAAAGGTGATTAAAAATAAAGAAAGAAGATAGAACAAATATAGTGGATTTTACTGACTTCAATTCATGTATTTTTCACGGAAACAAAATGATATTTTTTTTTAATTTACGTGTGGGAAACTGCGGGATACCCAGCGTAAAACCCCCACGGGTGGACTCCTACCCCTAAGGCACATCAAAGTTAAACCATGGGGCTCAAACCCATGACCTCCCGCTTCCTGAACACGGAAAAAAAATTATTTCAACTAGTATTTTAGATAAATTCAGTTTTAATTCCTCAAAACATGTTATGTACCTACAAAACTATAGTTTGGCTCTCCACTAATTGTAATTTAACTTGTTGTAGGTAATGAAAAATATTCGATCAATATGGTTCATATTGGTCACAGTGTATCAACTGTAAAACTACTACTATGTATTAGCCACAACACACCGATATACCATTTCTTGTTATACAATGTTGTTGTCCAATACTTGATTGACCAACTATTTTGTGTAATTTTGAAGTAGAGAGTTGTTCTATAATAAATGTGTTAACTGTAAAGACCCTTCTTTTTAAGTTGGAGCAGTCATTCAGTCATACTTTAAAAAATAATAAAATTTTAAAAGTAGAAAATAATTTAAATTATCAAATTTTAGCTAGTTTAGAAATATGATTTAATTGGTCCACTCAATATAACTTTTGATGAATCAAATATTTTAAATATAATTTTTTTCAATAAATTTATTACCACTCTATTTAATAAACTTATTTTAAAAGTTATCATACATGTATTACTATTGTTTGGATCAACCATAAGAAATGATATTGGCTAAGGGTCTATGAAGTCAAGTTGTCAAGTCTAACTTGAAAATATCCATGCATTATTGGACACGATCCAAATTTGGTTGGATCATTCACATTTTTTGAGACAATTGGTCAATTCAGAGATGTCTACAGTCTACACCACTATTACTTGTGGAAGAGTTATTGGCCATAGAATGTCAAGATTTTAGAGAAATCCAACTATCAGAAAAAGACTGAATTAAACCATGATGGCAATTGAAAAGCCTATTTAAATGAAAATATAAAAAGAAGACTAAAAATTATGATTCAAATACAAAAGAGATATTTTTATTGTTTTCAGTATTTAAATTATAAGATATGTATCGAAAAATAAATCTACAGCTCTTTCTATAAAAAAGAAATTACCTTAATCTCTATTTGAAAATGAATAAATAAATCAAATGAAAAATAAAATAAATTACTATTTACAATTTTTAAAGATTGTATTTGATTGAATGCGTAACAATAACTAAGTATCTAATGGGTGTAGTTCAACTGGTTAATCTCCTGCCTTAAGAAGCAGCAGGAGGTGCTAAGTTCGAGCCCCCATGGCCTAACCTAGTGTACCTTAAAGGCAGTGGGTATCACCCTTAGGGGTTTTACGCTAGGTTTCCTGCCGTTTCCTACACGTAAATTCAAAAAAAAAATTATTTAATTTTTGTATACTCTCATTTGTAAAATATATCCACTTACCAAGAAAGTGGGTCTAGAATTTATATCTGTCATTATATCATTCTTTATCCTTTGACATGATTTGGTATGTGTTCTTTACTTAGTATAAATCATTCATTTATTTCGTGATTGAAGTAATTTATCAATAAACAAAATCTACTTAAGCCCAGCAGTCATATACTAATCATGTTTAATAATATTATATCAAAATTTGGTAATTCATTTGTATAATATAAAATAAAGAAAAATGTGAAATTGAAGAAGAGCGATTTATGTACTGAAAACAAAACATTGAGACTTGAAACAATAATTGGGTATGTAACATATGAAAATTGCCCATGGAAATGGCCAAAGCAGGGGTACAAATATTAGCCAATATACCAATATCTCGGCTGTATTATATTGGCCAATATCACAATAATATTGGGCGATATCGGCTGTTTTTTAAAAAAAAAAAGAGGAGAGAGAAAATATCGGCCGATACCAAATTTTAAACCCTTGGACCAAAGAGATGAAGATGTGACACTAAAAAAATTTGAAATCAGTTTTTTAATAAAAAAACTTATATGCATCCCAACCAATTTGTGAAATTTCAAGGATGTGCAATTGTTTTCTCACCAATTTTTTTACTCATGCTACTGAGAGAAAAAGAGAAGAAGAAGAATATTAATATTAATTGGTAAACAACCCCAGAAGTGCAAATACAAACAGTACAATCAAACAACAAAACTCAAAAAAAAAAAGACAAATAGAAACTCATAGTCTTCACTTTGCTAACATGATCACCCTTATTAAAGATCTTACTATGAAATCTATGATAAATAGCTTAAAGGCCTTATTTCTTCACCATCTTTACTATCATATATACAAATAATCCATTCAGATGATCAATTATTTTAGTAATGAACCTATAATAGCCAATCCTCCATGAGTTGTTGAAAAGTAAAATGCCACAAAAGCTCCAAAATCCTATCACAAATCCAAGTGTCATACTACCATAAAACCAAAGTTGTTCTGTCTTATCTTCCTCGTCTTCCCCATCCAAGGTCTTTGATGTTTGAGATACTTGCTCTCCATTACACATCTTTGTGAGTGGTTGTCCGCATAGATCATGGTTGCCGATATAGATAAATGGATCTGGGAGAGTCTGCAGTTGATTGCCTAATGGTATTTGCCCAGACAAATTATTGTATGACAAGTTCAATGAACTTAAAAAGGTTAATGATGAAATACTAGACGGAATTTCACCAGAGAGGAAATTCCTTGACAAGTCGAGGGACTCTAACTGTTTCAAGCTGCCAATTTTTTTTGGGATCTTCCCATTTAAATGGTTGCCTGACAAATTCAAGCTTTGCAATCCACGAAGATGCACTAATTCTTCAGGAATTTCACCAGAAAGATTGTTACAAGAAAGGTCTATTATAGTTACAAGTGACAGTGTTGTTGTATATTCAAGTCCACGTCCTTTCATAACTAAAACCATTTTCTGCTCAAACATTTCAGTTTCCGTTTCTCCATAAAAGTCAGGAAGTATAATACCACCATATCCAATAATGTCACTTTTATCATGTGTTACTTTCATGGCATTGAAGCCTCCAAAAGAACTTGGTATGGTTCCCGATAAACGATTATGAGCAAGGTCTAGAATTTGAAGAGAATGATGGACCGATGATAATTGACAAGGAATATTGCCGACAAACATATTTGATCGTAGTTTTAAAATCTTCAACCGAGAAATGCTTTCCCCCATCCATATTGGAATAGTTCCAGATAGTCTGTTCTCACTTAGATCCACAACCACCAAGTTATTTAAACTTCCGAATAAAGAATGAATTTCTCCTGAAAGATTATTGTCACTTAATTTCAACCATTCGAGATTACGACAACCTGACATGCTAGGAATCACACCATTAAGATCATTGTGTGATAAATCCAACACTCCCAATGATGTAATATTCCCAAAACACACAGGAATTTCCCCGGAAAACTGATTTTTTGAGAGATTTATGCTATCAACACTCTCTGCATCACATATGGATGATGGAATACTGCCAGTCAAATGGTTGTTTGAAATGTCTATGACTGATATCCCACTATAGTTCGAGCTAATTTTTCCTGAAAATGAATTGTTTGATAGAT
Organism: Chimonanthus praecox; assembly: GCA_022113865.1. Classification (NCBI taxonomy): domain Eukaryota; kingdom Viridiplantae; phylum Streptophyta; class Magnoliopsida; order Laurales; family Calycanthaceae; genus Chimonanthus; species Chimonanthus praecox. Next base: position 54,178,177 of record CM039093.1, on the reverse strand, counting down.
CCAACAGATATGCACCTGAAACGTTTTGTGGTAATTGGCCCATGAACTTATTGGATCCTAAGTCAACAAATGCAAAACCGGGAAATCTCATTGAATTGGGAAGTATGCCACGCATCTCATTTTGAGACAAATTTAGATAAGAGACCTCTGAAGATAGATTCCAAATCCAGTTAGGGATCTCATCTGACACTTGGGCATTTGATATATCCATGATCTCGTAGCCCTTCTGGAACCGAAGCCATTGAGGGAATCGAGGGCCTATTTGACAAGATCGCAAGCCAATTTTCTTGAGCTGGAAAGGAGGAACCCAATCAGAGCTGAAATTGAAAACAAAGAAATTTGAGCACATCCGCAATGATTCAAGATTTCTGAGATTGGCAAAGTGAGCTTCAGATAAAACACCATGCAATGAGTTGTCTTGCATACTCAAATGTACCAAGTTTGAAAGTTGTCCTAGACCTTCTGGAAGAGTCCCACTGAAATCATTGTTATGAAGGTGCAATTCCCTTATTGATGAATGCCTTCCATTTTTCACTAAATTTTCGCTGCCACATCTAGATAAACTTTGAATAAATCCACTTATCTCTCCATCCATGTTATTATATGACAAATCTAATGTTTCCAAGTGGCAAAGACATCCAAGAACACTTGGAATTGAACCGTGTAGATTATTGAAACCCATAGCGAGATGCACAAGATTGCCAACATCAGGCAACCAATCTGGAAACTCTGAAGTAATCCAGTTCCCTGAAAGATCAAGTAGGGTGAGGGATGTAAAATTGGTATAAGAAAGAGGAGGCAATTCTCTTATGTCACACCGGTGTAAGCGCAACACAGATAGAGAGGGAAGAAAGTTAAGTGATTGTAGCCAATCAGTCGCCATACTAATATTTACAAGACTCAAGTCTAGGTACTGTAAAGAAGAAAGATGTGATAGCCAATGGAAATTGTCCACCTGCAATGGCAATTTAGAAGTATTTGGGTTCTGTGAAAGATCAAGGACATGCAAGTTAGATAGATTTCCAAGTTGGTGGGGAACAATTCCAACAAAATCTGTGTAAGAGAGATTAAGGTATTCTAGTTTCTTGAATGAGCCAAAGAATTTGGGGATGGGCTTGGATCCATAACATCCGAAACTTAGATCCAAGTGATGCAAGTGTACCAACTCAAGTAAAGAAGGATTTATCTCACCATAAAATGAAACACAGTCCCATGGGACATCTGTTAAATTTTGGAGATTGTGGAGAATGAGGTTGACGACATGCCCTGTTTTGTTGTTGCATCCAACTCCAACCCAGTCACAGCAGTCATCACCCACCCATGTGGATAGGATTTCACTGGAAGCATTGAGCCCTTGTTTGAACTTGAGAAGGGCCTGCCTCTCACTTTCTCTGCATATCCCATTCTTCCTTTCATTGGCTGCAGAACTGAAAGTGGTGGTTGAACTGCAAATGAAGACAGCCAATAAAAGGACTAAAACAAGTGTTTTACCAGCCATGATCTCTCTCACAAGGTTAGAAAGGAAGGATGGAAGGATTCTCATATGTAAGCAGCAACTTGGCCTCATAATCTATAAATAGAGAACTGAAACATAGATTTTTTCCTTTTTCTTCATTGCATTAGGATCAGATTAGATTTCCATTGTGCGTCATCCATACGATTGAGAGGAATTTCCAACTTTTGACTTGGTCAATCTGCTATCTACACTTTCAATAATGGCGGGCGTAGAAATCTAAATAGGAAGAAAAAGGGACAGTTGTGGGACCTCATTGTTTAATGGCCAGTTTTGTGGGTGGTTGATTTTTTTATTTTTCAAAAAGAAACGTTTTACAATAATTTTCAATGACTAGTCTTGACTTGTAATGTAAAGCCATAACGAAATTCAGATCCATGCCTTAAAAAACTATTCATGGACCTCAAAAACCTAAGACAGTCCTGGGCGACCTTAATTGTTAATGAGCCTGTAAGAATCATTTCTTAGCCCATGAAACTGTCCATGAGCTTCAAAATACTTTATAAATGTTTTTGGGCTATGATAATTGTACTTGGGCCTGTGGATCTAAAAAAACTGCTTTAGGCTTTTCCTGATGCATCTGGGCCCATCAGAAACATTCTGGGCCGTAACAAGATCTTCTAAATCTATAAAAACTATCGAGTCCATTCAAAACATTTCTACGACTGATTTTGACCAAAAATTAAAATTATTATCTAAAATATGCCAAAAATTTGGAATTTTAACGGATAGAAATTAAAAATTATGGACTTGAAATCCCTATTCACTGAAATCTCGAACTTACGAATCACTGGGCAACTCTTACAAATAATCAATATATGCATCCAACTCTACTATGCTCAACCATTGTCATGTCCATATAACAGATTCAATTATATGAAGTCCCAAGCCATTTAAGTAATCACAAGATTAAGTTTTGTTACGAAATTTTTCTTAGTACATAACAATAAAATCAATAAAAATGTAAGTTTTGAAATTTTTTATTTTTAGATCTTTCCAGCTTTTATCGTATTACCAATATGTCTTTAAAATGACTGGCTAGCATTAGCTTGTTCATATACAATAACACCAAAATATCTTCATCAAACAATTTGCAAACTTAATACTTATATGCTTTTTATTTTTTGGATTTATATGTGCTTTTGAAGATTTATGATTCTCATTTTCTTGTACATTACAAAAATAGTCTGTCTGAAAATGTTCAATAGTTCAAAGATAATATATATTAGTTGATACATATCATATCAGTCGATATTTCAACTTTGTTATTGAATAAATTTCTTGTGGTCCATTTCCATCTATTGTATATTGTTATTTAATTTAAAGAATAAAAAAAATAGTTTCAGAATGGGTGGAATATCATTGAAAAGTAGTCGGGACTAGGAGGGGTTGAAATTGTGGAATGGATCAGTATACAAATGGAAGAATGGACCAGTTGATGGTGACCCTTGATAATTGATATCCTCTGTATACTAAGATGCTAATCTTGTCTCTATCCAATTTGGGTCTTGGGTTGATATTAATTCATTAAGCCAATGAGAGTGAAAATAATTTTTCCCATAATCCCATAATTTTTTTAATATAATCCCAAGTTTCTAGTATTTTTTTTTTTAAATAGGGAAAATTATTGTTTTTATTATTGCTATAGCCATTGTCACTATTGCCATCAACGTTTATGTCATTGTTACTTCTTCGGTCGCAATTGTTATTGTTGTCATATTTGCTTGGAGGGACATACGTGTATGATAATAAAAATAGTTTTTTTTTTTATTTCTTATGTAAAATGTGGTGTAATATGTAAAGTTTTTATCTTCAAATGATCATATGATCATCTAGTCATTTAATTTTCTCATTTTAAATTTCGGTGAATATAAGTTATTATTTTTAAAAGTTCACAATTAAATGAGAAAATGATTATATAGGAAATTAGGAACGAGACTTCATACACCTCTAAATAATATGGTCCACTTTGCATCAAACCTAATCATAAGGGGCCTGAGATCTATTTAAGAGGCAGTCTCGGTATCAAGTCTTGCTAAAGAGAATCTCGTTATAAAGTTTCATAAAAGAGTTATTGTTCTCTACCGTTTTATTTGAGAAATTATCCATTGTGAACCGGTTTATATTCAATTAGTGTGAATTTTCAATTATAAACTTTAGATAAGTAAAAAGTTGTAATGGTTTTACTTTTTGAATTCATCTAATAATTCAATTGAAGGAGTGTGATTGACAGATATGATAATCTTTAATTCAATTAAAAAAGATTTTAGATTTATAAAGAAAAATTAACATTCTTCTTTGACCGTGAGTACAACTAGAGATAATAATCTCGGTCGATACAATACCTATCAGCCGAGATATCTCGGTTTTTAAAACCTTAATATCTCGGCTGATACGATATGTATCGGTCGTGATTACCTTTATCAGCTGATATCTGATATATATATAGATATCAACGATATTTATCGTCGATATCGGCCGATAAAGATGATTTTTTTTTTAAGAAAAAGAAAAAAAAAAGGAGATAGAAAGTTATCGGCTTAGATATCGGCCGATATGTGATGATAACGAGATCTCCACCCTGAGTGCAACCATCTTTCGAATACCGATTGATACTCCTCTCCAGCCATATGCCAACTTATACCCATCTGTCACAACATTGGATTTCACGGTGTTAATGCAAAATCTCAAGTTTCACCCTCACTGTTTTTTTTTAATAATTTGGTTTTAACAACGGTAATCTCTCTTAATCTGCTTATCTTGGGTCTTCTTGGCACTTGTCTCATTATATGCACGCATACATTTTAATGATATACAATCATTTAAAGTTTATAATGATGATCACAAATATGATAAATTATAGTTAAAGAATGAATCTTTATTATTTATTCATACTGATCATTCAAAGCAATGTCACAAATATCGATGATATTTTTAAATTTATTATTATTACCGCGTTAATAATATGTATTTATCGACACTACGATAAATTTCAGATAAAATCACGTTAAAAACACGATAAATGGTAATATCGTGATAACATCCTGATAAATTAACTGAAAAATCCTTATTAAGATTTTTATTTTTATTATTTTTTAAATATTATATTTTCACGAGATTTTCCTGTTAATTTCCCTGAAAAAAACCAAGAATTTGAAGATATCCTGATATAACCAACTGCCGTTAATATCTCAAAAACGATATTTATGACAATGATTCAAAGTTTTTTATTTTTATTTTTTTTAACTGAATATGAATATGCCAATCATGAAGAAAGCCTTGTGAATTTTTTTTTTTTTTTCCAATTTGATGACATAGATAATAAGTGAATGTAGGTCCCTGAAAGTCTAAGTTGGATCCACAAATGCATTCCAAAGACAGTCCATAACAATCATAAAATCACCCAAGTAACATAATGGGAGGCAGCATTATCTTTTACCACAATGAAGAGACAACATCAGTAATCAAATGTCAATTAAAACAAAAGTTAATACTCTCTCCGTCCTATTTTAATTGTCTCATTTGAAATATTTGTATTTTTTAAGGATCTCTCTATATAAGGTTAGCACTCCATGTGATCTCATTAATTTTCAACACACTTTATATTACTCCAATATAAATGAAATGACTATTTAAGGACAATTTCAAAACCCATATAAGACAACTAAATTAATACAAAAGGAATAATAATTTCTCTTATCAAATTATATGAAAAAATACAAAATCTTTAAAACAATTTCACATTCAATTTGACATTAGCTATAAAATGCCATATATATGGAGTGCCATTGCTGTTCGAGGATTATCAAATTCTCTTACTATTTATTCATATGAATTCTATTATATACCTAAAATACATCTTTAAAAATAAATTGATATATGTAAATAGATCTAATAAACATGTATGATTTATAAGATTTACAAAAGAAAATGTGTCAAGTTGTTAGAAAAAAATGTTCTGACCGCAAGAGGCAGTGGCGTCGATTTGCCAGGGCACCATCGAATCTATTCTCTTGCTGCATAGCCGATAGACATGATTGTGGCATAGACGCCACTCATACAAAAATAAATGTTTCAATAATTTTGTCTTGATTATTCATTCTATGTCGTAACTTTGCATAAAATTAAAGGTGTCCATCTTAACACAGGCGTTATTTTTTAAGAGGCACGAGTTTTAGTGAACTTCTCATTTGTCCCTTTTCTATTCGCAGAAATCGGTTCACTTTTCGGTGCACCGACCGGATCATTTGGAAATTGGTATACCGATTTCTTGAGAGTCTAAATCGGTGCACCGACCGGATCATTTTACACATAAATCGGTTCACTTTTCAGTGAACCGATTTACTGAAAAAGTGAGCCGATTTCTACGGATGGGAGCAAAGTGAGAAATCTGAAAAATCTATATCTACTAAAAGAGTATTCTCGTATTAGAATGAAAACTCAAAACTAAAATTCTATATATAGCTAATCTATGAAAAGTATTTGCTTCAATAGCTATGCAAATGAAATAAGTATTTTTTTCATAACCAAAACCTATTCATCTACTTTGTTTAGATTAGTCATAGAAGCATAATTCTCTTATTATTAGAAGTACCGTGTCTTCACATTGGAGTTGAAACTAATCTCCGTAAATATTTGAAACAATCGTGAGCTCTCTTTATCCGGACATTATTTGAGAAGAAATTGATGAGACTGAAAAACCCAAATATATATTCATCTAATTCATACATTTATAAATCCTTCTCTAAAGAGGAAACTGAAAATATGACAGTGACAATTAGAACCCATGAATGCAAAAAGTATATATATGAGTAATAGAAATCAGAAATGTGAAATCCACCACCAACACCTAATCCTGACCGTCCTTCCAACAGGCCAACATGAATATGCACCGTCGGATTATGTAGAATCTAGCTCTCTGCTCCTCCAAAGTTCTCATTCTAGCCCTAACCTTACCTTTCCTCCAAAGAGAAGCAGCTGAGAACTCCATGACAATACAGTCCTTGCTCTTCTTCTACTGCCACTTCCTTCTCTCTATTCAAATCAATACAAAATTATTTCAAATGGGTAAATTTGATAAAGAGACTGGGGTTTAAGAAACGGCTGGCATTACCAAAAATAGATAGAATGAATTAAAGGGTCTCAATAAACCGGGATGAGAACTGAGAACCAGGGCCCGGTTCACTGAATGAACTATGCAATATGCATGTGTCCTCCTTTGCTTTGCTGATGCGGGCTTTCAGTTACGGGCCCATTGCATGCGCTTCTTGTGTACTAGTATTTGTCTCTTTCTTCCTTTACTGACTCCATCTGAATATATGGCTTTGAAACTACTCAATTCTGACACACGTGGAAGGCTCTGTGCATACATGATACGTACAGTTTATTTATTTATTTTTATTATCCCCAGTTGTTGAGTTTTATGACTCAAAACCCTTTTGAGCCTGGGCTATCTTTAGGGTTCAGGTCCAGTAGGTTCAGTCTGTGTTGTAAGCCCGACTGTATATAATGTCTCTTTCCTTTAGGGTTTCCTTAGCTGTGAATATACAGAGAGGAAAGAGAGACTCTGAGGAAGGGGACAAAGGGAAGAGTTGATTTTAATCATTGGATTGTCCGATTTATTCTTCATAATGGTATCGTGTATTGCGCTCTATAGACATAAGCGGTTTTGTCGAACTACGTAAATTTATGTTCTTCTTACTTGTGTATGTTTGATTTGTGATTGTAGGTGGGTTAGTTTCACAACAAATATTAGAGGTGAGATTAATCCCACGAGCATGTGTAAACATTTCAATTCACCCACGATCATAAGTCAATGAGGAGTAATCTCCATGGTGAGTGATTCAAAAGAATTTGAACATGAATTGAACCCAAGACCCTTTGGGTTAAATTTATACGAGGAGAAAGTAGTTCTGCACAAGTGAGATTAATTTGCATATGTTTTTCATATTCATAAAATTTAATCATAATTTTTTTAATAAAATTTTATACAAAATTTCTTTATTTTAGATGAGAATAAAGTTAGAACCAAATGTTTCTACTCACTAAATCTTATCTTAATTTTTTTTTCTATTTCTTAACTATTGTTCGTTAAAATTTTCTTAATTCTTTCTTTGTCAAAATGAAAGTAAATCACTAACGTTTCAATAATTGAGTGGTCAAGCTTTGTACGACAGTTGTTATAATCTATTTTCTGTTGTGTATGACTTTGTACCACTGAATTTTGCCAAAAAACCTAAATTTAAGTCATAACTTATAAAACTCTAATTTTTACTAATTAGTGTCGTGTATAAATATAACTTATATAATATGTAGTTTATAATTTAATCAAATAATACAAAATTAAATTAAAATATAATACAAAATAATCCAATGAAATTGTAGTGATGACTAAGAATCTACTTCTCAAAATGGGAGGTCGTTCAATTTCTGGGCTACTCTCCTTAGTTTCATCAGACCTGGACAACTTGGTCTTCAAAAAAAATTCAAACAACCCTTCCCTCAGCTAGGATACTGTGAGATTTCTCAGTTAGGCGGGAGAACGACGGGAATCGGACAATGAGCTCCCAAGTTGCTTGCACGATTTTGCTCGTGTTCGTCTTCTTTGTGGTGATCTTGTTCGTCTTCTTTGTGGTGATCTTGTTCCAACCGGTCGACGAGGCGGCAAGGGGATTGGAAGAAGATGGAGGTGATGAGCAACATTTGGCAATATACTTGGCGGCCCGGGCCCACTAGTCTATGAATATCAACATACTGACTTGCTTGCTGCAAAACATTTGGTATAACATAAGTCTCTGTGAGAACCTTCATGGATACTCTTCTTTCATGGTCAGACAATTTTCTACGTCAGTCCGAACAAATTAATACATACGAAAATCTGAACTCACCATCAAAGATTATTAAATGTTCAACCATTCAGATGAAAGTAGATACGATGAACTACAAGTGGACAAGAACACTTGATAACTTTGTCACAATTATATTATGTCTACTTTCAATCTGAACCGTCAAATTTTTAATTAATTTTAAAATCATTTTTAAAAAGAGAAAATAAACCAAGAATACACATATATTGTATAATGGCTAAATGAGCCAAAAATTCTAATGGGCTTTCATGAACTCGTAAAAGTGCGAGCTCAACCATTATATAAACAAGCTCAGGAATTTAGCCCACCAGGTACATGTTAGCTCATTTACAATGAGTTCATGAGGAATGGGGCTACTCCTAACACCACAACTGAAGAATGACAATTAATCAATGTACGATCATTCCCTGAATTGTGTAGATAACATGGATCCGAAAACAGATACTTAGCCACCTTAGTGATTCAAGGAAACATGCAGGAAGAAAAATGACAGAACTGGTATTTCAAAGCCCAAACTTCAACCACATGCTTTTTAATCCTAAGAAGACTATTCTGGTGCTATGGATTCCCTCTCTTTCTTGGAATTCCCTGCTTGTTCTACCCCATTGCAGAAAAACCTCGGCAAACTGCCATCACTGATTCCGAAGCTTTGAGTCTGAGCAACAGTTAGCTGCTGCGGAGAGTCATGCATTGAGCATATGTCTTCCACCACAGGAATTGCTCCTGTGAGTGTTTTGAATGCAAATTCAAGGCATGGATCTGGCCAAGAATCCCCAAATGGCAAGACAATCGGAGTTACTGGCTCATTTTCAACCTTTCCTGTTGGTGGTTCTTCCCAGGGAGGATTTCCATTGTGATTATTTTCCAATGCATCACAAGCATCAGTAGTAGGGTCAGCTCCAGAGTCCACTTCCAGCTTAGCTTTGAGCTCTGCCAGCCGTTTGGATGCTCGGCAAGGCAAGAGTGTTGTCTTTTTGCATATGGGCTTGCTTGCTTGATGGCGGACTCTTCGAGGTCTCTGTTCTTCCACCCCATTTCCAAAAGATATCCTGTCTACTACTTCTGAAGGCCTCTTATCATTGGATACTGGTGACAGAACATCCTCCGATTGCTTCTTGTTTTTAAATTCCAAAAGTACCCCATTCTCTGGGAGCTTCCCATGTTCTGATTCCAGTTGCACCACATTTTTTGAAGGCTTCAAGTCTTCAGTTTCCAGGTTTGCAACCTCCAACTTATTCTTGCTTTCAAATTCCAGAGGCACCCCATTCTCTGAGAACTTCCTGTTTTCTGACCCTGGAGACTGCTTTTGCAAGAGCTTTGCTGGAAAGCTCTTTCCCTCGGCTGTATTAGAATGATTGGTATTCTTGAAGGATAAAATGCTCAACTCAGTGTCCTCCACACCTAAGACGTGCACAAACTCAAATCAGAAGGTAAAGATTAGAAGTCCAAAAGACCCAATGACCTTCAATTGTCTCCTCTGTTTCAACAAGCTAAAGAACCATTGAAGGAGTTCAGACCTTACTCATTCAGCAATGATTGATCAAGTTTCACTACCTATTATATAGGCCTTGGTGCTGTAAACACAACTCTTTTTTAAGTACCGAATTAAAGCCAGAGGTTAATTCCGTTAGAAGATTAAGTTACGAGAACCTCTCTTTCTCTTTTGGGTAGAAGGGAATTTCTTGTGTACATCTAAAAAGATTCAATATGTACTTTGGCTGAAAAGGACTTGAAAAGGTAGACCTGAACTAAACCCGAGCATTTTAAATGGGTATAGGTTTAAAATTTTATGATCTGAATCCAAAATAGATCCAAACCGACTAACCAATTTAATAAACAAGTAATGGGTTGAGAGTTGGTGACCCGAACTCAAAACCGACCCGACCCGACCCGTTGCCAAGTCTACCTTGAACTAGACCTGGCAAAATTTGACATGATCCAATTATCCGAACCGAACTTGAGCATCTTAAATGAGTATAGGTTTAAAATTTTGCCCCAACCCGAAATAGACCTGAACCGACTAACCCATTTAATAAACAAGTTAATAGTAGGTTGAAGGTCGTTAAGACAAACCTGAATAAAACCCGATCCGAAACCAATCCGACCTTACCCATTGCCAGGTATGTGAGAAGGTTGAAAAAGATCTGAAAAGGCTGAAATATACAGAAAGCGATGATGTATGGGAGAAGTACTCTCGAATACATTCTATGATAACCAATCCTCATTGCCCTTAATGACGTGTAAAATCGAGACAGACTTTTCTTCCTTAGTATGGACAATGAGCATCATTAATCAGCTCAATTTTGCACCATGGGGACCACCCACAGAAGGCCCAACAGGTACAATCTGGATCCACAAAAATCACTACTGTTGGTGGTTTCCATCAAAGCTGCCCCACTAGAATGTCCTTCCCAAAAACAGTGTTCGTCAAAGAAACTAAGATACCCATACAGTTGCATATGTCCAATATATTGTGCTAAGCACCCATACCCATGTCAAATACCCCAATACTTGTATGGGTACTATGTATGCTTTGATGATTTTATAATACTTTTGGCCTCAACAAGAGAGTTTATGATCGATCTTATTATTAAAAAAATCACTGAATAGACACAACATTTAGCATGCTTAAAAGAAAAATTGGACAAGAATGGAATGGGTAAAAAATCATAGAAGTAACACAAATATATATATATTATTTTTGAACAGAAACCATATCCCTATGTTTCCTAGATTTTGGAAAAGCTGAGTGTCATTTCCTTGTACTAAATCCATCTATTCTCATACCAGTGCTTCTTCATCATGACAAGGAAGCATCTAATGGCTTATAAGCAAGCATCAAAGTGAACCACAGAGACCTTGGATCAAGCTCATATTTTGTATGGAATGCTGCTGCATCATAACCTAGACATTCCCACTAAGAAAATCCTGAAGTACCTACATAGCCCATTCAAGTATCATTTATCCAAAGGCATTAGGGCATTTCCATTACCTAAATACTTCTAGTCACTGTCTAAAGGAGATTTAGATATATCCATGCATCATGAGAAATTTCAGTAACTTCTCCAAAATTACTTTTCAGGACTGCCCTTGCCCCAGACAACAGCTAGTAAGTAGTTCAGAAATTTACACTGATTTAGATCAGGGCCTTTGATTTGTAAGCATTTTCCTGACAACTGTGATCCATCAATCAGTAATGGAGTTGTTCCATCTGAGTTGAAGCTCTGGCTTCCAAAAAGGCACCGCCTAGTGGTGTTGTTTACTAAATTCTGTCTTTTAACCGTGCCAGGTATCTGGATAGGCAAAATGAAACAATAAACAAATTGAATCTTAGAAGGAGAAAATTAATTTTGCAGAATTTGACAGAAAAGGAAACAATTCCAAGACATCTCAGCATTTTTGCATTTTACAAACTGGTCTACAAGAAGCCTGGAAATTAGAAGCCAGCACAAATGGTATGGTCAAATCATGAAATTTAGTCAAGGAGGATGGAGGTCCCTTTATTATTGGAACCAACTATATGATTCCCTGCTAAAAAGGAAAAAAAAGGTGAATGAAAGAGTAAAGGCTTTATAATCAGACGGCCATTTGCTGTTATTGTTTTTCTTCTTCCCTATTTGCTGCTGTTTTCTTCTTTTTAATTCACAGTTACATGCCTCACTTGTTCATACCCAGAAATGACCAAGAATATCCTCCATTTTAGGATGGCATAATTCCTTTCATTTTTTGGAAAAGAATGAGATCAAATAACCAAATGCCAGGATGCAACTTAAAAAGCAATAAAATATTTTGTTTTAAGTAATAAAGATGCATGCACAATAAATAGAAGCATGGCTGTACCCTGTTGATATGACATAAAAAATCGCCACAATCCAAGTACCCAACAATTCAGAAGTTCTCGGGTTACCGTTATTTCCTGTTCTTGGATTTTCACATATCAAAGAAATAACGAAGGGTCTATGAATTTGGTTCATTTGAGGAATTGCAGATCCAACATTGAACTAATAAGAATAGTGATGCACCGAACTGGTAATGATTGTGCACTGATGGATCATTTAGAATGCTCATATGACAAGAGAAGACTTGAGCACGAGGCCCAATAGGAGGCCCATGATGCATCTTAGTCTTGTAGGTCCCAATTCAATTGGGATCTTGCTTCAAGAATTCCTTATCAATTAAGATTTGAATCAGCTGGTTTTCAGATTCTCATGTGAAATAAAAGAGATTAATTTGATTTATTTCATCATCATCATCATCAACCAGTAATTCCATCTATCTGTGGTCGGCCTTATGAGTTCTTCTTCTCCATCTGTCATAAGAGAAAGAAAAAGGAAGAAAGAACTCTAAAAAAGATTCGGCAAGTAGGTGAAGATACAGACCAGCTGCCTTGCCTGACGTCCTACTCTTGAATTTATTTCTTTATGTCAATTTAGTTTAATGGTAAGATAAGCTGTGTACCCTCATATAGTTAGTATGATAGGTGCCTACATGGGACACATGGACATGAATTGTAGAGATAAGCACCACTTTATATACATAGGGGTGGGTGTGCGTGTGCGTGTGTCTATGTATGTGTGTGTGTGTGTTTATCAGGGATCTATACTGATAAAATCTGATATCTCTATTTCAATTGCTTGATTTTGAATTTTTTTCCTTTATCATTGGCTGGTTTTATTGTTTTTGGAGAAAGATTTGTGCTAAAAATTCTAGATCTACTAGTTGAAGTCTAGGGAGAGACCGTACACTGCATCAAATAGAAAAAAAATAATGAACAACCCATTAATTGCATGAAGCATAAGTATTAATTCATCTAGGTGTAGAAACATGAAGCAATCATTTCAAAATGGTTATGTCAAGCAAGCTTGAGAGAGATAGTATTTAATCTAAAAAAATTCCAATAGGCTGAGGTCCTCAGGAGCTGCTGCACATCCAAGTACCATTCTGTAAGTGTTTCAAACTATAAAGCCTTGGATTTGAGCTCCTAGGATATATACATATTAAGACTAGTATTCTGTATGAGCAAATCAACAGTAGACAACAAAAATTTGTCTGGCAAAGCTCACAAACAATTTAAAATATTTACCAATTTTTAAATGTTAATAAAGTTCAGAGCAACTGTCCAGCAAAGAGAATACACTGTATAATCGTAAACAACAAAAGAATAAAAAGGTTGAAAGGCTACACAAATGCAAGTTTTGAAGTTTTCAACAATGAGGGATTGTCATTGCTTTGGCCTCGGATGATCAACATATTTGCCAATTTTGCAAGTGTTGTGAAGAATATCTACTGCATGTATCCAACACTCGAAGGATCTAAAGTTCTTAAAATATGTACATAATTATTTTAAGAAAAAAATTACATCAACAATATGCAAAAACAATTATAAGAAATAGAGAAATTTCAGAAGTGTAAACCCTGTCTACCGAGTTTGCGCTTCGTTTCTTCCGACCAGTTATTCGTCCATGAAGTTTCCCAGTCTCAAGATAGCAGAAGACCTCTCTCTTGGAATAGAACTTGTACCCAGTAAATGGAGCAATGTAACACTGCAACAAGAAGAAACCAATGATTTTCTATACCACTGCAATACGGATAATTCCTAGAAAGGCAAAAATCCTTCAACTTGAATTTCATGCCCCCCATCAAGTTTGATTTCTCCTTATTTTCTGACAACATACTCTCCCCTTGTTATCCAAGCTAGCCAAAACATTTTTCTCCACTGTAATTTGCCATTATTGTCATTAAAAAGAAAATGAAATAGGCATCTGAAATATTTTTGCTCCTATATTACTAAGAAATTGTATGAAACAAGAAGACCCTAGTTCTTAGATGTTCTTGTTTGTATTTCTTCTGATTGCCATGTATACCTCTCCTATACGTGGTCTATCTCTCTTGTATTCTCTTCTTCATTTATTGAAATCATTAGTTACTGTTGCAAAAAAAAAAAAAGATGGCTAAAACAGAAGACTTCTTCAGGGAAAAAATGATAATCAGCTAAAAGTGCATTGATCCAAATGATCCAAAGAGCAGCTCAAGGTATTCATGGAGGGTGGCCATAGTATTAGGATGAGCGGATCTCTCTAATATCACCATCTATTTTTTTAAAGATGATTCTTACATCCATTTAATGGACATTTGCTCGTTAAATTTGGAGCATTGACCAGTTCCCTTTAAACCAGCAGCATCATGGACATCAATTAAGAAGTATTTTTTTGAAGTATTGAACAGTTGGATCATGCATCCCAACCATCTATTAAGTTTGATTCTTGGCTGATGCACCATAGTAGCTTCTGCACCTTGGATGGTTTATATGGTGTACTTGTATATGTGGCCATGTGAATGCATATTGATTCCATAATTAGGAAGAGTACAAAATAATGGGAATGGATTCAGTGCTGCTCTAGCCTCCTGACATTGATAAGGTGTCATTTTGAGGGTCCCATAAACCATATCATTTGAATCATATTCATTAAATCTACTTAGATATAAAAAGAAATTAAAAGATATTCCATTTATCTGATATAAGGCCACAAAATTGGATGCTGACTTTAGACACATATTTAGAGGCCTTTTAAAGTTAAAAAAAAATCTATTTTCAGACTCAATCATCCATGTTTGTGGCCTTCTATCAGATGAGTAAAAATATTTTAAAAATATTTTTTTATATTTAAGTAGATGTAATGAATATAATTCAAATGATACGATTTGTGAGACTCCTAAAATGATTCGTGTCAATATATTAAAAAATTTCTTGGCAGAGCCAAAACACAAGGCGGCACTGAATCTTTTCTCCAAATAATGCCCCAACCTTGAAGGAGCCTGCAGAACTGACAACTTTACAGCAAGTCTTGTTGTAAGTCATACAGTGTATTATAAATTGTGTAAAACCCATTCTAGATTTTCCAAATCATCAGTCACAATGTGGATAGAAAATAAAACAAAAATCACAGCAGCCAGAAAACCATTTGCTTTTTTCCATTGAACTGAGACAGCAGACAACACCATTTCCAAACATCCATTTGACAGTGATGAAGTGGGTAATTGCGAATGTCCACAATGTATTTGTTTCACCCAAAATGGGGCCCACAGTTTTTTTTCTTTTGAAATGAGTGTGAACCATTTCTGGCTATCAGGATTCGCATGCAACAATGTCAAATGTCCAGTGGAAAATATGTTGCCAAGTCCCCTGTGTTGTGATAGATTAGTATTGTGGTCTATGTCTTCTTTGATCAAGTAGGAAGATGATTGATACGATGAACCAACTACGCAGGTTAAAGAGCCAGCACTTGTGACGTAGTCATTTCTATCTCTTCTTGAAATCGGAATGGATCGAGGTGCTGATCAACCAAATGTACAGGTTAAACAGTTGCTGCTGAGGATACCTTGTAAACGTCTCCAGCTCTACTACCATTCTTACGGGTTTTGATCTCTGTAATCCAGCCCACAGGCAACCATGATTTTGAGTGCTGCAAGTCCACTGTCTGCACCAAAACTATCAATTAACTTAATGAACAAAAATTAGTAAAATGCAAGCCAAAGAGTACATATGAACCAGAGACATGAAGAAATACAAACTTACCAATGGTGAACCATTTTTGGTGAACGTATTGGTACATACTTTCTCTTGATGAGATGTATGACCACTGAGCTTTCCACTTTGGAGATAATTTAAGACCTCATACTTGGAGCGGAATTTGCATCCAGTTACTGGATCCTTGTAATACTACAAAATCAGAAAATGGAACAACTGACATGATGGATATACTCGAACTGCTACATGATACTTAAAAAGAAGCAATGTGTCCACCATAGTTCGCCAAATCAGGAAGTCAACCATGGAATCAGTGAAGTTGACCTGACCTGATCCCTTAATGGGGACTGGGTGATGAAACTCTCTGTATGAATCTAGACAAGTTTGGGTTGGCCTGCTTAGTTGACTCATTGCCAACTGGCCGACCAAGTCACTCGGTCAGTCTTTTTAAGTTATTTCTCTTTTACATTTTACGCTGTTAATGTTAAATACACACTTACAATTAAAATATTAAAAAGCTAATTAGTCAACCCACCAAGTCAACTTATCTACTCAACCCATTCACTAATTCAAGTCCTAGTCCTAGTCAGAGTCCAGATCAGGGAGCTATGGGTATCTTCACTTTATTGAATCCAACACTGGGTATATATTACTTTATCAGTCAAAGTTTTCCTTCGTAGACCCTAATCAGGTGGAGCCTTCAGATGTTGTTATTCTTTATAAAATAATATTAAAGTTGAAAAAAGAAAAAAGAAAATCAAGTGATACACCAACTGGAAGCATGGGATAAAGCTAGAAAGCAGTGGAAAAGTAAGCACCAAAAGCCACAAGAAATAGGTAGATTTTGATTATGCAGAGAGGGTGTTATTTATTCTTTGAGAAAAGGTTAATGTTGAGTTGTCTTGATGTTTGGAAGCTGGAAAAGGATGCACGTAGCTGTTGTCATTTTAACAGCTAAAAAGTAAATGGGATGTTGTTGTCTTGAAAGATGTAATGGTGCTAGGTTGCTGAGAAAATATGTTAATGTACAACATCATAGGATACCAAGATAGGGAATCGTCCAAAACTATAAGAGTAGAGTCTTAGTATTACAGATGTGCAACCTGAGATTATTGTGAATGCGATGTATTGCAAACTCACACATGTGCAATACATAAGACTCTCTACAATAATAACTTTAATGGTTAACCAAGAAGTAGATACCTTTTAGGTATTTTGATAAATTATTGGGAGAAGAAAGTGAATCTAAAATATGCTTGACATGGCATCAACTAAAAAAGGTGCAAGGAGAGGTCGAATAAGAGAAATTTGTGGTAATTAGTAAGCATGACATCAAGTTGAAGACCTTGAACTAGTATCATGACAACTATATATATATATATATATGGGCACGTCAGACAGACGTTTGGGCTGAAAAGCCTGGGTGTTCTGATGGTCTGTGTCATATGGTGGGTCCTACTGACAATCACAAAATTTATATAAATAGATATATTATCATGGGAGCTATCATACTGTAAAAAATAGGACTCATTGGATGATGTTAACTATTGATTTTTTAATATTAAAATAAACCATTTGATACATATTTTGTTCTATCAAGATTAATCCAATGGTCAAGATGCATCAAATGAAAATTATAAAAAGGTGGGTCTAAGTTTTAAAAAAGAAAAATAATTTTAAGGGACCGGATTTAACATAAAATGGATCTCACATGGGACCCTTGTGCTTGGGTGCCAAAGATGCATGGGTACGGTCTTTTTCAAGTAAAAAGTTCTTCTGCACTGATGGTCTGTCCAAATCAACAATCTCCCTGCTCCTTTTTTTCTTCATTCTTGTTAAATCCAATTTACTATTTTTCACTAAATTTAGGCAACTTGAGCACATGGTCTACACAAAAGAAATATATCTAAATGCTAACAAAACTTTTCACTTGCCGCCTCCCCTTTACCCTTTCAACAATCTCCTTGCTCCTTTTTTTCTTCATTCTTGTTAAATCCAATTTACTATTTTTCACTACATTTAGGCAACTTGAGCACATGGACTACACAACAGAAATATATCTAAACGCTAACAAGGATTTTCACTTGATGCCTCCCCTTTACCCTTTCACATATGATGGCCACGACTGTTAATTAAGAATCTAATTATGGATGAATCACATCCCTAAATATCCCCTACTACAATCCCTGCCAGCCATACATAAGAAAAATAGAAGCAACAGTTAAATCTATACACTTTTGCACTGACAATACAAATAATATTCAACCAATGAGATTATTCGCATTTGCCCATCCAAATATTTTTTAAGACAACGATGGTGGAAGTACATGGCAGAACATCCATTAGGAGAATGAGCACTGGTTAAAGATGCAAAACTTAAAGAATGGTACTTTAGTCAAGCACAAAAGCACAAAGATCTAATTGGATTGTCCCTATCATTTCATTGACATGAATCCTCCACCAAACAACCAAGGATAGGATCTCTATAATCAACAAAAACCAGGAGAAAGCTCTGTCTTGAAAGACTCGTGTTTCACTCCTTTAACATTCACCAGGAAGTTGCAAAAGGTATTGAATTCAACGAGGGATTTCCACAAAACTCGGCTCCCTTTTGTTTCGAGGACCAACACCCATCCATCCCATAAGGGATCAGAAAGCACACTATGACAAAACTTGATCCCTTTTTCTAACAAGAAGTGATTACCTCACATCACCATAGATATTGGGACCTCATCACAACAACTATAACCCATACCATAACATAGCTCATGTCTCCCATCAGTACAATCACCATCAAATTTTATTTTTAGAACTTTCAACCGTGTTTAGGATCTCTTTAGGCACTCAAAAGATAAGTGATCTGTGCATTTCACTTGGAGCATTTGATCCCTCTCTTCCTCTTGGCCTTCATTACTTGCTGAATTTCTTCACATCTATCACCCTTAGAAATTGGAGATCTGTCCTTAGTCTTGACTTTAGACAACTCTGTCTCTTTCAAGCCTAGGTTTGCATTCCTCAATTACATGAGCATGTTTGCAAGCCTCATGCATTGTCCAAATAGAATAGGCAGATGTATCACTTGGTGCACTTTAGTACCAACTCTAACAGTTGGTGGCAAGGCTGGCGTATCCAACTTGCTTTCCTTCTTTCTTTTTTCTCTTCTTTCTTAATTAGATTTCTAAGGTTGGCTGTTTTTCTTTTCTTTATTTGGTTATAAATACATGTATGCTTTCTCATTCAATTCAATGCAATGACAATATGAGAATATCTTCAAAGTAAAAAAAAAAAAAAAAGCTCAACCTTAGAAACATAATTAAGAAAGAAAGAAAGAAAGAAAAGGAAAAAGAAGAAATAAGGAAATAAGAAAAGCAAGCTAGCCACCGACTATAAGAATCTGTGATAAACACCAACATCACTACATCTGCTCCTCCTTTTCCACCAATTCATTATGTCCAAACAGATAATGAAATTCCTTTGTATATTCATTTAGAATTTTGTTTCCTTAATGGAGATATTGCAACCTCTAATATAATTATTGCATATAATTAATTAGCAAGAAATAATCCGTCTTTTTCTTCATTTTCTCCTATGATTTGTTTTTGGGATTTTCTTTTCATTGCTAAGACATCTGCACATGTTGCCACTGTGTAGAAGCCTTTTTTTTTTTAAAAATTAAATCAATGGGAACATCTTTTAAATTGATAATTCTTCACTCTACTAAGATAATGAGGAAATCCTCAATGTTCATCTGTCCATTGAATTCTGGAAGTTCAACTTTGATACTGATAAAGCAAGTGCTTATCAGATCCTGTGTCTCCACAAATAGTGGGATCCCTACTATCCTCAATTGTGTAACAGAGAAGTTAGAATTAACCTATGGTAAAACCCAGTTAAGCCCTTTCACACTCCAGAGGACTAGTCGAAAACACTTCTGAACCTCAAAAAAAAAAAAGAATTTTATTTAATTAAACGAATAAAATCATACTGTCAATATTCCTTGCCACTTTTCGCTCCTTTCTATCCCTTGGCAGGGGCAGTGTATGGCGTGTTCATGCCAATAGAGAGGCGGAAAATTGGAAAAATAATTAATAATTAAGATGCTGCGGGTGTTTCAATACTAACTCTCGAAACGAAAATTTTAGAGACTATTCATGTCTATCTATTTACGGTAGGCTACATCTTGTCAGATAAATACAATAAAATAATTGATGAATTTTTTAGATTTATAATTTTAATTTTTAGAAGTTTGGTTATTATAATTTACTAATATTTTGTAATCATATAATAATTATTTAGAAAGATTATAAATTATTTCATTTATAAACTTCTCTGTCCATCTAGAGAAAATCAGATGTAAATAGTAAATATCAACATTAGAATCTTTTTTATTTTTATCTATTCATTACCATCTTGTAATCTAGAATGCTGAAATTTGGACTCTTATTAGGATATTCAATTGATTACTTTTCAAAAATTAATTATTATATCAATCACAACATTACGATTTTAGAATAAACTTAGTATGGACAACCACTAGACACAAACCCCAAGTGGAGTCCATTTGGGCCCCAAATTCGGGCCCCTCACATTAATACTATTGTCTTTTTATTTAGTGGGCTTACTTTAACAATGCCAGTTGCCACGTGACACTAAGAACGCCTGTTCTCATGCTGCAGTGTTTCGGACCGGTCTAGGCTTAGCTGGAATTTCATAAAACGTGGGCCAAGCCTGACTCATTAATGTTACGGATCCGGCCCAATTAGGGCCACGTGCATCCGCGGACAGTGATACCTTTTCCTGCTACCAACAGCGAAGCAACAGAAAAAGACACGTGGACAGTCAAGATCGACTATTAGGAATGATGATCAACCTTTTCCTTTTCCACAACCAAAGTCTCAGATTCCAACAACGACGGAAGAATCCGAAACCGAGATTAAATTAAAGAAAAAAAAAAAAAGGAAGACGGAAAAGAGAGATGCGATTACCCGATCCTTCATTCCGGCTGTCGATCCTTTCTTCCTCGTCTTGACCTCCACCGTCCATCCCTCCGGCAGCCAGACAGGCGGAACCACGGTCTCCGCCGCGCATGCATCGGATTTCTCCTGCAACGCACCGCCGGAATCTGCCATTTCTCCGTTTCTCCTCTGTCTCGCAGATTTCGAGAGAGAGAAAGCGAGAAGAAAAATGTAAGGAGTTTGGTTGAGTGAGTGATGAAGAGTGCTTTCGTACCGTTAGTGGGGTGCCTGAGTTTTTTTCGCTTCACGCTAGATTTTGGCATTCAATTCAGTACTCCGACGGAGCACTGAAGCAGTTCTGTTTTTTCAAAATGCAACTATGAAAAGATTAATCTAGTAATTTTTTTCTTTCTATGACTAATCATTTGTCTAAACATTTCTCATAAAAGTAATTTTATGAAACGTGTTATGAAAATAATAATTGTTTACAGATTCAAAATTACAGAACTAGATTTAAATCATGAAAGTAAAATTAAATTGTTATCTTAATTAAAATTTAATAAATAATTTATCTACTTAAATGGATTTAAATACTGTCTATAGAAATTTTGACAACTGTAGTGATCCCCGAAACTGAAAAGTAAATTCACGCTCGTTTAACTTCTTCTCTAAAATGAGTAAAAAATGGTTAAAAGCAGTGTTATGAAAACCGGATTGAACCACGGCAGTAGCGGTTTGGTTCTGGTTCATAATCGGCTGCAGGTTAAAACCGTAGAAAATCGGTCAAAGCCTCAGTTTTCTGCGATTTTGATACACAAACCGTGATCCACGGACCACGGCTCACAAATTTTGAATTTCTTTATTTTTATATTTTTTTTAAGAAAAAAATTTCCTTTCAAAATTAAATTAGGAAATGTATATTTGAAATATAAATATTTATTACCATTTCTATCACAAATCTTTCACCGTTTTGATATATTATTCAAAGTTTAAATGTTATTTTTAATATTTATATTAATATTATTGGTAAAAAATAACTATTTAATTTTATATGTAATATTTATATTATATTACTACTTGACCGACTTTGACTGCGGTCGAACTCTTTTGAACCCAAAATATCTCGAAGATAGTTCGGTTCTAATAAAACTAGATTTTGGCATTCAATTTAGTCTCCGGAGCATGAAACAATTCTGCTTTTGCAAGTTGCAACTATGAAAAGATTAATCTAATAATTTTTTCCCTTTCTATAAGCTAATCATTTGTCTAAATATTTCTCATAAAAGTAATTTTATGAAACGTGTTATGAAAATAATTGTTTATGGATTCAAAATTACACAGCTAGATTTAAATCATGAAAGTAAAATTAAATTGTTATCTTAATTAAAATTTAATAAATAATTTATCTACTTAAATGGATTTAATTACTGTCTATAGAAATTTTGACAACTGTAGCGGTTCCGGAAATTGAAAAGTGAGTAAATTCAGGCTCTTTTAACTTCTTCTCTAAAATGAGTAAAAAATGGTCAAAATTAGGTATGAAAACTGTCTGGTTCATCCTTTTATCTAAGAGAGTAGAGCTGCTCTTGACAAGTTGGGTATTTATCTTAAATTGGGAGATTGTATATTCATCATGAGATCGGTTTTATATAGTTGGATGAGATAAAAAAATTATTAATGATATAATTTAAGGAAATACTTTAATCTCATCGTCAAATCCTTGTGAGATAAGATACAAAAATTAATAGTTTATAACAATAGAATTTTCAAAGTCTAAGATGACTGGGCCACTATGATCAGCTGGAGTTCAAATTTACACAACCAATATCTTCATCATTATCCAATATTTTATTAGAAAATATATGAACATATTGATAGATAAGAGTGGGTATCTCTAAATAAGGAGACTTAAAAATCTTGGCTGCGTCTGGATGAGAGGTAAATTTTGTAAGGGTGGATAAGAAGGGTTGAATAACCTGAGGTGGATACTCTTTATTTCAAAAAGATTTTCAAAAGTGAGTGGAGGGACAAAATAAGGGTAAAATTAAGATTTTTTACCTTTCTTTTTAGTTACTAAATAAGAATAATGAGGAATGACACTTCATTCCATTTAGAAATCCCTCCTCCAAAGCCAACCTTAGAGCTTTTAATAAGAGTACCTCAAGGTGTTTTGCATTTTTAAAAGAATGAGAAAATTAATCTTCTCTCATTCGTAAATTTATTTATAGCTCTTATTGAAAAAATAATGAGATTAAAAGGTCTCGAGTTAGCTAGCATCCATCTATATTTATGGGAATGGGAATTGATAGGATTGTACATGTGTTCCTATAACGAAGATATCATATTTATCTTTTTATCAGACTTATTATCATCTAAGGAGTGAAATGGTACACATGTATGATTTTCTAAATATGCTTTTACATCTTGGTCTATCATGTCTATCTACTTTGAAATTTCATTTGGAAATTCACATCACGTTGTTTCTTGACTTTCTTCTATACTTTACTCTCCTACTATAATTGAATTAGTAGATTTTTTATTCAATTAATTTTAAATCTCCTCACATTTTGTTATGAAAATTTTGAAATATTCATTAAATTGATCTTTATTTTTTTGAATTTAATATATTATATTCTATGTCATTAAAATTTTGAAATGAAAAATAAAGAATTAAGATAATTAAAAATAAGATAGCTCTGATAGATGATAAATTGAGAGAAACCAGCTATAAAATTGTTTATTTTAAATAATCATGAATCTTTAAAATAAAAAATTATTTTAAGTTCAGCACCAAATTTTATCTGAAAAATCAAACATTAGCTACTTAATCTTAGAAATCAAAATCACCAAGCATCTTTAGAAAAGAAAAAAGTAAAGACATCTGGTGATATTTGACCACTAAGATCAAGTGATTAAGATTTTATTTTCAGAATGAAATTTGGTTCACGCCGTGCTTTAAACGGTTAATTTTTTTTTACTCCAAAAACTTAAAAAAAAAAAATTAAAAGCATAATCGAATGTAACTAAATAGTGGGTTATACTGAATACCAACTTCTCCACTGGAAGAGAATATGGTCTTCTCTTGCAAGAGGTGGAGAACACCATCTTCTCCTTAACCAGGAGAACTTTGTCACAGTAAGTCCCACTCTCTCTTAAAAAAGAAAACTATATTGGAAAACTTAGGAGAATTCTCCTTACTTCTCCCCATCCAAACAAAACCTATGCCAACAAGTGTTGTGAAATGCTTCTATTTTGGGATTTAAAGTGGGTTTTGGACATTTTGTCTAAGTATGTTAGGAATTTCAATAGGCGGGTTTGGACTTCAGCCCGAGAAAGCCTGGCGATCTGCAACGGGCTTGGGCTTAAAAATCCAAACAAACTTGACGCAAAGGGAAGCCTACTCCATAACCAGCCCTTCAACAATCCCACTTCAACGTCAATATCTAATTTTTAAAACGAAAATTCTAATAAAAAAACCCGAACTATTCTAATAAAATATAAAAAATCTCTTCAGTTTTTAACAGAATTTTGAAAGCTGCAGTGAAGGAATTTCATCATGTAAAATAGTAAAAATATCTGTTTTGTTATATGAAAGTTATGAAGAGAAAAAGAAAAAGAAAAGAGAATTATTAATCATTTTCCTTTAAAAATAAAAAAACACGTTCCAAAACTATCGTTTAAAAGAAAATAAAATTAATAAAGCATAGAGTACTACTCGCTCAAAGGTAAATGAAGGGAAAGAAAAAGCAAAAAATTGAGAGGAAATATATATATATATATATTTTTGATAACTCAGGGCAAATCTCGAGACCACTCCAGCGGTCTGTTGTCAGGGTGTGCTTACGCTTAGCTCTCTTAAAATCCATAAAGGAGACACACCCCACATCTACACAAGATGCCTCCAGTTAACACCGCTGGGACTCAAACTAATGACATCCCGCTTCCTAAAGTGGGAGTTAACTACTTGAGTAACCCAATGTTGGATAGAGGAAATACTTTCTTTCTAAATCGTAGGTGCATTATTGTTTTTTTTTTTTTATAGAAAGGATAATCTTGTCAATATAAACTCTTTAAATGGTAGGTAATGTTGAATTTAGCCTAGACTTTTAGTTAATGGAGTTTTGAGATTTTGATGAAAATCTAGGTTTTTTTTTTAAAAATATATATATATATATATATATATATATATATATATAAAATATTTTTTTATCTTAAGTGGAGTTTTTAGAAGTTTCCTCTTTAACTTTTGATGGAATAACTTTTAGAGGTTGTTACAGCCTTTAGTTCTCTCAGAATATCAAAATTTATAAAGAAAGTTTCTGTTCATTTGAGATGAGCTCATGAAAATTAAAGGGCAAATGGCCCAAATTTAAAACTTATCTAAGTCAAAATTTTCTTATTATAAAATATAAATTTAAATTGAGATAAATTCAAGTATTTTAGTAGATTTGAAGTTATTCTTCATTTGAAATAGTAACTAAACCTCTAAAATAGAAATTAGATTTATATATTTATAAAATTCTTTAAGAATTCTATCCCTTGAATTTAAATACAAAAACATGGTCCAAAACGATCACAATTCCAACTATAAACAGATCCAACCTGACCCGACCCGAGCCGGTTGTTAAATGGTCATAAAAGCCTGGTCCCATTATTATTCCTAACCTACCCATGGCCCAACAAATTATTAGGACTGAGCAAGGCCCCAACATTGAACCATAAATTCACCATCCAGCTAGACAGAGGGCTAACTGGGGTCCATCCAGGCCAAGCCCATCTACGCCAGGATGTTATTTCCAAATCTGACCACACCAATGAACCATTAATTTCACTCAAGATAAGGTCAGGTCAGCTGGCCCATGGGCCACCCATGAATTACAAATGTTCATTCTTTTTTCTGTATGAACCATTGTCTAAAAACCCAAAACGACTCGGGCTGTCGAGTCAAGTGAGTTTGGCGAGATTATCTAATTTTTTCAAAAACTCAGACAAATTTTTCAGAATTTTGAATTTTCAAACACTAAGCATTGACCAAGCTTTCTAGTAACTTGGACTCTATTGTCAATCACCCAAAGCTTTCCAGAAACTATTGGGATTAAAAGGTTAAAAACAAAGCTCTAATTAATAATAATCTTTGTTGCATTATTTTAGGTTTTCAATCACAATTTTAGTTATCTTAGTTGATTATCTTTATTTTTCTTTGAAGTCATTTACCTCATCTATTTTTATTTAAAAGCCCGTTGGATACGATGATGTGATCCATCCACATAGAATCCCCTAAGTTGATTAGTATGGTTTGACGCGCATGATATTAGAATTGCTTTGTTATATTTATATAAGGTTTAGGGATAATAAATATCATCTGCAGGAGTTTTACGATGAATTTCTCGCAGTTTTCCACACATAAATTCAAAAAAAAATTGAGATATATAAGAAACCATGTCTTGGCAATCAAAGCAATGTTTAACTCTTGATTTGTGTGGCGTTATCATGTAGATATTTTTGTATGTATCTTTGCTTGTATTCCTATGTATGAATGTCTTATATACTATTTATATGTCTGTACATATGCATGTTATAAATATTTTATGCTTTTGATACGCCTAGAAATTGTTCATCGTTGTTCTACTGCACAAAAGGTAGTGAAAATTTATACGATTTTGGGAAAGCGATTGGATAGAAAGACTTGATTTCATACGTTCTATTAGCTCTAAAACTTTTATAGTATTATTCAAGTCCTTAACATCAAATTGAGTCATGTAACATTTATGAGTAGGTGTGCTTACACGAGCATGTATGTTGAAAAAATGATTTGTGTACATTTTTTTTCATATATTAAAAGTTTTTTTTTTTAAATTTACATGTGAGATATTAAAGGTTTTAAAATAAGATCGATCTTAAACTCGAGATGGATTGAGTTTGAGCTATATCGATCAAGTTGGAATCATAACTGATCAAGTCCTACATGGAAATGAAATTAATAGGAGTCCATCAAGTCATAATAGAACTCACAAATAAAAGGTTTTGTTTGCAATTCAAAGAAGAATTTTAACTTCTCATGCTTAGATCCATTTTTTTAGAAGAAGGTAGGGCAAACACAACCATAGAATCATGTGAATAAAGTGACTATTTTGAACTGCAGCACATAAGACAATGATAAAAGTTTCATTATTAAAAGGATCTTATTGAAATTATCAATACATTTTTTTAAATTTACGTATGAGAAACCGCAGGATAGCCAGCGTAAAAACGTGTGAGCCTACTACCTCTAGGGCACACTAAGGTTAGGCCTTGGGGGCTCGAATCCACAACCTCCCTCTTCTTGAGGCGGGAGTCAACTAATTGAGCTACACCTATATGGGTAAATTATTAATACATTTAAAAGCAATAATTGGATATTGTTGGCAGTATCAAACATTCTAGAAAATCAAGAAACTGTGTGGGCGACATTTGGCGATTTTTTGGGCAATATTTGAAACGATATTAGGCAATATTTTGCAATATCGGCAGATATTATGGACTATATCTCGCCTGAGATATCAGCAATATATGGTGGGTCCGAAATGATATATCGTCTCAGGAGATATATCACTCATAAAAAATTCGATATATATCAGTTGATACAATATGTATTGGTCAATATTTTCACCTATTCTACTAACATTATTCAATCATTCCACTATATTTAATATATTCTACAAATTCTATTATTCAATCATTCCACTATAATTAATATATTCTACAAATTCTAAAAGGCAGAAACATGCATCCTAAACATATTTGACAATGGTATGAGTATATTCCATGGATTTCCTTTTATTATTGATGTCATTGCATAAGCAGTCATGCGTTCTAGTGATCACAAAATGCATGCACTTGCAAGTGTTATTGGGAGAAAGTTCAAATTTCAAAACCAGGCATCTTTTGTTTTCTCTTTATTTTTTTAACATTAAAAGCCGTTCCTTTGATCTCACCTTACACAATTTTCAAATTAAATAGTCAAGATATGTTCTTTATATGTAGATACCACAAAGAGAATTTGGACAAATGGTACTGTTTGTGTTGACTCCTACTACCTACTGCACTTCTTTATTACCATTATCAAT
Source organism: Chimonanthus praecox (assembly GCA_022113865.1). Classification (NCBI taxonomy): domain Eukaryota; kingdom Viridiplantae; phylum Streptophyta; class Magnoliopsida; order Laurales; family Calycanthaceae; genus Chimonanthus; species Chimonanthus praecox. Next base: position 54,150,209 of record CM039093.1, on the reverse strand, counting down.
GGAAAATGGTGTTTAGACCCTCAATTCATTATCTGCTCTTTGAAAATTCACCATTGAAAAATTCTTCTTGAACTTTTTGACTTTATTTTTCAATAATCCGAAGCATGAAACATGCAGAAAGAAATAACTCTCAATTGTAGATTGTGTTAGGACCTGCGCTTCCAGTTCAAAATAGGTAGAGTGACCTAAGTCCTTTACAAATTACTAGATCTCTCTCTAGAGTTCCAATATAGGACTCATTCGCAGCAGCCCCAATAATCTCTCCCTTGAATGAGGCCCTTCAATGGAGAGAGTGACACCGGTCATCCCGTTTGCATGGGGGATCTCTTGAGTCCACATGAGCTAGCTTGAGATTGGGCTCTTGATACCACTTGTTAGGACCTAGGCTTCCAGCTCAAAATACTAGCATGTTAGGTGGAGTGGCCCAAGTCCTTTATAAACCCCTAAATCTCTCTACACTTCCAACGTAGGACTCATTCGCACCAACCCCAACAGATTGATCATCTATGCATTAAGTCAGAGAGTATTAATATGAAGATCTAGTCGTAAAGCCTATTAAATGGGGTCGTGATATGTTCGTTAGAGTAGCTTTCTTTCAATATATCTAATAAAAATAACTATGATAAGATTGATTAAGCCATTTTTTAAAAGCTATAAAATTTACATGCTAAAAAGTAATTTAAATGATAAAGTTTGGAAGATTTAAAAATGTGACTTGATCAATCCAATCATGATCAATTTTGGTGGATAATATATTGAATAAAAGACCATTTCAGTGGACTCATCACCACCACATTTAGTAGACGATATACTAAGATTTATACAGTGATACCACACGGATCTGATATAGGTTGACAGTATAATAATGGCAAATGATGATTATAATAATGTGAGAAGTCTAAGTATTTGATGAAGAATACCCTGAACGGCCTTAACACTTACCAGTTGACAAGATTCTAGCAGTCCAACCATTGCTTCTTCTTCTTCTTCTTCTTCTTTTTTTCTATTTTTTAATGTTGTTTATTTATTTCCATAGTTTTCTATTTACAGGACAAGCTTCCAATTTAGAGGATTCTTTTTTTCTTTTTACATCGTTCGACCGTTTAAATGCTCATGTATATGCTTTTTTAGATGATATAATATTAAGAAATAAAACCAATTTAATATTAAGTTTAAATTTTGAAGGGACAATTCATAATAGAAGGGACTCGACGAATGTTATTAAATGGATAAAGGAAAGAAAACAACTCCCGTGAAGATTGACGATAGAGGTGAGGAAAATCAAGAGCTGTAGAGGTGTCTTTTCAGCGTATAAGGCAAACAATCAATGGAGTTGCAGACTTATAAAAAATTGGATGTCAATGCTACTTTCCATGGTGTCTTTCACCTTCGATTTGCTTAGTGGCAGTATTTATGAGGCTTTGTGCTTTTACTGTATATAAGTTTTTTGTTTGCTTTGTTGTAGGCTTCTGCCCAGTCTAAGGTTCTTAAGCCAATTTATTGTACTTGTAATATTTTTTTTATCATCTTAATATATACGTCCTGATTACCTTTCAAAAAAGTTTAAATTTTGAAGGAAAACTTTCAAAAAAATGATATAAAAATTAGTAGTAGAAAAACAAAATATGGAGTGCAATTTTAATGGAATTAAAGATAGGGATGGCAATTTGATTAAAATTTGAAATGTCCAAGTACTACACTAGAATGTGTTCAAGATACTTGAGCTTTGGAGTAGAATCTTACAAAGAATCTCGAGTTATATGTAACTAATAGAAAGAAGTAGGATAGACAAAATGGAGAAAAATTGATAGACTTTTTTGTGATAAAAAAGTTTCAAAATGTTTAAAAAGATGATTTTATAAAATAATTATGAAATTTGCAATGCTATAGAGCAAAATACTTGTGAAAAAGAGGGAGACGAACAAAATTAGAGTAACGAAGATATGCATGCTACGTTACATGTATAGATTAACTCGTTTAAAGTGGTTTAGGCAAATGAATAGAAGACTAACTAGTCGAGAGAAATTACAAATCACAAGCACAAGGAGAAAAAGTAACAACACTAAAAATATCAAAAGAATGGACAAAGAAAGATCTGATATATAGTGGAGTGATTAATTATGTAATTTATGACAAATCAAATGGAGAAGTATGATTTGAAAAGCGAACCCTAAACTATCGAGGAGACAATGATAAGAATAATAATGACTAACATCGTAACATTCAACCATCTGCTCATCAAAAGAGCATGATCTTTGGTTCAATTGAGAGAGAGAGCTATCAAAACAGAGTAACTTTCATCTATTGTAGCAGGTTCTCAGAAAGAAAGATAAATTACATTCATTTCACTGAATTATACATCATTAACGAAGTTAAAATTACATTGAAACCGATATTTCTGAATGGAAATGGAATTTTGTGGAATTCCAGGCTATATAGAGCAATAAAAAAACCACAGATTTCTACGAAATTCCAAACCCACAAAGGAATCCAAGGCCCCCAAACAGAGAACTGCAAAATTTTTTACTTCTATTCCAGCAAATGGAGTGTAATTGTTGAAATTCTTAGCGATTGTGAAGCGGGTTCGGTCCTTCCGGGACCAATCTGTTGGACACACCATACCTATAGTTGAATTCATCGTCACCGGTATCCGCCGGGGGATGCATTGCAGAGGAACGCCATGGAGAAGGCACTCTGAACTCTGTTTTCCATCTTGTTTCCACATTCTCACCGGTAGGTGTTCGACCGTAGCCATAACATGAAAAATGACTGATGATAAAGATGATCAACAAAAGTTTCCATGGAAATCCAATTTCCATGATTTGAAGAATGAGTAGATGAGCCTTGAAGATGGACTGAATTGGGCAGAGGTGTAAGCAGGTGGGAATGTCATTAATATGGAGATTGAACCAACCAGTGGTGGGGAAGGTAGAACCAAAACAATCAATTTGATTTTGTGAGATTTACTAAAATGCCCCCCTTTGCTATAATTTAATTTGAATTTATCTAAGTGTTTTTCAAACATTTTTCCTTGTTGACCAATTGGCTTTATAAGAAGTCTTAATCAGCTGTTCTAATTATATAATTATGAATTGACCCTCAACCAAAAATTGGGTCTTTATGCCAATAAGTTTAAAAATTAAATGGCCCTTACTATTATTTGGATTGTTAACTACTCTTTTATTATAATTTGAATTAGCTTCTGTCGTTATATTTCTCATTTATTAAACCACTTGTAAGAGTTCTTTCTTTATTTCTATCAAACAACTGTTCATTGAATGCTCCTGTCCCTTTATTCAAAATTAAAATACTTAATAATAAAAGAATTAAATTATTCATTAGTATCCTTCTGTCTCTTGAATATTTGATTCATAGAGTTTTCCTTTAAACTATATGCAATAGTCTAGTGTTGTCTTTGTATTAAAAAATAACATGCTCAAATAATAAAAAAATTGAATTATTATGGCTTTTTTTTTTTATATATTAAGGTGTCCAAACCAAGGGTGCAAAATTCGGCATGGCCGATTTTTTTTTAAAAAAATATTGTTATTTTTTATTGTATTTTTTCTGATTTAAAAATAAATAAAAACCCAAAAGGAAGCTGGTTTTTTTAAAATAAAATAAAAATTGAAAACGTAAATATCGGCTGATATCGGCCCAGATATCAACTCGGGTCTACCACCGTTTTGATTTTCTTTTAAAAAAAATAGATCGATGTTAATCATATCGGCCGACATCGGACTGATATATATCGCCGATATATCGGCCATATCGGCCAAGAAATAGTGTGTACGGCTAATGCAATACGTATCGACCGATATAATACGGTGCTGAAAAACCGATATATATCAGCTGATACCTTTACCCCTGATCCAAACCTCTTAGAGCAGTCAACTAATCCTCACAACATGTGCACGTCTCTCTATCCACATACATTGAGTAACTCTACAGATAATGACCCTTTGAGATGGAGTGAGAATCGAACTCAATATTCACACTTCCTAAAGAGAATTTATGAGAAATTAGTGAGAATCTTGACCAGAAATTGACACCTCATGACAAGTAAATTTACTTGTTCGACTTATGGAAGTAGTCCGACCTTAATTAGAATTTGGAAGGAAAAATGTAATATGACATAATTGAGTCACCCATTTTAATTTTAATAATACATCAATTTATTGACCCAATAATCTTACCAAAGTAAATTAGAGATCTTCAATATTTCAACTACAAAAATATTTTTTATTTCAAAAAAATTTATCTGGTTAATTTAATTACATAAAATCTTTAGTTGACAAGGAGCTCCACGTCAGCCATTTATTTTACTTACTTTAATTAATGTGACTATAAATGCTTAATAAGACACTAATGTGAATGGTATCTTAAAGTTTGTATTTGGTTGAGTAAGTGAGAGAGAGAGATATCTTACAATCGTATAGCCTTTATGAAGCGCGTTACACAATTATTTGTGTCTAAAAGTGGATAGACACTGCATGTATTGTTACGTTTGCAGTTGCATTTTGGTGAAGTTGATTGGAATTTATGAATTTAGAAAAATGAGTATTATGAATTAAAATAATAATAAAATGAACTATTTATCATTTTGGAAAAAAGAGATATTAAATGGATAGTGATCTTCGCATGAGTATTCTGTGTAACCCGACACGGATTTTACAGTATTGCCCATTTTACCCTTCAAATTGACTTTGCGAAACCTTCGAATCGGCTCGCCGAACCCTTTGCTATAAGTGATTTGAAGGTTTCGGCGAGCCGATTTGAAGAGCAAAATAGGCAATACCGTAAAATCCGTGTTGGATTAAATAAAATATCCATGGGAGGATCGTTGTCGTGTATATATATATCATTCTTAAAGAATGTTTTTTATTATCAACATTACTTATTTTCCACTATAAAACTTTTTTTATCCAAAGGGCTGTATTAAAAAAAAATTATTAAACAGCTAATGATATTAATTCTCCTTTTATTTTTGTCATATTTGGTCTTTTCTTTCTAACTATATTAGGTGTTGTAAAGCTTTGTTGGTTGAATGATTTGTTATTATCATTAGCGTTATCAAAATTTTGAGAAAAATTTGAATAGTCACTATTTTTTTTTTATTACGAAGAAACCCAAAATCCCTATCTAATAGTAATTAATTTCTTTATTTTTACAGAGGTATAAAAAATATATCAACTAAAATTTTAAATTTTAACCAATATTTGAAACAAAATCCCTATGCCTTGTTTGCAGGGAAACATGCCAGTAGAGGCATGAGTGTATGACTGAAACTTAGTAATTCTTGATTTTTTTCCTTACTTTCTCACAGTTCTTTCTATGATTCTACATCTGTCACCTCACTTCTCTAAGTAATTTTTTTATAATCAAAGATGTTTAGACGTCTCATCTACCTAGTATTTCAAATCACGTGAAAACCTTTCAATTCGGACACACTGGAAAAAGAGAGCGAACCCTTAAGGTTGAATATAAATCGAACACAAGACTCTCACTTCTTAAAATGGGGCCTTGGCTATCAGATCAACCCCTCAGAGTTTACTCACCTCTCAAGTGTTGGGCTGCAACCTACCCCTAAACTCAAGCATTGACATTTAGATTTTTGAAAGAAAGCATCTTAATTTAAAAAATAAAAGTGAAAAGCCTTTTCTATCTCTATGTATTACACAACTCTGCACGTAGCATCTTCGACTAAAAATGTGATATAGTTGTGAATCCAGGCCAACCGTACCAAATGAAATGAAAGATAGAAATTACTCAAGCAAATTTTGGAATTGGCCCTATAAATATCGGTCAATACTTATTATATCAACCGATATTTATTTCTCAAGTCTTGAGGATTAGTCGAGCTCTCTAAAAATGCTGAACACTTATAGTCAATGTTGATTGGTAGATCAATAAGATTTTCTATGTTTACTTTCTAACCCAATTATCACTCGGTCAATGGCGGCTACCATATTTAACTCATTTTGTTCAAACAACAAAATTAAATATTTTTCAACTTTAAATAATAATAATAATAACAACAACAATAATGATAATTTGGGAAAAAAGTTACATAATCAAATTATTATGTTATTTTATTCTTGAATTGTTTGACGTGAGTCCAAAACATGGTAATATGGACTCTTGATCTAAGAGAAACTGAACAAATAATTCTAAACTTGATGTCTTTAGCTTCAAAATTATATTATTGAGTAAATATCTTTAGACTCATTTAATCAAATTATGGTGACGACTGACATTATTAAAAATTGGATAAATTAAATGGTAGATTTATTTTTATAGTGGTTTAATGAATGAATTACAGAATGTGTATATTTGGGCTTAATTTTCACATGATTAGTTTTTAGATTTACCATCTCACTGAGTGAAGATGATTTATACTTATACGATTATAATTAACTTTGTAAAGCGTTTAACACTAACGGGCGTTTGGTCTAGTGGTATGATTCTCGCTTTGGGTGCGAGAGGTCGCGAGTTCGATTCTCGCAACGCCCCTTTTTTATTAATTTTTGTTTTTTTTAACACTTTCTTTCAATTTTTTTTTTCCAACTTTCTCCTTTGTAAATATCACAACTACCAACTTCACATCTATATGATTAGTATTGACTGTTGAATTAAATTTTATTATATATTTTTTTTAAATTGTTATTAATTTTCTTTAAAATGCTTCTTTTTAAATAAGTTTGTATAGGCTTTCATTAAAGAGGTTATAATTATTTCTCATCTTCAATAAAATTTATTCTTCATGAATTATCATAAAAACTCATATGATTAATGTTTATTGTTGAATTAAAATTTTCTAAAAAAGTCCAATGACCATGAAATAATGAGTAAAAGTGATTAAATCATAATAAAACTTATAAGTTATTCATTTAATTTTGATCATAAAATCTTTTCAAAAGGGCGAAAATGATACAACTAAAATCATAGATTACAGGTGCTCAACACGACGAGTGGCGAACGGGCCAGAGCCCATGGCCCATCACAAAACTATGGAACATCCAACCTTATTCATTGGATTGTATTAATTGTCCTACATGAATTAGTTGAAAACTTAATGGCATTCCATGCTTAATTATGATTTTATAGCATGGTAATCAAGTAACTTAATGTGGTTGGTTAGATATAACAGTTTGGATTAGAGGGTCCAGTTGTTTAATCTTTCAAATTTAGAAAACAGGATCCTAAGATGACACACACATTATGGTTGTATGGATAGGCTTAGGTAACTATATAAAGTGAAATGAAACCTTAAGTGAACAATGGCTCTTGAGAGTTTTATCAACTTACACATATTTTCTATTCACAAGCTTTAGGTTTTGCAGAGTCTTGAAGAAGCTTTGAAAGAGAGACAGCCATGGCCTTCTGTATGATTTCTTTGTACATTCCAAGGTGAAATGGAGATTTACTCTGGTTAGATTTCTCGACTTTGTTTCTCCATTTGCTTCTTCTCATCTTCGATTTTGTGTGGTTAATTTCTGAATTTTGAGGAAGATTTTGCATTGAAAACTTTAAATTTTGTGACTTAAACTGTATCGAATAACCATTAAGGCTGCAACATTTTAAATTCAAATTATCTTAAATTATGAATTCTATTTCAAATATCAATTTTGAGGACAACCCATTGAGGTTAAAGTGATAGCCACAAATCTGACTTTGAAAGCAGGAGTCCTAAGTTTGATTCACACTCTATTCGAAAGGGTTACTCCTTATAGAGTTATTGAGGTTTGCTCATGCCTTGAGAATTAGTCGGATACTCTAAGAGGCCGGAACACCTTCAGTTCGACCTTCTTTAAAGTTATTTAATTTCCGTAATATCAGTCACATCTTCAACATGGGGTGTTACTCAAACATCTATTCAAACGGAAACTATGAAGTGATGCATTATCTTTCTAGTATAGAATGTTTAGTATAAGGTGATGATCACCTGCAAACTCATGGATGGATTTACTTACTTAATATCCCAAAACGATATTTATGAGTATGAATTTATGAACTACGTCAAATATATTTTCTGTAATAAATAATAACATTTAAACAGTATACATTCTCAGACACTTGAAGGTTGAGGATCTGTCATCCTTGCAGCCAAGAGAACTCATCCCCATTGAAGAAGCCCTTGAGAGTGGTCTCATGAGTGTTCTTACTAGAAAGGTGAGTTTTATTTTCTTCTTTTTCTTTTCCTTTTTCTTTCATTTATGCATCTCTCCCATTTTCATGCATAATAATTGTCTAGCATAGTTTAATTCAAGTTCTAATCATAGAGTTCTTAATAATACTCAAGAAGATTGTATGCATATAGAACTTTTACTAATTCTACCTAATAGTAGAAACTTGATACTTTACTAGAGAAAAAAAAAAAAAGACTAAAAGAGATCATTAATTTACATGACCATGCCATTTTCTATAACCATTGATCAGGAAAAAGCCTTGGAGGAGGAAAATAAGAGCTTGAGTTACATCTGGGTATGGCTTAAAAGTTTTTATATGAGAGAAGAAGGAGGTAAAAGGAATTGATTTTATCTGGTTATTCATTGTTGATTGAGGAAAGAATTACATATTTGGGACTCTTTATTGTATATATATTTACAGGATAGGCCTTGAAATTTCAGCGGCTCTAGGCCCAGCACACTGGTAGAGGCCCTAGAGAAAGTGCATAGTGGGGGCTCTAGGCCAATGGTCAAATTGGGGGTCTTAGGCGGCCGCCTATTTGACTTTAAATCAGGGTCGGCCTGTATATATATAAGCTTGTATATTTTATAAAACAACACAATAATAAAATCTCTTTCTTTCTCCGTGATTTTTTCCTTAAGGGTTTTCTACGTAAATCATTGTCTTCATTGTGATTGAATTTATTCTACATTAACCATTTTCTCTAATAAAGCATGACATTGAAGAAGTACTCGTCATTGTGCATAAATAACTAGTACTAACATGTTTGGTAAGGTGGTAATCTGACTGAAGATTTGCAGGTTATGGCCCTAGATCATGGTCATCAAATTTATGCCTATTTCATCAATGGTGGTGATTTGTTGGTCATTATAATGAAAGCAAATTGTTTTATCTATTTGATGTTGGCACTTGCAAATGAATTTGCAACATTAGTTTTTACAAGTTGACCTTCGAGTTCTACATTACTTGAATCTACAACTTTATGTTAATGTTAGATTTTTGAGGTGGGAAGTTCCTTTTTCTATCCTCATTCCATGTTCGAGACTAATATTTTTTTAATGGATCATCTTACCATATAATCAATTCTTGAAGTTCATTTGCATACTATTTGTGAAATAGTTTCATTGTTTTGTTTTTTGACTTTACTAGGCAAGTTATCCTGATAAATATATTGTTTGAAAATTCAAAATCTGGTTTCAATTCAAAATTCTATCGAGTTGAGTAACAAGAGCGAGTTTTAGCCTCAATTTAGAAAAATTTGGTAAAATTCATTTACTCATTTGACTTAAAATTCTACGGAATCAAGTTAATTCAGACTGACTCAATAGAGTTTTCTCGAGTTTTTAAACTATAACCAAAATGTATCATATGCCCTTTTGTGTGTGTGTGTGGGGGGGTTGGTTGTGGGGAAAGAATGTGCAAGTGAGAGAGTACATGACAAACGTTAAGTGGCTTAAGGTATTACTCTATACATCTATACATTACTAGTAATCTTGGTTCACATGAATTTATTAGAAAGGTCTATCCTCAAATCTGAAAAATATAAAAAAATTATATTGATTTGATTAATTAAAACATATTTTGAAGCTTTAAATTTTACATATTTAAAAAGAACTTTAAACAATCAAAATTTTGTAGAATCAAAAGCTTGATTGATCAATGTGAGATTTGATGGACTCTATCTACATATGTATCTCTTTTAACAAATCCACCACCATAGACAAAAGTGGAACTTTGTGGTGTACAAGATAATATATTATATTTATAATAATATATATATATATATATATATATATATATATATATAGAGTGAAAGGGTTATCTTTTGTCATATTAAACACAATTGCTTAGTCTATATATCAAATATATGTCATAAGCTGTATATATCATTAGTCGGATGATTTCATTGTTGTTTGCATCCCATTCATCAATTTCCAAAGCCCTTTTCCTTTGATGAGACTAATGATGAAACAGGCCTAATGAGAATAAGTTGTACCATCCAAATGAATTTTGATATTTATGGTACAATGACCAGTCTCACATTGATTATGAAGGGAGAGACTATTTTTTAGAATAGGAGTATCTCTACCTCATATTGGAAGTGAGACTAATCTCACGAACATGTGTAAACCTTCCAATCTACATATATTGATTAAATCGATGAAAAGAAATTCCATAGAGAGTAGTCGAGATGAATTTGAATGTAAATCGAACTCAAAACTTTCCTTCAAGAGATGAGTTTCTTAAATGTTAGATCAACTCTCTCCCTTAAAGACTTATATAAGAATTGAGTCATTTCACCTAATGAACTAACCTTTTAAAATGGATATCTTAATACACTGAATTACAACATGAATTATGAAAAGCAGTAGCAAAGCTGTGCAAGTGCAGTAGAACTGACCAAAGAACTACAGGGAAACTTTACAAAACTATAGCAGGAACTATAGCAAGAATTGTGCAACGCTGTAGCAAACTTTAACAGGTATTGGATCAGGAATTGTGTAGTGATAAGGACATCTAAAAGCAAGAAGCATCGTAGAGCAGGGTACAAAAATTATTTTTATCGAGATATCGGTGTCTCAGTCGATATCTTGATATCTCGGATCTCGACCGAGATATCGGTCAATCTTGGCCAATATCTCTCTCTCCCCCCTAATTTTTTTTTGACAAATATCGCCCGTATAAATGTGTATCGGCTGATATCGGAGAGATCTCAACCATATCAGCCAATATCTCTCTAGTACTAATATTGTGCGTATCGGCCGAGATATCTCGGGTATGCACAATATCGGCCGAGATTTATACCCCTATCATAGAGACAATAGCAAGAACATGACCAAAGCTTTCACAACCAGGGTGCCATAGCTTTCTCTCTCCTACTCATTTTCTTTTAAAAAAAAATCACCTTTATCGACTGATATCGACGATATTTATATCAGATATCGGTCGGGATTATTACCCTTGTTCACAACACTTGTGACGGAAAAACTCATAAGGTGGACTATACATGTTAAAATGAGTTTAAATTTAAATCATTAGCTACAACTCTAATTTTCATTCCCATTCCACTACATGTTGAATACGCATTCCTAATAAGTTGTATCAGAGTCAGGTTTCATGCTATCACATGTGGACTTAAGAGATTCTCCAGACAGACGGAATGGTTGGCCTCATTTGAGGGTGGGATTGACGAAACCCACATTGGAAGTGTTAAGGGATATCTAAGGATGTATAAAGAACTTGGGTCACTCCACCTAAACAGGTTAGTCTTTTGGAGTGGATATACATTCCTAACAACTTAAATGATATCTCTCATCACCAAATGAGGCACATCTAGACCCCACTAACAATTGTTCTTCTTGCTGCCTCCATCTACTCCCATGAATTGGATTTAATCCAATTCAAATCCATTTCAAGTTAATCTCACCGTTGGATTGAAATTCACCCAAAATTAAAACCGGTATCATAATTTTTTTTAGACTTTTGAAAATCGTGTCTGCTAACATCTAATGGTTTTAAATAGACTAGAGCATGGATAAAATATTGTGATATCGGCCGATATTTGGACTCCTGAACTAGAGATTGAATTCATAGATAGTAGATGAGTATGAGATAGAACTAAAGATAGTATGACTTAAATGATCTCCATTTAGAGAAAATAGGGGTGACTCGGGTCGGGGTTTGGCCCGAACGCCCATGACCTGACTTGAAAATCATGCGGGTTGGGTTATGAAAGTCGGGTTAGGTTGAGAAGTCAGAAACCCATATTGAATTCGGGTCGGGTTGGGTTGAAAGATTTTTAAGTTAACCCGACTCGACCCGATCAAACACGACCCGACCCGGTAAAAATAGGCTAAAGTAGGTTCAAAATGCGGGTCGAGTCGGGTTGAGTCGGGTTATAATTCCAGTCGGGTCGGGTCAAGATGTTAGGGTCAAAAGTTCGGGTCACGTCAGGTTGGGTTCCGTATATTAGTAACTCAGGTCAGGTTGGGTTTTAAATAACCCGACCCGGTCCGGCCCGATTTCAGCCCTAAGAGAAAATAAAATATAATAATTTCCAATGTGGCGTCAGCCAGGTCTATCATCACTGTATTTTGAATCTTATGCCCTGAACCACTAACCATGGAAGAACACATCGGTTTCTTTCTCTGTGGGAAGAAAGAACCAAAAAAAATCAATATCATCAACTAAAGAGGCAAAAGTTTATTGTCTTTCACTTTATATTTAATATAGAACAAGAAAAACATTAACAAAAATGGGTACAGTCACTACTCCAACATACATTCAATTCTTCTTGATAGTAAATCCTTTCTTTTTTTTGAAAAAAAAAAAAGAGGAAAAAACTAAGTAAAGCACACAGGGAAGCTCCAATTCAATTGCCTTCAAAAAGCCAACAGACTAAGGAAGATTAAGGATGATAAGGTTTTAGGTAAAAAAGGGGCAAAAAAAGTGTAAATGTTATGCGGATTGCTCCTGTGCTTGCTCTGGCTCTGGCTCTGGCTCAGGTTTGGCCTCTACTTCCATACTGCCTGTGCGCATGATGGCAGTCTTTGTGAGAAGATGATTGTAGCTTCCCTTCTCTTTGAAGAGTTGAGCAAAATGATGCTTGCAGTAGAGGATGCCATTGAGAGCAGCATAGTTTGATGGAGTGAGGGAGCAACCACCAGGAGCACACTTGAAGCAGGATTTGTGAAATGATTCTCCTTCTACAGTCACCTGCCAAAATTAATATTGTTAGCATTAGGTCGGTAATATTTGTTAAGTTATGTAGAGTCTGATTATCAGATATGTGCTGGTCCGGTCGTGGGTTAGCTGTCTCTTTTTCATTTTCTTGCTTTTGACCATAGTAAATTTGGTTTGAATCCGTGGACGTACCGAAAGAAAACCACGTAAATTCTCTGTGTCTTTGTGTGTGTTTAAATTGATTAACCCATTTGTTTTAAATCCCCAACTAAAATCCACTCATTTAATAAATAGATTTGAATTGTATCAACGTATTTATTAAATGAGTTGATCTATTCAATCCTAACTCTATTTTTATATGTTTTAGAGAAAAAGAACTTAAAATACCGATTCCTAATAGACGAGATACTGAATGTTGATGATGGAGATGAATCTATTCAATTCAAACTCAATTTTTTTGTGTTAAAGTTTGAAATTTGGAATCAAGCCGGAGGAACTCAGAAACCGTTGAAGTTGTTACCACCTCCCATCCAAGAGGTAGCAAATCTACTGAATTTCCCCTTTCTTTTTTAATATACTTGCCTATTTCAAAAAAATATATCTATTGAAAATTTTGTTAGGGTGCGAAAGAGAATCCCACATCGATTTTGAGGGAGAAAATCTAAGAATTTATAAGGGATCGAGTCACTCACATATCAAACTAGTCTTTTGAGTTAAAAGTCCAGTCCTAACAATTTACAAGTATAAAATTGAATTACAAAATTTGAGACATGATGACTAACCTTCTCCAGTGGATAAGCCGTCTTGTTGCAACTGGCACATTTGTCTTGGGTCCCAGAGAACATGGAGCAAGCTCTGCTTGGAGCCTTGTTCTGTAGTTACAACACGAAAATCATATATTATGAATGTTAAATTAGGATTTAATTAAAAGGCCACTCTCTCATTGAATCAACTCTTCAAATTCCAAAGACATGAGCCTACCATTTCATTCGTCTTTTCACCAGACTTGCCTGCTGAGAATCATCAATTACAATAGCGACAAAGAAAGAAAGTTGAGTGATAAAGTTGACATCATATTGTTCATTAAAAGAGGAAGAAGAATAAGAAGACATACCATGTATGGTGCATAGTTATGTTGGACAGTTCGCATCGGTTGGTGAAGAGGAGGACTTAGGATTTATATTAGACTTGGGTCACTCCTTAATGGGCTAGTTTTTTGGGTTGGATACCGAGTCCTAATTGTGGTATTAGAGCTATGTCACAAGCTACCGTATGGTGGACTCAAGGATCCCCTAGCAGGGTAGGATGGCCGGTGATGTTCTATCCGCCGAAGAGCCTCATTCGAGGGGAGAATTATTAGGCAACAGAACGAGTCCCACATCGGTTGGTGAAGAGGAGGACCTAAGATTTATATAGGACTTGAGTCACTCTACCTAATGAGTTAGTCTTTTGGGTTAAATATCCAGTCCTAGCAAGTTACTTGAGTAAAACTCAACTCGGCTCGACTCAATGAGTCATCAAGTTGAAAAGTCTAGCAAGTTACTCGGTTGGACTCGGGCTAGTGAGTAGATGGCCTTCTGAGTCAAGTTCAAGTCTCAATTTTTGTATCATGTGCTAGGGTGTTAATAGGCTTGTAACGACCCATCCCGCTAGCACAATATTGTCTGCTTTTGGCCTACACACGAACCCGCACGACATTGCTTTAGCGAGCCAACCCATTATTGTTCCCAAAAGGCATTGTGTTAGAAGGAGGAAGTGTAACGACCCGACCTGAATACAGGGCTTAGGGCTTGACTCAGTAAGATATTGTCCACTTTGGGCCTCACACACACCTCAAATCCGCACGGTTTTGCATTTGGGCCGGGGCCCACCTGGCCCGGCCCAAAACGCGTCTCACTTGAGTTCATGAGGTGGCCACTTAAAACCCCTTTAATCTTAATCCTCCCAACCGATGTGGGACTTTTCACTTTTCCCACATCAGGTTGGGTTGGTGGGTATCACAATCACCCTCCCTAAAGCCTCGAGCCATCCCCGGCTCGACCCGGTCTAGCCCGACAACTGCAGGGAAGGAGGAAAGCCCACACAGTCCGAGTGTAGAACCTCGGCTCTGATACCATATTTGTAATGACTCGACCCGAATACAGGGCTTAGGGCTTGACTCAGTAAGATATTGTTCGCTTTGGGCCTCACACACAGCTCAAACCCGCACAGTTTTGCATTTGAGCCCGAGCCCACTTGGCCCGGCCCAAAATGCATCTCACTTGAGTTCATGGGGTGGCTACTTAAAACCCCTTTAATCTTAATCAATGTGGGACTTTTCACTTTTCTCACCTCAGGTTGGGGGGGTGGGTATCACAAGAAGGCTACTACTTATATACCAGGGAATTTCCAATGCCACTAGCAATATGGGACTTTTTAGGGCAGGGTATTACAATCTACCCCCCTTAAAGCCATAGTCATCCCCGGCTCTGCATACACCCTCAGGCAAATAGTTGAACCATGCTCTGATACCATTTGTAACGACCCGTTCCGCTAGCACAATATTGTCCGCTTTGGGCCTACACATGGACCCACACGGCTTTGCTTTGGCGAGCCAACCCACTGTTGCTCCCAAAAGGCCTTGTACTAGAAGGAAGAAGGCTACTACTTATATACCAGGGAATTTTCAATGCCACTAACAATGTAGGACTTTTTGGGACAGGATATTACAGGGCTTCATTTGCAGTATGCAGTGGAGGCCCTTATAATTAATAAGGCATGAAATAGATATGGCTGAGTGATATAGAATCCAAATAAAAGGCTTGGACCCAAGCTCATCCAGATCATAGCAGAACTGGCTATTGATGGGCCTCAACCCAACCTTGATGTTGAAGTCCTAAATGAAACGGGCCCATGGCGGATTTGCCCAACAAGTCCAAATGGGTTTTATTGTACATTGGTAGGCCCATATCAAGCTTAGAAGGAGTCCTCACCTGTTACGAAATTCTTAGAAAAGTTGCCTGACTCCTTGAAGAGCTGTTCAAAGTGGGGCTTGCAATAGAGAACACCATCAAGGGAAGAGTAGTTGCTCATCTGAAGAAGAAATGTAATTTACAAAATAGATCAGTGAAGATAAACAGAGATTTTGCTTAGAACTGTCCTAAATTCTGCACAAAGATGTAATATTTCTCATCAATAAACGAGACTATAAACTAGTTTAGTTTTTAATTTTCAGAAGAAAAAAATAAATTTCTTTGTTTTTTCATATTTAATTAGATAAATCATTTAGCAGCAGCCCCTCTCATTGCGTCTAAGAACTAAAAAATGAGCTATCTACCAAAAGATTATGCTCATCCAAAGATAGTGACTGACAGAGATATAAAATTTGTCGACCGGTACGTATCGGTCAATAGAGCAATCTGAATTTTATAAATGTTGGAATAATAGAGAAATTACACGAACACTTTAAAAACTATATCAATCAAATCATTAAAGGTTCTTCATTTAATTTCAAAAAATAGTTATATACAATTTATTATTTTTTTTAGAAGAAACTCTAAAATGAGAAGTATTTTAAAAAACCCAACTTTCATTAATTTTTTAAAAAAAAACTTTGAAAATCACACATACACCCTACAAACTATATCAATCACATTAAGGCATCTCCATTCAATTCAATAAGTACTCAATCGTATTTGATTATATTATATTTACGAAAGAACTCCAAAATC
This sequence comes from Chimonanthus praecox, assembly GCA_022113865.1. NCBI lineage: Eukaryota > Viridiplantae > Streptophyta > Magnoliopsida > Laurales > Calycanthaceae > Chimonanthus > Chimonanthus praecox. The sequence goes on along the minus strand of CM039093.1, from coordinate 54,133,626 downwards.
AACCTTATCTTAGAGATAAATTCAAAAAAAAAAAGAGATAAAAATAATTCAAAATTAATAAATTTTAAGGGAAGGAGTACGGAATTGACAAGTACCTATTACACTTGAAGAACTTCTTTCTAAATCTTCTTAAGATCATACTTAATACATAATTAAAAAATTGTATCAGTCAGATACTACCTACCACAATTTGGCTAAATTATCACCTGCAACCTTAAAAATGCATTATACCGATGTGTATCAGCATTACACCTGTATCGACACAACGCATCCTATCTGCCAAAAAATTTCTCCAAATTTATATCAAATTATATCGTAATGGCCAAATTTATGTATGGTCGTAATATATATAGGTGCATTACGGCCAATACGATTTGGCCCTCAGAATACATGAATTCTTTACCCAAGGCTACAAAAGCAAGTGTAATTTGAACGATACACAATATATCGGCCGATAATTTAATCCCTTGTATGGAAAGTTCACAACGGATAATTTCTCCAAGGAGATAAGCAAAGAACGAAAGTTTCGCAATCATACCACCAGATGTCCATTGCAATGGCTGCATCTGAAGCAGGCCTTGTGATAGTTAACCCCATCTGCTGACAACAAATCTACAATGTAAACTGTCTTATGACATGCATTACACTTCTCCAAGGTTCCACTAAAAGCCATTGCAAAGATCTGCAATTTATCAAATGACAGGGAAAAAATTGAGTACAAGAGCCAATCTTTCGATTTCAAAAGAAACCCATATTGCAGATATAGAGAGAGAGAGAGAGAGAGAGAACACCTGTGAGATTCTAACAGAGACTGATATGAATTGGGTAATAATTGAGCTTAAGCTTCTCTTGAAATGATGATGAAGAGATGGAAGATGAGAAACCAATGATAATAGGGTTGAATTCTATGTTTATGGTTATGGAATGTAGTTCTTGGAGCAAAAGTCGGAGATTATGCCTCCAAACCGTGCAATTTTTAGAATGTGAAAATAGAACTGGATTGAAGATAGGAAGTGAGTAACATTGTCCACAAGAGATCCTATCAAGAAGGAATTTCCAAAGTCACTATATTTTCTTGTTGACAATCAGGTTCGTCATAATCCATTTTTAGATGATTCATGCTATTGATAGGAGTTATCCTCCAATTGATAGTCTAAGGCTGTGTTTGGATGAGGGGTAAATTTCAAAGGAGTAGAGGTCACTCTTGAACAGTGGTTACTCTTATCTTATTTGGTAATTTTAATGATAAAGTAAGAACTAACCCTAGTGATAAAAGAACTTTTTTTGTAACAATAAGTAGGGGTAACATGATATATTAACAATTTTATTAGAATTAATATTTTTTATTAAATTTAATATAATAACAAAAATAAAATAAAAATTGTATAAAACATATTTTATTAAATTCATAAAATATAAAAAATAATAAAACATGATTATTAAATAATATTCATCAATTAAAACATATTTTAAAATATTTTTGCTCCATAGGTGCACAGAGGGGAGTAAACAGGGGTAATATATTAACAAATTTATTAGAATAGATAATTTTATTAAATTCATATAATATAAAAAAAAGTAAAACATAATTATTAAATAATATTCATCAATTAAAAAAAAATTAAAAAAAATTTTGCTCCAGGGTAAATAAGGGTAATAGGTGCAAAGAGGGATAAAATGGGGTAAAGAAGGGTAAAGAAGGATAAAGAGGGTTTAAATGAGTAAAGAAGGTTAACAGATGCAAAGAGGGGTAAAGAAGGGGTTAAGAGGAGTAAAGAAGGACAGGTGAAATGAGGGTAAAGGGGGGTAAAGAAGGGTAAAGAAAGTTTAGAGGGGTAAAGAAGGATAAAGAAGGTTTATTAGAATTAATAATTTTTACTAAATTTATGTAATAAAAATATAAAACATAATTATTAAATAATATTCATCAATTAAAAATATTTTAAAATATTTTTGCTCTATAGGTGTAAAGAAGGGGTAAGGAGGGTAATATATTAACAATTTTTATTAAATTTATATAATATAAAAAATAAAAATAAAATTTTATAAAACATAATTAACAAATAATATTCATCAATTAAAAATATTTTAAAATATTTTTGCTCCATAGAAGCAAATAGGGATAAAGAGGGGTAAAAAAGGGTAAAGAGGGATAAGGGTTTCATGAAAAAACTCATGCTCCAAGGGGTTTTCAAAAGAGGAAGGGGAGGGGTAAAATTTTGAATTTTTACCCTCACCCCTCCATTACCAAACAAGGGTAAAAGGGGGTAACCCCCCCTTACCCCCATCCAACGCGGCCTAAATGAAATGCAAATGAGCAAATGAATCTCTAGGTTTTTCTTAGTCAAGGGTTGTGTTTGGATAAGGAGTAAATTTTACAGGAGTTATCTTTAATCAGGTGTTATTTTGCGTATTATGAATACCTCCTCACTTGGAAAGGGTTTTCAAAAGTGAAAGGGAAGGTAAAAAGTTCATTGTTTACCCCTACCACTCAATGGGTTATCTCCCATCCAAACTTAGCCAAGGTGTTCAGGTGTCTCATCTGATTAATCTTCAGTACAAGTACATGTGTAAACCTTTCAATCCACACACATCATAAATTCAACGAGGAGTGGCCCTTTAAGTTTGAGCGTGAATCGAACACAAGACTCCCATTTCCTTAACAAGTTCTTGACCGTCAGGCCAAGCATTTTGTTTAAAATAAAAAATAAATGGAGTAGGATGCAAGTATAATTTGTTTTAGGATTTGGATTTTGATCCGTACTAGTCCAAACCCATTTATTGGAAAAATTGAATGACAAGTAGACATGGTTGAAATAATTTTTTTAATATTAGAAACATGGTTTAAAAACAAGTCAATTCATATCAAAACCGGCTGGTTTGAGTCGTGAATGGGTCAATAATAATGATAAGATATTATTATTTTTAATAATATTTTAAATATCTAAGAATTATTTAAAAATGTGTTAAATATAATTAATAATTAATAGACAAATGATCAAGTGTAAGAGACTGACTGTAATAGATTGGGCTCTAAAGCTCTACCAGTCATTTTTTTTAAAAAAAATTATATTTTAAACTTACAAATTTCACCATTTAATGATAAGGATCATCTTCTCTTCCAAACCCACACTCTAACCCTTTCTTTATGTTTATTACCCTTCATTACAAAAATCTGCTATCCATTCTCCACCTATTTTATGTAAATAGCATTTAATACTTTCAAAATATTTAAGTTCACCAAAAAATTCAAACAAAATTTACAAAACTTAAAAAATAATTCTTTAATAAAAGTAAATGATCTCTTCAACTGTTTTTCTAATTTCCTATTAAAACAAGGGACCTCAAAATGATGACATATAGACAAAAAGATAACATCCGATACCCTTTGTTTAATATTCTAAAATGAATTAGCAATTTAGGATGTATTTGGAAACTAGTCATTCCAATATTAGAGATATTAATTTAAGAGAATTAGAGAAAATCTAATTCAATTAAAATCTTATTGTTTGCTTGTTATGAGGGAATAAGAAGATTAGTTGTTGTAAAAATGAAAAAATGTTGTAAGAAAATGTAATTAAACATTTTGACTTAAGAAATGGGGATCTAATTATATAAATCTCTTCCTTTTTTATATATTTGTTTCTAATGTATTAAAAAATAAAATACAAAAATTAAAATTTTAGAAATTTTAATGATTTGCCCAAGGTTTAAATGACGCCATCATATTTACAAATTATTTTAGCAACTATCATCAAAATCATCAATATCATGATACCATTTATTTAGAGTCAAATTTCTTCTCTAAGTTACTCCATCAGAAATTATTCTGATATTTATAAACCAATGATAATGTTTTTACATTTTTGCTTTCCAAGAGAGCCCTCCGAGATTTACTAATTTTGAATATGAAACAATGGGTAGAGAATGATGGGAGTGATTTCCATTTACTCGGATCTAAATATATATATTATATCCGAACTAACTAACGTCCCCAAGGAGTTATCCCAGTGGCGGAAGTTGCAGTTACGTGTTATTAAGGTTTTAGGTTCGAACCCTTGGGAGACATTTAATAAAACTTGGACACATACATATGACATGTACGAATTGAGAATTGGTCTAAATTTGTTTTTCCTTTTTAATTTTCCCAAAACAAAAAAAATCTATAAAAAATATTTTCATATTAATTAAAATTACTTTAAAGTTTAATTTTTCCTTTTTTGATGCCTACATAAATCACTTTATTGAATTTTTCAAATTTTCATTATTTTGATTAAACTACTTAGTGTTCTTTAAAATCATGTGAGGCCCTAAAAACATGTTGAACAAAGGGTTCTATGTTTTAATACGAGAGTCGTAAAAAAATTATCTTAGATCATGCTTTCTAAACCCTCTAAAACTTAACCACTTTAAATTATATCTTTAAAATTTCGTAGACTTTAAAATCATGCGTGACAGAAAAGACACTGGTCAAAAAGATCAGTGCCTAAGTAGGAGGGTTGTGAAAAATAATTTTGAATGAAGGAATTAAACTATATCTTTTAAGCCCTATAAATTTTATCACTTAAAACTATTTTTATATCTATACATTTTTATCACCTTTAAAAAGACCAGTCATTCTAACACGGACAAAATCTATTAAAAGATACGGTATATGATGAAATTCTCATTTTATCCCTACCGGTGTACCGCTCATCAAGTAGTAGTGTACCGATAACACGCCGTTATATGTATATGTTTTGCATATCGGTACACTGGTACTTGATTAACGGTACACCGATAAAGATAAAATGAGAATTTCATATATTCCGTGTCTCTTAACAAATTTTGTCCAATATATTGAGCACACAAAAATTTACCTTAGATAAGTTGATGGTTCAATATGATGCCCGGGGAAAACATCTTGATCGGAGAAATTTTGATATTTTAAAAGCATATGGGACAAAAAAAATCACTCTGGTCAAAAGGATTGATGTCTATTATAAACTCATGAAAAATCATGTGGATTGAATTGATAAAACTATAGTTTTAAATTTTCTTAATTTTATCACTCTGAGTTATTTTTAATGTCTAATTTTTGTGATTTTTATGTGCAGAGCCCAGCCTACAAAAGATCAACTTAGTCGGAAAGACCAATGCTTAAACATGAGGTCCATGAAAAAGAGATGAACCTAAACATTTACTCTAGTCCCTTGATCACTTCAATTATTATTAACTATCAAAATCAGGGTACAAATATTATCCGATACGTATTGTATCAGCTGATATGATACGCTTTTGAAACCATATCATATCGGTCAATATCTCGACCATATCATATCAGCCGATATCGGCCTTTTTTTAAAAAAAAAAAAAAGAGGAGAGAGAAAAATATCGGCTGATAATGATATATCGGTCGATATATCATATCAGCCAATACCGAATTTTGCACCCCTGTTCAAAATCTAGTGGCCTTTAAAAATATATGGAGCTATAAAAATACCACATTAATTGAAAAGATTTATACTTCCATATAGAGTCAGTAAAAAATCATTTTATTAGAATCAATCAAGATATATAGTATTTTTAATTATTTATAAATTATTTTGTTCTTAAGTATTCAAGTGTTTTTAATAATTTTTCGCTCTATTGTCATCCGGTTTCAACAATGCAATGCTTTATGAGGTGATAATTTATATAATACATGTAATTTCACGAAAAGGAGTTGCAGAGTCGACCAAATGTGAATTATTATGCTATTCTTACTCAACTTGTAACCTATGAATTGTATAACAACATAAATGTTAACATTAGGGGTCTAAAATTCGGTATCGATCAATATTTTTTTTTTTTTACAAAAATAACCGATATGATACGGTCAAAATATCAACGTATCGACCGATATTTGGACCCCTGATATACATTAGCTCTTCAATTTATTCATCAATTAATAGATAACTTTGTTACAAGAGAAAATAACCTGTGTCATTAGATGATTGGCTAAAAAAATACAAATTTCAATGGATGGACAGAGTAACAAACTCTTCTTTTCAATCATCCTAGCTACCTAACATGTCACGAAGAACTCATTGGCACAAAATTATCACACTTTTAAGTCTAATATTTCAACACTTGCCTGATTAAAATATATTAAGCTGGACTCCACTATTTAAAGTCTATTCATTTTTGTAATGGATTACAGGGTTACAAGGTCACACATGACATTGTTTTTATCTCTTTAAATTTTTATTTTGTAACTTGAAAAATTAATCACACAAAATTAAAAGCATACTTAAAGACCTAATGCAACTTAAAATTTTAGTTCAAAATTTAATTTCAAGTCACTTGAACTTAATGATCAAACTTGTTAAACATCCGTAAAAAATTTGAGGACACTCAGTGATTTCGACCTTGAGATCGCTAAAAGTTAAATTTTGGAATAATTTTTTAATATGTGGTAGGTCTTTCTTTAAGTTACTGTAATGTCCTGTCCCACATGGACACGTTACTACTGTTACACTCTCACAAATGCCACTATACTTCTATCTCGACTACGGTTTTTTTCAAAAAAATAAAATAAAATGGAAAGCCTCACACCCACTACATCGTAACCCGTGAGATAACAAAACCATAACAACAAATATACCTCCATTGTTCAAGTGCAGTGCAATATTTCTAAGTTATCACAGTTACCTCAAACTGCAACAACATAAACAAATAAGCACATGTTTTTCAAAATAAAGCAAAGGAAGATGAACTATCTATCAGCTCCTCCCTACGCCTGATCCACGGGCCCATCGAGGCCCTCCTCCGTCAAGACACCTCAAAGGCAATGGATGAACTCAACATGCTCAGACATTTGTATAGGATCATGTATAGGAATAAAAATTGATCTTGAAGACGTGGAAAAAGGTCATATATTGTCTAACAGGATGAATTGAAATGTCTCGAGATGAAGCCCTCTCAACATAAAAAAAATTCATTCTTTTTAATTCTTTATCTAGACGTGCGAATTAGGAAATTTACATGTGAAAAGTCTACCTATCTTAATCTTGAAAAAAAAAAAAGTAAAAAAAAAAAAAATTACACTGCTGTCAATTATTTTTATAAAAGCTTATATTTTGTAAGAATATAACACGCATCTTGTGCAGACATCGGCATCGAGGAGTGTCCGGCATCTTTCTTTTCGGTACATAAAAAGCACCTAGCGCAACCCCCGACAGCCCCGACTGGCTGACTTCGAATAGGTATGTGATCCTTTCGCCTCTCTCTCTCGTTGTTCCGATCAGATCTGATCTCTCTCTTTCTTTGCCAAGATCTCTCTCTGTCTCGCTCATTTTACTCCGACAAAATCTGTCTCTCTCTCTCAACCTGGATCTCTGTCTGTTTCGCTCATTTGGCTGAGAAAGTTTTTTGGATGATTTATTTAGGGCCAATTTTAGGGAGATTTGAGCATTGGCTTTGGCAATGCTTAGGGATGATTTTTTGGGTTGGACGTGATGGTTTTTTGGCTCTGGCAGTGGTCATGATATGGCTTTGGGCGTTCTCAGGATATAGCTTCATTTTTTTTCTTTCGAAATTTTAAATCAAACAGGTTGATAAGGAATGTTCTTTGCTTGATTTTCTTTACTGATACTTCCAACATAACCCCATAAATGAAGGGGATTGAAATTCTCCAAAAATCTGACTTGTGTTTTGGTTGGAGTGCTTTTCTGATTTTTTAATGCTATTTTTAGATGAATTTGGAGACTGGTTTTTTCATGATGGACATACAAACTTTGGTTACATATTAATTGTGGAAGCTGTAGCAAATGAGGGGGATGCAATTGTCTACATATCAAGATATGCCCTTGAGTTTTGCTCTTTGAAGTGCAATGTAATATCTCAATGTATTGCCTCATTTTCAGTTTAGTTTCTCATGACGTTGCATATGATCGAAGTGCAAAAAGTCGAAGCTAGAGTTCAACAATGGGATACTTGAAATTCCGTTACTAAAAGTAAAGTACGCAACACCTAGAGGGGGGTAAATAGGTCTAATCCAATTTTATTTTCCTTTTCAAAATAAATCAATTTAACAATGTGTAGCAGAATAAACACGGGTTTGTGTGCAAGTGATAAACAAAGTAATTAAATCATCAAAGCAAACCACATTGCACATTCATTTATGGTTTGGTTCACCTGATTCTACATCCACTGTCAGACTTCCCAACTCTAGGGTCGTCCCAATATACTATGAATGGGCTTCACACCCAAATAGTACAACCTAATTTTTTATAGAGGTTCGACCCCATGGTCTAATCCTCGACGCCTATTTTTTTGGGTGGTTCGAACACAATGTTCTAGTCCACCTTACATTGTGATAGCAAATAAAAAGACTAAGAGGAACACTTGTCTTGGACCTTAACAATTCTTCAAAATGTGTGTTTTTCTTGTTGATGTCTTTGCGCCTCTTCCTTCAGATCTAGTCCATTCTTCATTGAGCTTTGGCACAGCGGAACATGGATTCTAGAACAATGATTTTATGGTTTTTCGGTCCTAGTAAATCAGTCATCATCTTCTTTATAACTTAAGCATCGAATACTTTTTCATGTCCTTTCAACTTTGTATTTTGAATTTAGCCAGCCGTACATTTATAAGATTATTTTGGAACAGTTAAGTATCGAGGCCTTCAGATTGCCTTCGAGGCCTCGAGCCTGTATTTGGTAATACAACTCAAGATTTTCTAGATTTCAATTCTCGATTTTAGTGATATTTAGTCAAAGGCCAACTCACCAAAACTCAGCACATATCTTCAGATTTGTATGTGATTGCAAATCACGATGTGGCTTATCGCATTTTCCATAATTTTATTCCATAAAACAAATCATAAAGTGGCAATTAGATTTTTTATAATCTTTTCAAATCAAGAGGAGCCTTTCCCTTTTCCAGATTTTTCTTACCATATCTTGTGAGATTTTTTGTCAAAAGGAAGGAGGGACTTGAGATTTCACGCTGAAATCCAGCTGTCATAATTTTCACTCAGATATGGACAGTCTTTGAGGCCTCGACAAAATGCTTGAGGCTGAGAGTCAAACAGTTTTCAGTTTTCCAATTTTATAACCATTGACTTCTAAGGTATTTTAGGCTTAACCTAAAGTCCACTAAGGTTCACTTGTGTGCCAATCACATGTTCGGTGTGGATTCTTCAATGCACGTTAGATCTTCTGACATCTTTGCATTCTTCCAAGGGAAGGTCCAAGACACACGGTCACGCTCGGTTACGGAATTGACAATACATAGACTCAGTCCAATAGAGGCCCTAACAATACTTTCTTCACCTGTATAACCCAATCTTGGTCTATGGTCTACACCCAGAACTTTCACAGTTTAGCCTTTGATTGAGCCCATTGATTTCCTTTTTATTCGAGCTGATTTTTTATTGGCTCACTGTCCAAGCATAGACCTTTTGAACCAACTCAAATTTATGGGAGTACTCACCAAATTCAAGTACAGTCTCATAACTGATTACCATCAAGGTGGAAAGATGAGTTCAGGATTTTTGGCTGAAATGAGAAGCAATAACATTGCATAGACCATTTGACATTCTTCCATCGCAAGTGAAATTTGTATAAATGGTCGTGCTTGAAAGGCTGAATATTGTTTCATCTGAGAAAAGAAGGCTTGAAGTCTAATGTTTTCAGCCTGAAAAATTCTACTGCAGTCAAAACTCAACTGAGAGTTGAATAAAACTTAATTGTGGGGCTCATGTTGCTCAGCTGAGTAAATAACTTAATTATGCTTGTAAGTTGCTAAGTTGATTAAGTCTTCTAAATCAGCTGAGTTTTTAGAGAGTTATATGTGATGGTCAAATGTCAACGTTTGCTGTACTTTCTCAGTCATTGTATAGGACCATTAAATGTCATCATTTTCTGAAGTGGGCAGAAACTGGGCTGCTAGATGGACAGTCTTAGGGCCAACTTATTGGTTTAAAACAAGCTGAAGTGAAAACAGGCAAATGGGTTGAAGGGGATACTTTTGGAGTTAAAAAGGAACTAAACTTGGTTCAGAAGGAAACTAATTTGCACACTGTAGCCATTACTATCACCTCTTATTGCAAAAGGCTCTTCCATCTGGTCTCAACTTCTCATTTGTCGATTACTCTCACACAGTTCAACCTGTTAACACAACCTTAACCTTGTTAGTCTAGACTCTAGAGAAACAATGGCATTGTCGAAGTCTTGTTTTAGTCCAAATCCAGATAATAAGACAGAAGGTTTGGGTAAGATTATAGACATTGAGAAAGAATACAATTCAATCTCAAATGCCGAGTTGTACTCTGCTGTATCTGCAGTCTGTACAAGTGAAAATCCTATGCCATTTATTTGAACTTGCCATTAGCTGTAGAAATTGAGTAATCTAGCCCCCATTCATGGGCCAGGCCTCAAATCAAGCAGTTTAATCATATAGATTGCTAAAGTATTGGTTCTAATTTGATGATCAAAAAGTTTTTGGTAAAAATGATATGAAGCAGATTTTGTTTAGGCACTATGAAATTGATATAAGTGGGTATAGTCTTTTGATTGATATGAGTGTTGCAGTTTTGCCTATGAAAATGGAATTCATAGAGGATGAAAGAGACCATTTACGTGGATATATATGAACTGGCCATTTACATGGATATATTCAAAACAGATCATTTATGTGGATGATCTAACTATACAAATTTAATAGATTAATTGTAATTGAAAAGGAAGAGGGGTCAAGGATTAGCAAAACTATCATTAACCTATATGACTCATTTGAAATGTAGGGATCCATGGCTAACTATGTTGCATTGATACTTTGTAATGACTGACATTTCTATCTTAATCATTTTGAGGATGGGGAAGTGCTATTTCTTTTCTTCAAATGACTCAGGTGCCAGTTATCTTTTCTTCAAATGGCTTAGGTGCCAGAATTTTCAATTATTTTCTTTCTTTCTTTATTTGTTTTTTTTTTGGTGGGGAGTGATTACTAATGAAATATCGGAAATGTAAAATGCAGTTCCATTTTTTCCCATTGGAAATTGTATGGACATTTGGAGAAAATTGACTCTCTTTCTTTCTTTCAATTGATTCGGTTTTTCTCATTTCCCTTTTGTTATTTATAATGTAGGAGTTTCTGTCTTTTAGATATTGGTGGTGTTCGCTGAATTTGTGTTGCATGAAATAGTGGCTGCTTCATTACCCTCGATTCCTGTAAGGTTTCTTACTTTGTTTTTAATTCATTTCCTGGTATAGCCATGTTGCTGAGTATAGCTTAAAATGGTGCTTAAAACACCACACCAAGATTCAATGTTTTTAAGTTATCTGAGTTATATTACAACCTCTTGCTATGAATTATATGGGCAGTTATTTTCCTAGAAATCATCTGGTTCCACATACTGACGGGGTATATGCTTTAGAGTTCAACAATTTAGCACTGCAATGTTTGATGGATGTTACTAGTTGAGCATAAACATCTCCTGCATGGATTGGATGTAGATGTACTGAATCTGCATCATGTTGTCATGTGTCCATGTAATATAATTCTTTTGTTGCCTTCATAGAAGAGGAGAAAAAAAACCATTTTGAGACATTGAGGTTTTACAGACTCTTATTTATGTTCTTAAAATGTATTGCCCCAATGTGTTATGTGCAATTGATGATTATGCTAGGCCCAAAATATGTTGTGTGTGTGCTTTTTCCGATTGTGCTACTATTATACAATAGAATGCTTCCTTCATAGTGTTCATTTCTGTTCTATTCTTCTGGATTTGATTATTTGCCTGTTAGATCCTTGGTTCTTTTGAGAAGGCAACTTTTAAAATTTGGCATTTTATACAATTATTTTCCCAAATGAGTGCAGCATTGAAGTAGAGAATGATGGTGGGAGTTGATTTGACCAATGCTTCGTAGCTTGACATTGAAAATTGACCGTATTATTGGATATTTCCTTCATTGTTGATGAGTTTTATTATTTGCTATTTGTTTATTTAGGTGTTGCGAAATTTGTGATCATAGAGAAATTAATCCAAGGGCACCTGTTCAATTTGGAAAGATTTAGAATATAGATAGAGATACCAGCATAGTGGGACTACTTTAGTGGGACAGCCACTTGGGCTTGTTAATTTTTCCTCCTTTTTTTGGATAACTAAGTATCTCCACCCACATTGGAGTAGAGAGACTAATCTCGTAGATACACGAAATCACTTGCAAGCCTCGTGTATTAGGTAAGCAAGGGAGGAGTCGAACCTAAAACCTCTAATCTAATCCTAGAAGCGTAGACCATCTGAGTTGGTCATATAATTGATTTGTCGGGAATAGTTTCTAGCCTTCTCACACTCACATAATCCTATTTTAATAGATTGCCACTTCTCACACTCACATAATCCTATTTTAATAGATTTCCATTTTTTTCAACAATCTTATTGTCCTCAGGCAATCTACTGGTTTGTTTGATCTGGTGGAATGATTTAGTCTGCTTTTTTTCCAAGTTTTAAATTGATCTTTTGTTTTTCCTTGGGAAGATGGAAGGAACAAGATTGTAATGGAGTCTGATGTCCAGAGGTCTCTATCTTCAAGGGCAAGCCGTAGAATAGACCGACATGGTCATGGTCAACAAACTAAAGGTAGGCCTTTTCCAATCAGTTAATCAATAAATAAATAAATAATAAAGGTGACGAAACTCATAAAAGAAATAATCACATTTTTTTATGGGCTCAGATCTGGATTTTCTTTCCCAGTATATCCCGTTAGTTAGTGGATACATTGCTTATGCAACTTCTATGGTGTCTGCAGATGTTGAATACAGCATATTTTCTGTTGGGACGGTCCCACAAGATGTTCCCATGAAGATTATTTGGAAGAAGGGTTTTATCCGATTGTTTCTTGTAGGAGGCATCCTGTGGTTGCTGCTTATTGTTTTTGCTTTATCATTTCATGTATGGTCCTGCCAATCTTCTTTAGCATTTATTTCAGGTATTCTCTGAAATTTGTTTAAATGATTTACTAAGATGAATTGTTAGTGTTTCTTGGTTCATGTTTGGTAGGCTGGAATTCTTGGATGGAATTGGATTTTTTTTTTGGGAATTTTAATTCTTAGTTTAAAATTCCATGTTTGGTAGGTGTGAAAATCCATAAATTTCCAATTCCATGGGATGATAAATTCTCATCTTATAGTGTTATTTTGGAACTCCAAAATCTTAAACTACTTTAATTATAAAATTTTCATATTCCAGCTAATGATTCCATGCCCACCAAACACGAAATGGATATCACAGGAATTATCAAATTCCAAATTTAGCAAAATTTGCTAATTCCAGATTTATGGAGTTAATAACTTCTACTGGAATTTCTGTTCATTAGGCCCTTACTGCAGAGTCTTAGTAAACTGTCCATTCAATCCTCTTTGTCTAATTTGCTATTTTAAATTTGCAGTTATCTGTAATAAAGAAAGCAAGGTGTTTGTTGTGTTGGATAATATGGGACTTGTTCCTAAGCAACACCGTAAGATTATCATAAGAAATCTTCTACTTCTTAAGGTTCATCTCAGTATTATTAACAGTCTCATGATCTAGTACTTTTTTTGGTAATTGTCATTAGGTTGTCCAATTCCTCTTGCGGATAACCCAGATGATATTGTCATTCCAAAGATTAGTGCTATTGACACAATGCCTCAGAAGCTGTCATATGTTTTGGAGGATGACAGCATAAAGGCCAACCCTCAATCTTCTCCACTATTTGGGGGGCATCAAAGCTGGAAACAGAGGGAGGAGAGTTTTAATATAGAACCCACCATGAAGGTAGGCTGCATGCAGCATAAAGATAGTGCACATTACTTTAGAAATTGCTTGTTTAATTTTTTTATCGTTTTTATTCATTAAGTGATGACCAAAGATTTTATTAAGATAGTAATTTTCTCTTACTAATATATTAAATCCAAGGGTGTGTCTTGGTGTCTGTAATGTCACTACCAATTTGAGTATTTTGACAGCGTAGCATTTCTTATTCTCTATGAGTTTTAAGTCATCAAAAATTTGAAATTGCATCAGTCAGGATAGTTGTTTGCTCAAATGAGTGTTGGTGCCTTCTGATTGGCAGTGATAATGATTTGGGATGACAGCGATGTAAGCAATATTCTGGAAATCAAGATAATATCAAAAAGTATCAAGGATTGAATCAAGTCAAATGGAATGTTAAATAATAAGTTGAAAACAAAATAAATTGAAAAAATAGTTCAATTTTGAAATTTCCAATTTGAATAAAAAAAGTCTTGGGGGTTTGTAGAGAGACTAAGAAAGAGATTCTAGAATTTTTAAGAGATGTTCCTCATTCATTTTGATTACCTTGATAATCAAATGCTACTTTCGAGGGTTAAGTTGCATGGATGTAAGTAGAAATCAGCCCATGTCAAAGCCTCTGGTGGGTTGAAGATGAACATAGATGGAGGTTCAGTTGGTGTCTGTATCATTCTGGAATTGGTGGCATCATTAGGATTTAGGAGTGATCAAGGTGTTTGCTGCTATCTTTTGTGGGCAGTGTTATAGGAGGCTCCAACAGACCTGAAGTTTTAGCTATTAGGGAGACGTTTGAAAATATGCAAATCTCATATGCAGGCTTATTGTTTTAGTCAATGCAATAGCATTGGCCAGTGGAAGTACCTATGTAGATTGACTTCATTGCTTCACAGGTAACTTAAGACACTATCTGAGAAACCTCAACGTGTGCCTTAAGTTGACTCAAACTGTGCTGTCTTATTTTGCAGACTAAAAAAATTCTCACTTGCTATTATATGAATATTTATGGGACATGGTATATAGTCGGTTGACAGACATGTAAGAGATGCATATATGGATTATTTATCTGACTCTCAGTATGGGCAGAAGGCTGAATATTTCAGGGTTTCTACATTCCATAATTTCTCACGAGGTTAAAATTTGAACTTCGAGCTAAATGCCTTGGATATATATTAAATTGAGAAGATAAATGCTGTCTTGAAACATTTTTTGCCTGTGTTTGGACAACTACCAGCATGCCAATGTTGATGTGTTGCCATATGTCTCTGTATTGTTTTATTTTATTTTACTGTGGTTCTCTCTATTTTAATCAGCAAATGTTGTTTTCTTTGTATTTTATCTTATATTGTTTCAATACTGGAAATTCAAATTGATAAGCAGTAAATAAATGCCTAAAGATAGATTTGATGAGTATAGATTTCAATTTGCTGCGTCTTTCAGGTGCACTGTGGTTTTATTCGAAATGGGGGTGCAGAAATGGATGCTGCAGATGTCAAGTATGCCAAGAAATGCAAATTTGTTGTTGCTTCTGGCATTTTTGATGGGTATGATACACCACATCAACCTTCAAATATTAGCCTTCGATCCCAAAAGCTCTTCTGCTTTCTCATGGTGGTGGATGAGAAGTCCTTCAATTTCATCAGGAAAAATGTTAGTGTCAAAGTGGATAAGGATGGGGGTAAATGGGTAGGTATATGGCGCCTTGTACTGCTACACCATCCTCCATATGATGAGCCAAGAAGGAATGGAAAGGTTCCTAAGATCTTAACGCACCGACTCTTTCCCCAAGCACGGTACAGCATCTGGATCGATGGGAAGATGGAGCTTATAGTTGATCCATTGCTTATTCTTGAAAGGTGGGTGGGTCTTATTTTTTCTTCAACTACTGTGACATTCATTCTCCATGGTGTACACATGTTGCTCGAAACAATCCTGTTCCTAAGGACACTGAGATAGAATTATGTCCCAAGTGTCCCTTAATGTTTACAGGTCGGGCCATGATTTGGTTACAAATCATTAAAATTGGGCCTGCACCATGATAACAGTTGCCCCAACAGTTCTTTAGATTGAGATATCTTCACTGTTCTTCAAATAGTATTTGAAAAGGGGAAAAAACATATTTTCAAACTTAAAGATGATATACATGGATCATCAAATATTCAAATCTGAAAGGGTGGTGGGGGCATTTCCCATCTGAATTCAGACTCATTAGATCATGATCTGCATTGACAAACCATGACCCTCACCAGTAAATTCTTTTGTCATCTCAGGACAATATTCATCTTACATGGTACAGGACCTGTTAAACCATCCAACAATTAATCATTCATTTGCTAAGTATTCTTTGGGTTGACATGCTGTAGTTGTATGCTGTTTTATTGGTTTAAAATCATAGTAGTTTGTGTTATCTTTAAAAAAAAAGAAAGGAAAAAAAAAAAAAATCATACTAGTTTGTGTTGGTTTCACAAACCAGGCTTTACTGTTGTAAAAGTTTCATTTGTCTGTTCTTCAGATATCTATGGCGTGGGAATCACACATTTGCTATTGCTCGTCATAAACACCACCAGAGTATCTATGAGGAGGGTGATGCAATCAAAAGAAGGAAACGCTATGCTCGACCTCTAGTTGATCTTCAAATGAAAATTTACCGTTATGAAGGAATGGAATTATGGAACCCAATGAAAATGAACCCCAGTGGTAAGATGTCCTTCCAAGCTCATTGCGTTGTTTAGGTTTCATTCTTTTGACCCAAACAACAATCGGTTTGAGTATTTTGACAGAATGAATTTTGCATTTGGGGTGTTGCAGAAAGCGATAATTACTTAGATCAGGATATTTTTATTCAGACACTTTTCTTCCCAAATCGGAGTTGGCAATTGGCACTGGGCCAAGATAGATGGGATAAAATGACCATAATGTTGATGATAGGGAATAGATAGTTCTCCTTCAATGATGAATATGGCAAATGAAAGGGGTCTTATGTCCTCTTAACCGTTTAACTACGTATCCATTGATTTAATACTGATGCATTGTGTTTCATTGTGCATCCATGCCATGTCTCTAGTTTATGGTACTGAAGAGTTGTCAGTTATAAAATTCTCCAACAAGTGTAATTTTCAATTTCCATGTCTACTACCCAAATGCATAATATCCATCTGCTCCAAAATATTCAGACTGATTGGTGCTTATATTGTCATTTTATTTTGTTTTAACATGATTCTAAAATGTAGATGTACCGGAAGGAGCTGTTATCATACGAAAGCACACCCCCTTGAACAATTTATTCAGCTGCTTGTGGTTCAATGAAGTCAATCTATTCACACCAAGAGATCAGCTCAGTTTTGGTCATGTTGTGTACAGGTTAGGAAAGTCATTCAAGTTCTTCATGTTTCCCAATTGCGAATACAATTCACTTTTCATATTGCATAGACATAATAGGGAGCATTCCTCTGTAATTGAGTGGGTGAAGGATATGGATGAATTTAAAAAGAATGCCACTGGATTGAAAGAGAGTAGAGGGGGTTTAGGCCTGTGGACTCCTTATCCTGGAGACCTTGATTCAGTTGAACTTCCAAGTGTTAAAAGAACATCAAAAGCAGGCTGAGGAAATAATCTGATTATGCAATGATTATTATTGATTTTAATCTATTGTGATAAGAGGTTGTTGGTTCTGCTTCTTTCATTAGCTTAAAGTACTTATGTGGTTACTATTTGATAATGGCTACAGTTTAAGAAAATAAAAGATGTTTTGAGATCATGTAGCTGATTTGTGAGGCTGTCATAGGGCCGGATGCGTTATTAACCCTGCCCCAATTCTGCCTGGGTCATAGGTACTTGATTGGACCTAAGAGAGAATTCAGAGTTTTGGGTCCTAGAAAATCTGAAGAGCAATGGAGAGGAAGTTAAAAAACAAAAAAGAAGAGACAAACACGCGCAGCTTTAGTCAACCTTTTATCCTTTTTAGAGTAGTTGTGGGAACACTTGATTATTCCATATTTTGGACCTTAGCTCCATAGAACAATATGCTACTTCTGAAATATGGAAGAATTGAAATCTTAGATCAAAACACTATGTATGGATGGTATGAACTTCCTAAACAAGAATTCTTGAACGGCGAACAACTGGAGCCTATTACTCACTACATCAAACAATTTCCATTATTGAAACATGTAAATCTGCTCCAATAACGAATCATCGGTTAAACTGAGTAACTAAATAAAATAGATAGACCTTTCTCTTCGTCTCAGGTCAATGGATCTTCTCAATTGGAAGATCTCCTATATGGAGAATCCACATTTCAATTGATCGAGCCCAATTTTAATTGTTTTGTTTCGAAGCAATATCTAGACGGTTCGTTATATATCGTCGATATATTGGAAATATTGGCCGAGATCATCTACATAGGGCTAATACTAATCATATCGCTGAGATAACTCGGCTTCAAAAACCCGAGGATATCATTAAATATCGTTGCTTTTTTAAAAAAAAAATTGGTTTCTTCGTGGGCTCTAGACAAAATATCAGCCAATATTTCTGATTTTTTTTTAAAAAAGTGCCTTCCTTCAGATTTTTTATTTTTTAATTCAGAAAAAATAAAAATTAAAAAATGATCGATATTTTGAAAAAATAGAAAAAGGAGAGAATTGTATCGCCGAGATATCGATTTCTAGACTTGAACAATTTGTTCACTCCAGAAAGTGGCAAAGACACTGGTGGGTATAATAATGTGATACGATTGAACTTTTCACTCAAAAACCATGACAAGTAGATAAAAAGGTAGATTAAAAAGATAGATTTTCAGTATTTCTTTTATTAAAAACGTACATTAATACTCTTATTAATTTTCTTTGATAAACATTACCAAACATTATTAATCCAAATTGAAGCACCTTATCACTACTGGCTTTGAACCTGGCAAGGTTATGGCATGCTTCATTTTCTTCCCTTGGACAAAGGAAAGCATCCTGTATGTGAAGGTGCTCCATTGGGTCTATGCCATACCACTTTCTATCTTGGAATAATCTTGTTTTTAATAATCTCAAGAAGAACTCTAGGGTCAAGTCAAAAGAATGATTTGTTTAACACTTATATAATACTCCTTCCGTCTCATTTTAGCTATCTCATTTGAAATATTTGTATTTTTCAATAAACTCTCTATATAAGACTAGTATTCCATGTGATTTCATTAATTTTCAATACACTTATATTACTCCAATATAAATGAGAATGACTTTAGGACAATTTCAAAATTCATATAAGACAACTAATTAGGGAAGGGATAGAAGTGTACATTTCCACCACTTACATGATAGATGATAAGTGGATAAAAAAAAGTTCAATATTTCTTATTATCAAAATCTTTTGAAATTCTAGGGTCAGGTCGTAAGGATGATTTGTTTAACACCTATATAATATAAGGGACAGGGATATGGATATTTTTTTATAAGGGATAGAAGTGTACCTTTCCACTATTTATATAGTAGATGACAAGTGGAAAAAAAAATTTAGTATTTTTTCTTATAAAAAACACTAGTGTCCTTATCAAATTTCTAACCGATCTAATTTCTTCACCTTATTGGCTGCAATTTTGTGATGAGAGATACTAATTTTGTGACTTTTGATTATTACAAAATTAACTTAAATAAAACCTAATCCCACGTTTATAGAGTGATTAAACTAATGAGGTTTAACTTCCTTTTATTCATAACAAAAGATGGAATTGTTAGCTTTGTTAAACAATATAATGGCAATTTTTGCAATTGCAGCCTAAAATTATGTTTTTCTAAATTATAAATGGACCCACTTATAGCGGAAAAAATATTTTCATATCAATAATGCATAAACCTTAGCTTTTGGATCCTTTAACTGAATAAACACACAACATAGACTAATCATAACCATTGATTAGCATTTAGTAAAAGCAAATCAATGCTCTACTAGCCATCCATCTTACTCCTTAAAAAAATAAAAATCCTCGACTTATCAAATGACCTCCATTTTTGTACATCAACCATCGACATTAACACCTAGAATACGAACGGTTCAGATCATCTCAGAATCGTTAAATACTGAATGAGTGAATGAGTCTACCACTACCAATATAACCTTAAACTGCACCTTATATTACAAATATACCACTCCGCACTGTGCCGTACGCCCGTACATCGGCACCAGCCACGGGGCAAGAGGAAAAGAACCAAGCCAACCAACAAAATAGCAAAGAGTGGCACCATTGTAAATAAGCGAAATAATCCATGACATTTCTGCAGCTTTCTCTCTCTAAGCAGTGGCAGCTGAAAACTATCTCTTCATTCAAGTTTCCAGCAAACAATAGCCCTTTCTTTGGAAACCTGGAGGAGGGAGGCTGCCGGATCTCCGGCACCTCTACCACCTTTCTACCGGAATCTGACCCATTGTCAGACTCTTTCCTGAGGGCTTCGGCCGCTGCACGTCTCTCTCTCTGCCTCATTCTGACGTACTCTTCGGAAATGTAGATGTCCATAGTCGTTTGACGAAAATACCCTTAAAAAATGGTCGTATTTTCAGGAGATGCGATTGAATTTGGAGGGGTAGAATGGGTTCTTGCAGTTTGGGGTATTTATAGAGTGAGGAATCCTTAAAAAAGGAGAACTGTAAAATTCCGTGGGCGTGGAATCCATGTTTTTTATAAATGGATTCTATTTTCGAATTTAGCCTCGTATTACAAAATAATTAAAAAATGGGGGGCCAATTCTTTGTTGCCACGTGTAACAGTTGTATGGTGTCAGTGTGACTCTTTGAGGTAATCAAGTCAAAAGTGTTAGTTGTACTCGTCATCATTATCAACCGTTAATATATTTTTAATATAAAATTAATTTTATAAAATTCTTTTTCAATTGATTATATCGTAAAACAAGTGAAATTTTTATTGTTATCTAAAAATATAAATTATAAAAAGTATGCTAAAAAGGTTAACTGTAAATTTAAATTATAATTTATATGTCTGTACGTATTATTAAATATCGTTGCTTTTTTTTAAAAAAAATTGATTTCTTTGTAGGCTTTAGATAAAATATCAGCCAATACTTCTGATTTTTTTTTTAAACGTGCCTTCCTTCAGTTTTTTATTTTTTAATTCAAAAAAAATAAAAATTAAACAATGATTAATATTTTCAAAAAAAAAAAAAGAAATCGTATCACCGCTGGAACTATTTGTTCACCCCAGAAAGTGGCAAAGACCCTGGTGGGTATAATAATGTGATACGATTGAACTTTTTCACTATAAAACCCATGACAAATAGATAAAAAGGTAGATTAAAAAGATAGATTTTCAGTATTTCTTTTTATTAAAAACGTACATTAATACTCTTATTAATTTTCTTTGATAAACATTACCAAATATTATTAATCCAAATTGAAGCACCTTATCACTACTGGCTTTGAACCTGGCAAGGTCATGGCATGCTTCATTTTCTTCCCTTGGACAAAGGAAAGCATCCTGTAAGTGAAGCTGCTCCATTGGGTCTATGCTATATTTTCATTGGGTCTACGTTATACTATCATGCGAGGGATAAAATTGAAAATATACTAAAACTTATTTATGGTTACACAAAACTCAAATGAGAGGATCGCTACTCTAAAATTATGTTTTTCTATATTATAAATAGACCCGATTATAGAGGAATCCTTACACTGAATAATCACACAAAATAGACCAATCATAACCATTGATTAGCATTTAGTAGAGGCAAATCAATGCTCTCCTAGCCATCCATCTTACTCTTTAAAAAGGGTGTCCATCCTAACACGGACATTATCTTGACATTATCTTTTAAGAGACACGAATTTTAGTGAACTTTTCACTTTACCCTCCATTCATCTATAGAAATCAGTTCACTTTTCAGTAAATCGGTTCACTCATCAGTGCACCAGTTGATACAACGAACTGGACTCTTTCTATTTTCAAATGAATCGGTTCACTCATCGATGCGCCGAACAAGTGAATCGGTTCATTGAAAAGTGAACTGATTTATGTGAAGGCAAAGTAAAAAATTCAAAAAACCCGTGCCTCCTTAAAAATAATGCCCGTATTAAGATTGACACTTTTTAAAAAATAAAAATCCTCTACTTATCAAAGCACCTCCAATTTTGTACATCAGCCATCGACATTAACACCTACAATACGAAGGGTTCTGATCATCTCAGAATCGTTAAATACTGAATGATGTCTGATTGTCTACCACTACCAATATATCCTTAAACTAGACCTTATATTACAAATATACCACTCTGCACTCATACCGTTTACCGTACATTGGCACCAGCCACGGGGCAAGTGGTAAAGAACCAAGCCAACCGACAAAATAGCAAAGAGTGGCACCATCGTAAATAAGCGAAATAATCCATGACATTTCTGCAGCTCTCTCTCTCTCTCTCTAAGCAGAGAAGCAGCTGAAAATTATCTCTTCATTCAAGTTTCCAGCAAACAATAGCCCTTTCTTTGGAAACGGGGAGGAGGCAGGCTGCCGGACCTCCGGCACCTCTTGCACCTTTCTGCCGGAATCTGACCCATTGTCAGACACTTTCCTGAGGGCTTCGGCTGCTGCACGCCTCTCTCTGCGCCTCATTCTGATGTACTCTTCGGAAATGTAGATGTCCATAGTCGTATGACGAAAATACCCTTGAAAAATGGTCTTATTTTCCGGAGTTGCAATTGAATTTGGAGGGGTAGGAGGGGGTTTTGCAGTCTGGGGGGTATTTATAGAGTGAGGAATCCTTGAAAACGGAGAGAGACTGTAAAATTCCGTGGGCGTGGAATCCATATTTTTTACAAATGGATTATATTTTCGAATATAGTCTCGTATTACAAATAATTAAAAAAAT
Source organism: Chimonanthus praecox (assembly GCA_022113865.1). Classification (NCBI taxonomy): domain Eukaryota; kingdom Viridiplantae; phylum Streptophyta; class Magnoliopsida; order Laurales; family Calycanthaceae; genus Chimonanthus; species Chimonanthus praecox. Next base: position 54,110,990 of record CM039093.1, on the reverse strand, counting down.
GGGGGGCCAATTCTTTGTTGCCACGTGTAACAGTTGTATGAGTAAGTGTGACTCTATGAGGTAATCAAGTCAAAAGTGCATGTTGTACTCGTCATCATTATCAACCGTTAATATCTTTTTAATATAAAATTAATTTTATAAAATTCTTTTTCAATTGATTTTATCATAAAATAAGTGAAATTTTTGTTGTTATCTAAAAATATAAATTATAAAAAGTATGCCAAAAAGGTTATCTGTAAATTTAAATTATAATTTATATGTCTCTACGTATCAATAAATTAACATTAGGATAAAATTACAGGTATTAATTGAATATTAATTGAAGATCTTCATTATAATGAACCTGACATATGTATCAAAAGCAGACCAATTATTTAATAAATTAAAATTTAATATTTATTTGATGGACATCTAAAATATTTCGAAATGTTTTTTTTATAGCTATAATACTACATTAGGAAATAATTTTTTTCTTTTTTATAATTTAAATTTGTGCAGGTCTTTCTGTGCATATGTCTTGATGTTTTGTGATTTTAAATTATTTTATCCATTGGCCAATGTCCTCTAGCATACATTAAAAATTAAAACAAAAATAAGTGTAAATAATCTTTGTAATGGATTAAGACTCTTACTAATGCATGGTGAATAACCCTTTTTTTTATGAAGCAGCGTGCTCTACGTGGGGAATTTATTTATTGGTTCATTAAGAAATCAATTCTTTAGAAGAAAACTATATTAGGGTTCTATTTATATTATTTAATAAGTGTTATAAAATCCGACTTCGTGTAAAATTGTAAAAACTCAGACATTTTAGTTATCTGTGTCAAAATTTTAATTTTTACTGAAAATAAACAAATATTGTCTTGGCGAGAGGAAAACTTCTTTACTTTCTTTGATAATTTATTTTATTTCTACAAGGAAAATAGATTCCTAAGAAGAAAAGAAAAATATCATCTTCTTATGTGGTCTTAAATCTTAATAAAGAGCTCTTATCACACAGACTGGAGTAAAAAAAATGGCTGATATTTCGATATCTCGGATCATGACAAAAAAATGATAAAAAGTTAATTCTTTAAATGAAATTTGACACTCTATTGAGTTATAGAATCCCAATATTCATATCATTTGCCTCAAAACTATTTTAATTGAAAATGAATGAAATTTTATCAAATCAAATGTAGAAAATCTCTCTTAGCAGAAAATAGTATTACGAATGAAAGGATCTCATTTTGGTATATTTGACAAAATACCTTCATTCTATAAAAAAGAAAAAAAAATCATTTTCTTTATTCGATCATTTTTTTATATTTTAAAACTTCCAAAAACACAACTTTATTTATACTATTTAAATATATTTATATATATATATATACTCTTCTATTCACACAATCGCAATTCAAGTTGGATTACGTGAGCACCTTCTACTAGAAAAATGTCGGCAACACCATGCAATGGCTGCCAGATTCTCACATTAAAATTATTATTATTAAATTAAATTAATGTTTATCAAACTTGTGGGACCAACATCTTTATTTTCTTTATTTTTTTCCGGTTAATTCGCAAAAGGAAGAAATCCAGCAGACCCGGCCCACAGCATTCCGCACAACTCGTTTGGCAGCAGAAATCAAGGATTTCCACAAAACGGCAGCAAGAGAAAGGAATAAAACATTTGGTTCTTCTGGTAAGGGTCAAAATATCATCTTTTATTATACGTAGCTGGTATTAATTCGATATTGACCGATACAGTTGAGATATAGGTTGGGTCAACATTTGAAATTGTTTTTTTTTTTTTAAAAAGGCGATATTTATCGGTCGATATTTGACCAATAAATATCACCTATATATGGGTGATATCGATCGATATCATTATTATACAGCTGATACCTATTGTATCGACTGATATTTGATTCCTGTTTTTTATTTTTCTTTCTATTTTAATTCAAAATTTCAGCTTAAATGATTAGCTATAAAAAGAAGAATGTGTTTAAATACTTTAAATGATGAATATACTATGCTATCATCTTAACCATAAAATGATCATAAATAAATGACCATTTGAATCAAGGACTTGTCATGTGATTTATCTGAAAATCTATTAGTTTTACATAATCTAAAAATATACATATAGATATCCTTTTTTTACTTTATGTGTGGAAAATGGCAAAAAATCCAGTGTAAAACTCCTACGGGTGATACTCACTGTCCTTAGGACACACCAGATAAGGTCATGAGGGTTCGAACCTATCACCTCTCGCTTCATAAAGCGGGAGATTATCTATTGAGCTACACCCATGTGTACATTTAGATATCTTCGTTGGCAGAAATTAATCAAGAGTTCAAAATTTTAAAAGATGGACCATATGTATTTCAAACAACACTATTTAGTTATCCTTCCAATTAAGATGGTATTATAGTATCATTTCTCATTTTAAAATATGTAAAAAATTACAATAAACAAAGATTTTTTTACTAATGTGGGCTTAAGTACATGGTGGGCACTTCTCATTTTCTAAGATTCAAAATTAATATTTTCATTTTTGACATCATTTTTACAATATCATGATAATATTGAGACTCCATGATAGCACATTTCTTTGGTACGTGGGAAATATTTATCCGTGGGCACGAGTCTTAATTTTAGAAAAGAAAAAGGCATACACTCCGAGTTCCTTCACGTGGCTTATTAGCACGTCGATTTAAAACATCACACTTGTGACCGTTGTTTTTTATTTTTAAATTACAAGAGCTGTGGTGGACACGTTTCACTTTACTAATCTTTCCATAAGGGAAAAACTTTCGACATGCATGCCTCGAGTAAAATTCCAAGGAATAATTTTTTAAAACTGAGTGTAAATTTGAGATGATCCGACACTATTCTATTGTGATATTGTTTGTTTTGAACTCTACCCGATTTGCACAGTTTTACTTTAGGCTTTTCAATTTAAATCTATATTTTTATTAAAAATAGAGTGGTCATCTTAACATGGGTAAAGTCTTCTAAGATACACGAATTTTTGTGAATTTCTTACTTTACCTAACATTTTTTTAAAAAGAATGTCACTAATCCGATTAGTGAGTCGATTTATTGTTTTGTATAAAAAATCATCTCACGTAGATAAAATGAAAGTGATCCAGTCAGTGAACTGATTTGTTGTTCTGTATGAAAAAAACAGTCTCATTTAGATAAAATGAAAGTGCTCCAGTAAGTGATTAGATCATTGAGCCGATTTGTTGTTTATATGAAAAAAACAATCACACTCAAATAAAATGAAAGTGATTTGGTAAGTGATTCGGTTAGTGAACCGGTAAATAAGTTATTTTCTAACATTCTTTTTTTGTATAAATGCTTTCGGTTTGATATGATGGGAGTAAAATGAGAATTTTAGAAAAATTCATCTCCTAAAAGACTTTACTCATGTTAGGATGGCCACTCTAAAAAAAACAGTATTAACTTGACGAGTAAAAAAACACTTTTTTTTCATATAATTTACTCTCCCTTATAGAAAATAATTATTTAAAGAAAAGAAAAATATATTATTTTTTTTATATTCTTAACAAATGACCTTTCATTTAACACGTCAAAGTTAACTTGACAGTCATGAAAAAGGTCTTGTGTTCAAATCATTCTCACTACAAAGAGACCGCTCCTTTTAGTGTTACCGAGCATGTGTAGATAGAGTGATTAGTGTTCAAATCATTTTTAATACAAAAAGACCACTCCCTATATTACCATCCAATATGAATAGACAGAGGAATTTGCCCATGCCCCGAAGATTAATGAGGCAAGAATCTTGACCTTCAAACTAAAAAAAGAATTTATCTTCTGCACACATGAAATGTAGAACCTAGCTATGATACTGGATGGTTTTCGAAATTGATTTTGAATTTGAAAATAATTTAGATTCCTATATTAAGGAGAATTTCCATACTTCACAAAACCTAAAATGCTGCATGATTCATAAAGGGTACTCACTATATTTAATCTGGAAAATATCTCTATAATAAATAAAGGGTCTCCTTTTATACACTCAGATTTTCTGTCTCTACACATCCGTTTTCGAGTAGAGGTGGCTAATTACCATTTTGCTCTTGCGTTTCCATTCGTTCGAACAAATTCCCATTTCATTTCGTCATTCGTTCGAACGAATGGATACAATCTCATCCCATTTTGATTCGTTCGAACGAATCCATCTGTTAAACCGATTCGTTCGAATGAATGAAGCGGGTGAACGAACGAATTCATTAAATATGAATCAGTGATTCATTCGAACGAATCGATTTTTTTTTAAATTTCAAAATTATTTTTTAAGCACTGTGTATTTCCAAAAATTTTCAAATTAAATATCCGGACTAATTACGATAATCTGATAAAAATACTTCAACACTTCAAAGTGTTTTGACACTCCGAAATATTTAAAACACAGTATTTTACAAATAAGGGTATCCCTAGAGTGTGTCTCAAACGCATTTAAGAGTGTCAAAAGACCTTAAAGTATTTTTATCAAGTTATCGTAATTAGTGCGGATATTCAATTTGAGAAATTTTGAAAATACACACTGCTTAAAAAATAACTTTGAAATTTTAAAGAAGATTTTATTATTTAATACACTACGCATATTATTTTTTAAACACCGTGTATTTTCAAAATTTCTCAAATTAAATATCCGTACTAATTACGATGACCTGAAAAATATACTTTAAGACTTCAAGGTCTTTTGACACTCCTAAATGTGTTTTCGACACACCCTAGGGATATCCTTATTTGTAAAATACTGTGTTTTAAATATTTAAGAGTGTCAAAAGACCATGAAGTTTTAACGCATTTTTATCAGATTATAGTAATTAGTCCGGATATTTAATTTGAGAAATTTTAAAAATACACAGTATTTAAAAAATAACTTTGAAATTTAAAAAAAAAAAAAAAATGATTCATTCGAATGAATCAGTGATTCATTCAATCAAACGGGTGAGCAGTAACCCACATTACTGTTCATCGTTTCATTCATTCGAAGACAGGTGAACAGTAACCCACGTTACTATTCACCCGCTTCATTCATTCGAACGAATCGATTTAACAGAGATATTCGTTCGAACGAATCAAAATGGGATGAAGTTGTGTCCATTCGTTCGAACGAATGACGAAATAAACTGAGAATTCGTTGGAACGAATGAAAACGCAGGAGCAAAATGATAATTAGCCACCTCCACCCGAAAATGGATGTGTAGAGGCAGAAAATCCAGGTGTGTAAACGGATATCCTAAATAAAATATAGACAGAAATACTACTTTTCTTTCATTAAGAAAAAGTACATCAAGGTCTTGGATTCCACTCTTTCTATATTTAGTTTCCAATCTATCATGCTTATCATTGATACTATCAACTTAGATGATGCGATTCCCCATCTCGTTGAAAAATGATTTTCTTTTAACAGAGCAATACTCAATGGGAGACTTACGTTTAAATGAATTCCATATTTTGAGGTTCTTAAATTTGTATAATTTAGACCTAGTGTTCCATCTTATAAAATTTATAATAAACAATTTTGTTTTGGAAAACAACTTTCCACCCCCTCTTTCCTCTCCGGGCAGGCTCCTCCAAACCGGACAGAGAAAGAGTATAACACCCCGTCCCGAGAAGAACTAATCAACAAAACCATATATATTCAAGAAGAAAGTGAACAAGATGAACTCCACATAATACTCTTTTTCATTGTAGCTTACGCACAAAAGATCGCAACAAGTAGGATTGATTAGAATCCAAAATGGAGGAAGACGGAATGAAAAAGGGGGAGGAAATTCAGCTTAGAGTTCAGAGTTTTCTTCACTTGTACATGCTTGGCCTGAATCAAAACTGTTCAGGCGATAGGCCGCACACAACACATGCTACCTGCAACAAATTTTTGGTCAGATCAACTAATTTATTTTTGAAGTTAGTATTTTTTTTTTAAACTTGTAATAGTTGATACGTTGCCTTGAACCAATACGAAAATAACTGCATCCCGTATGGGTGACACGCATGTTTTACAGAACATACTATTACTACCTAATTCTAATTCTAATAATAATAATAACTTACCAAGATGACCCTGGAAGAATCGCATCTCCTCATAGGTGGAAATCGAGCAGCAGACTCAACGATGTCTCATGGGAATCGTCTTCCTCCATCTCGTTCGAGCTCGATGAGTCGTCCGCCTTCTTCACCACCACCCCATTCTCCGACCCACACCTCTCGCTCATTATGGTGGACGCCGTACCTGTCCCTGTCGCTGCAGCCAACACAGTCGACGACGATGACGCAGGTGACACAGTGTTCCCAACCCGGTGGCAAGTGGGTTCATCCTGGCCGCTCGCTCCCCTCCGGAAGGACTCTCCGACCTCAGAGTTCCATATGCGAAGGAAGTGGTCCGTGTTAGTGGTGGGGCTGTCCGACTGGGAGGCAGAGAAGAAGAGCAGAGATTCTTTCGAGAGGCGGGCCTCGGCATCCAGCCTAGCGCTCTCCCATTGGGCCATGTGGCGAGTGGAGGGCCCAGAGGTCGATGACGTGGCCATACGGCCACCGATTCGTGGACCACACCATTGGCCTGGACTCGCTCCTAAGGTGGGTGTTCCAGAAGTTCTTATCTCGTTATCAGTTCTTCCCGCAGCTGTGCAGCGATCGTAGCCCACCTTTTCAACAAAGAAAATATTCAATAATCTTTAATTTAATAGTTTTCCTCACTAAATGTTTAAGTACCTTTAAATTGTTTAAAATATTAGATTTTTAAAAAATTGTATAAATATCATGAAATTTAATTTCAACCTAAAAAAGTCAATAGTATTGGCTGAGATAACTTTGAAATCTCAGGATAGACAAACTCTTTAAATGAACCCTTCTGCAATCCGTTAGTATCTACTTTTATTTACTAATTTTTTAGACCTGTTTTTGGTGGCCTTATCCGCCGTCTATTTTGCCTATAATAGGAGCCGGCCCTGAGTATTGAATAGACCCATTCCACCCCACCGAATCTTTAATAATTTTATAGAAAAAAATCCTTAGTTTACTGTAGAAAGTGTCGACTGAATTTGATTTTTAAAAATAACGATGTTTTATAAAGGGTATGTGTAGGGTTTTTTGACATTTTCTTTTTCCCTTTTAATATTTCTTCATGATTCGACCGTATCATGTTCATCAGTGAAATCGATAGTCCTCAGAACACATGACTGAAGACCCTCATGCATTTATAAATAAATAATAATGTTGAACTCTGGTTCTCAACAGTAATAAATCATCAAAGATCTGGATTTTAAGCACAAAATCAGACGGCTGCGAGCATCCGAAGGTGTAGTTATTGTTATGCTTCAATTCACTGTTTGTCAACATTACCACTATCAAGAACCCTAGACATTATTCCACTTGGTTTGGAATAAAAATCTCTAGAGGAAGGTCTTGAATTTCAATCATAGGAGATTCAATGACGGGCTACTTCACGTTGAAATATGTATAAAATAAAGTCCCATCGAATTATCCAGTGTGTACGGATAGAAGAGTTTTCAGACCCCAAGGGACTTATCAGATGCGATGCCGGGACACCCTCCGGACCTCAAAACAAAAACATTACCACTATCAAGTCTAACGTACATTTTCATGAATGCTTATCTTTCTTCTCGCGTATATTTCACCTTCACCCAGAAGTGTTTAGGTGTCTCACCCCGTTCATCTCCAGTCACATGAAAACCTCTACGGGTGTGGCCCTTTAAAATTAAACGTGAATTGAACACAAGACCCACACTTCTAGAAATGGATTCATAACCCTCACGGGTTTTGTTTGAATACAATAACACTGATATTTTCTCATTAAAAAAATAGCTATTAGAAAATGACTCTAGAAGAATAAAATTGAAAAATCAGATAAAAGTATGTTTCCTAGCAAGTAAAAAATGATGTCTAAACAACTTGAAAAACTGAGGTTTGAGCCGTAGCTCGTAACTTATATCAAATCTGGATGAGGCCTCCATCACAGGACTATAATATATAGAAGTAGCTCTAAGAAGAATGAGTCCTTTAAAACTGTGTTGGAGATGACAATTGAAGAAATTTAATCTTATTAGATCATTTTATTGATGAGTCAAAAAAATTAACAATCACATCCATCTTTACGATGGATGAGTTATGAGTAAGTGCTGAAACTAGAGTGGGATCAAATCGAATTTTAATAAACTCAATCTAACTCATGTCAAAATTTATTAAACCTAACCTTAATGACTCAGCTAAATTACTCAACTCAAATTTCTAACCTCAGTCAATCGAAGTGTTTATTTAACACAAACAAACAAAGCTTCAGTTCTTCAAACAAGTGTTTCTAAAATCGTCCCAAAATCGTCCCAAGTAAGAAATCATCCCAAAATCGTCAAGGCTTCCTAGCTCCTCGAGTTGTTTAAGTTCTTTTAAGAAATCAATTCTACTTTTTAACACCGTACTTTCTCTTCAAAATGTAAGAAAAATATTTTCTTTTTTATATGTTCAATTTTATGTGTATAATGAATAGAAGGTTGATGACAAAACAACCCTCCCATTTAATTTAAATAAAAATTATTTTTTTATATAATTAAGAGGTCTAATAATTTACCTGTTACCAACGATGGCATGGAGGTGAATGATAGTGGTTTCTTCTTCAGGAGTGAATGGGCCACGTTTTATGTCTGGCCTTAGATAGTTGGTCCACCTCAGTCTACAGCTCTTTCCACAACGTTTCAAACCTGAAAATGTATAAAATTATCATGGTCCAAGCACCAAAACAAAAACATCTCATAAATCAGAACCTTTAGGTCAACTAAGCTGCCACCTAAAGCCCTCCAATGTGATTAATAGACTGTAAGAACCCATTTGCCCTACCGGACCACCAATGCACTGCACGCAAAGCCCCTGATATTTCAGGGTCGGTACTGTTCATAAATGCACCCCTTTCAGTTCTCTAGTGTAAGCCATGCATCTCCCTCTCCTCTCCCCATTTTGTACATTTCATTTAAGACAGTGGAGCCCACTTTTACTCTCTTTTTTTAATTAATGGTGGATATTTTTTTTTGTTAGGCTATCATTTTTTTTTAGAAAAAAAGATTACTTTCTTCATGTAATATGAAATAGAGTATTACCAATATTCGAATTTAAGTTTATTAGAGCTTTTGCTTTATATAAAAGTATCTAAATATATGATATTTTAAAATACCTTATTTGAGATATCTCACACGCAAGAGTTTCATTCGTTAGTTAATTAAAAAAAAAATATGAAGAAAATCATACTAATATTCTGTTAATTAAGACGGGAATGTCTCTAAGTGTTACATTGAGGATGTGATTTTTCAGTTTAAGACAACCTAAAACTTGTGTCAACTTCTCACGCTCTCTCTCACACAGCTACTCGCCCTCCTCCTTTGAGTGTGAGTGTTGCACATGTCTGTTTTTCAGTCTAGGCGAGGTGGGACACACCTCTCACGTGCAACTATTGTACACCTCTATTATGATAGTACAAAAAAAAATCATGTTGACATTTTTAACGTAAAACTTACTCTCCAAAAATAATCATTAAAAGGAGAGTGGCTAAAATATATTAGATAGAGTCACTGATTTTTCAGTCACAGACGACTGTTGTCAACTTCAACGTTTTAACTGGATAAAATTCCTAAAAATACCACTTTAATTGACTAAGTATATTTTTAAAGCTTCAAAATTTTAAATTTATTCAACAGTGTAAATTTCATTAAATTGGATCAATGGTATATCTAACTTAGAATGGAGTCGAATTGAATAAAGATTATATTCGTATGAAGTGGCAAAAAGTGTGATTTGGTCTAAGGTGGGTCCTACAGACTGTCATCCCATGAAAATTTCATAAAATGGCCACACCTTAGATAAACATTATTCCTTTAAATAATCATAATTATACTTATAAAGATGTGGATTTGAATTTTATACACATGAAATAAATAATCAACTAATAAAAATATAAATTTAAGAGTAAGAGCTAACTACACGTAGATGGCAATAGTTTGATAGTGATACTGTTATTGATGAGTTGCTATTTATTTAATCAGACCCGATGAAACTGAATAAGACAAAAAGAAGGAAGATTAATTATATTTTATTGAATCAGATTGTACAAACTGAAGTTAATGCAGTCCAATATGGGTCAAAGTTGACGCTTTCAACCCGGGTTATATGTTACCCAAAACCCGCCGTGTGTCGGTAGTCGGGTTACATGTTAGACTGTGAATTTTTTTTACTTCGATCTTTAAGATAAAATGAATCATTAAAGATACTTTTATTATTATAAATTATTTAATATAGAAAATATATCAAATAGACTTTAATTTAAGTTAAGTTTAATTATTTCCCCATAAGTAGAGCTTATATAGATAAGCTAACAATATATTATAAATGAGCACCGTCTAATTGTAATTCTAATCATTAGTTTAAAATTCAAAATTATGCAATTTAGTGACAAATGATAGAATTAAACAAGATTTATTTACTAAACATTGAGGGCATTTCCGTCTTTGGAAAATGACAGTGTACGTGCGGAGAACGACGTTCCGTCCACGTATGGAGTGAGTAACTCGAAACCGACTCGTTTAGAGCCGAACGAGTCAAAAGTCCAGAAGAATCAGCGTCTTTCTCGTTTATATTGGCCAACTCAGAGATCTCGATGTCACAGACCAAATAGAGAGAACTCAGTTTTTATGTATCCAAATGGAACTCAATGAATCAGTGGAATTAGAAGTCACAAATGAAATCCAAATTCCAAAAACTATCTTCTTCTTCTTCTTTTTTAACTTTATTTTCAATACAAGAGGTGATATGCAAAAACAAAAACAAATTGTGAAAAGTAATAATATTTATAACATATTCAAGCCAATTTTTAATTCTAATTAGGAAAGCAAGATCATTTTTGCAGAACTCGCTTTTACAGCTGAGTTCGGAACCCACATACTAAGTCCGATTCCTGAAGCTATTCTTCGTGGGTTTTTTTGAGATAGACAGAGGAAGAGTAAGAGAGGAACCTGCGTTCTTGGGAAGAGATCTCCAGCTTCCATGGCCATTCTTCTTTATGTAATCGACGAGTATCTCATCTTCTTCAGGCGTCCAAGGCCCTTTCTTCACCCCCTGTTTCTCGCAGCAAGGCGCTCTTCCCATCCTCTCCCTCTCAAACACTCAAAACAAACGCCACCCTTTGAAGGAGAAGACGAAGAAGAAACCACTCTTGAAAGAAGAAGACGGAGAAGAAGATATCTGCAACTCTGCAAGCAATTAAACAAGTGACGGATCCAATCAGGCCATGGCAGAGGTTTAAATGACGCGGCTATTTCACCTGCGGAAATCGAAGCAAAAGCCAATCTTTAGAATTAATGGGGTCGTCGGCGTCTCTGAGACCGGCACTGCAATAAATGCAGAGAGAGAGAGGGGAGAGAGCTCTCTCTCTGTTTTTGGAGGATTTGAGAGAACCGCACGAAAACAAATGGAGAGGAAATGAAGAGCAGTAAATGCGAACCTTACGAAGGGTCAGATGAGAAGATCTTTAAAGAGAGCGATTAATGGCCGTGTCAGACCGTCTCAGAGATCCGATTCTTTGTGATTGGCAGCTCTGCAAATGGAGCAGTCATGGAGACTTACGACTTCTTTGGACTCATTCATAAAAGAGAATAGTGACTGCCGTGAGCCTACGTTGAAGGTAGGGGTGAACCGTGAGTCGGGTTTTAACATGACGCTTATGATCCGACGGTAAAAATCGGTGGGCTTGAATTATATATTTATTATTATAAATTAGATTGAATTGAAAAAATAAAAATTTATTTAAAATTTGAATTGAATTGAATTGTGAAATTTAAAATAAGTAGAGTTGGAACTGATGTAACTTAATTTGATCTTAGTATATTAAGTTATAAAATAATACTAAGGTTAATTTAAATTAGAAATCTAAGTTGAGTTGAGTTGAATAATTCAGATCAGCTATTCGAATTGAGTTAAGTAAAATTGAATAATTCAGGTCAGTCATTCGAGTTGAATCAAGTCAAATTTAATAATTTTTTACATTAATTAGATTAGATTTGTAAAACTCTGATTAAGTGTATTAACTAAGTGGATACATGCAACCTTGATTACAATGGACAAATAATCATTTTAAATTAAATAATAATTATGCCTCATCAATTTAGATAATTAATGATTAATATTACAATTGTTTATTTTATTTTTTTAAAGTTAATACTTACAATTAATTATATTAAAAAAAAAAATCACAGATCAATTATCTATCACTCTCCTATAACTTAATCCTATGATCTTGTTATTGTTATTTAGATATGATGTAAATTATTAAGTAGATTATATTATTTATTAAATTAAATTATAAATATTTAAAACTTTAAATAGTTTTAATCATTCAAATCGTATTAAACTTTTATTCAGTGGAGCTTCTTCTTGTCCATCAACTTGACATTTGTCGTATAATTCCATTCCAACAAGTTTTTGAAAGGGAATTCTAATATCACAAAATTGCCACTGCCAGGTGTGGAAAAGGAAGGCCAAGATTAGAATTCAGAAAGTAACAGATTTAGGTGGATATTGAAAAATCAGAAGTTGAGTCATTTAAATATTATTTTAAAAAATAATGTAGTTCTTTAAAAAAATAAATTAGTTTTCAAATCAAAATTTTCTTTATTTGTCAAAATATTAGATTTTCAATAGATATGTATTGTACATGTGAAAAACTATATTTAATTTATTAACAAATGTAATTGAAATTAAATTTAATGGATGTGCTGCAAATGCAAAACATGCTAGTATCTATTGAATGATGGTGTAGTTTCAAAAATCATGAACGTATTCAAACTATCAACTTCATAATTGAAATTAATAAAGTTTGGACCTAAAGTTTTTTATAATATTTTTTTAATATTTTAAACCTTTTTAAGTTTAAATAAAACTTAGCATGGCTCTTGGTGTTGACTCTCTAAATTGACTACACCATTTCTCGTGTCAAATCAAATCCCAATCATGAATTCACAACACAAAGTGAAGATATGGACTTCCATATTAAGTGGAATCTAGAAAAAATATATATTCGGGTCACTATATATCAATTTTTCAGTGTCATATTATATCGGTTGATATATATTTTATCGGTTGTACACACTATTTTTTAACTGATATGTCCAATATATAGACGATATATATTGATATGTTATTTAAAAAAAAAAAAATCAAACCAGTGTTGGGCCTGAGTTGATATCTCAGCCAATATTTACGTTTTTAATTTTTTTTAAAAAAAACCAGCTTCATTTTGGGATATTTTTTTTTAATTCAGGAAAAATAAAATAATAATATTTAAAAAAATAAAAGAAGAGAGAGAAATTTATCAACCGAGATATAGGCCAATATCTCGGCTAGGCCGAATTTTGCACCCCTAATCTAGCCCAGGGGTTTAAATACCGCCCAGGCCGATATATCAGCCGATATGCAAATATCGGCTGATATATCGGCCGGTAAGTTTCTCTCTCATCAGTTTTCGGCATTTCTCTCTCCTCTGATATCGGAACTGTGAAAAACCGCATAAAACCGTGAAAGCCGTAAACCTTGAACCGTTAAAAACCGTAAAGAACCGCGAAAAACCGTTAAAAATCACAAAAAACCGTGTAAAAACCGTCAAAAACCGTATCGGTGTTTTTAAAAATAAATAAATAAATAAATACCGATATTTATGAATATCGGCTAATATTGTGACCGATATTTCGGACCGAATATCGGCCATATCGGCCGATATTCCATATGTATGGCCGATATATATCGTATCGGCTGATATCGTTCGGTATTAAAATACCGATACATATCGGCCGATATTTTAACCTTAGATCTAGCCAATGTCAAGTGGACTTATATTGATGGGTTCTTGTTGATGGAGGAGGACTAGCAGCACTCGCAGCCATCAATCCAGTCGAGTTCTGGCTGATTGAATAGAATTAGAGGGAAATAAATATGTTTTTTTTGGATAATATGTGTATTATTAACTTATATTGGATGTGAGACTATAGTTCTTGGCGATGAATAAAATTAGAGGGAAAGAAATATTTTTTTACATAATATGAATATTTTCATTTTATATTAGAGGTGAGACTAATTTTACGGATATATATAAATCTCTTAATTCACACACACCAATTAAATTTATAAAAAATATCATTGAAATTAAACGTGAATCGAACTCATGATCCCACCTCATAATCCATGTATTTTGATGGTTAGAGTTTTATACCAACCCTTCAAAATTGAAATTTCATTAAATTTTAATATGATTTACATCACTACCTTCCTATATTGGGAAAGAAATATGTTAGGTTTCTCATTTAAAAGGAGAGAAGTCTCTTACTTCCACTCGTCTTCTCTCTTAAAATAAATTTATGCTATCAATTCCACCAAAATTACTATATAATATAAAATTTTACTTACAGTAGTCATTTAGATGTTCGATTTCAAAATTTAGTATAAAAATTATTATTTTATCCTTCAATTTTTAAAAAGATAATTCCTCCGTATAAAATTGAAAGGTAAAATAATAATTTTACATAAAATTTTAAAATCAGATGTTTCTTAAAAAAAAGAAAAAAAAGGTAAAATTATTACTTTAGGCTTTTATTTTGCAATTTTCCTTTTGTAAAACTACAATGAGTGTAATAAATGTTTTATCAGAGGGCCCACTTTATGAATAGTACAAATCGTGGTTCATATGGTTTCCTACATTAATTGGTGGGTTTGGGTTTGGGCTTTGGTCAATTTCATGAGTTGCTCCATTTACTGCATTGCCGGATCATATTATTATAGAGGTTTTATCCTTTGATACGACGACGTAGCTTGGACGGCAGGCAAAATTTATGCTGCTGAAAATGCAATAAATGAAAGCGGTGCTGATGTTTACCCATCTTTTCAACACTTTTTTTATAAGAAAGCAGTTTCTTCAAAAATAATCTTTTCAAACGGATAAATTAAAAAAAAAAAAGAATCAATGTATATTTTTGTTAAAAATTTCAAATCTTTTGACAAGTTCAGAAATCACTTTATTTTTTTTAGAAATTACCTCAAGTTTTATGTAAAAATTTAATTTTATTAAAAATGTTCATCAATCTCCATTAAATTCGGACAAAAAAGAGCAACTTGCTTCAGACTTGTACCAACTTAGTCAGTCTCAACAGTCAACATTGAAAGGGCCAACACATATTTGTAGTGTAATAAATATAAAAGGGAATAATACCCATTTTATCCTTTGGAGCAATCAGCAATCCAACAAGTCGGAAAGTAATAAATAACTGATCCAATGGCATTAAACTGATCCAATGAAATTATGAGGCTCAAAAATAATTTGCCCATTTGTAAGTTTTTAAAAATAAAATAAAAAATATAAGTTTTTCACCAAAATAAGCCAAAATGCAACAAAAATCTTCCCATAACATCATCAAATGTCAAAAAAAAAAAAAAAATTCATTTTATCTTTGCATAAGCAACTATAGTTAGGAATTTTTTACATTTCTCCAAACTTATTTCATCTCCAATTACTCTATGTTTTCTAGTCTTTCTCCTTATGTGATCTATCTTTCACATAAATACATGTGTGTAAGTTTTTGAATTAGTATTTAAAGTGCCACCAAACTAACTAATCTCCAACTTCAAACTCATAAATATTGTCATGCTCTCTTAATTACTTTATCACTTATAAATAGCCCTTAATTTGTCAAAATGACAATACCATTACATGTAGTCTTTTAACACCTTTCTCATAACTAAGAATAATACACTTTTTGGCTTAGGTTACAACTTCTTAATCTTCACGTAAACGTAAGTATGAAAAAAAATATATACAAACTAGAATAATTTAGAGGATCTTCATGCTTAATGCCATAATTGGGAATCTATTGATTGCAAAACAAGTTGTGTTGATTTTGTATTCAACATACTTTGGATAAATTGCCATTGCTTAATATGTTGCAAGCCCTTTTCGAAAAATATCTAGTTCATAAGTTTTGCAGTGCCATTTTACTATGGGGGTGTTTCATTACTTTCATATAGTAAAATGAGAAAATTTGTCTTTTATCTTCACAAGATTTTCTAAATTATACTAATTTGAACTCAAAAATATTGTTGATCTACAAACTTTTTTCTATGATACCACCCATAAGCACCATTGAGCGAATAAAACACCCCAAGAGATCGAAGACAAGACCTCCCATAGACTGAAGATATCTAATCACTCCAACATAAATACCTTGCTCACTCATGTGGCCAACTACATATGCCACAAAATTGTCTTATATACATCACTAAAAGTAGCCATTGAAGGTTCACCTATAACTGTACACCTAAAAGCTAATATACATTTCCAACTCTCTTTCCTTTTATCACAGTCAAGGCACCTTTTGAAACTCTGATGGTTCCACTATTAGAATTAAGTGCATCCAAAAATATGGGATTCTTCTTTAAATTAGGTACGCATTAAATATCTGTAAGAGTTCTAACAATGTCTTTATACATCTTAATTTTGATTTCTTGTATCTCTATGGTCTTGCGAGGCAAATGGTTCTCTATAATTAATGTTTTAATGTTAAATGTTCTATAAGTGATGAACAACTTATTATAACACATGTGATAAGAATAGTTAGCATCTATAATCCAAGCATCCTTGAAACGATTACCACAAAAATGCCCTTATTTACAAGAAGTCTTGAAATTAAGTCTCCCTCAACACAAAAATGACCACTCTATGATTCTGTACCTGACGTGTGTAGATTGAGAGATTAACATATGCCTTAGGGATTATTTACATGAAATGTCTACCTTGTCTTAAAATAATAAAAAAAAAGAACGGGCCAAAATATCAGTAGAATGTATCTGAAACTCAGTCCAATATATATAAAAACAGTGGACTTGAATTCGTAGTACATAACGTAACAATGGCCATGTAGCACCCCATCCAAGTCCCACAACGGTTGTGGAGTTGGGTGGAGAGGACTATACATAAGGAGGCAAAGCCCCTCTCCATCACAAGGCCTTTGGGCCTGGCCATGTGAGCCACGGCCCAGAACAAAGCCATGAGGGCCCACATAGAGCCCAAAGCAGACAATATTGTGATTGTGATGGGTAAAGTCGGATCGTTACAGGCCACATGAGAATTGGAGGGGAACATTGATAGAGGCAAACAAATATACATTAAGAATGGACCATGCTCAGAATCCATAGCGGTCATGAAGAATGAAACGTAGGGATGCTTCTCATATCATGAGAAAAAAAAAGGCATCAAGATTTCAAGACCCAACAATCTGTGGAGGTGATGGCCAAAATGGGAACTAGAGCAGTAGCATAGTCAAGACTCGAGATTACTCAAATGCCAATTTCCCACCACAGGACACACAAGATGGATTATACCATATCATACAACTCTCGTCACAATGTACAAATATGAAGAATAATACCCACAACTATTTTCTATTAAGTATAGGTTTACTGCAAACTGCATCCTGCAACTTTGTGATTGCAATATTGTGGGCACCTAAGACCAAATTTTCGAATGACAATCGGCATTCTTCAGATAGTTTTTAAATTGAAATTTGAATTCAAATAGGACTGGAGTCTCTTTTATGATGTGTCTTGTGATGTATTATAGTTTTTGAGAATCCTTTGCTTTTTTTTCCCCAGTCCGGTGGACAGATGGAGTTTAGCCCAATTGCTTTGGGCTGGATCGCTTCCAAATACATTCTTTCCTGCTTCAATGAATTTCAGTCATTCTCAAAAAAATAAAGAAATTGGGTGACAATCTACCGGAGCACAATAACTGTCTGAATTTAACTGCTGCTACAAATGTAATGTTAAAAGCAAAGCAAAAGCAAAAGAAGAAGAGAGCAGGAATATAAAGACCAACACTGTATCTAACTAACTAATGAAGGCATTCCAAGATGAACCCCTGAGCATTCAGAATATGAAATCCTAAAAACAAATACAAGTTAAGATGACATCTAGAATGCCACAGGTCTGATGAATCAGCATTCAATGTTCAAAAGTGAGAATGCCATGCCTTAGAACGCTAAAGTTCGCCAACAACAGTCTGGACAATTTCTTTGACAAGGGTAGTCCAGCTGGAAATAACTCTACATGCAAGGTGAAAAACATTTAATCCATGGTTAGAAAGTTGATGTGAAACAAAGATAAAAGAAACAGGTTGGAACTATATACATAATTCACTGGTGATGGGAGAGAGATGGGGATTAGCAAGATCGAGAGCTTGTATGATCCTCTAGACTCATAAGCAAGCACTTAACAAGCATTAATATAGATTAGGATAATGAATGCAATTTAATCAATAAAAGATAAATAAATAAGTTCAGTTAACAGGGTTAAAAGTAGTCCAACTGGGACCAAACAGAAGAATGACCAATGCCCATATATGTTTTCCAATGGCCCTTTTTCATCTAGTAACAATTGAATTTGTTCCTCACTTCCTAAGGGGAATGATATTTGAATCTTATAGTAACTCAGCAATGTTATTAAAAACCTTTCAATACACTGTATATCTTACTGTTCATACAATATCATAATTAAAAAGGAACAATTCATATCAGTTCTATAAATCGTATAATTCCCACAAATGATAGAATTTTTTATAGGTTTTTTTAGCTTGAATTGTTAGGGACCTAGGGCCTACGATTTTCTAGGGACTTCATACATAGCATCGATTGGAGTAACTTGATTTAGTAGCTTGGAAGTTGGAAATCAAAATTAATCACACACATAGGCTCACACGGGAAAAAAAAATCTACCCATCCCCACCAATCCCATAAACCATATCACATCCCAGATCTGATGAAATAGGATGAATTGATACGGTATTTTGTAAACATTATCTCGAATATATCAACTATTTCTTTATTCTCTGATCACTTGGAAGGGACAAAAGAAATATCATCTTGTTTCTTCAACAATTTATGATCTCTAGTAGACGTCTTAGTAGGATTTGAACCCAAGTGAAGTTTTGGCCAATCTATCAGAGATAAAATAACAAATTGATCTTGTAGGATTCCGAAGAAATTCTTCGATTTCTTCCAGAAGCAGATTCTCACGTTCTGTGAATAGCCGGGACATTGAGGAATATCCAAAAAGACATTTCAAGTGTCGATCTGAATCTATCTCTGTTCATTCCATTAGAAGAAAGGAATGATCCCCAAATATCAATCTTCTTTTAGTTGTTGAATCTTTCTTTGATAGATCAATGTGGGATATTCCGAATCCTTATTACTAATGGAATTTTAAGGATCAGTAGACTGATCAGAAGATCCATTGAATTGGCTAGAATCCATTACTTCAACAAAAATAGATCTTGTGGAATCATATTGAATATTTGACCGATACACTCCGTACCTTGCTAAAAAACTGACTAACGAAATCAAATTCTCACTCGATACGTTCCTAAAAAAATCCAATTCATGCTGATTCTTCCCCCAGCTAACGAAGAGATCTTGGTGGAATTGCCACATGAAATTGAACATAATCTTGCAAAGAAATACATTGCTTGTTTCTTGAGAAGAGATAGGAAACATGCTCAATATCATTTGATTGAATAGTTGCATGTATGAGTAACGATTAGTTGATGATGACAATATAGCCTAACTTGGTTGTTGTTGAAATAGTAATTAAGGGAATGATAAGTTTTTATTCTTGTTGCTGGTGGTAACAATGACAATGATGATTCGAGTTGTAGGCTAAGACAGATACAACTACTTTTCATTAGTCATTGAGTATTAAACTTTCTCACAATAATATAAAATGGGAATTGATTTGGGCATTGATACTTCTACTAATATGGGACAACATCTCCATTTTGCCCTTCATTTTATTGTGATAAATTGGAAACCCAATTTATCATAATAAAATGAAGGACAAAATGGGAACAATGCCCCATTTTAGTAAAAGCAACAATGCCCAAATCAATTCCCTATAAAATCTGTCACAGAATCTACTT
Source organism: Chimonanthus praecox (assembly GCA_022113865.1). Lineage (NCBI taxonomy): Eukaryota > Viridiplantae > Streptophyta > Magnoliopsida > Laurales > Calycanthaceae > Chimonanthus > Chimonanthus praecox. The sequence goes on along the minus strand of CM039093.1, from coordinate 54,090,963 downwards.
TCTTATAATATCTTAAAAAATATGTAACAATTTCTTTTCTTTAATTATATTTTGTTTATACATCTCTTACTCCACTTATCCTAATTGAAATCTCTCTTCTATCTTTTCAAAAACCATAAAATGTATAGGAAGGTTCTCATACACCACCATCTGAATATAAATCGAGAAATTCTCCTATACGTCGTCGTTACTATATTTTTCAGCTTTTCCATGGCTTTGTCTGGGCAGAGAGCCAACCAAATAGCTCCTTTGAAATTCCAAAAGCAAAAGTACATAATAATATATGTACACAAGAAATTCCCATATAAATCTGTCAAATGGCCAACAATTTACTTTCCTAAAATATCACAGCAATACATGTCAGTCCTTCATCCACGTTCTTGTTCCCACTTATTTTACCTCGTTTAAACTATCAATTATCATTTAAAAACCATAAGTTCAGTGGACTTCAGACCAAAATCTTAAGAGGAATGATCTTATGCTTCCATCCTAATGGTAAGAATGACTAAAAATAACATTATTGGAATATGTAGGGTCCACCTTTTAAAAATCTAAGCCATTCATTAATTACTAAATGCAAGAATGGATACATGTATCTTCTTAGATTTTGTAAAACTGTTGGACCCACCCTTGGATGGATTAAATGAAAATTAATTGATTAGAAAAACTATAAAGTTGATCACATTCCTCTCATTTAATCCATCCATGGGTCCAACAATTCCAAAAAATCTAAAATGATATATGCATACATCTTTGTAAAAATTAATAAACAGTTTAGATTTTTAAGATATGGGCCCCAGATGTCCCAAATAATGTCATTTAAAGTCATTCTTACTATTCGGATGACAACATAAGATCATTCCTCAAATCTTAAATCTCTAACAAGCAAAAAGATATTGTTTACATGCACTCCTTTAAACACATTTTGAATGGTTAAAAAGAAAGTTTCATAACAATCCTTACCATAGCCAGACTACCTATAAAATAAGGAAGGTAGGTCCAGAGCCTTTTGATCGACCAATGATTCTTTTTCCATTGGAACATATTTAACCATTTCCTTTAAAAGAACTCTTATCATTTTTATCATCATCACAAAACTAAGGATAAACAAATCAATAAAACCTGCAGGTACCACATTCCGAGAAACTCATTTATCACCAGAATTCTTGGACTTATCTCAAAAGGGGAAAAAGGGAATCTTTAAGGACTTTCATAACATATTATTGAATGGCAACAACTAAAATCACGATTATAGTACCAAACCCTAATACCAAGCCCATGCACAATTACCAAGTTAACAGGGGAAGTCAGACAGCATGTCCAAATAAGTATCAAATATGAATGTATCAAAAGAAAAAGAAAAATATGAGAAAAATAGGAGGAAGATGTAAATTTAGTTACGGTGGCAAAGAAACAGTATGTTTTGTTGACTAAAGAGACTTCTCCCACAGCATACTTGAGAATATTTGTCAACTGTTCTTACCAATATTAGACTGAGAACAGTTTTATCAATGCAGGGAACCCAAAAGCAGCATTCTATTCAAAAGCCATGTAAATTTTTCAAATGGGAAATAACATGTATAAAACCTTTTAGACTATATGCCAACTGCCTTTACAACTCTTCATACCTTAAAAGGGCACCTACTACAAGCTGGTATGTACAGGTAGCTGGATCTTCGGTATTATTCACCATCAGTAAACATATAGGATCACCTGCAGTAGATAGCCTGATCTATTTGTGGAGGAATTTGCTTAATTTCAGTTCCGAGCTCTTGTTCAATTCGATACCTAGTTAAAAACAAATAACAAAAATCCTTAGATAAACAGGGCAAGCAAAAGTTGCAGAATAAGATTCTGCTTGATGTTAGAGAAAATAACCATACAAGTTGAACCGGTCCTCATAAGTGATTAAATTTACAGCTAACCCAAGGTGGCCAAACCTCCCAGAACGTCCTACCTGAAAAAGAATCAGTGTATATCATTTAAGAGAAAAAAGATACACTTCATCTATATTTAAAGAAAGGAATTTGACGCACCCGATGTAGATAAGTTTCAGCATTCCTGGGGAAATCAAAGTTGATAACTACATTAACTGCTTGAATGTCAATTCCCCTTGTAAACAGATCTACAAAATACAAAATAAATAAAACCAAACATCAGCAATTATTAAATCCGAGGTTCACGATTGTTTCCAGGCATCAAAAAGAAAATTTACTGAGAGGGGCATACAGCTCCCTCATTAAGTCTTTAGAAGACCAGTCTGGTATAGAATACACATGCAGGCCCCTCTCAGGCATGAGCATTGGACAAAAGTCTAATAATAAGCATCTTCAGAAGTTTTACAATGAACTCACCAACAAATGACAAGCTATGTGGTGATAATGCGGTTCCACCCATTAAAACGCCCAGCACCGTGAACCCCCAAAATAAATAAATAAAATCTGTGGAGAGGAAGCGGGTCTAGAATGTGGGAAAAAAAGGTGCTTATATACCTTACCAACTAGGGTTTATAGCATGGGTATGAGTTTTGGTCAACTTAAAAATTCATGCGTGAATTGGTGCACAAAATGACCCTATGGGTCCATGATTCCCCAACCCAACCTTACCCAGATAGATTCGGGTGATTTGAGTCAAGTCAAGTCACCTTTGACTTTTCTAAAAGAACATAGATTTTTACAAGTCGAAATGGGTCAAGTCCAAAGGTTGAAGTAAAGAATTGTCACCCTTAATTGAAACAATGCATAATTATTAATGCACGACCATAGTTGTTAAAATCTTAAAATCTTTGGAGCCTTTGGGGGGAAAGAAATAATAGGGTGTTCAAAGATATAAGTGAATCCAGTGAGGTTGTTGGGAGACGTGTGCTTGCTAAGTGTGTTTCTTGGGCTGCTTCTTTGCAGGAATTCAGGAATATTTCTATGTCTGACATTTTGTGTACCTGGAAAGAATGTATTGATCTTGTCTGAGGCCTTAGTGTTTTGTTTCCTTTCCAGTCCTTTCCCTCATTAAGTCTTTAGAAACCAATCTGGTATAGCATACACATGCAGGCCCCTCTCAAGCATGAGCGTTGGACAAAAGTCAAAAATACTAAGCATCTTCAGAAGTTTTACAATGAACTCGCCAACAAATGACAAGCTATGTGGTGATAATGTGGTTCCTCCCATTAAAAGGCCCAGCACCATGAACCCCCAAAATAAATAAATAAAATCTGTGGAGAGAGGAAGTGGGTCTAGAATGTGGGAAAAAAAAGGTGCTTATATACCTTACCAACTAGGGTTTATAGCATGGGTGTGAGTTTTGGTTAACTTAAAAATTCACGCGTGAATTGGTGCACAAAATGACCCTATGGGTCCATGATTCCCCAACCCAACCTTACCCAGATAGATTCGGGTGATTTGAGTCAAGTCAAGTCAACTTTGATTTTTCTAAAAGATCATAGATTTTTACAAGTTGAAATGGGTCAAGTCCAAAGGTTGAAGTAAAGAATTGCCACCCTTAATTGGAACAATGCATAATTATTAATGCATGACCATAGTTGTTAAAATCTTAAAATCTTTGGAGCCTTTGGTGGGAAAGAAATAATAGGGTGTTCAAAGATATAAGTGAATCCAGTGAGGTGGTTGGGAGACGTGTGCTTGCTAAGTGTGCTTCTTGGCTGATTCTTTGCAGGAATTCAGGAATATTTCTATGTCTGACATTTTACGTGCCTGAAAAGAATGTGTTGATCTTGTTTGAGGCCTTGGTATTTTGTTTCCTTTTCAGTGCTTAGTGTTTTTTGCTTTTTCATTTCTACTTTTTTGTACTTGCAATGAACCATTTCAAAAAAATATGATAAACTTTTTTTTTGAAAATTAACAATATGATAAACTTTTTACAAGATAGAAGAAAGTTTGGACCTAATGTTTTAAATCCCAATTTTTAAAAAACTTTACGATTTTTGGTAATCTTTTACAAATTTAAATGTTATTTAACCTAATCTAATTATCCTTTAGGATACAAGTCAATTTTCAAATATTGGTCTTATAAGGTATACACAATCACTTGTAATTAATAAGGCAATCCATCTACATGGGTTTCTTTTTGTAACCTTGAACAATATTTACATAAATAGCAGTCAATGAGTTCAATAAATTTCTTCGTGAAAATTTTACCACTTCTGGAAAATCGTAAAACATCTTACAATTTATAACTCAACACAATTTGATGATGAAAAAGATTTACAATATGATTTTCATTTTCCTTATGAATACATCAATGTTTTAAAACACGACCCGTGGAGCGACCCGTTTTGGAGGAAGGGTGGGTTAAATAAGGTTCAACCGGGTTGACCCGTAGTCAAACCCGGTCAAACCCGTGCTATTAATATAATATTATAAATAATATTAAATTATTAACTAAGGTTATCTTTTATAAAAATATATTTTTGCTCTCACAAACACAATTGTAAAAACTTTAATCAAATCAAACACACCATTTCTTAAACTTTCATATTTTAATCTCTTTAAATCATTTTAATATTTAAATTTTTGTAATATTTAAAGTTATATAAATTTTAATTAAAAATATATAATTATCTATACTTAATTTTTTGACCAACCTAAAACTCTATATTTATATTAGCCACATGATCAATATTTAAAAAAATATAGTATAAAAGCAGTTAATAAAATCACTACCTGTGAGAGTTTCGTATTTCACCACTCTAGTCACACATGATCTTAACCACACATCCACTGTTTCTGTACTGCATGCTCTCATTTTGTCCCACATCAAAAAATCAAAAAAGAGGGACACTGGTGAGGCTTATAAGAAGGTGAAAAACAGTGCAAACTATTTCACTGCTTGAATGGTTTATAACCTAAAGTTCAAGTCTGCTCGGTCCTTCGGGGCTGGGTTTATGGGCCGGCCCTTAAGGGCTAGCAAGATATAAAATTAAATTTTTTTTATTGATAATTATTTTGATTTTTTTTATTTTTATTTTTTTAAGGGTCACAGGTTGAGGGTTTTTATAAAACCCGGTCGTGGGTTTGACTGGGTTTTCACGGGTTTTATTGTTATGCGGGTTTTATCAAAACTCGGCTCGTGATTGAGCCGGTTATGGTTCAACAGGCGGTTCAACCACGGGCCGGGCCGGGTTTAAAAACGCTGGAATACATTGAGAGAATTCATGGTGCAACCACCAATGTCAGAACTTCTGTGGGGAGAGTGGAGTTTTTAGTCGAGGTGGAACTCCACCAAGGATGTCCTTTAAACCCATACCTTTTTGCTCTAATTATAGATAACTAAACAGGGATCATTGATGAAGTGCCTTGGAGTATGTTGTTTGCAAATGACATGGTTTATTAAGAGAGATGAAACTTCTCCTTAATACTAAGTTAAAATCAGAAGAACTTAATAGACGAATGGTCTAAGAATTAGTAGAACTAAAACAAAATGCATGGAGTGTAACTTTAGCTGAACGGAAGAGAGAGGAGGTGGCCCAGTTAAAATGTGAAATGAAGTAGTTTTGCACAGTGACAAGTTAAATACATGAGCTCAATGGTAGAATCTAACAGAAGATCTGACCTAGATATAACCAATAGGATAGGGATATGGTGGACTAAATGTCGACAAACTCTAGCAGAGTGTTTTTTTTTTTTGTATAACATGGGCATCCCCACCCCGCATTGGAGGTGAGACTAATCCCATGGATACACAAAACTACATACAAGCCCCATGTATTAGGTAAGCCTGGGAGGAGTTGAACCCAAGACCTAATCTAATCTTAGAAGCTTAGATTGACAGAGCTACCCGTGTGGAGCTCAACAAGCTAGTGGAGTTCTATGTGAGAAAAGATTCCCACACCATTTTAAGGGATGATATTATAAAACAATAATAAATAAAGCTTTATGGGGTAAAGTATTAGGCTATGAAGAAAAGACAAATAGATAAAAGATAACAGAGATGCACATGGGGATGAGTGATTTAACTCTCAATGATAAAGGTTAAAAATAATCACACAAGAGACAACCTAAAAATAGCCCAACAGAGAACAAACTGAAAGAAATGCTATTGAGGTAGTTTGGACATGCAAGTAGAAGGCCGGAGACGGCCCTAGTACGCATAGTGAAGAGGCTACATAAGACATGGAGGAAGGGATAAGAAAAGACATGATACATGGTGGGGATGATGGAAGGTATGGTTTATCATAGCGCCAAATGGAAAAATAGAACTCGAAAAGAGGACCCCAGATAGATGGGATTATGGCTGACGATGATGATGATTTTGATTTTGATTTTCCTAACATTGCATATGTTAGAGAACAAAACCTCCACAAGGGGGTGAAAGAAATCAATGATGATATTTGCCCTAATTACAGGATAGCAAATTCAAGGCATCATGAGCTCACCTGTACATACAAGATTCCTACAAGCACCATTACGGAAGTCATGGAAGACTCGATTGCGATGATCCTGCAGCATCTTGGCATGAATATAAAAACATGAATAACCAAGCTCTGTAATTTTCTTTGCCAACAATTCCACCCGATTCACCGAATTGCAAAATATGATTGACTGGTTGATTTGAAGCTGGATTCAAATCCACAAACTCATTGATTTCATATATAACAATTAGAAAATCTTAAAAATATACAATAAGACCAAACACCGTTCTTTTGAGTGATACAAATACACATTTGCAAGTGACCGTCATACCTTTGAAAAGAGTGTGTTCAGGCAGTGGACCTTTTGTCTTTCTTCTACGAAGGCATAATATTGAGTTATACCCTTAAGGGTAAGCTCATCCATGAGATTGATGATATAAGGCTTATGTAAATATTTGTCTTTGAAATCCTTAACAATAACAGGGAATGTTGCCGAAAACATTAACATTTGCCGATTAGCAGGAAGAAAACGAAGAAGTTGCTCTATTGAAGGTTGAAACTCCGGCGATAAAAGTTTATCAGCCTACAAGAAAAAAGTAAACATTATTGAACAAACAAAATTTAATTTTACGCATTACACATTCTACCAAAACCTTTCTTCAAAAAGAACTATAGGGCATTCCATATATAGGGCAACATCACACTTGGGAAACAAACCACTGCAGGTCCTTGGGGGACACATGAGCACCAGTAGGATGGGAATGGGTTCATTTTAAAGATCTCGCAAGAATTCTGCGTTCCACACAAAATCAAGTCCATTAGATTTCTCAAGCCACGATTTTAAAGGGTCCAAAACCCAACAGTAAAATGGTAAAATTTTGAAACATTTCAACCAAGTAGTGAGATCAACTAAAAATGGAATCAAAGTGGGTGGGGATCCAATTCACAAGGGTAGGCTCAAGTAAGGTGAAGTTGGGGTGCAACTCGGACAGGCTGGATCAGGCCCTAAGTTTATTCAGGTTAGGGCCTGAATACAAATATAGATCACACTTACATCGAGCCTATGTGGGCGTAAATTATTTGAAGTTGAACTCGCTCCTAAAAAAAAATATGGGCCCATATGGGCCATTGGGTTCTTGGGGCCTCACTCAATTGAGTTCTATATTAACCACTACTGTTACTCTCTAACACTAAGCGCTAGTTGTACATCGTTTATTGTACAAAAGTTTTTTATTGAACTTAAGAATCAGAATTCTTTACATCACACAAATCATCATCATAGCCAACAATTCTATTACATCTATCACATTAATTAAGTTCTCAAGTAATTATTTTACTTTTAATCAACTTGTATAAAAGTTCAAACTAAAAAAAAATCCAAAACAAAAAGAACCTATAGGCTTCAAGTTCTATCACTTAAAATAATCAAATTAATTCCTCAAAATAGGGGAATAAGTTTGCTAAGAGATGAGGAGAAAAAACATGGTTAGGGTTGGTGTAGAGTTAGTGAGGAATTTTTAGATGATTGGGATTAAGTTTAGAATGAATCAATAGGATTTAATAGTACATAGACATTAAGATTTATTTTTTTTGAAAAGTATAGACATTAAGATTTTTAATTAATCATAATATATTATTTAAATCAATTACAAAATATAAAATGAATAATAGATATCAGGTCTTTGAGTTTAACTCGGGCTTTCGGATCAAGTTAATCCCTAAGAATGCAAGTTAATCCCTAAGAATGCAAGGGCCAGACTCACCCAATTTTAAGTCGGGCCCTGGCCTTTTGAAAATAAGTTCGAGTCTAGGTCCTACTTGAGTAGACACTGGCTCCGAATCACATCTGGTTGGGTTGGAGCAGGTTGGGCCCAACCCAATTTACACCCCTAGGAAGGAGTATTTGCGGGGCCTTGGTGGGCTGACAAATGCCTCCAAAATTTTGGAGCCCAATGGGCGACGGAGCCCACATCATATCAATTGGTGGTTACAAATTCAACATTTATCATGCAAACGTACACATGCAACTTCTTCACATCAGGTTGAACATTTGACTCTAACTGCAACTTTGACTAAATAATACTAATCTAAATCACCTATCTTAATAAGTCTTAAATTCAAACAGTGGGCTGACAATGGATGCAATGTATAGAGAAAAGAATGCATCATCAAGAAAGTTCAACCATCCAATCAATTATTTTTGAAATTTAGCATAAAACATCTAACAACCATTGGATTTCTAAAGATGGCCAATTGATCGAAGGGAAATTCCTAACATCCTTCATATAGCCTAAGTCTCATGAGTGAACAATTTTGATCACTTAAAAATGGGGTCATACGCTAAGATTTTAATTTATGTATATATAATCATTCCCCCACAAACGCATTTGCACCAAACTCCTGATGGGGCCATCTAGGACCACATGGAACAGTGGGTTTGAAAGGCCTTGGCTTCTAGATGGTGCCTATAAAATTTCATTTGATAAGAGAAGTCATATTTTTTAAGGCCTTCAACTTTATCTAATGGTAAAATTTTATTAGGTTAGATCAATGGGCTAAGTAAAATTGTCAAACTAGGTATAGGTGCAATTCAAAGTAGGTAGGTAGGTGTGGGGGAAGGATACATAGGGTCCAATGTGGGCCCCACAATCCACTGTTTGCACAAAACATAGAAAGCTAGGTTCCTTTAATCACAAACATTTACAAGTCACAGCTCCCATTCCCAATAGAGCTAATCAAATAAGTAGCATGGATCACAACACAATACAGATGGGATCACCATGACTTTTTGAATTGATCCTAGCCTCTTCATCTTCACCACACTTAACAAGCACTTGAAGCCAAAAGAAAGTAAGATCAGAAAATGACTTGAGGAGATTACACTTCTACCGAGGAAAAGAAATTGCCCATTCCAAATCGATAGCCCTTTCTCTACCCACTCATTATCAGGATAGTAAAGAGCCCTCAGAATACCAACATATAGATTTAATCCGAGATAGGTGGAAGGAAGGGCAAGGCACCATCTTTGCAACCAACAAAGTCTACAAGTCTATATAATAATTAATTCACAATCAGTATAACAGAAGTTCAGCCCTGAACACAACTGGAAGTGCCCAAGATCATGTGCAAATTCATGACCCTACACTCCACAGAAGAGGACAGTATCATCCACAAACTAGAGAAAAGAAAATGTAATCAATGGGAATGCAAAATCGTTGCACCATTTCTTCATCTTTCTTTTTCGAATGAAGACAGATTTATTAGATAGGAGAAAAACTACAGCCCATAAACAACTTAACCAAGTCTGCAACAAAACAGTTCAAAAACCCAGCCAATACAAGAACCCCAAACCCACCCACCCACCCCCCCCAACCCCCCCAACCCCCCACCCCACCCCCCGCATTTATTTGAACAATAACAAATAGTGAAATATCATTGTTTCTCCAAAAAAATGTTTAGTTTAGTGGCCTTAAACAAGATGAGAGAACTCACAATCCTACCCCCCAGATAAATGGGAAAAGGCTTCAATGATCATCACAATGATGATGACAATTACAAAGACAATAATGATGACAACAGGTTGAATAATGCATGACAAGCTAAATAGTTCAATAAATGTTATGCAGCTATACATCCACTGCTGATATTTCCCCACGTATCTTAATGGAGTTTTTAAGATCAGCAACAGATTCTGTAGAAAGTACAATTATATATCATACCTCATCCATTATAAGCATTGAGCAATCTTTTAGGACACAAACACCTTTCTTCGCAAGATCAAGAATTCTACCCGGTGTTCCAACAAGCAAATGTACAGGTTGGTATAAACGCATGATATCATCTTTTAAGCTGGTTCCTCCAGTTGTGACCATGACCTGTATATTTAAATGCTTCCCAAGCTCCTTACAAACTTGTGATGTTTGAAGAGCCAACTCTCGAGTGGGAACCAGTATTACAACTGCAAATAAAAAATGCGTGTGAAGCTCAACATTAATACACATGTAGGCAGTCCATAAGTGCCTGGAAAAAAAAAAGGGTATTCATGAATGGAATTATCACAGTAGCATGCTAAATAAAATTGGTTGCTTCACTAGAACCACCATTATATATCAACCAAGAAAAACGGACACCTAGCTCATAAGATGCAGTTTTTCTCTCTGACAAGAGCATATGATGCAATAAAGTTGGCCTTTAGAGTGGGATTTTATATATTTAAACATTGGAAAGATTGCAAACACTTCAGACAAATAGAATGCAGTCCACAGGTAAGTTAACAACCTTGAATGACATTATTGTCTTGGTCAATCTTTTCCAGTGCAGGAATGCAAAAAGCAGCCGTCTTCCCAGTTCCATTTTTCGCTCTAGCGAGAATGTCGCTGCCAGTTAAAGCGATTGGGATACTTTCTTCCTGAATAGGAGAAGGTCTTTCAAAACCCTTTTCATATATCCCCATAAGAAGTTCTCGTTTTAAAAAATAGTCTTCAAATTCATTTCCTTTGGTAGCAGTCACATCCTGCAAAGAAGAGAACATGGAGTAACTATAAAAGACAAAAAACTGGGTCAGTTTGATAGATCATTCAGGACAGAATGAGAATGGTTTTCATTCAGAATAGAAACAATACCTCCTCTTCAAACAGACTAAAAGGGGCACAAAAAACAAGAATGAAAGTCATTCTCAGACAACTTTTTCAAAACCATTCATTCTACCAAACACGCTAACTTTATCAAAACCATTCCCATTCTCAATGATCTTTATCAATCTAGATACCAGACATGACCTAAACGAAATGAGCCAAATAAGAATAAAACCAATCAGTTTCTCTCATACAAGTGATAAATAAACAGATGACACACCGGCCAGATCTTCCGTAAGCCATAAATAATAGACACAACTCAATAAGTGAAAGACTGGTGAATAAAATGGTTAATATATTAATTAAAAGAGACACCAGAGGTGCAAATACATAAGCAAAAAGTCACGAGCCCCTTTACAAATAGGGGTGTAAAATGTATGGCCTACTGAGAACCTAAAGTTGACCTAATCTAACACAATAATGATCAAGCCAGAATTACATAAATTTAATGATAAAAAGTCTAACGAAAATCAGAACCATCAAATATGGTAGACAATAAGCAATTTAAATGATACACAGCATTTACATGAAACCATCAACAATAGAATGAACTCCAATTACTTCAAGAGAAAAAATGCAATAGCAACCAATAACCAACATCTCAAATTACAAGAAAACAAGTCCTTCCACGATAGCATATTCAAGTTACAAAATGATTCACAACAGCAACTTCAAGAGTTCACAATAATCACCGTGAGCATGTTTATGTCAACTCATAATATATATAACAATGAATTAAAGTAAATTACAACTATAATTCATACCTCAGTCTTGTAACGTGCATCCTTTGGTGGAATCTTTAACTGCGCTTTCCAACCTTGAGAACTAAATGCAGTAGATAGGGAAAAAAAGAAGGTAATTCAAACTTAGAAGTGATATACATCATATACAAAATAAATCTCTAGTTTAATAACAATCAACTGGTAAACTAGCAGTTTCATTTGGTAAACAACAAAACACATAATGGAAAACAGGAGAATATGTCAAATAGGGAGAGAATTAGGGATCTGAATTTGGCTCGAAAGCACAAAGCATCCAACTTGATAAAAGGTAGGCTTGAGCACAAATTTTCAACCCAATTTATAATTGGCCTGGGCTTTTTAGGTAAAAAAATTAAATGATGTATAATAAAGTACAAAGCGCATGTTCGAGCATGAGATTAATTTAGACTTGTTATCTTTTCTTTATCCATCTTTTCTTCATCACTCAGTATTCGACTCCATATAGTATTGCCAGTCTAAGTATCTTTAAAAAAAATACGCCCCTCTAATCAATGTGGGACTCTTGAATTATATTTACTTTCCCCATCCAATGCCAATACTATTGGGTATATCAATACTCGGTGGTCCATATAAAAATATTAGCAAAAGTCCTGCCTAATCGGTTAAAGGCAGTTCTTCCTCATATTATTTCTCCAGTTCAGAGTGCATTTTTGAAAGGTAGGCAGATCATGGATTCAGTAGTTGTGGCCCATGAATGTGTCGATTCAAAATTCATATCCGGGGAAGAAGGTGTGGTGTCAAGTCAGGTACTCAAGTCAGGTACAGAGTATATTCAGGAGTTGAGATTTTATTCTGACTAGACAAATGGATCGGACATGTTCCTTTGGCATAATCATTTCCGGCTCTTTTCAACATTTCTACTAATAAACATGCATTGGTCAAAGATTGTTATGACATAGTCCATAATAAAGTTGTTTGGGGGCCAAAATTTCGTAAAGAGTTGGAAGATTGTTTGGTGGAGGGATAGCTATCTCTAATGCGTTTATTGGAGAACGTCTTTGTGATGGGTCACGGGCAGGATTGTCGGATTTGGGATGTTGATCAACAAGGTTATTTTTCAGTGCAAACTTTTTTGTCAAACACTTCTGACCAGACGTGAGATGCCTTCGATGCATTAAAAAGTTTGGATGGGTGTCCCCATTAAAAATGAAGATTTTTTGTTGGATTGTTGGCCTAAAGAAAATACTAACAATCGATAAAAAAAAAAAAATTGAATGATAAGCATTTTATTCATTCAAAGAATAGGGGAGACCTCCCGAAATACAATACATGGCTAAAACAAGCCAACCAACGCTTTACAGACTCCAAAGCAAAACAAACAACTGAAAGAAGGATACAGATGAAATAAAGCATGGCAGATACAGAGCCAAAAAACACTTTACAGACACCCAGAGTAGACCAAATCTAAGAAGGAAACAAAGGAGGACACAGGCACAACTACCACAAATCGACTTTCTTCTTGATACTGCTCCAAACTGATTTACAAATCAGCTAATAGACAAGTAGACTTCTGGGTTCTCAATTTTGATCAGTATTTTCTGCTTCTGCTGTCTTGAGGCACAAATATGCTGAATTTTGAAGCTACTCCAAAAACTACCCGGACATAAAGATAGAGCTGCTCAAGAGATCCTTCTATTACTAACAGATCCTACATTTAAGCTTGAAACTTTCAGGTTCTGCAACATATCTAGACAGAGCTCTGAAAACTGGGATGAGCCTCAAAGGGAAAGGGGATAGGCAGATAGCTCTCAGCAGTCATTTAAAAAACTACTGTGTCATCCAAACTGCAATGGAACTCAATCAAAGAATGCTTTCTTCAAATGATATGAATGGGAGGACCCAAGACGTGTTGCATAACACTTGCTGTTGTTTCTGCCTTCAACTTTTTAATCCAGAACTTAAAAATTCTCCCAGGGGGTGAAATGTACCATGAATTGAACTTGGAAAGACAAGCTAGGATGACTCTTATGTGGATCTTCCATCTCCAGTCAGTCCCTTCAGGATGGAAAATGCCCCTTATGAGATGTTGATCTTCAATAACAATTAAAATGGAACTTGGCTTATATCCATTGGATGCGGAGTAAGTGGATCATCTTTTACTACATGGTCATTACTCTTATCAAATATGGATGCACTTCTTCCAATTATTGGATATTGCTTATTGCATTCTCGATCATGATGTCAGTTGTTTAATGAAGAGATAATATTCTCAAGTAGTTCTTTCCATCGGAATTTATGGTCTACGACCATTATGAGTATCATATGGTCTATTTGGATGGAAAGAAATAAAAGCGTTTTTCAGGGACATAAATGTCCAATCATGCATATGTTGGACATTATAAACTTCGAACTACATGGTGGATGGTGGGGTCGTTAAAGTATAAAGGGGTGTCAATCACAGAAGTTTGCCGGGATTGGGCATCAGTGGACGTCACTATGCACCGTATTATTACTCGGCCTCAAGTACATTTGTCTCCTCCCGATGCTAGGCTTCTCAAATTAAATTTTGATGGCAGCTGCTTGCCTGAGAATGGTTAGGCAAGCTATGGTGGTGTCATCCATACCGAAGTTGGCTCATTCGTCCTTTCATTTGATAGTTCAACTCCTAATGGTTCTGTGAACGAAGCAAAATTATTTCCTTTATGGAGAGGAATTACGGTGTTGGAGGCGTTAGGAGTTCGCGGGAGTCTTGTGGAGGGTGATTGAAAGATAGTGGTGGAATGGGCGTTGGGCTCTCCATGCCCATGGAAATTTCTGGATAAAATAGAGAAAATTCAGCACATTACGTCTAATTCTGATTTCAAGATTGCTTGGGTTCCACGATCAGCTAACTCGACTGCTGTTGGAATAATTAGAATTATTATGTAATTAGGATTATTAATTTGGGTTAATCACTAATTAAGAGATGTATTTGGTTTAGAATTAGTTTAGAGTTTAAGTTTAATTGTGATAGCCCTAGGGTCGGCTAAAGGCTATAAATACATGTAATAGCTTATAATTCAATACAATACTCAGTTTATTATTTTCTATAAGGTATCAAAGCAGATACGATCCTATTGAGTGAGTCTTCAATAAAGACGCATCTTCTTCTCTCTCTCTGCTAGAGAGATACATCGGCAAAGGGGGGGAGGGGCATCTCAGATACCAAATCTACTATTCATTTTGCCCTTCGTTCGTCTCGATCTTCTAAGACAACTCTGCAACAGTTGTTTGGTGGTTGTGGTTCCAGTTACTATCAGCGCTGGTTCCACTTGCTTCGTCGTTGAACATTGGGGCTCCTGTATTTTACAGTGACACAAATCTGCAACAAACAAACAAAGATGTTGTTGTCGACCAAGCCCCAATCTCAGTTCCATCCGCATGCAGGTGCCTCCACCTGCCATTCTTGGACCTTGCTTTTGCCCATTAGTGCGCAAGAGGTTCAGATCTGGTTCTCATAATCAGATCCTTGTCTGTGCTCCGTCTTCATCAGCACAGATCACACAAATCCTTGTGGAAATCAATCTGCCCTTTTGCGTGGTGATCTGAGAGAGAGGGAAACAGAAGATCTCAAAGCTCAATGAAGAGATAGGCCGGTACTCGATACTCTATTTCTCCGGCGGAAGTGGGCAACAAGATGGGCTGCGAGAGAGGCAGATCTGAAAACGGGGCTTTGTTCGAGCACCAACTAGTGAACGAGTCCTGCGCAGATCTAGCAAACAAAGGGGCGATCTGCTCTGAACGGATTCCAATTTGCAGCCTCACCTCCGTGACCAAATTTGGCCGGACGTGCCCCGATCTGCTTTGGCTGTTTCTTCTCCCGCTACAAACTGTCGTTGCCGCCACTCTTTCCCTCGCGCACCAACGCTCTGTTCATTTGCAGCCCCTTCTGCTCCGTTCGCAGATCTTTTAGATCTGGTTTGCAGTGTTTTCTAGACTTTGTTTTTCAGATCTGTCTTGCTGCCATCTATTGCTGTTTGTTCTGCGTCTTCTTCTGCTACAAAGGAAAAAACTGATTGAACTTCCATGCATTGAGACATCAAATTGGGTACCATTCCTCCATGCTGTGCTGACCCTGATTTAAAACATGTGGCAATGTCATCCAGCTTGGCATCTACCATACAGAATCTTGATGACCTTTCAATTGATTTTCCAAGTGAGCCTCCTTCTGGATTTACTGGAGAACAGAGCACCTTCCTCCTTGATGAGGAGCTTGAGTTGGAGCAGGCCACTCTTGAAGGAGAGCAACCATCATCCAACAGAAGGGTTGATAATGAAGATGATGAATCAATTGTCACTAACCAAGCTGTGCATAGACTTGTAATTGTTATCCAGATCCGTCGGCTTCTCTGTCTTTTTTGTGACATCGTCTTTGTGCAGGCCATTGAAGGGAAGTTCTGCTCTGCCTACTTTAAGCCAGGATCAGTAGGTGTTTGCACTATTCTCCTAGATCGTTCATGTTCAAGGAAATATCGCTTGGAACTTTGCATATCTCCTGAGTTCACCTCAGACCCAATTAAATATTTGAGCTTTTGCATCAGAGTAAGGTTAGAGGTTCTTCAATCTTGTCAACCTGGTGCGTTGATGGTGCTCTTGCCCGGTGTTTTTGTTGTTTCTTCTCGCCACGATCTGTAAGATCTGTGCCAAGAAGAAAGGGAGAGAGCCGAAGAAAGGGACACAACTTACCCTTCTCCTCCTAATTTGCTACCATTCGAGCACGACTTGTTTTGCCGTTTCTCCAATATGAGACGGTCTGTTTAGCCGAAGAAAGGGACGCAACTTGCCATTCTCCTCCTACTTTGCTACCATTCGAGCACGCCTTGTTTTTTCATTTCTCCAATATGACACGGCTTGTTTTGGACACTTGTCCATTTGTCGTGGAATTCATCCACATTAGTTGAAGGACTCTGATTTGTCCTCTCTCTTTGCTGGCCTTTATGGCTTCAACCTTTATTATTTGGAGAACTTTGATTCGTCCCCTCTGTTTGCTGACCTTTCCGATCTGATTGATCGATGTGATGGTTTCAACCTTTTTTGGCATTTACTATGCCTTTGTCTTTCAGGCCATTCGTCACCTGTATTTATCGCATATTGCGATCATTGTTTTGCCTAACAACCGTCTTACGGCCATTGCCGTCGTTCGTGCATCTTTCTCTGTTTTAGGCTTCCATCGATATTCGCCGCATGTTATTTTGCAGTCAGTCAAGGCGTTGCCACTTCAAAAAAATTTGCAAGCAATCAGTTTGTTGCCAACAAATCTTCGTGGCCCGTCGGTGGGCCGCTTTTCCAGTTCATCTGCCGTTTCTTCACGTTCCAACCTTCGTGTTCATCCACGCTTCAGCTTGCGAGGCTTGTTGGAATAATTAGAATTATTATATAATTAGGATTATTAGTTTGGGTTAATCTCTAATTAAAATGTGTACTTGGTTTAGAATTAGTTTAGAGTTTAAGTTTGATTGTGATAGCCTTAGGGTCGGCTATAGGCTATAAATACATGTAATAGCTTAGAGTTCAATACAATACTCAGTTTATTATTTTCTACGGTTGCCGATGAGATGGCCTGTCAAGGGTTGCATTTGACAATGGAAATTGTAAACAGATACTAGTTTCTTGTTTGGATTTGTTCTATCCTTTTGGGGGGCTATTCATAGCTTTTTTTTGGTTCTTTTTGTTTGTACTTTATTTTGTATTTAAAAGTAACGTAAATAAAGTTACCTTTAAAAAAACTGTTTGTTTGTTTAGCTAATATTGTTCCACTTGAGGTTTAATACTAAAGAGTTACTTACTTAAATTCTAATCATGCATTGTGAAATGAGTTTATTTCTAATGCAAATTTATGGACAAATTTTTTTTATTTGATGTTCGTAATCTTCTATTTTCTTTACATCACCAAATTCATTGTCAAATTTCACTTGGTGCGCAGGATTTTCTCTTATATTTAAAGTTCAATCTGTATTTTTGTCTTCATTTTATATAAGGATGCTCCTTTTTGGAACTAATGTAAACAACAGCTCCCTTCAACGTTCTATAGGGTACATGGTCTTAAAATTCCTCCTATAATCGTGTTTATCATTCAATACTTAAATCATTGTCAAAAGTGCATCCACAAACTACCAGAAGCCTCACACTAATGAAAAAATACTTATAACACTTGATCTACAAAAGGGATTGTGAAATTTTACAAAAAAGAATAAAAATAAAAGAAAATGAAACAAATTTCTTTTACCTGGGATCGACACCATCCGACTGTACTAGTGCCTTCTCTGCTTCACTGGCCAGCATCTATGCCCATTGGGTTCCTTCTCACCATTGCTGCTGCTGATTTTGCAGAGAATTCCTTTGCACGTACTGATGCTGAGGGTTTCTTCCCTGGAAACTGGAATTGGGGTTAAGGTTTCCACCGCGACCGTTGCCAATACCAGGTGGATACCGGCCTCGAGGATTCATCACAGGAAATCGAGAAATGAAAAGTAAGCGCTCCCTAATTCGTGAGTTCTACAGCAGGGAAGTGATCTCCAACAGAAAAATGGAGAAATAAGGCAAAATCTATGAAAATTTACTGCGTTTTTTCGCAGATAGGAAGATAAATCAAGGCCCCAAAAAAATTGGATCGGAAGAAACCGATGTTCGGAAGGAAAACAAGGGATCTAAGGGGATTGACCGGAGAAAGAGATGGAAATAAGTCATTTTGGTGAGGATCGGAAGCTCTTCTTGGTGCGAATCTTGGTTGCAGAGAGAGAAAATGCGTTCTAGGGCATGCAAGGAACAAACGGCAAAGTTACTGAAATGCCCATTTCAAAATCATATCGCCGAAATCCGCCTCGATTACAGGAATCTTGAGTCTAAATGGGCCGGGTACGTTTCTCTTGGACTCTCTTAATGGACCTAGGAGTTAGGACCCTAATTCAATTCGAAATCTCGGGATTTTCATGGCTGAGATGTCTCGCTAGATACATATAGTATTGGTGAGAGATAAAAAAGTTTGTCCAAATATTAGTCGATTTTTATTTTTTATTTTAAAAAAATAAACATCGATGTGGGTCCGGTCGATATCTCGGCCAATATTTGTCCGATACGGGTAAATATCGGCCTAGATATCAGCCGATATATGAAATATTGGTCGATATTTATATTTTTAATTTTTTTTAAAAACAACGTCTTATATTTTTTTAAATGAATGTTTTCAAAAAAAAAAATTGAGATTTTAAAAAAAAAAATGAGGAGAGAGAAAAATCTCGAACTCGATATCGTCCGAGATCAAATATAGAGCCGAATTTTCGACTCCTGACTCGGACTAAGACTCAGATTGCAATTATGGAACCTGTGCTCGTATCAGGGCCCATCTGAGTTTAAATTATTTATAATCAGGCTCGACCCCTGAATGGCGTCTACAATTTTGGAATTAATTTAATTTTAAATCATTTGTTGTCATTATTCTATAACATCAAACCGTAGTTGTTCACTATTTACTGCCTACAACATTTTGATAGAATTTTTCATTTGAATAAAAAAATTATTATATAAATTCTTTATAAATATTAGTCTTATTAGATCTATCTAAAGTTATTATTTCACTTTTAATAAGCTCATCATATATAAATTAAAACAAATAAATTCCAAAAAGAAATTATAGACTTTACCTTCTATCATTCAAAATAATTAAATCAGTTCCTCAAAATTAGGGGAAAATCCGACCCGCATGACTCAACTCGAGAAACCGGTATGTATTTTTATATCTCGGGTGGGGTCAAGTTAGGAAAAAAACAGTATGAAATTTGGATTGGGTTGGTTTGAGAAGTTTAACATCAACTCGACCTGACCCGAATGCACTACATTATAAAACAACACTTGGATTGAGTCGGATTAAAAATTCAAATTGGGTCGGGTTGAATAATTTCGATCAACAATTTGAATCAAGTCATATCGAATTTAATAAATTTTAACATGGTTAAATTGAATTTATTAAAAATCAACCTAATATGAATTAGTTTCAGTACCTACTCATTTTCATCATGACCACAAGTTTTAATAGGTAATGCCAAACACCCTCAGGTATCTTCAGTTCCATCTATCCGATGTGATGTTTAAACTAATGAGCCATTTTTATATCTCTTTCTTCTTATGCCTCTATTCTCAACCAGATGGACATAAATGTATAATTTTTATTATTTTTAATTTTTCTGTTTTGCAATAAATTAAATTATAAAATACTCCAATCAGACAAGTTCACTGAGTGGCTATGCTCCTTTTTCTCTAGAATGCCACTGATCCCATGTTTCATTTACCTTTTATTTATTTATTTAACTTGGGCATGTGACACAAATCCCTCTGTCTATCAAGTTCTTAGTTTCCTATTTGACTGTGTTTAAACTTACTCTAATGATAATTATATTTGAATCCAATTTAGATTATCTAGTTCTACAGCATAGAAGATCCTTACGTGAATTGATCACTTGTCAATTCAAACACCCTCTATTTAAACACTACATGTTTTGAGTCTGAAAGTGATCTAAGTCCAATGCAAAGTTATGTGGATATTTTTGAGCTCAAAACGGATAATATTATAGTGGGTTGAAACGAATCATGACACTACAGTACTAGAAGATCAAATTCTTCTTTAATGACGGGTTATGGCGGCAAGAAGTATGTAAAACATGTGGGAATAAAGATTATTCTAACGTATATGAAATGGTCAATTTCATTGGATTGTCATTGTTAGATTAAAAAGTTGGCTCTTGCTGTTACATTCACATCATAAGTGCTTCCACCACAGGTTTTCATCAGCCCAAATCTAGCTTGCGGCCCACCCGAATCTAACTTCAACAAAGGGATTCAAACATAGCTTAAAGCCCGTCAAGTCGGGCTTGATCAGTTTGAACCTATTTATCTAAATGGATAGACTTGGGCTTTTGTTTAGAACTTGTCATAACCAACGGACTTTTTGGCTCGTTTAATTTATTAAATAATAGTATTTTAGTAGTACATGTATTATATTATCGTGTAAAATACTTATATAACATAACAACAGTAGACCTTTCTCTTTTTTCTTTTTTTTTCTCCTTTGTTATTTATTTTTAATGATCGAAAGTGTTCAGACGTCTGATATTAAATCGGCATACTCTGATCTTCATTCAAAAAATCTTGCTTATTCTCCTTCAGTTTGGTCATCCTCTTCATTACCTGCTGTTATGTGAGGATTTGACTTCTCTAATTAACAAGTCCACTATTAAATTTTGGTCATTCAATGGCCATATTTGTGCCATCAGGGCCTCATCAAGTTTTTCGGCCCTGATTGTCCAACGATTGCCTGTATTGGAGATAACCATGCTCAGTATATTACCGAACCTTATACTCTTGGGGGTTCAGATATTTTCTCACAGGTTTCTGTTGACCTATATCACTAATTTGGTCCTGTATGTGGGGTTGTTTTGGGCCTTTGTCGGGTTGTGGGCATATTGTAATTCTTTTGGGCTTTCCCCCATCTTTTAAATGAATTCTTACCCGCCATTCAAAAAAAAGAAAAAGTGTTCACACGTTTAACTCGTAAGGGACTTTACCTTACTAAATCTTTCGAAGCATGTCCACACTTCCCTACACACACGTACCGAGTCCAAACGATGAGGAGTAACGTCATGGGGAGTTGAACGTGAATCAAACTCAAGACTTTCCTTGACGGAGAGAGCTTCTTGACCACCAGACTAACTCCCCCTGAATTCCCTTTTATTCCTTTTTTTCTTCCTCATGTCAACGGTGACAATGCCGCGTTGGCTATGAAAGATCATCGGTATTCGATTGTGCGCATTCTTTCTCTCTCTCTTGGTCTCACTAATGGCCATGGCTATCTATCGTAGATGATCATGGCCCTCTCTTGCTGTCCGTGACTCTACTTTTGTGTCTCCTCTATTTTAAGTTTTAATACATTTAAAAATTAAGTGAAAAATATGATGATTAGGATATATGATTCTCTTATGTGCAATTTTTTTTTAAGTAAGACATCCAACCAAACTATGCGAATTAGATTTCAGATTTGTCTAGATCAAATTGTTATAATAGCAAGTCTAATTTTTCTAAATTTTCAACAGCTAATTTCTCTCTCTGCCTTGCTCATAATTTTTGATAAATTGTAGAACTTTTTCATGATTGTCAATCTTTCTAAGTTAAAAACCTTAACATCTTTGAGTAGTATGTTAATTATTAGCAATTCGAACATAAATAGAAGCCATCTTTGTATTAAAACAACATAAATTTATATGTATTTTCATTGCAAACACTTGTTTTCTTTCCAATCCTACATTCTCATTACTTAAATATTGAAGCCTAATGTTCATTTAAGCGGAAACAAGTATAAGCCATCAAAAATTAATATCTATATATTTTCATTTATAAAAACTCAAAGAAAAAAAAATCAAACATATAGCCATATTGGTCCAAACAAATTATATAAAGGTTTTGATGTTCACATAAGTGGTCGATGGGTCACTTTTTAGTGGGTCTCAATTGTCAATGTGCAATATTTTATAAATTGAGATTTTTGTTTTAGTAAAGGGTAGTGATCCTCTGATGGGAGGTTTGTTTAACGAGACACGAGAATTAGTGGATTCTCGATTTTACCCTTCGCATGAACAATAAAATCGAACATTTCGCATGATCTGTAAAATTTCGCCTAGCCGATTTACTGTTCATGCAAATTTTTTGCTAGCCGATTGACTGTTCATGCGGATTTTGGCGAGCCGATGTTACTGTTCATGCGAATTTCGGCAAGCTGATTTACTATTCATGTAAATTTCGGTGAGCCGATTTACTGTTCATGCGAAGGATTGGTGAGCTGATTTTACTCTTCATCTGAAGGGTAAAATCGAGAATCAACTAATTCTTGTGTCTGGTTATACAAAAAACCCATGGGAAGATCGCTAACCTTAGTAAAACTTTGGATTCTAAGTTTTATTAATCCTATTTAGTTGACAGAATTTTTAGGGATATATGTTTAGAGATTTTTTTATGTAAAGAAACTATAATATTATAAACAGGAGAATTAGGGAGCACTTACACACACCTGGAAAATCTGCCTCTACACACCCGAAATCGGATTTTTGGGTGAAATTACGATTTTATCCCCGCATTTCCATTCATTCGAATGAATGCCCAGTTCATTTTTTATTCACTCGAATGAATGGGCTGAACAGTAACACGGAATACTGTTCAGCCCATTCATTCGTATACGCTGAATTTTGACATTCATTCGAATGAATGCCCAGTTCATTTTGGCATTCATTCGAATAAATGCCCAGTTCATTTCGCATTCATTAGAATGAATGGGCTGGACAGTAACACGGAATACTGTTCAGCCCGTTCATTCGATTAATTCATATATACAGTATTCATTCGAATGAATCCATCAGCGTATACGAATGAATGTTCATTCGAATGAATGGGCTGAACAGTATTCCGTGTTACTATTCAGCCCATTCATTCGAATGAATAAAAAATGAAATGGGCATTCATTCGAATGAATGGAAACGCGGGGGTAAAATCGTAATTTCACCTGAAAATCCGATTTCGGGTGTGTAGAGGCAGTTTTTCCGAGTGTGTGTAAGTGCTCCCGGAGAATTACGAGTGCTCTCTCTACTCACAATACAAGTCTTGTAAATCCTATCACATTCATGCATAAGATTAAGAAGAAGAAAGAGAAAATTCGTAGCTATTTTCAGATTCCCATTTTATGTCAGTGATTTGTTTCATCAATCGAAAGGGTTTCAAAGTGTTTATCAACTTCAAGGTTTCAATTAGTCATCGATATGACTCAAAGTTTACAAATTGTTGTTTGATTATTGATATTTAATTCAAGTAAGTTTGATAAAAAAAAGAAAAGATGTATTAAGATCTAACATTTGAAATACGGTCATATACAGTTCAAAAATCAAGTATTAAAATTATATTATATAAATTTGGGTACAAATCCAAGTTTATAGAGCTATAATTAAGCCACTGTCACAAAAACTCAGTGATTTCATTCGTAAATGTTCCTTTCAATTACTTAAAGTAATTCTATTACTTAAAGCTTTTTAAATTAATAACTGATCACCTGCAAATGGACTTAATCTGTGTCCTTGGTGCATACTCCTATGTAAATCTTAACTTAGCTTTATATGGTCTGATGGGAAACTTGACAGAAAAAAAAAAAAGTAGTTTTAAAAAATAATAATTTAATATAAAAATAAAAGAAAATCAAATTATATTACTAGTGAATGTTGTCTTGAAGATATATTTCACCCCATTCAAACCAATTTTTAGATGTACAAGGTTGCAGGCCATTGCCAACCCAATATCCCTGAGACTCCCGACTTACATGGTTCAGATATACTCCACTTTGATGCACTCAGGTTAACATAAGTAATTCATAATGTTATTGCTCTGATTTACCTTGATTTTTGTTGGGATACGAACAATAGTCCCACATCGATTGTGAGGGGGAAGTTAGGAACTTATATAGGATTAGGTCATTCCACCTATCAAGCTAGTCTTTTGAACTGAAAACCCGATCCTAACAATGGTATCAGAGATAGAGCCCAAGCCAACGATGAATCCCTTAGTTGAATGGGAGGGTCGGTGACGTTTATCTATCGGAGAACCTCGTTTGAGGGAGAGATTGTTGAGTACGAACGAATCCCACATTGGTGAGAGGGAAAGAAAAAGAGGGAGTTATATAGGGCTGGGGATCTCCACCTATCAGACTAGTCTTTTGGGCTGGAGGTTTAGTCCCAACAAGTGGCATCGTAGCTAGGTTCCCAAACTACATCATGTAGGCTCAGGGATCGCCTAGCTAAATGAGATGGTTGGTGATGTTCTATCCACCGAAGAGTCTCTTTTAAAAAAGAAATTGTTGAGGTGCGAACGAGAGTCCCAGGACTCCCTTTAATTTGTCTTCTTGCAGAAAGAAGATGCAGAAATTTTATGTTAAAAAAAAACTTGCTAAGGTTACCCTTAAATAAAAGGGTCCAAGATAACGTCAACAACCACCTACTTTGACCTCCTTAAAAACCTAACGTGCAACGTTAGGAAAGCAAACTCCCACGGGTAAAGAACAATTTAAGTCTTGCAATGGATAAGGACGAAGAAGAAAAAATGTTCTACACTGGTTAAAAGTTAACACATTGGATAGTAAAGCATCAAGGACTTAGACTTGGCAAGCATCATTTAGGGCCCAAACATATTGGGCCTAAGCCCATGACCATTGAGGCATAACTCACTAAGGCCCAAGTACAGAAATAAAGCAAATTGTGGAACTGATGTGCTTATGAATGAGTATCTAATAATTTCAACTTTTCATAATGGTATATGTAATATTACTGGAGCATTTGAAACTCAAAAAAGAAAAGAAAAAAAGTTGAAAGGAAACTAGTGTAAAGAGCCACTTAAAATGCTCCATTTGAATTCAAAAATCACAAACGCAAAATAATTCATGTACTTTTGAATGTAATCACCTTCAAAAACTACATATCAGCTAACAAATATGAAGTTATTGGATAGTGATAAAAATAGAAATCGGTCTTTTCATTTTATTCACTTGTCATAATTTAAGTGATAATTAAGTATTTTGTATCCCTTATCGTAAAAATAATAATATCTTTCAATCATTTAGAAAGATTTTTACCATTGAAATGTACATTAGTGTTGTTTAAAGTGATGAAGTAAGATATTTTTCTTACTCCAATAATATATGTGGTCATGGCACAAACTAAAAAAGTACAAACTGCTCAAGAACACTACCCACAAATTCTTTCTGGGGTTTGGTAAAGGTCTCATTAAGAGACCAACAGTGATTCAAATAGGAAAGATTGGATTGTATGGAAATCTTAGAACCTTTCCAATCAAAATCATATGCATGCATATATCACAATTTCAATACCAAACCCTAAACAATACCAAAGCATGCCTTTAATATATTGAAGCAAAATCTTTTATAATAATATTGAAAATTCAAACAAGACTTCTATTATATATTGTCAACATCGACGCATTGGATAGTCAAGGGCTTGAAGATTTGGAAGAAGAAGAATTTTCTTCTATAATATATTTGGGTTTTGGCTATGAATGCTTTGAACCTTCTCAAACATAAAATAATAAATCAAGCTCTATTTCATGCATATTATATCCGAATTTAATTCTTTTTCTTTATATTTGAAACACTTGAAAAAGGCATTAGGATTGAACATTTTCAATTTCTTATAGAAATTAAAGTAAAGACTTGTAAAAGGAAAAATACAAATCATATTGATAAAAATTGAAAGATTTTGTTCTAAAACGTATATAAGAACCACCAACACTATTTATCCTCTCCTTCATCACATAAACACATAGACAAAGCATATAAAGATGATTACATTCATTATACATAGATAGATAAGCTGCGTTTGTTTCACGGGTAATGGAGGATAAACGAGGGTAATTGGTAACCAAAGGGTAAGGGTAAAATCTCATATTCGTAAAGGTTGCCCTAGTCAAAAGTAACTCTGCAAATTTACCCCTCATTCAAACGCAGCCGAAGTGATGATCATGTTAGACAGTGGAAGCGGCGATGTTGGCCATATCCTCGGGGACGAAAGCAAGGAAAGCAAGAACGGCCATCATTCGATGGGGAGGAGGAGGAAAAACCAAGGGCGGTGGAGGCAAAGGTGGCAGAACCAGCGGTAGAAAGAGCAGCAAAGCTGATAACACCAACAGCATGGATACCGACACCAACCATCGAACCATCAAACTCGATCCAAATCGAAACCCGACTCGATGACGATGAAGAAGATGAAGAAAGGGATGATTACAGATCATTTTTCTTCCAAACCCCTCTCCAATTTGATTGCTAATCTTTGCAAAAACTGTCTACACCTTGAAACAGCCGTCATTATAACTCTGAATTGCTGCATGAGTTGGCCATGGAATGATTCACGAGTTTTGTGTATTACTATATTTCAGTGCAAAGAACCTGTCCGTGTTTCGTGTTTGGCTCTTGCCTTATATTACTTTGGGGAGTTTGTGTGTGATTCCACTACTTTTTTTTGTTATACTGGCGAGAATGCTTTTCAAACGTGAGTTGGCTTGTGAGCAATTTAAGGCGGCTTAAGGATTGATTGGCTTTGGCTTTTATACGTATAAAGTCTAAGTTTAGGTTGATTTGAGTAAGATTGAGTTTAAATTTCATATAGTTAGATGTGTTGCATATTATATATATTAATAGACGATTTAGTTGGATTTATTCATTTTATAATACTTGGTCTATCTATTTGTAAACGAATTTAGATTGAGTTGGGTCATCTATTAAACAGGTCAAGTCAGATTATTTAGTAAAATGGGTCAGGTAAATTTATTGGATCAGATTAGATTTTGTGAAGTTTAATGAGAATTATATATGTATATCAAGTGAGACTAAAATTCTCTTAATGCTCTTCTTATATGAAATTTATAAGTGTTCATTAAATGAATATTTACAGTTAATTTATTAAATGATTGACGTACTTTTATCCAGAATGATTATCCACTCTAAAGATTTTCAATTGAATATGAACAAAATTGCCTCGATTCAATTAGAAGCTATATTTTAAGCTTTTCAAGTTTCCATAACTTCAATTTTGCATCTCATATAGGGCCTTAACTTTGCTTCAATAGGTATTTTGAATGGATTCTTTCTTTCATGAACATAATATTAGAAAAAAGTCACAATGACCTAATATAGAATCCATTTGTATTTCACTCTATTTGGTAGTCTACTAAAAGATTTTCAATAAATATAGAATTCCATAAAAATCACGCAATCCAATCTTAAAATAATATTTTTTAAACTCTTATAAATGATTTTAAATTAGTTTTTGGATCTTTAATATTCTTAGGTACACTTATTAGTAATAACATGATAATAAATATTTACACTTTATATGAGGCCTACTTTGGTCTGATGTTAATTTGTAGAAATACATATAAATATAAATTAAAGTTTAAAAATATATAAATTTAAACAAAATTATATTTTGATATAATGTTTATATATTTTATGCGTGTTATAGAGTATATAATCTAATTTTAATATTCTATTTAATTCAATGAAAGAGGTGTAATATCTTTCAATGATATTGTATAGAGCCACGTGCAAGACATGTATTTACATTTATATATTAAATAATGCTTCTATATCCAAATCAGGGTAGGATTCATGTATTCAGACCTGAATATGAATATTAGAAGAGTTCTAGATAATTTTATACAATTAAGATCGTGTTTTAAATGTAAGAAGGAAGCTTAAAGTTAATTACCAGCCTGACTTGGACTCTTTTACACTTATTTACCATTATAAAAGTCAAAAGAGGTCTTTTTGTCCCCACATACACCATTTCTTTGATATATACATTTCTTTTTTTAATTTATATGTGGAAACCGCATGACACCAGCGTAAAACCCTAGCCCACTATCTCTATGGCACACCAAGATTAGGCTATGGAGGCTCAAACTCATAACCTTCCACTTCCTGATATATACATTTATGACTTACCATTCTCTTTTTTTTTTTTTTAATTCTTCTCACAATTCTAAAGCAAATTTGTGTATGAATTGCATTTTGTTGAGAGAGGATATTTGGTAAATAAAAATCTCTCAAGCAGCCTCGTGATTTAATCTTATGCTTTTGCATATTTTAGATTTTAGTGTGAGATTTCTAAAAAAAATTAAACATATTTATATGATACATTAATAAACAAATGATAAGAAAGCCTCTGTAGACTAATCTTGTGTCAATTTTGGTCTAATTAAATTTTTTTCGCCTCCTGATGTAAAGGATATCAAATAGATGGTCAATAATACTTAATCAACTAAATACTTTTATATATTTGATTGAGTGGTTGAAAACTTGAAGTGAATTTATTTTTTCATAGCCCTTACCTTAACTAAAAAAAGAGACTTTTCAATGACAAAATTGAATAATATCAATTTAATCAACAATGGAGGTTAAAGAGGATCTTGTAGAATTTCAAAATAAGCAATAGTTATGTAAGGTACATATCCCATTTCCACTGTGTGTGAAATATTTTACTTAGAAAAAGACAAGCAATATGTGGAGTTTGTCTAAGAAAAATGAAAAGATTAGGATACGGGAGTAGCTCAACTGGTAGACACTTTGGCTCAGAAATCAGAAGTCATATATTTGTATTCCGTAGTCACTTGATGCTCATGGCTTGCAGACGGCTGTGTGTATCTGAAGTTTTATCCAATGCATTTGCATTCAAGAAGAAGTGGGGATGTTGAGTTTCTTTGGTATAAAAGAAAACATAAAAGAGAGATTAGGATACAATATAGAGCAAGGAGTACTTCTCATCCTAATTGCATCATAGAGCCCTTCTTGCCTGTTAATCTCAATATATAATTTAGGTGAAATTATGCAAACTTATGGACCCAAAATCTATTATATATGAAAATTATATAATTGTGATTGATTTTGATGGAGATATTTTGACAAATTGAGTCCATTTGAGGTAAAGCAAGAGTGACCCTCTAATTTTTTTTATTAAACATAATATCACCCTTCCCAAGTATGTGTTGCCACTAATAGAACATTTATATATATATAACTAACATTATAAATAAATTTGCTTCACAAATTAGAAAACGTTTCAAAATTGAAAATCCAATTTTTTTGAGTTGGCTTGTTCAAATATTGAGATGTCTCAAGAAAATGTAATTTCTCTTGTTTTTTAAATTTACATCTGGAAAATCGTAGAAAATCAAAGGTAAAATCCTACTGGAAGTGTCCTAGCTCGAACCTCACACCTCCCTTGTTGCTGAGAAGGCGAAAGCACTAAAGCCAGCCCTAATTTATTGAGTGATTCAATTATAAAATGACAATGGCTGAATTTTCTATTTCTCCAAACAAACAGCACTGTTGCTAAGAAGATCGGATCTTAGACACTACCTTGATACATGGACATAACATAATTTTGTACGGTGTTTTGAGAGTTTGATAAAATTAATAAAGTGTAAATTGTAAAATATTGATGACATCGAAAAGAATGTCCAACTCAAAACAGTTTTATAAAGAATTTTTTTTGTAGAGTCCATCTATGATCATGAGATTGAGTAAGTTTCACTCGTGTATATAAATTTATGTTAGTATTTAAAAATAGAAAAGTTTTGTAGAAAATTTGTAAAGTAGAAAAAGATTATTTAGTGCAGGGGTTAAAAATTCGGTGGGCTGATTTGGCTGGTTCAGATTTTTTCTCTAGGATTTTTTCTTTTAAAAAATTCTGAAAAAATTATAGAAAATCAAGAAAAGTCTAGGCGTCGATATGCAATTTTATCATTAAGTAACAGTCATTTACATATTCAAATGTTGTTTTAATTTACGAAATTGAGATTTTGAAATGTTTTTAAATAATAGAAAAATACCAAAGAACATTTAGGGATATGAGGAAATATTTCTAGTAATTTTATGTAAATTTATTAACTTAAAAAACAACACATAGTCACTTCGATATATTTTTACGCTATCATGTTTAAAAGTTTTGGTGTCCTGATGGGTTGATTTAAAAAAATTAGATAAATTAATATATTATTATGGATACTATTAAATAGTCTGAAATTCATTTATTGAATAATCATAGTCATTTATTTTTTTTCAAATTTAATCGATCTAATGATGAGAATGAATAAATAGATATAAAATAAATTGAATTTAAATTTAAAAGAAAAAGCAATAATTTTAATGATTTGATTTTATTATAAAGTAGGCCTCATAGGTGTCTGTATACGTGACTGTATAAAACGTGGGACTGTTTGCTAGTTTTTATACTTAAAATGCAAGGGAAAATAATTATAATGGACCTACGTACCTAACCTTCCTTTTCATATTGTCTTGAGTCAAAATCCGATCGTACGTGCTTAATAGTATATATATAGGGTTAGGATTTTTTTTTTTTTACAAAAATCACCAATATCGACTGATATCGACGATATATATTGGATATCGGCCGAGATTATTACCTTTTTATATATATATGAAATGTGAAAACCCTCCGATCCCACTTTATGATGATCAATGGTAAAACTCTGGATAGATGGCACCACCGACAAACATCATGTATCACACATATATTGAGCAACATTCAACAGAAGATTGGATCATTCAATAAATTTTATTTTATTTTCTAAATATTATATAACTATAGATTTTTCAGACTTTTCTAACTCTAAAATTATAGATGGACTCCACATGAAGTTCTCATTGTGAGAATATTTTATGCAATCATTCATTCAT
Source organism: Chimonanthus praecox (assembly GCA_022113865.1). Lineage (NCBI taxonomy): Eukaryota > Viridiplantae > Streptophyta > Magnoliopsida > Laurales > Calycanthaceae > Chimonanthus > Chimonanthus praecox. The sequence goes on along the minus strand of CM039093.1, from coordinate 54,059,916 downwards.
TCATTCATTCTAACTTTGGATTAGATGGCTAAAAATTTTATATACAACTAAATTTTAATATTTTAATTAAAGTAAAAAAGTATGATCAAACCATTTTGTATTCGATTCTTACTCCACTTTAAAAGATTTATTTACGTATTTTTACTTGATCAATGTGTAGAGAGGCTATTAATGGGTGCTAAGACAATTGGGTGACCTAAATTTGATTCATTGAAATTCTTACAGCAGGCCCATCAGGCAAGTGTACTGCGAATGCAACAAAAATTGTCAGTGATATTTTAAAAAATTAACACATGACTTATTTTATAGGATATAGTGATATACCATGAAAAGATACAACCACTAAGCTATTCATACATTAAATTACAGTCTATTTTAAATTTTTACCCACATAATTTTGAAGTATGATAAGGGTGATTGATTGGTGAAATAACATTGACCATCCATTTCATTTTTTATTAGTGGTTAAAAGGTTCAAATAAATAAATTTTATTTAGGATTAATCTAGATAATCTCTTTTGTTTAAAGTATTTGAAAACAGATAAATCATTAAAAAAATTTAAACATATTTAAATGATGCATCAGTAAAGAAATGGTAAGAAAGTCTCTCTTGACTAACTTCGTGTCAGAATTTAATGTAATTAAATTTTTTGTCTCCTGATCAATGTAAAGGATATCAAATAGAGGGTCAATAATACTTAATCAACCAAATACTTTTATATATTTATTGGGTGGTTGAAGACTTCAAATGAATTTATTTTTTCATAACACTTACTTAAACTAATAAAAAGGAGATTTTTTCAATGACAAAATTGAATAATATCAATTTGATTTAAAAAAATTAATCAAGAATTGAGATTAAAAAAACTCTTTTAGAAGTTCAAAATAAGAAATAGCTATATAATATAAATATTCTATTTTCACTGTGTGCTAAATGTTTTACTTAGAAAAAGAAAGATATAGATTTTCGACCTGTATGTAGTTTGTCTGAGCGAAAAAAGAAAAAGATTTAGGTATCCACACTTTAAATTGAAGGTGAGACTAAGTCTATGAATTAACGAAACCACCTGCAAACAGATAAGAAGTAAAGATTACTTCTCGCCCCGCTTGCATCTATTGCCACAAATACTGTTCGTGGGATATTAACAATGATTGGTAATATCGGGATATTTTCAAATTCTCAAATTTTTATTAGAAAAATCTCATGGAAATTATAATAGTTAAAAATATAAAAAAAGTAATAAAATAAAAATGGTAATAAGGAATTTACCAGAAATTTATTGGCACTTTACTAGAAAAATATCACGATATTACCATAAATTGCACTTTTAACACGATTTTATTCGAAATTTATCGACGTGCCTATAAAAACGCGTTTTTAACCGGTGACCAATTGACCACATTCTTAAGTGTAAAGGGTTTTAAGTTTGTCTTTTTTACTTTGTGTTTATTATCATCTCACTAAATATTAAATATCTATCAAATCATCATGCATAACATACATATCTCCTTTATCATAATTGTGATTGATTTTGAGAAATTCAGTCTGCTTAAAGTAAAGCAAGAGTGACCCTCTAATTTTCTTTGAATAATAGTATGGGGTGCCACTAATAGGACATTTATATATTATAATAAATTTGTTTTACAAATTAGAAAATGTTAAATGGGTAATCAAGTATGGATAAGGATACAATTATGGAGAGTAAATGTGTGAGGAAGAGAGATTGAAAATTAGAACCCTGATGGACCCCACATGAGAACTACAGAGAAATTTTTGTGTACAAAAAAAAATACATGTGGCATGTTCCTCGAGGACTCTTGACCCTCTTGTAGTAGTCAAGTAGATATTTACCCAAGGGTATTAAAAATGGTATTTATCAATTTCAAATATTTGCTCCTTAAAATTTGACCATTTTTGAGTTTTTTTATTCAATTTTTTTTTATCTAAGATAATAGTGAATTAGGGGTTTTTTGTAAAAATAATTTAATGAAATAATCAGTATTTATGGAATTCAATGGAGATGTCTTAATGCGATTGATATAAATTGTATGGTGTCTCTATGATTTTTCGAGTTTCTTCTCGAGAGATTAATGAAAGTCGAATTTTCTAAAATAATTCCCATTTTGGAGTTGCTTGGAATGAAATGATACAAATATTTTTGAAATTAAATAAAAAGCCCTTAATGTGATTAAAATAGTTTTTAGGGTGTTTGTATAATTGTTCTAATACTCTAACATTTAAAAAAAAAAATTAAAAATAAAAAAAAAATTATGAATGATAATAGAAGATACATGAATTTCATATTAAGTGTTTTCTTATTCTGGTCTTCTATTTTCTATTCATATCAAAATTTTGACTCCCAAGAATTTCATGTTCCACAGAAATAATCACTTTTTTTAACAAAATTATGCTCAAACTTGAATTTTTTTTTTTCATATTTCTCTTATATTTTTATATTTAAAAATAAATATAAAAAAGAGAGAAAAATGTTTTAGGGAATGCATTTTTAACCTCTGCACATGTCACGTGGATAGTTGTAAGTATATAAAAGTAAGCAGAAAGCAAACACTGGATTAATAATTTAATATATAAAATTAGATCGGATCTAACACATTTGATGCACCATTATTTTATTTTAAATGGATAATGGGTTTAAAGGTTAAAATATGGAGGCAACATGAATACTTAATCATAAATTTGTACGACTTCAGTAAGCAGTTCATGCCTGCAAACCTCATCATTAGTGACCAAATTGTGGATAAAAAGCTTCAAATTGGTGACGTGGATGTTTTCTAAATGGAGATTAAAAAGTGCAGATGAAAATTTCTCATTTATAAGTACAATTTATGAAAAGATTAATGATAAAATATTCTCTATTTTTATTATTGCAGTATTTTTATTCAAAATGATAATAGACAAACCAGGTTTGACAATGTAACATCAGACTTTTCTGCATTTATACACCTGATTTCAAAAAATCGAGTGAAAATACTATTTTACCCTTCCAACTTTTATCATCCGAATGAATGTCAGTTCATTTAGGTTTATTCAGATGATAAGATCATCCGAAGGAACATTTCAGTACAAATGTGTTTATTCGTACGATTGATTCGAACGATCTTCCTTATGTGGGCTGTGGAGTAGTATTTTCAAACGATGCCGTTTCTCCACCATTTTTTACAAACAATGTATCAAAATTCATCTACTCTGAATTTTATAAATTCTGTGACTGATTTTAAGTGAAAATGGTATGGTTTTGGACTTCAAAAGTTGTACCTAAAAAATTAAGTAAAAAATGGTCTTCATTATTACTTCTTTCGATACGATTTTTGAAATAAAACTATACTGTTTTCACTTAAAATCAGTCTCGAAATTCATAAAATTCAGACTAGATGAATTTTGATATCTTGTTTGTAGAAATAAGTTGAGAAACGGCCTCCTTGACAACTGTCATTTTGTGCATTTGGCTCGGATTTTCAAAAGAAGCGGTTCCATCTTTTCAACTTTCTATGAAATTTTCCAAAAAGAAATTACTCTTTTTGATTGGTTAGAAATAACAAGTCCAAATTCTTAAATAACCCATGAATCTCATTGGTCTGCATAATATGGCAAATACTTAAACAGGACAAGAAATCATTTCCATTTACAATAATTGCATTGCAAATGTCACCTTGATTTGATTTGATGCTTATAATCGCCACCCATAACAATTAGATTCAACTACTTCTTTTCAAAAGTAAAAGATTGTGCTCTAACGTGTGATTTGTATATGAATGAAGGGAAATATATCTTTACGATGCACCATGAGATTAAATTTGCTTTACAATCTGTATATACTTTGTCACATGTTTTATATTTATATTTTACTAGTTAATGTATTTTAAATAATTTGGTGATTTTTTTTTGTAATATGAGTATTCTCACTTCAAATTAAAGGTGAGACTAATTCTACGAGTATATGTAAACCTACCAATCCACACACATTGATTAAGTCGAGACTAGTCATCTTAACACGGGCAAAATCTGTCAAGAGACATGAGATGGAATGAAATTCTCATTTTATCTATATCAGTGTACCGTTCATCAAGCATCGGTGTACCGATAACACGCCGTCCTACACGTATATGTTCTACATATCGATACACTACTACTTAATAAGTGAAACACCAATAAAAATAAAATAAGAATTTCACTTCATCCCGTGTCTCCTAACAGATTTCACCTGTATTATGATAGACATCCTTAAATTAATAAAAAATAATCTCAGAGTGGCCTCGATTAAACGTACAAGACAAACATCTTGATGGTAAAACCAACCTTCAAATTAAGATATTTATATAATAATTAGGTACCCTCTGATATGTCATCCATCAATGGGATTTTCTTTATGGTTCAGCAGCCGGCACCCACAAATGCTTTAAGGCTCGATTTCCTATGGTTTCTGTGTCAAAAATTTCCTATAATTGTAGGCCAACCTGTATTACAATGGTCAAAGCTTGAATATGGCACTGATCAGATTCATTTAACCCTTCAACTTTCAGTCCTTTTCTCACTCTTTATCTGTTGAAAAGGACAATAATGTTTGGAGGTACATCTGCATCTTTTCGACTACGAGGGATGGTGCCATTGGTCGGAGGCTAATTTTCTGGGTAATTTAAAAGGCAAGATTGAATTTAGTGACAGAGAAAAAGAACTAACATTGTTGAAAAATCCATTAGCAACAATCATTTATCTTTTATATTGTTGGGTATGAATGAGTCCAATATTCACGAGAGACAAGAGAGAAAAAATAGAGAATTGTATAGAGTTGAAGAATTTCACATATAAGATTAGTTTTTTAAGTTGGAAGTTTAGTTCTAATAATGATATTAGAGTATAAATTCTCTAGCCAGACTTAATGGCCGACAACATTTATCAGTCAAAAAGTCTCGTTCGATGAAAGATTGTTGAGAAAGAATGAGTCTCATATTGGTGAGACAAAGATAATAAAAGGAAATTATATGGGATTGAATAACTCCACTTGTAAAATTATTCTTTTGGGTTGGAACCTTAGTGCTAATATATGAGTTTAACTCTTGTGATTTTCAAAGGACGGTATTATCTTAAGTTTAATACGATATTTGACTGATATAAAACTACATTCATCTGATGGTTTATACAATTATTTATTCAACGAACTCAAGTTGATATAATTATAGTATAAGAGATAGAAATTATGACTATGTTCTGATTAGAGTGTTGTAGGGTGATTAGTTTAAATTTGGTTTAAGTTTCACATATGCAATGTTAATTTTTTTTTTTATAAATACTAATGAAATCTTTAAGAGCAAAAAGAGAATTGAGTCGAATTGAATTTTATTATATTATTTATGGAGTTTTGAAAAGCTTTGGTTCATACTCTTATGAAGGATTAGCTTGGTGTATTATAAGAGAGCCTAGAGTATGAAAAATCAAACATCCTTTATAAATTATTAGAGATATTTCTTTGATTTATTTTATTTTTTCAAGTAAATGTGGAGAGAACTTTCTGAGGGGAAATCGACTACCAAATAGTTGAATCTATTCTCTTCCTTGATTGAAGCCTTGACTGAAAGAAGAAAAAAAAAATAGTTGGGTGATGTTGCACAAGAGTGACACCCCACTAAGGTTATAATGTGAAGCTCATTGAGGTCTAAATTAACAATCTCTCTTCGCAAGACTTATTTACCAGTGAATTATATTCATACCTAATTTGAATCGTTGAATTAAAAATCCATCCAAAATTGACTATATTTTATTTGAACCGTTGATTCGTGGCAATAAATATGATTTTTATAAGAGTATCTTGCTAAAAATACCTCTAAAGTCCATCCATGTCAGCCCGATAATTATCACATTTCAAATCCAATAATCTTGCTTTATTATTTCTAATTTTGTGCAATGAATATTTTAAGGAGAAGAAGGTGGCAAAAGAAGAATAATAGAATCCACTTGGAATTTGTATCGAAATATCTAATGAAGCCCTCAATCATTTAGTTTGTCAAATGATATTTGGAAGAAAGTTTTGTCACGGGGACCTTGGAATATAATGGTGAAGGAGGATCTAGTGCAAAAGGATCTGTCTCTATTAAGGAAATGGTTTAATATACTCTAATGTTAAAGACATAAGTTTTTTATTTTGACTCTATGCCTTTATGCATTTATAAAATAGGTTTAATAATCTTAAGATTTAACTAATTACACATATCTCACAATATCGATGAATAAAATAATGGCAAAGAATTTGTATCTCAGTACAAATGGATATTAAAATATTATCTTAAAGTCCAAAATATTTAACTCAAACGAAATGGGTTCGATAATCTAAATAACAATAATGTAAATAATATATTTTCGTCTATAGATATGTTATGCTATAGAGAAAAAGAAAACTCTTAATATGCAGTCGTATAAAACCCTCATGGGTGATATCCATTGCCCTTATGGTGCACCAGATTAGGTCTTGAAGCTCAAACTTGGCACCTCTTGCTTCCTGAGACGGGAGGTTAACCAGTTGAGCTACACCTATGTGGACATTATTCATTACCGTATTACTCGTTATATTTGATACTAGGAAAATAGTACCATATAGTTGTATACAACTAGTTATGCCTTATTGTAATACTTTAAAGACAGTGGATTCAAGTCTTATAGGCATCAGATAGAGCAGGGGTGCAAAATTCGGTATCGGCGGATACGATATATTGACCAATATATCGTTATTAGCCGATATCGGCCGATATTTGGACCCCTGATAGAGGAGTCAATTCATGAAAATAATTTATCAATTCTAATTATAAAAGTCAATTTCAGGTTGATGGTCTAAATAACTTAAATGATGATGTCTTATCATATATGAACTATGGTTAGATTCTATTATTAAAGTGAAGATTTTTAATATCTTGCTTTGTTTTATATTTTAGTACTTCATTTTTCACCACTATGGTAAGTCATGATGAGATACATTAATTCTATTATAGGGTTCACTTTTTATCAAAGAAAATCCTTGAATTTAAACATCTCTATGATTATTAATGGACCTTAATATAAAATATTCATGAGAACTATTTATTATGGAATTGAGATTTATCAAGATTCTAATGGAAGATTCCATAGTGTATCGTAATATAATGGGAACCAGACCTTGTGAAGAGTTAATTTTACGATTGATTATCCATTATAATGAGATGTTGAAATCTAATATTTTTAATAAAAAATGACACTACATGTAAAATTTTACTGTATAGAGTTGGCTACCCGAATACCCGATAAGTGAAATGCAATGGGGCTGAGTTAGTGTGTTAGTTTTTTTTTTTTTGGATTTACATGTGGACATTAAAACACAGTCCTACTAAAATCCTGCGGATGAGTCTACTATCCTTAGGGCCTACAAAGGTTAAGTCATCGGGGCTCGAACCTACAACCTCTCGCTTCCTGAAATGAGAGGCAACGAGTTAAGTTACACTCATGTTAGTATAGTAATCACGGTGGTATAGTATACGTGGATCACTCACGTCTGCACATGGACAAGAGGCCCACATGGTCTCCATGTTGGTTTCAGTATAAAACTCCATTTTTAGTATGAAAGTAAAAAAAAATTGATTATATTTATAAAGTCTTTTTTTAAATTTTGATTAGTTTAAATTATTTTTAACTTATTTAAAAAATATAACTTAAGTAATGGGATAAAAATGATGTTTGATAAAATCTATATTTAAAAATAAGACCTTTCCACAAGAACGTAACATAATATGCTAATATTTCTTAGGTTAGTGGCAACGTTTTAAAAACCAAACTGTAAACCAAACCACGAAGTTAGATCAAATAAGGTTCAATTGTAGTCAAAATCGGTCAAACTCGTGGCAGCAATGCGATATCATAAATAATATTAAATTATCAACTAAGGTTTAATTGATGGATTGAAGTAAAATTTTAAGTAAAAAAATTGTTTTGAAAAAGTAAAAGAAAAAAAAGATGTTGAACTTTTTGAAAAAAAAATATTTTATAATTTTTGAAACGGTATTTTATGGGTCACGGTTCACGGTCAATTGAAGAAAAAAACCTACGACCCTGTCAGTTTTTTACATTTTTCTACACTCAACAATTTTTTAGGTAACCGGCCTTTACCGAAGCCGGTCACAGTTGGTTCAACCGTGGGCCAATCCGGTTTTCAAAACATTGGTCAGTGGTAGTAAAGAGCGACAAGGAGACAAAAGGACATGATGGATGTCTACATTTGAGCTGGATCCACTGATCCAATGGCTTCGGTTACAATCTAATTATCCTGAAGTATTCTAATAGGGACACAATTCTTGCATTGGATATTAGGTTTTGGGTACAATTGTCTTTAGAGTTTTAGATTGGACCTCCTTCTTGGGCTTTGTTAAGGTCCAGTAGATTACAAATCAGGCCGGATTAATCTTATAACGAAGTGAATTTAGAAATTGTAGATTAGAGCCAAAAATTGTATGGATTACAATGTACACGTGATTCGTAGTATGGGACTATTAGTGCCCGGAGTTGTGATTTTAGTCATCTGGACTTCTTTTTTTTCATTTTGAAAAAAATAATGGAATGCTTTATAAAATATAAAATAAAATGAAGAGAATACACCATTTGAAAGAACCTAACATTGAAATATCAAAAATATATATTAAAGAAAGTCTCAGCAAACTCATTACTATTCTCATTTCTTGCCATATGATTTATGAACCATATTTTCATAATAGGAAGTGGTAAGTTAGACGGATCAGCCCCCTTATGATCCCTTAAATATATCAAAGCCTTAAAATGTAACCCAGTCCCACCCATTTAACAAGCCAAACACGAGCAATCTACCTACACTAGTGTCACAACCCACGAGAAACTTGTGAAGATTGACTTGGAGGTCAAGAAAGATGGGGAAGGTCCAAGTTCAAGTCATTCTCAACACAAATAAAAAAGGCCACTCTCCATAGTATTACTTAGTGTGTGTAGATAAGGAAGTTTGCTTGGATACCTTTGCCTAAAAAAAAGACACCACACTTAATAAAGTCTCACTTTTTTAATTTCCTAGAGAATCCCCATTTTTTAATTTCTCCTTATCCAAACAAAGACCATGCATACTATTGACAAGAATAGTCATGACCAACTGTGTTTATTACAATCACTCCATCACTAGTCCAGCCCACAGCACTAAAATCTTTATTCAATTTACATTACCTTCGACTGCCAGTCTCAAGTCCGCTTCACTAAAAAATAAATAAAGAATACTATTGGGAAAAAAAAAATCTAATGCAAGATAACCAAAACAATACACCAAGAACAGAGACTTAAAAGGGGAAGAAAGGAATTACACTCATCACCTACCATTATCAGCACCCAAATTCCCTTCTACCCCAATACTTTCTACTGGTTCAGATACCTGTGATGTTAGACTTTCTACCTTGTCCTTCAATGCTGTTGTGTCCATTGTGGTGATTATTGTTTCTCTAATCTCTTCTTTCAACTCCTTCACCCTCTCCTTACTTGAGCCGCTCTCTATCACCCCCTTCAACTCGTCTATTTTGGCTTTCAATCCTGCCACTTCCACTGTCCGCTCTATCTCTTTTCCAATCACTTCATCAACCTTCTCAGCCGTGCCTGCCAAATATGGTGGAGCTGTCGCCTTCATTCCCAGACCCAAAACTTCCAAATTAGCTGATTCCAACATCCCCTTCAACTCTGCCTTCGCCTGTTCGACCTCTGCCAACTGATCCTCATCCAGTGACATTCCTCTTGCTACTCTTTCCCGTGCATTCTTCAAAATCTCTATCTTCTGCTTCGCCTCTCTTTCAAATTTCTGATTTATCACGTTTTTTAGTTGCTCTCCTTGTGCTTTCTTCTCAAGCAGCTTGTCAACCTGGGCTAGCATTTCTAGCTTCTGTTTTAAACTTAGGAATGACCCAGGTCGGGCTAAGCCATGCTTAAATTCCTGCATCACCCTATCGGCCTTTTCTTGCAATCCAGGATTAAGGGCCTCATCTGGTGACTTAGATAGTTCCAATTTCAGGGATTCCACCTTCTCCTGCAAACCCATGGCAATGAATGCATTGGTGATCTCACGGTCAACTTCTTCACGCAATTTCTCAACTGCCTCATCAGAGACAATGGGGCCTGATGATGGCCCCTTCGCTTCTCGAATTTTTTTCTTGAGGCTCTCCATCTCAGACTCTAACGTGGCACTTGACATGAATGAACCATTGGTAACCTGAGATGACTTCATGTTGCGTTTCCTCTCAGGATCCACAGGGATGCCTTCCTGGAAGCCTCCAAGAATACGAATTTGAGCTTACGATGGTGGAGCAGTTTTCAGTGTCCATCTCTACCAGCTCCTGCAGTTGATAGAAAGATTCTTATCAATATAATTAAGATGGGTAATATAAATAATAAATCAGTTTAAAACCTAGCTAAAAAATCCTGCGATTTGAAGTTAATATTATTCTATTGAGAGAACGTTTAGATCTCTTGAGAGTGAACCAGAATATAGTAGATGATAGAATTGGTCATGAATCTCGACTAAAGGGGAGACGCTGTAAATGTCTCAACTTTTGGGTATTTCATTTGAAAATCCTGGCATCTGACTTTAAATTACCTTCAGTAAATATTCCGTGCCATTGGGCCCATAAATGTAAGTCAAATACTCGGGAGGAAGCAATATTGTTGTTATAGCAACAAATGGCATGTTGACTTGTGTTGATATAGCAACACATGTCAATTAATATAGAGAAAAAAAGAAAAGATACTGCCTTCTTGAGCAGCCCAGCTGGACCTGGCAACAGGTTGGGTCATGTCTATTTGGATTCAAGTCATTTCAAGTCTAGTTAAACGGGTTAAGTCGATTCAAGTCTATTTTAGGTTCACTATGGATTAGGTTTGAGTTGAGTTTATCCATTACCTGACTGAGGAGACTTTTCTAGAGAGACACACTAAGAGTATTTTTTAAATAAGTGTAGACCTCATTTGATTTGATTTGTTTCATATAGACATGACAATAGTCGGGTGAGTTAGGTCTACACATTTAAAATTGGATTTGTGTTGGTTCTACCTATTGATAAACAGGTTCAAATCGAGTCAGGTCGGGTTAGGGTAATTGGGTCGGGTCTCATTTTGCCACGTCCAGTACCAGCCTGACAGGAGGAGGTTGAGTTGTGTTGATATAGGAGAGCACGTTGTTGGAGCGAATTGGACCCATGAAGTTTAAGGATCTTGTCAATTAGCCATCCATCAAAGTCGGCAACGTCAAGTATTGCCAGCAATCCCAAGGCAATGACAATGTATTGCTGATTCAGTTTTATCTTGAGCATTTAAAATCATTGTCATAGATTAGATGGCTTGTTATGATAGAAATGATTTCTAGTATATGGTTAATACATAACCTCCTTGTATTTCATCCCATGGGGCTAGTGTGCAGCAACAATTTGCTCCGTCTCCCTATATCTACACAAGTCAGGCATGAGATTTCCATTATTCTTATCAGGCAAAAACAAATTTTCCCCCCTCCAACTTATAGATGCTTTCACAATACAGAGATGATTGAAGCTTAATCAAAGAAAAATCAACAGAAGATTGTCGGTTTGATTTGTGATCTCTTAAAGAATCAAAATCATCATATAAATGCACGGATTACTTTTTGGAACAAATCACAAAAACCGTTTACTGCCCAAATCTAGAAGGTAAATGAGACAGCAGATTGTTGGTTTGATTTCTAATCTCTTAAAAAAAAAATCAAAATCATCTTCACCAGAAGCCCTTACTGCCCAAATCTAGAAGGTAAAAGACGCAAGGAGCCACTGACAGAAAGAACCAAAGAACAGCTGTTTACATTATGGGATGATGATAACTTGTATTTTCTTTTTTTCTAACGTTGTGATAATTTGCATCTGTGTTCAATCAAACCAAGAAATTTAGTGATATCATCAGTTTGCCAAGGACTGTTAGCTCCTTGAAAGAAAGAAGTATATTGTCTAAAACATAGGCGTTAAATTTCCTTGCACCATGGTGAAATGGTGAAAAGGGCACAAAATATACTAAAAAATAAAATAAAATACTAGAGCATGTTTCTGGTTCAGAAATTATACATACATCGATGGCATTCATGATCACAAGCTTTATTTGTTGGGATGTCCAAGGTGGATCAGTGTGTGCACCCCCAAGAGGTTCCTAAAAATGTCAAGACTGAGTATATATAAAAAGCAACAACTTCTATGCATTTATACATTCATGTGTGCATCTATCACGCACATATTAGACTCTGCATGATTTGAAGGAGAACCATTATCTCAAAATTTACAGGATTGGGTTCCAAATGCATGTAAATCATGACAATAGAGTACATGGAAAACCCAAAATTCCCTTATTTAACTGATATGAGCTGTTTTTAATCCAAAAGGTCAGTGCATCCCCAAAGATATTATACATTTTTTTATCACTTCAACAACAAATCTGAGTTCAATCACACAAATTTCGGACACATCAATTTATGAAGCTAGGTGTGTCACCTGCAGGCCCCACATAGGATTTCTAATGTCTCTTGGTAATTACCATGTGTGCCTGTCAAGACTCAGATATAGAACTTCCTAAAGGCTATCAATTATGGTAGTTCTCCCTTGAACATTAGTGGGTGTGATAGTGTGGCTGCGAGCGAGTCTAAATTGGATAATATTGGATCACATGTATGGCCACTTGTACACACCCTTATGTTGGGTGAGGAGACCCAGGCAAGCCCCTTTTGGAGATGGTCTTGTATAAGATACTGTGTTGGGCTGAGGGCTTCTCCCATAAATAAATATATCTCATCTTTTTTAGACCCTTGTTAGAACCGAGAGCCAATTAAATGGCTCCTTTTTGAAATTAAGTCAAAGTAAAACTTGATGTGACATTTTTTAATGTACACAAAAGTATTCCACACATATATTTATAACAAGGATCCCCAAATAATAATTCTCATGAGACTTCCATGAGAATGGATAATGGGCACCACCAAGGCACAGATCGATGGGTGGGCTTGAAAGGCCTTGACTTGTATAAATTGTCTATAAAATTTCATCATGATTGGATAAGAGAAGACATGTTTTTTAAGGCCTTCAAAATTTTACATTTTATCAAACGGTGGAAATTCATCGGGTTAGACTATTGAGCTTTAAAAGTCAAACTGGTGTCAGATTGGTTACATGTGCAATTCATAGGAGGTAGGTGTCTGTGAGGAGGGAATTTGATTCATTAGCTGTACTGTGGGACCCACAAAACAAAGTTCTCATGGAAGTCTCATGAGAACTATTCTCATGAAAGTCTCATGGAAGTTCAACTCTAGATTGATGAGATAATGGCTTAGATGATGATACAAAAGGAGCTAATGTGCACAGGTGCACAAGAAACATTGGCGCTTAGCATTTCAACACCGTTGGATTTGATCCAACAGATACGTGCAAATCCGTGGTTATTATAAAAAAACCGCTTTATAAAAGCGGTCTCTGTTTTACCGAAACCAACGAAAAGGGAATTATTACCCTTTTCACACCTCTTGCCTTGTCTTTTGTCTCTGCAGATGCGAGTCCCATCTCTCTCTTAATTTCTTTCTTTGCTCTTTTACCTTGGATTAGAGCCTTAGCATTGGACACCCATACCTAATGGCTACAAGGCCCAGCAGAACTGCCTCACTCTTGCCAAAGATAATGGAAAGGGTGGATAAGGTGTTCAAGACTAAAACCTATCTAATCGATTAAATATGTGCAAGGAAAATGAAGCAAAATATCAATCCACTAACCGGAATCACTCCATCTGCGATTTTGAGCTTGCATAGTTCTGGGGCTGTTATTTTTAGCTTCTCAGCTGCCTAAACAAGTTTCAGTAACATTTAGAAGTACAAAGTTAACACATTCCAAGAATCACCAGCAATAAGATGAATTGATTACCTTTAGGAGCTGCCTGGGCAGATTTCCACAGAATTGCAGCACATGCTTCAGGGCTGCTCACATCAAACAAAACTACTCAAATGCAAAGCATACAGGAAATTGCACAGATAAATGAGAGGATCAGAAGAATTTATAGGGCAATGCCAACTAATCCTGTTACAAAACCAAGAGAATTTTGGAGTTCTATATACAAAATAAATAAATAAACATAGCATCAGTGTCACATGGAGTAATTTGAAAAACAATAGTGCACCAGAATGAATGTGGTTGAAGAATGTAAAGAGGACTGTGATCCTTACTGGAAGATAAACATTATTCTTGAACTGTCTACAGAATTACATGAAGTGCAACTCAGAATCCAAATCTTTTCACATGAGGCCTACTTGTATCCAATAGAAGTTACTAGGAAGGTCCATGCATGGATCAAGTGTCAACCAAAAATCAGATTGTTTACATCATTTTAGGTAGGTTTAAGGTCCCAAAGATCAACACAGAAGAGTGTTTGAAAAAAAAAAAGCGTTCCAATTGAAGAAGAGTGTTTCAAACTTCGAAGTATGCTGAAATCCATTTAATTATTCAATCCATTGTTTAATGGAATCATTTAACACTCCTATCATGGCAGTCACCACTATCTTCATGACAAATATCTTCTATAGACATCATCAGGATCACATTGCTCTATTCCATCTTACTCACCTTCATTTTTTTTTTTTTTTTTTTTTGAGAAGGTTACTTTTTATTGCGGAATGAAAAGAATAAACAGAGAACAAAGATACTCACAAGCAGGCCAGAAGCCCCACTCCTAAACGAGGCCCCATAAGAACAAGACTACAAGATTACACGACCACAAAAACAAAACTATTGAAACAAACCACCCACATATACCCAACCTTAAGGAATTCCCAAACCCATAGCTGAACCTCTAGCCAACGCATCAGCCCTTTCATTTGTGTATCTGAGAACACGCGATATACGGAAATCTTTCTGCTTTATAACCTTAGAAAGGAATTCCACTTTTCAAGACCACTTTATCTAACTATCTTCATATTATTGCCAAGAGAAGTGCTTTGTTAGAATCAATCTTTAATGATACTTATTGGAACTGTTTCTGTCTTGAAATGATGGATTTCAATTTCCCTTCAAAATCAATTGCATATGGAACTTGGTATTTTCTTTTCTTCAATTCTTTTATCACTTTCATTAATTTCATTTAAAGAACTTTGGGGACTAACAGTCTTTCCTTTCAATGTTGTTGGAAAAGTATTAGGAGCTTCTATAATATTATAGTTGTACTCATCTCACCATCTTAGAAAGATTTTTCTCTCTAGGAAAGGTGGAAATTCAGTCCTTTCAGCATATTACCATTTAACATCCAGGGAATTTCAATCTTTTGAAAGAATTTCATGAACCAAAACTTTTTAGACAATTTACATTCCCTTGCTTTTTCTTTTTTTTTGAATCTTGAATTGTTCATAACTTCATTCAAATCATTTGGCAGTATTTTCATAGAAGCTCTAATAAATACCAGCATTGGTAAAACCATGTTGAATTGAATTAAAATCCATAAAAAGGTTTTTCATCCACCCAGAATGTTGCCATATTTCACTTTGGAACAACATAATAGCATTCTAGGCATGGAGATAATCCCAATAATTACATTTTAGTCTTCTCAATGGATTTTGAGATATGATTAAGTCCTTAGACTCATTCCGATTATCTTGCACATAATGCCTACCACCTAACAAAGATTTGTGTTAATGCTGTGTGTTTAACATCTTTTCCTAGAACTTTGACAGTTTGCAATCAATACTCAGCAAGATGTTTTGTTGAGTAAATTGCTTTGAAACTCAGTAATACAGGCTACTATAACAAGAGTTTCTTTCTTGATTGTAGAATAATTTTTCTAATTGCATTCCACAATCCAGAAGTGTATCTTGTCACTTGGTCTTTATTATCCATCTTTTGCAGAAGTACACTTCCATATCCTTCATTTTTCCCCATCTTTTGCACAAGTACACCTCCTTATCCTTTGAGATTTTACTTTGTTGTTTTATTTTTTGAACAAATTCAGCATGTTCAGTGCTTCAGTCCATTTCGATGGATTTTTCTTCAATCTTTGAGAGAATAGTTTTTATCAAATGCCAAGTTTTTATAGAAGTCAGAATCATTTTAAGATCCAAGGAATCTTTGAAGTGGTTTTTTTTTTTTTTAATGATAAGCATTTTATTCATTCCACCAATAGGGGAAACCTCCCAAAATACAATGTACACCCCCAAAATGGGGAAGAAACAGAGACAAACAACAAATCATACACCCCCAAAATGGGGAAGAAACAAAGACAAACAACAACTCATACAGACTCCATACAAGCCCATAGACTCTATACAGATTTCTACAGCAACATGAAACAGTAAAAACAAGTTCATACAACAATTCTGTTTTCCAGTTGGGTCAAACCATGGTTGTTAAAATCTTATGTTATACGATTCGTATATTACGATTCATACGATATGTTAAGAGGAACGATTCGTATCTATCAACAAATCTTAGGATTCATATAAATAATAGAATTATGGAGTTATTAGGAGTGTGAAAGCATGTAACATTTCGTTCTAATGGTTTTTAAAGCTTGAGTTGACGAGCATTTAAGACCTTTCAATTTTTTGAGAATTTTTTTAGTTCATTATTGACTTTTCACGGTATATTTGGATTATATACTGGTCTTATATTTTTGAGAGTTGGAACATTGAAATTTGAGCTCAAATGAACTAATTATATAGAATTCACTTAATATTGAAAGAAAGTTGGAGAATTACTTCATGTTATTACATTTTAGATATATTTTACGTTATTTCATATATTAAATATTTTTAAGGGAAAACACTTATGAATCTTACGATTCTACGATTTACGATACACGATTTGCGATTCAAGATGTATTAACGATTTACGATACGATTCGATTTTCACAACATTGGGTCAAACTGCCATACAGTAATTTGCAATTTCTCTCCGGGTTCAATTTTGGACTCCCTTTCAGTATTTTCCACTGCCCCCATCTGTTCAAAATGGTTGGTTTTCTGCAGCTTCAGTACCACTATCTTTAAGCTGCTCCTAGAAAAGATTCAGTTTGAAGTGGTTTTTTATCAAATCTCTTGTTTGGAAATTTATTAGCAAATTCAATGACTATTGACAGGATGGATAGTCCTCTTTACAATCCTATGTCCTAAAAAGTTTATTTCTAATAATACCAAGAGATTTTTTATGATAATTTTCTTCAAAATATTGAGATGTTTTCAATGTTGATCCATATTTTTTGAATAGATCAATGCATCATCTACATAAACTATAGAGAATGAAGTATAAAGATTGATTATTTCATTCATTATTTTTTGAAATTTAGATGGAGCATTCTCTAGTCCAAATGGCATGACAGTCCATTCATAGTATCAATATAGAACAGTAAAAATAGTTTTCTATCTATCTTCTCTTATTATTTGGACTTCAAAAATGCATGCCATGTTGAATTTTGAAAATACTCTTGCTTTATAACACATATTTGGCAACTTTTGTTTATTTGCGATTAGTTATCTATTGTAAAACCTCACTAAGAGATTTCTAATTAATTAGAAACCTTGAAGCACCTCTTTCTAATTCAATGGAAATTTGAACGTAGAATGTTGCACAGATCCAAGGAGAGAAGCTTTTTCTTATTAATCTTTTTCCTATTTTTTGAAGTTTTTGTAATAACTGGTAAGTATTATGGTTAACATAAAGTTATTGATAAATATATTTAATTAGAAGCACTAATTAATATATAATATACTCCTACATGTATATGATGTCTTTCAAACCTTAATTCCAATATATTTTGCTGCCTTGGATGGGTAGCATTGTATTTTATTCACACTGAAGTAACAAGACACAAATCGATAGAGCGACACATTTTTTAAGTTCTAAATAAGTACACCTAGCAAAATGAGGCTTGCTCCTAGACATGCACCTTGTGCCTTAAGCTCTGGGAAACCTTAGTGACTTGATTGTGCCTTGCACCTTGACCACTATTATCAAGGAAATCTCCGTCTATATTTGTGCACACATGCATATGCGTGCATATTATCTTGCTATTATTGTTCTTATTGTTATGCAGTTTATTAGCTAGAGATTCTAGACCACGAGGATAAACAAACTAATCACCTGGCAACATAGAAGACTGAATTCTCCAGCATGAACAACTTATTGGCACAGCCAATAGCAAGAGCTCCACCAGAACCACCTTCACCAATTACAACAGTAACAATAGGAACTTTCAGGCCAAACATGGTCCTCAGGTTATGGGCAATAGCTTCTCCCTGCAAGTATTACATTGACATCAATCTGATATCCATCAAATGGTTGTCTAATGATGCATCACTTAGATTCATTTTAAACAGATGAGTGCACAGACGGGTATTTCATGTCATTTGATTTTTTGAGATGGTAACATGACTTGAATCTGCAACCTTTATGGCTGCCACAAAGTGTACTTCCAAACTGTGCACCAGGACAGAGCTCGTGGTCAGTACTAAATAGACTGTTGATCTCATGTGCGTCTGGTTGATGTAGGATGCCATGGAAGGCTTCCAGGTATATGTAGCCCCTTGTCAACACACACAACCACACACAAAGAAGAAGAAGAAGAAGAAGAAAAGAATGTCAAAAAATGAAAGTGGGACAACTGATCTGCAATGTGTCTCAATCAAATCACTGGTCTACGAAAAAATAAGGTCAACATATATGAAATGGATGCATCCAGGCGCTTGTACATTGCATAATTCCTTTTTTCTTGGAATGATAACAGTAAACCCTTTACCTTAGTTTAATATTAAAGAGACAATTTCAAGTGACTGTCCAATAAATCTTGACCATTCATTAACATGTGAAATAATTCTATGGAAATATTTGAGCAAAAATTGGCTAGAAATAGAAACAGATTTTAAAACCAGATTTGGTGAGTTGGATTGATGTATCACATTTTTGTCACGTGAATAATTAAAAATACAATAAAATTCATTAAAACAACTAAAATAGGGAAAAAGACTTTAAGACTGGATTTAGTAAGTTGAACAATTTAGCCAATTCTTAGCTAAAAAATAAGGTTTTTTGAGATTGCTCCTAGCAAACCTTGATATGTTGTTTTCAGGTGTATATATTGCTCTTCTTCAATTTTGTAAATTGGTCATTTTCTCCTTTTTTATTTTTACAAATAGATTGTTGATTCGAAATATTATGTATTTCACATTGATATTAAAATTTAATTGATTATAATATGATTGGACTCTTAATTATATATTTGTTCATTGATTAATTACTTTAGTTATT
The DNA here is from genome assembly GCA_022113865.1 of Chimonanthus praecox. NCBI lineage: Eukaryota > Viridiplantae > Streptophyta > Magnoliopsida > Laurales > Calycanthaceae > Chimonanthus > Chimonanthus praecox. The sequence continues at coordinate 54,040,605 of CM039093.1, read as the reverse complement.
AAACAAATCAATAAGTTACTCTCCACTAGGTGTGGAGCATGTACCAGAACTAGTTTCATAGAAAAAAGAGAGGTGATGAATGTACATACAGGAGAACCTGCCCAAGAGGAACTGAGCAGGGCCTTGAAACAGCAAAACGCTAGATACAACCATTCTGTAAATTATCAGGACCAAATTGACACAATGTGCCATAAAACTAATAATTAAGTTCATACTTGACCAAGCTCCTCAGATTTGAGATCAGCATATGCCCCTGGTGTGTCGATGAATGTAATTATAGGAAACCCATGATGATCTGCATATTTCATCATACGCAACGCCTTCCGATAGCTGAAAAGCATCCAGGAAGTGATTACTACATAAAATGATAGTACATGGTGTATACATCATATTGAACCTTGATTCATAAAATAGGAATAGACAAGAGCACATTGAAATGAGAAAAATACCTATGAATATCTATAAACTATATTCTTTTCATAGTCTGGAACTAAAAATATAATTGTTGAGGTCCTGCTGTGCAAAATGTGGAGGCAGGCATACCCTCTTATCACATCATGTAAGAACATAGTATGTGACACTTAGGGTATCTTTGTGCCAAAGGTAAAATTCACACACATGTTTTCTTTGACGATTCAAAATTTATGCAACCTTGAATACCTCCTTTATTCTTACAAAAATGGTCCACTATGTTCCTATGCCACTCATCTGGCATTCTTTTTGAGGTCAAAATTTTGTTGAACAATAGGGTCAACGTACTCACTCTACTTTCACCTAAAACTGTCCAGACTTTGATAAGGATGTCATCCGGTCCTAGCGCTCTATGCTGCTTCATCTTTTTCAAAGTTTGACTCACTTTTGCTTCTGCTATTTTGCTCACCGTCACCTCATTTACCCTCCTTCCATATAAACTTCACTTTCGCTTTCAAATTTTGTATTCAAAGGTTTTTTTAAATAAATTACCCATCTATCCTTTATTTCTTTGTCTTTCACTAAGATCCTTTGATTTTCATCTTTAATGTATCTTACATTCTTACGTGGTTAAGATCTCTACTCTTCCGCTCCCACACCTTAGCAAGTTTATTAATTAGTTTTTTTACCTTCCTTTGTCTGCACAACTCATGATAAGCTTCATATTTAGCTTTACTAACTGCTTCGCTAGCAACTTTTCACACTAGTATTTCTCCCAATCTTCCAACTTCCTTGTTTTTTGCCATGTCTTGAATTGGTTTTCTTCTCAGTTATAGCCTTTTCCACCTCAGTGTTCCACCACTACTTGTCCTTACATAAACCTATTCTTGTTCTCTTAGTTTCACCCAACACCTCTCTTGCTATTCCTATAATGAGCTTAGACATTTTACCCCACATCTCATCAAGGTTCCAAGCATCATCCTACTCCCTATTACTGAACACCTTATTCTTGAACATTTCAGCCTTTTCTCCACTCACATTCCACCACCGACTTTGGGGGAGTCCCTAGTTGCTCTTATTATAGATTTATTCTTGAGAAACATGTGTAAAACTAACAGTCTATGCTGTATAAGGCTTTCTCCTTGGATGACTTCACAGCTTTGCAACGGGAACTTCTCTACGTCTAAGTGATTCCTCTTTATTTTGGATTTTTTTATTCTTAATATATTTCATATTATCTGGATACATGTTCATTGAAAGAAAAAAATTCTATTTCTATTTATTTTTAGCTCTGGAAAGGTGCTTGATCTTTGCCTGGTCTGCTTTTAAGTTAGTAAAAGCCCAAAGTTGACAACTTGCTAAAGAGAAATAAGAAACTTTCACTGGTCAATGGATGTCTGTGTTGTCTTGAGAATGAAAAAACTACATCCCTTCTATTTATTAATTTTGGAAGGCTCCGTTCTTGATGATTGGTGTTACAGGAATAAATTCACAAGTATCCCTGCCGATATTACTCACCATCACATTACTATCATTTGTGTATCGTTGTTGTTACTGTTCTTATTTGTGAAGACATGACTTGAACCCGTATCTCTCTTGGCCAATTGTTCAAAAGGAAACCCACCCCCCCCCCCCCCCCCCCCCCCCCCCTCTCTTATAAAAAAAGTAAATAAATAATAAGAGGCGAAAAAAGGAGTCCGAAAGGTACATCTAGAGATATCTTATAACAGAGTTTAGGGGCCAGTCATCAGTGGGGTTTACCTGCTTCCTCAGAGATTGGTGAACGCATTGAAAAAGACTCACAAAATTATAAACCATAACGTATTTTCCTTTGTGCACACTAAAATGGGAAGGAATCCAGAAATCTCCAAAACTCTAGCAACAATGGGGGTTATGGGTAGTGGATCCACTATTCAGTGAACTTCAGGTTTGCTTGTCAGACTTTCTATTGTTCGGAAATGAAGTCTTTTTTCTTTGTTCACAAAATGGCAAGAAGGCAAACCCAGCCTAAACGTCATACTCATGCCATTACAAACCAAGGTGCAGTGAGAAATAAACAAGGACTAAGAAACAGTGTCAAGGCATCACAAAACAATTCCACAGGATAAAAAGTAAAATCAAAGTGCAGTGATCATAAAATTTAATTGTAATTATCCAGAAGCACTCTCTTTGATGGTTAAGTGCATAGGAAGTTCTTTATAGTTAGAAGAGCTAAAAACATACCCATGTGGAGTTGGCATCCCAAAGTTGCGTTCAATGTTTTCCTTTGTGTTCCTACCTTTCTGATGTCCAATAAACAAGTAACTTTTACCATTAATACTCCCAATACCAGTCACAATAGCTGGATCATCATAACCTGCACGATCTCCATGGAGCTCTACCCACTTTAAGATAGAAGAACAGAGTAATTATTTTCCTTAGAAAGTCACTGATGAGTAGAACTGAAATCCAGAAAATGATAGTTCAAGGACATACCTTGTCTGTAATGTTCAATACATGGTCTAGAAATGTCGGTCTGTTAGGATGCCGAGCAATATTCAGGCGCTGAATTGGTGTCAAATGTGTGTATAAATCTTTCAAAGCCTGAAATAACATTTTCAACAAACTTAGAATGAAATAGACTTGGAAATCCATACGAGTGGCTCCAAACTTGCAACATATGCCAATTATAACATCATATGGAAATATAAATATAAATATATTAAAAAGAAACACCTTACTTGTTGATACTTGCTCTCTAAAGAATTAATTTGATCACTGAAATCAAGCCCAGTTTCATCAGCCATTTTGCGTACCTATAAAGGAGAAGTAAAAGAACAACAAAACAAAATCTTAGAAACAAAAAAAAAATGCACTGCCAGAACCAAAAAAAAAACTGTTGAAATATAATGAAACTGGAAAACAAGTTGCAATTTGTATAATGGGCAAAACAAGATGATAACAGCCAAACAAATTTCAAATAAGAATTAAATCAACATCATCATAATCATAACCATCTCACATCATCATTGAAGCCTTACCTTATCCATTTAGATTTAGCTTTGTGAGTCCTTGACCTAGCAAATGTCCCACTAGACCATGTTAGAGGCCAACATGCAAATTAGACCATGTTTAGGGCCAGTCGCATGGATAGTTTAAATCTTCACAGTCCAATTTTTATTATTTGGGCTCACTTATATTCATAGCATAGTTCAAAAAATCAGTCAAACTCAACAAGTGTTGGGTGAGTCATCACAAGTCTACAGCTTGTAGGGTTTTGCCAAGACTATGGTCAGTTTGCCCATGACTTGAATGAATCTGGCCCAAACACTGTAAAAGAACTCAACTTACTTCAAGATGACTCTAATCCAAGTCACAGTTTTTAAAGATGCCTTTTAGGCATTGAATGCGTCCAAGATTGCATGATTTGACAAGATATAGACAAGCTATAATGAATATATAAACCGGTTATCATATAGCTATAGAATCTAGGAATTTACTTTTCAAGGAGGAGTGACTTAGGTTTGGCAAAGTTTAAAACATCTCTAGCCATGATAACAATGATGGATGAATAGGATTAGGCTTAGATGCAAGCCCCAACTTGACAGTCGCAAAAGCTTCAGTTTTTCACCCTCTCTTTGATTAGAACCCACAACTAAAATAAATAGGGACCTTCATGTAATCCAATGCCAACTGGATATTCAACCTCCTTCCCCCACTCCCTAACAAAAAAATAATAATGATAAAACATCATACTTATAACTGCCCCTTCATGCATATATAATTTCAATATATCCATTATGGATCAAAGCCATCTTAATAAGTACATGTGCAACCATTCAAGTCACAACCACAAGAATGAATAAATTCTTTTAGCAGATAGTTTTCCCCCTTTGTGTTCTAAATACTCAAGGGTAAAGCAAATTTCTAAAAGCTTGAGAAAGGCATGGGAACTCAGAAAGGATGGTTACATCTGCTGGCATCCTACAAGAAATCAAGAAAGATTTCATAAATGCATCATACTTTCTATCATCCAACCATAAACGGCATGAAATGTTGAATGAGTAACAGCTGCTAGCCTTGCAAATCATTTCACAAAGCATTTGCCAGAGATGCTGCATGCTTGTGCATGCAACAAACAATAGAAAGTCATCAAACTAAATTTTGATTTGGGTGTGCTGCTTGCAGAAGAAAGACTACTATGGTTATTTATATCATATCTTCCATGTGCAGGAGAAACAATAATTGTCGCAGAGCGAATGGGAAGGCAATACATGCCTGCATGTAATAAACCAGTAATAACTAAGAAAATACTTGCTCGAGTTCCTGCAAGCTTCACAAAATAAATAGCTAGTTGTATACAGTCGACTTACATCAACAATCTTCTTCTCCAAATCAACTAGTGGCTTCTCGAAAGCAAGGGTCACTGGCTTTGGTTTCTCTGAAAGAGGTTTGAAATGAGATAGGTAACTCAAGTGGCCACTTTCAATGTTCGGATAGTCATCTGGCCATGGATAGTCATGCTTCTTCCCTTTCTTAATCCTTGCAACAATACGAACTCTACATCCACTCCTACCCTTAGATCGGTTCACACTCTTCAACCAGACTCCATGAATCCCTTTGAATGAATTCCTAAGCAGCTCAGTAGTTAAAGATTCCTCCTTAAAACAGATATGTGGTCCATATGCAAAACTATGACCTTGTCCTCCTCCACTAACTCCAACAGAAAAGGGCAAAGAACTCATCTCACAAAATTAGGGATTTCTTTATGCCAAAGAAGAACTGAAAGTCATATGCTTCATCCATGCATTGATGAACCCACCTGCACAAATATTAAAAAAACTCAGAATATTTTAAGGGAAAACACACACACACAGAGGAGAGATTCTATAGTGGGCCCAAATGCACTTTTCCTCTGTAGGCCCACTAAAAAGAAATCCAAGTGAGGCCATAAGATGGGGTGCCTATGGAATCATGTGATCATTTCAAGGGTCAAAATTCACCAGGGTCCAATCACCTAACCCTTTCTTCTTCTTTTTTCTGTTGTCCTTTTTTTTTGAAAGGTCACCCTAACTCTTACTAGGGCACCCTAAATAACAAAATTGTGTGATTTTTACAAAAACATAATGCATTTAATTGACATGTGGATTGTGCCTTGCAAGTGGACCATAAGTTTTTTTTTTTCCAAGGAGGCCATGATGTAGGACACAAACACAGATGATCCCCACGGACCCACTTCTATTTTTATTTTCTTTATTTATGTTTATTTTATTTAGCAAGTTTGAGTAGAATAGGATTGTTATTTTCATTTGAGATTTTAATCTCCTAATTTTAGTTAGTTTCCGTTTGGATAGAGTCCTAGTTTAGTAAGGAGGCCGGGTCGGTGGCTTTCTCATTTTCGATTCTTATGCTATTTTAAAGTTAGTGTTTTCCTATAAATACCTATGGATGTAAGAGAGATGATATACACGATGGAATAATAAAAATTATCTTAAGGCATAACCTCTTCCTATCTTCTTTCTTCTTCTCCTATTTCTGCCGAGTTGGAGACCATTCTTCTTCCTCCTGTCTAGTTGCAGGCTGGTTCTTCATCAATTGGCACCAGAGCTAATACATAATTTCAAAAGAAAGCAAAACATCTTGTTACTGTTAAGAGTGGACATTCTGGTGACCAATAGATTACCTTTACTTAAAACATAGAAAAAAGAGACTGTAAAGATTGGAAAGTCATTCCAAGAGAAAAAATTTAGAACCCAAACAGGATTTTGGTTTTGGATGTGTATAATAAAAGGACACAAAACAAGAGTGTGAGGAAGCACCAAAAAATAAGGTGGTGGGACATGAAAGGGAAGATGGCAAAAACTTTTAAGCAGAGAGAGAGAGAGAGAGAGAGAGAGAGAGAGAAAGAGAGAGAGAGAGAGATTGGTATAAAGATGTTAGCACTAATGAATTGAGAGATAAAATGGCATATTGTATTAACCCAAAAAAAGGCCAAAGAAATACTTTTTTTGTAAGTGAAAGCAAATACGTACTTGGATAATCTAAAGGAAAAAGAAGGCCCACCAAGAAGCATGGTGGTGGCTATGTTGCACGGACACTTCAACGTGGGCAACATGTCCATGTTGGACACCTGTGTGTTCATGTTGGACACTTCGATTTTATGTGTAAAAATCGTGTTCCTGTCATATAGATGGTGTTTCCCTAACATGTCCATGTGTCCGGGCATCATAGGGTGGTGGAATAAAAAGGTTCAAATGGCTATTTATGAGAGAAAACCACATATTAAAAACTAAATGAAAGTAACGTTCCTAGAGGCCTTGAAAGTAATAAAAAAAGCTAAAAGACCTACTAACAAATTACTAAGAAAAGCCAATATAAAGCATATGATGGCTTATATGCCCAATTAAGAACTGAGAGGAAAAAGAAATCTATGAACTTGCTAAAATAAGAAAGGATAACTAGAGAACTTGATCAAGTACAATGTATTAAAGATGAAAATCAAAGGGCATTAGTCACTAATAAGGAAATAGAACATAAGTGAGAAACGTATTTTAGAGACCATTTTTTTAAATATATTAACATATAAAGATGCACCAGCAATACAAATACAGAAAGCTAACAAGAAAAGAAAAAAAAAAACCAACAAAATACATGAACTGGAAGGGAATCTAAAACCACTGAAAAACAAAAACTCTAATGGTACATTTATTCCACCCACACAAGATATCTGACATAGAGATATTCCTGAAATCCTGAAGAGAGGTGGCCCACGATGTAGACTTAACGAAAACATGTCTTGCAACTGATTCACTAGGCTCAACAGAGCCTTTGAAGACCCTGTTGTTTCGCTCCCACCATAGGCTCTACAGAGTGGCAAAGAAAGCTAAATTCCACAAGGCAGAACATCTAGGAGAAACAGAGCCAATGTCCCAAGCAAAGATAACTTTGCCACCAACGATGGCATAACCCAAGCCACACCGAACTGATCCAAGACAATGTTCCAAACAACGGCAGAGAAGGGGCAATGGATAAGAAGGTGATTCGAATCTTCGGGAGCTTGAAGACAAAACGGACAAACATTGACCATGTATTTTGGAGACCTTTTATTTTAAATACAAAATTTGGAAGTCAAGTACATAGGGAAACATAAGCAAATGGAAAGATGGTTGATAAGTATCAGAAATAGAAATAAAGTTAACCTTAATGAAGAGGAAGTAAAATAGGGCATTCGGGCCATATGGCATCCATTTAGAAGTTTGGGCACGTCAAGGGTAACAACAATTGATAGGCTAAATGCATTGTTTAACAAAAACTTAGTAGTGGAAAGAAAATGCAAGAGTAAAAAGAAGTACCATAGCCTCCTGATATCTAAAATTATGCCAATTATCAACGTATTTTTTTAAGCAGTAACAAAGATACTTCATTAATAGTAAAAAGTTACAAGGTCTAGAGAAGATCTAAAAGTGATAAGACCTGAAAAAGATACACAAAGGGTAAAGAGAACAAAAAGAAACATAAAGAAATAAACACAAATACAAAACATAGCCGGTAACCAACATAAATGTCTGGAATCAACAACCCAGGTTGTGAGATAATGTTTCCCTGGAATCACTTTACAATCCTTACAAAACATGTTATCTTTATGCACTACCAGAAAATAGTTTATGAATTACTCTCTTATTGGTTACAGCTACATCAAAGGCTGTCACAACGCCAAGGAATAGATTTAGCTAGTTTTTACATGGGCCGACTGCCTAGACCCCAACAAAAAAATAAAGAAAAAAAGAAATATAAATAATATTGTAAAAGGTCAAAAAAAAAATCTAATATACTCAGTTTATTCAAGGACAATCAAGGACAACAGCAAAGGCAGTAAATAAGAGTAACCACAATACTAATAACTATTATCATATAATAATGAGAGTGATTCTTACTAAATAACAGTAGCTACATCTGCTTATGGATAAAATTAGATCAAACAGGATCAAACTAAAAGGACCAACAAACATTAGTTAGAAAAATGAGAAGCTAAATTTCGATAATATTAAAAACATGAAACAATGATTAACATTAATCAGTATAGAGTCGAAGTTTTAGAAATCAAAGTTAACCAGCCAAATAATCAATTAAAGGAAACAGAGAAAAAAAAAAATGAATCGACTCGACTGCACCTTTTACAAGAATCCGGCCGTTAAATTAGGGTTCGCATTTGCTTTGCGGGAGAGAGAGAGAGATTGAAATCCAGGAAAGATGAAAGGTTCCAGAGTCGGAAAAGCTTTCAACAAGGAGAAGTAAAATATCGTTTTCTGGTGTTTTTATATTATTTATTATAATAAAAATGTGATACTTGACATATATTTATCTTTAAAATACAGTTAAATTAAAGAGGAATATTCTTTAAATTAGGTTTCTTTTCAGGTTATAAATATTTTTCCTTTTGATTTAAATATATGAAACAAATAATTAAAATTGAAATTACTCTTTTTCATCTAACCATCAAATTTCTTGTCTTGGATTGGGTGTCCAAAGTATTAATTTTAATAAATTTTGACATTTTTGAGCTGGAAATGTATTTTGTTTTATTTTGATAAAATAAATTTTATATAAATTTGCAACATATTCTAATTTTAAATTGTATAAGAGAAATATTGGTAACACATGTCACAGACGACTTTCACTCACCCGGAGAAGCGCTTGTGAATGGATAACATGGATTATTGTGGGGCCCAACAATCTACAAATGATGCGGCAGCACCTGTGTAGCACTTACTTATCACGTTGTAGATTGGTATGAAATAGTATAGACTATAGAGGTACACAAAATCTTATATAAAGTAAATTTAAAAGAAATTAAATTTAAGATCTCTAATTTAATTCTAGAATTTTAAATCAAATGAATAATTTTTTTAAAAGTCACCTAATTTCGAATCTTGGAGTTTATTGATTTTATGAAATGAAAACATATTATATATTTAAGTATGAAAGTTCAATTTAAAAATATTCATACTTCTTAAACATTTTATAAAATAGATAATTTAACTCAAAACTCTTATTAAATTTTACAATTAAATGGATAAAAACTCTTGCATAATCGAATTGTATGTCAGGGGAGAGGAAAGAATGTCAAACTAAGTAGACAAAAGGAAAAAGACAAACCTACGAAACAAAGGAAGCGAGGAGAAGAGGGGATAAGGAATAAAAAGTGTTGGGCCTCGGATTGTTTAAAAAGATTAATTTGATACGTAGGGTTTTTCAGCCCTATATAATTTTTTCCCTTTTTTTTCCTCTTATCATCGATCTGGGACTCTTTTATACCTAACAATCCCTTCCTATGACGAGACTTTCGGCAGATAAACGTCGTCGACCATCCAGTCCGACTAGGGGACCCATCAGTGGCTTGAACTTGGTTGTGATAGTATTTGTTGGACCTAGACTTCAGTTCAAAAGACTAATCTGATAGGTGGAGTTCTCCAGCTCCATACAAATCTCTCTTTTTCTCTCCCTTCACTGATGTAGGACTCGTTTGTATCCAACAATCCCTCCTTCTAACGAGGCTCTCGGTAGATAAATGTCACTGGTCATCCCGTCTTATCAGGGGATCCATCAGCGATTTGGGCCCTACTGCGATACCACTTGTTGGGCATGATCTTCCAGCCCAAAGACTAGTCTGATACGTAAAATTCCCAACTCTATATAACTCTCTTTTTTTTCTCCCTTTCACCGATGTAAAACTTGTTCATAACAACAAAAGATCACTTCTTTTAAGTATCTAGGGAATAAATAATCTCTAATAAAATAATAATAAGAAATTGTAGACACACAAATTTTTCCCTTACTTGCATTCGTCCACATATGACATCCGAGTGAAACACAATCCCTTCAAAACTCAAGAACCCATTGAAACTCAAAACTAGCTTAGATCCAACCCCAGCCACCTAATCTACTATAGAATTCTAACCATCAATAGACTCAGATTTTCCTTTCTAACAAGCCATCCTAGCCATACATATCACTCCCTTAACCCATCATACCGTCCATTTGATAAGCAATGATGCTTATCTTTTCAAACACTTCTTCCAATTTCAAATATTCCATCTTCAACAAGAAACTTTGAGCAGACTCATAACATATTTGGTTTTTTTTTTTTTTTTGAATGATGATGATTTTATTTAAAAGAAAAAAAAAATAGAGGACAATAGGGCCCAAACTGGGCCTACATCAAGGAAAGAAAAACCATTAATTAGGCATGAGAAACTACAAGGTTTTGCCTGTGTATACCCCTTTTTGCTAAATCATCAGCCTCCATTTGATTCCCTATGGATATGAATAAAGTGAATCTATTTATTCTCTAAGGCATGAGCCAATCCACTGAACACCACAAAGACGGGATGAACTTAAGACCCACGAAATGGCCCAAGAGGAATTTCATTGTCCTTCCACAAGTAAGGGAAATAAATTGGCTAAGGAGGCCTCCCTTAAACATGTGAGTAAAGCTAAAACCTTGACATAACCAGACCGCTTAAGGTGAGCCTAGTAATCGACATGGAGTCCCTAACTAGGCCTCTAATGCTAGGATGGGCTTTGAAATTTGAGAGGCCCTAGGGAAAATGCATGATGGGGGCCTTAGGTCGTTGGTCAATTGGGGGACCCTAAGTGACAGCTGATTTAACCTTAAGCCAGGGTCAACTCTATCTAATACCTGTTAGGCAATGAGCTTCGAGGGTGCTACCATCAATGTTCAACTTGAAAGAACCAAGAGGAAGCCCAATAAATATTCAAGGTTTTTTTATTTATTTTGAAGACCAAGGTGTTCAGGTTTTTTACAACATCTAATTAATTCTTGGAGTAATTAATTAATTCTTTGGATATGTGCAAACCTTCATATCCACACACATGGAATAACACTACATAGAGTGCTCATTTTGTGTTGAGAGAGGCTTGAACCTAAGAGATTCTACATGTTAGACGGACTCTTTACTGCCAAGCCAACCAAAGTCCTCGAAGTTGACTATTGGCTACCAACGCTAAAGAGGATCAACTTCTATTACTAAAGCACTTAAGCACCTATTATTATACTTTATAAAAAAAAATTTGACAATAATTATAATTATAAATAATAAAATAATATAACAATCTAACATGATAAGTTCCAAACCTTTTGGGGGTCATTGAGGGTCGATCTTCAAAATGCAGTAATTAAGAGTTTTTGAAAGTTTAAACTTTAAAAATATTTCTAAATAATTGAACCGTAATTAATAAAAATCAAGATTGAACCGAGTTCAACAGTTTAAAAAGGTGAAATTAAAAAAAAAAAAAAATGAATTCAAAGACTCAATTGAAGTAAAGTAATACCTAAAACCTCCATCTACATAATGTAAATATAAAAGTAATGATAATTTTTTTTTTATTAATTGAACTCTTGGTCATTCTTATTTTCAATACCATCTTCTTTTCTTTGATTCTGGTATTTGTAGAAATCCATCACAATAAACACAAGCATTTGCTTGGAAAATCTCTTAGGTAAAAAATCACGGGAAAGAGAGATTTTATTATGCTGTTGTATTACAAAATATAGAAGTACCGCCTACATATACAATAAGAGTCCCAAATATGAAAGGAGTCCAAATATAGAAGGAACACTCATTAATCTTTTTCCCCATTTCTTTCACTTGTAGGACAATATATTAGTAGGAGGACGTACAACTCTGATGATGGGAATAAAGGATTCAATCTCCCCCTTACATTATTCACTTGGCTTTTCTTTACAAACGTCTCAACATATACACACAACTTGGAGCTTTGATTCTATATTTATACAACAAAGACACGAAATTGTAGATCAAATCCCTCTGTTCTCCAGAACCGTCAAGTTTTAACTGGTTTCAATCAACATATTGCATCATGGGTCATGCTGAAATTACTGCAAATCTCATCTTGCGACAAAAGATAGAATAATTCGTTACCCAGATACTGGCACTGGGGATCGAATTGTGAATAGAACTCTCCATTTGTCGCATATTCGCTTGCAGAAGATCCTTCTCCTTGTAAAAGTCCATGTTCGAATCGTCTGTCACCGTTTGGAGCACTTGAATTCGCCATGAATGTGGCTGGATGACTGAGTGGATCACTGGATTGTATGAAGTTTTGGGTATCGAAACAATTGGCGGACAACCATTCAGAGAAGAGGAGCTTGGGGAGGGGATTGTTGGGTGTTTCCTTGAGGAGTTGCAGTGAAAAAACAGAGGAACTGATTGATCAGAGTCTGTAGACCTTTCCGATGGTTCAGAGCATTCCAGATTTGAAAATTGAAAGATAGGTTCTTTGGGAAGGGGTGCAGTTTGTAGGGAGTTTGGAGTTGAATTCAGAAATTGGGTTATGTTGTTGGTCTTGGATTCAGACTCTCCAACCTTTATCACCTTCTTCTTGAGATAAGAATTCCAATGGTTCTTAATCTCATTGTCTGTTCTTCCAGGCAAATGCATGGCTATCTGAGACCACCTGAAAGATACAAAATGATTTTTTTAATATGTGAAACTCATCAATTTCACTTTATAGTGAACGAGTGATCATAGGTAAAACTTCGAATCCATGACACCACTTATAAGAACCATAGATCAAAAGCCCCAAAAATTTGAGGGCTAAATCTCCTACATAAGATCAGAATGTCCAACCACACAAATAAATAAAGCGATGCATAACAAATAAAGCTATGGATATAAAATCATATTTGCTTTTGTTAATGTTAATGACACTTAATTTTACTTCTACTGTTCATATATACTGTTGTATATCTGAATATTATAATCTCTTAATATAAAAGAAAAACCTAAGAAAGAGGATCATAGATCTTTATCTGATTATCTTATCCTTGACTTTAAATTTTTAAAAATTAATAATTTATACTTTTTAAAATTTAAATGTTAAGGTTATATGATTTGAATTATCAATAGATATTGAAATTTTATATACTCTATATCTATATAATTACTTATCAAATTAATCTAATTTTATAAAATTCATGAATTATTTAATGACGTGTGAGAGTGTCACGAACCTAACTCTAATATAAATGGTAAAATTCCTTACTTGTTGCCCAGTATGCTGTGAAGGCTCGTGATAGTCTCCTCCTCTTGTACGGTGATAATCCCACGCTTCAATCCTGGCCGTAGATAGTTGATCCAACGGAGCCTGCAGCTCTTGCCATTCCTTTGCAAGCCTGGACCCACAACATAAATAACAAGGGTAATTTAGTCATTCTACACGCTTAAGAATTCATAAGCGCACGTAAGCAGAACAAGACCACCTAAGCTCGCTAGGTAGGCAGAATTATTACCTAGCGAAAAATCCTAGTAATTAATTTATCTTAATTATCCTTGAGTTGAAAATTAGTTGTTACAATAATGTAATTTGATCCAGCAAAGAATTTGGTTTGAATTTGATTTTATTTAGAATTTGAATTTTTAATTATATTTTTATTCATATTTGATGAATGCTTAGTCATTTCATTTTTATACTATATATTCAAGTCTTTCTATTTTTCTTTTAAACGATTCTTAGAAAAATTTATTAAGCATAGTCACATATTATTAAATAATTTTCTTTACGATTCATAAAGTTTAATATATGCTAATATATATATATATATATATATATTAATGAAATTAATGAATTAATTGAATCAAATTTATAGATCATAGATAACAAATTATACTATATTTAATTAGAATTTTTTTTTAAGACAATGAATTCAATTTGCAAGTTTGACAAACTGAAATGAATTTTTCATAGATCAACATCAATCTAAATACAATTCATGAAAGAAGTTTTTAAATGACAACATTTATAATTGATATCACCAATTAATTATGGAAAAATATATTTCTCTCTCAAATATCTAAAAATTTCTCATATTAAACTGTAATATAAATGAAATAATTTGTAATTCACTTACAAATATTCAACTCAAAAGGGTTAGAGTGATGGCATAACTCACCACAAAAAGCAGGAGTCTTAAGTATAAAGAGTCACTTCCATACTAAATGTGGATAAAAGAGGCTTCGAGAATTAATTGAGTGCTTTTAGAGGTTTGGACACCATGATTATAAAAAGAATACAAAATATTCATATTGTAAATTATTTTATGAAATCATTCATGGGCCACACTCAATAATGAATTATTGTAGTTGGGTAAAGGGAATTAATCTAAGTAAACTTATCTTTACTAAATGAGTTTTTTAATTTTTTTATTATGATAAATTGATAATTTTTTTGTTTTTTAAGTTTATTGTTATAAAATAAATACAAATAGACTCAAATAAATTCCCTTGGGTAAATGGAACCAACTATATAAGCCCGACGTGAGGTGGTCAGTAAACTCACCGGCCTTGACTGGTAAGGAGCTCCAGCAGCCGTGACCGTACTTGACCACGTAGTCCCTCAGCCGCTGGTCCCCTCCGGCGACCACAGGCCCTTCCTGTACTTAGGCTTGTGGGACTCGCACTTCTTGCAACCCATTTTCTCCAGTGGTTGAAATCTGACACTTCCGGTCAATGCCGTCGGATATCCGGCAGGCTAAGAGGAAAAAAGTCGTTACAGGTTCTTTAGAAAGGAGGAAAAGAAGATGCGAAGGAGACTTGAGAATGGAGAAGAGACATGCAGCGTCTGGGCTTTTAAAGGGCTACGAGTCCTCGTTTGCTCACTAAATGACGAAATTGCCATTCTTTTTCAATTAAAAAAATTGCATAAGAAATGATGAAACAGTCTGACGTGGGAAACTCCAGCTCATTCGAGCCGCGTCGGCTGCTTTTTCATTGTTTGGCTGTGCTCAGCTCGGTTCGGCTCTATTAGTAAATTGAAAAATAAGCATTTTAGTGAATTTTGATTTTTTATGACTAAGGTGTCCACATTTCTTAGAGTGTAAGATTAATTCTTAAGTATATATAAGTCTCACTATTTATATAGACCGACTTGAATTTTGATTGTGAAAATAAAAGTTGCACTAAATTGATATATGATGAGATTTTACTTAGAAATAGAAAATAAAATTATTCTTTTATATTATTTTTAAATGATTAATTATTTTAACCCACGACTGCTAATTTTATAATGTTAAATGTCTTAAAAAATATAGTGAGTCGATTTGAATGACTCAGTTGAAGTACTTTATATTTTACATGTTTTTATGTAGAACGTAGGCGACTTGACTGAGAAGAGAGTTCGCTCATTAGCACTTATTTGATTTAGAAATTTAAGGCTTTATATAGGGCTTCCTATGAGTAACGAGTCAATTCAATGTTTTTTACTCAGTATAAATTTTCTATTAAATTTTATTTTAATAAGATAATTAAAGTTAAAATTTTAAAGTCTCAAGATTCAATTTTATCCAACATTAAAAATTTATAAGATTAAATTAATAAAGTGTATAAATTTAGATTGGTGTCATATTCATTAAAGATCTTATAAATAAAAAAACTTGTTTGAGTTGGTTTGATCATATTAGTAGAAGATCAAACACTACACTAGTGCATCGAGTGGAGAGGCTACGAATCAAAGATAATAGGAGGAGAGGGCGACCTTGAAAATTATAGAGCAAATGGATAAAAATGACATTTAGACTATGGAGTAAAGGATGATATGATTTACAATAGGGTTAAAGGAGAACAAAAACTTAAAAAACTGACTCCAGATAGACAAGGCTGGTCCTGAGATCCCTAAAATCTCAGCGGTCATAGGCTGAGTGAGATTTTAGGACCCTTTGTGACTGATATATTAAGGAGTTTAAGTGTGTGGGGGCCCTAGGTGGCGGTCTATGCCGCCTATACCCAGGACCGGCCCTGCAGATAATGAGATTACTGGCCGCTGACAATGATTCTATTCACGAAGGTACTTGAGTGAGACAACGTTGTATTCGAGGGTTGGGCCGGGTTCAATAAAAAAGCCTGAGCGGAATTATTTTTATCAAAGTTTGAGCCCATCTAAAGTCCAACCAAACTCGTTTATTTAGATCAGGTTCAGACTAAGTTTAGGCAGATAAACACCCTTACTGAGAATCCACAGTAGCTCCATTTTGTAATTTGAGGGCTAGATCCTATATGGTTTTAAGGATATGAAAAGCCTAGTAAATCACACGTAAACGTATGAGACAAAATTTGATATACTCTATCAATATTGTATTAATTTTTTAATAAAATAGAAAATAGATATATTTCATACTTTTTAAAGGGACCTTCATGTTCACTAACAAGTTATAATTGATTGAATTTTCAAGAGTTGGTTATAATACCAATTAAATGACCTTCTGTATCATTATTAAATAAAAAGGGTATAACTTGAAGATATATATATATATATAGTGTCTAAGTTGTAAGTTATAAGTTATAAGAAGGAATAAAACTAAACACATTTGATTATATGAAGACAAAGTTGTGTTTAATATTTGATATTAGATAGTGATATTTCCAAAAGAAAAAGTACGGGTGTAAATATGGGATGTTATGATTTAAGCACACCCATTTTTGATAAATTAAAGTTAAGTGGTGAAAGTACAATTATCCTTCAACCCAAACCAAATGAGCAGAATTGGAGATGCATAGCTTGGTCTTTAGATTAATTAAGAAACTCGCAATACGATATGCTGAAATATATCAGACCATCAGTGATACATCTGTGTTGACATAATAGTGATCTTTTTATTAGTATTTTGTATAATCCAACATAAATTTTACTCTATTATCTATTTTGTCCTTCAAACTGGCTCATCGAATCGACTCGTTGGATCATTAACCCTTCCATTGCAGTATAAATCGATTCACTGATTGACTCGTTAGATCGCTTATCGGATTACTGAAATTTATCTAAATGAGATTATTTTTTTATATAAAACAGTAAATCAAATCATTTAAATTGGATCATTGAAATTTTTTAAAAAATATTTTCATATAATTATAAAAAGATAAAATAGACAATATCTTTAAATTTCATATCTTATCATACATAATATCTGCGGAGGATAGCTACATATAAATTTGATAGATACAATTTCTCTCTCTTCTAAATAAAAATCAAATTTATATACACCCACGTTACATAAGTGCAGGAGCTCTACGATTCTAGGCCAATCCTAGCATTATTGAACTGGTAACGAGTATTCCTTTTCCAAAGGGGACAATAACTAGACAAAGCAATCAATTGTTGGCTACGACAAACATTAAATAGTTATAAAAAGTAGTAGAAATGACTGGTCTAATCAACGGGGTTCTATCGTGTGACTCATCTCTCACCATTCTTCAAGCTTCCACAACTTTCTAGCAAGCAGTAGAAAAAGAAGTGAGAAAGTAGGCCGCAACTTGAGTCGGATGGGTTGGAATTTTTAAAATTTAATCTAATTTGAGTCGGTATACTTAAATTTTCAATTTGAACTCAAGAATACGATTCAATTTGAATTAATTTGAATTCTGATTCGACCCACATTATGAATCCATTTTAGTCTAATTTTAACTGGATCAAGTCAGATCGAGTTAACTTGTAAAATTCTCAACTCGATCCGATCTGAATTTCATACAGATTTTAATATTCTCAACTCGACTTGACCCGACTCGATCCGTTGGCCCAAAATTCTTGACCCGACCCATATGATTTCTCACGTCGAGTCATACTAATCAGGCCAAAATCCGACCCGAATTGGAGAAAGCACATGGTTTGCAATCCCATCTTAGTTCTCAGTGCACCAACATAGGGCAATGTAGACCGTTCATTGGATGGTCAAACGGTTGAGATGCATCTTACCACCCTTGACTAGTGATAAAGAGTTGATAATGAAAGATAAGTAACTTAGCCATCACATCCCATTAATATTTCTAAAGATTGGGGGGTGACTTCTAACATTAAATTAGAGGTTTTGGATTCAATTTCTCCTATACTTATTTAATATATGAAGTTTACAAGTAATTTTGTATATTTATGATTAATTTTATTTTTAATATAGAATAGAGATATCCATAGTATCGAAAAAATATTACTAAAAAATAACATTTATTTGCAAAGATTCGAATTGAATGGTACTTCAATATAATTCTTTTCTCATAGAGGTTTGTCAATTTTTTTATAAGATTAATTCTATAAGAAAAATATATTTTTGGATGTGATCCATATTATTTGATACATACCATAAATTTCAGCATCTTATCGGGCTATGAAAATCATGTGTATATAATTTTTGCATAAACAATCTTATTTTCATAAAAAATGAAAGAGATATTGTCTAATCAAATGAGAAAAAATCAAATTCTTTTCCTCAATTAAATTTACATAGGAAATAGATTCTGTGGAAGAAGAGGAAAAGACATTATCAATGTTTTGCAAAAAGACATTATTTCGTGTAGGAAGAGGGATGCCTCTCATTTTCTTTATTCAGGTGTGTAGAGGTAGGAAATTCGAGTGTTTATATGACTGGCCTTCAAACAGTTGGAAAATGGTAACAACCTCATAATTTGTTCTTTCTCATTTTTCAATAATTAAAATAAAAAGTATAGAAAATAAGACTTTCCTCACTCTTCTTTTTATGCAGTAACAGTTCTTTATCAAAGCACAAGAAATGAGACATTTTCCTCTTCGAAAATTCATTTTCCATAGAGGGATAGAATAATTTCAAATTTAAAAATGTTAATAAATATAATATATTAGGAAATGATTTGTCATTTTCCATTTATGGAAAACGAAGAGCATGGAAAAGGAACTCCTTTCTTTTGGAATAAAGGCTCTTTGTAAAAGAACACAAAAAATGAGATATTTTTATTTTCTTAGAAAAATCCATCTCCCACTAAAAATTAAAAAAATTAATGAGAAAAGAGAAGAGTTTTCCTCACTTTTCAAGAAAATAATTTATATACTTTTAATAAAAATAAATATTTTGATACAAACATTAGAAAGTGTAAAATTCATAACCCAACATGAAATTAGATTTTATAATACATATTCAAGGATATGAATTGATTTTAAGCATATTTTTTTTACTAAATTACTTTCGTTAAAGAAATAATCAAAGAACATTAGTTGTCAATTCTCACCCTTGTTCAAACCTTCCTCAATCCAAAAAAGATCACTGCCCTTAGAATTAGTGAGATGGGATGCCTGAAAAATTTATGTAGGACGCGTTGATATCTTAATCTTTAAAAAATAAAATTAGAAGAGATGAAATTAAGTTGAGCTGACTCAAGCCGAGCCGAGCCGAGCCACGTAAATAAGGTTCTATTCCTCCACCGGAACAGGACAAAAGTGGCACAATCATTTATCAATCATTGTCAAGAATCGTTTTTCCAATTTCCAAAAGATGCCCTAATTTTGCTTCAAAACTGGCGATGGCCGTTTGCTTGTGTGGAGTGAGTAGCGTCCGCCATTTCTAAACAAAAAAATATCCATGCCTGGAATCAAAACTATGAAAGAATAACAAAGTCTTCCAAGTCGATGGCGCCTGCTTTGTTGGCTTACAAATTTTATAATTAAACCACTCTTCTTACATTTTGATTTCTTACACCCTTGTTATAAAAAGATGTATTTGAATCCAAATAATACAAAAGACTGTAGATTCTCAAGTTAGAATTCTTATAATTAAGCTATAATTAATCATTTTTCTTTTAATTCTTTTGGATATAACCTACAATAATGACCCATTCTTCTACCACAATATTATTTGGTTTGAAATCTAAAGATCCGTACAGTTTTACATTAAGTCTAAGTCTCACATTTGGATCTAAAATGACTTTCTTAAATGGGAGAGAGCACCTTCTTTAATCTCTCTTTCCAATTCAAACTCATGGGTCATGTGAGATTTTTCATATGCTCAGGTGGTGGATATTACATCTACTGTAGGAACTAGCAAATTAGTAATGTACACGACTTATAAGTATCTCTTTTAGATAGACGATATTGCCTATAACTAAAATCTCCACTTGAACCCTATGTGCGGGCCATCAAGGTTCTAAATTATATTGTCATCTCGCACCCATCTATTCTCATGAATATTCCTATTCAATTGGATTCATTTGAAGTTGATTTTACTATTAGACTAAAAATCAATTTAAAAAAAAATACTATTTTAACTGTTGATTTTTGGACATTTGATAATCATTATTTTTTTTAAAATGGACCTAAAGTTTTGTATGAAACCCATTATGAGAATACCATTCATATGAGAATAATAAGGCTGAAGTGGAATAGATGGAATGAATTTGACCGAACTCAACTCTTAATTTATCAATTTCATTATAAACTATTCTTATTATTCTGAAACTAAACATCTTATAAAAATTAATAATTTTTATAGATTTTTTTTTTAAGAATACATCATTTCACATCAATAAGTTCTGACATTTTTAATCACATAAATTCTATACTTTATAATGAAGTCCTATATTTAATTGCTTTTTTAGTGAAGAATAATCCTTCACTTGAGAGAAACTCTTCCAAATAGCCACATATCTTGACTATCATCTACATGGGTAGAGGGACAGTCAATCTCCAATGACAACTATGTTGGGCCATACATAAAACCACTCTGGGCCTTCCACAAATAAATTGTGCCCATCAGCAAAATTTTAAAATTTTAAAAATTTAAACTTCAAACTTGATTTTAAATTCAAGTAAATACTATAGTGAATATTATCTAAAATAGAGAACCTTGCCTTTGGATATGATCTTGGAAACTCGGACCATTTTCTGTTCTTCCATTTTTTTTAAAGAAAAAAAATTAAGGTTTAAAAAAAAATTAAGAACTTCTATCATGGTTAGATGTTAAAATAAAAATAATTAAGCTGTTGGACTGGTATCAATTAAATATATCTCACAGTTTGAAGAATCAAGATTTGTTTTATCTTGATTCTTGATATCTTTCAAAGTATTTTTTAAATGAATAGGATGTTAAATTAGAATATAAAAGTGCTAAGAAGAAAGTTTTAATAACAATATTAGTCATGCCACAATTGTAATATATCTCGAGCTTAGCCGGAAATCATGTTTATAGTGGAATTAATATCAATCAAATCAAGGCACACACGCTTGCTTTGCCTTGTCTCTTTTTAAAACAAATGGCCAATTAGAGAACCCTAATTATATTTGTTTTTGTGTTCTAATATTTAAAATTTGATAAATATTTATTGATTCAACTATTATTGTGACAGGTGTTAAAAACGATTTATTTTTATAATCTGATATGATTGATTTGATTCATTAACGTACATCCAAATGTTTAAACTCACACATGACAATCAAAGATAAAACCAAACTCTAGACTAATCTTAAGGTAATTCTATCTCTTAATTACATATTAGTGTTAAGGCAGTGAACGAGTCCCACATTGGTTGTGAAGGGAAGATTTAGAGAGTTATAGAGGACTTGAGCGACTCTACTTAATGGGCTAGTCTTTTGGGATGGATACTCAGTCTTAACAAATAGTATCAGAACCAGCTCCTCAAGCCAGCGCATGTAGACTCAGAGGATCCCCTAACTGCACAGAGATGGATGACGACATTCTATCCACCAGATAGCCTCGTTTGAGAGGAAGATTGTTGGAGTAGCGAACGAGTCCTACATTGATTGTGAAGGGGGAGATTTAGGGACTTATAAATAATTTAAGTCACTCCGTCTAATGAGTTAGTTTTTTGGGTGGGATACCCCGTCCTAGTAATTAGTGGAATCTCGGAATTCTAATCTAACCTAAAATCTAGGTATCCTAATAATGAATTTGAGTTATATATACATGGATACTAATTTACACAAAATAAATTGTAAATTTTAATTAAAAATGACAATTTAAGATAATTAGAATAACCAATTTCAACAATGATAGTAGTAATTAATTCAAATTTGGTGAATCAAATGGCTTGGCAACTTATTTCGTAAATATTTATACATAAAATTCAATGAAAATGAACCCAAATTGGGTCCATTTCAATGGATAGGAAACTCCTCCTTAAAGTAGTAGTGTACATGTCGAAGTTAATCTCCTATTTGCTAGTGTCGGATAGTAATAGACAGGCCACTAACTAATCTCTTATCATATGAGTTATTTTATTAGTTCCACGTGCAAATAACTCAAGGAGTTTTCAGTAATAATGTCACTATTAGTTAATAGCAACATTGAAAAGTTCAAAAAATTTAACTAAATCAATTTATGTTAATTTCATGTAATAGGATTTTGAGTCGAATGAATTGATAATTTTTTTTTAAGTTTTTTTTTTTTAATTTTTTTCCATAAATTAAAGTGTATAAAAGGGTATAATTACATTTTCCTTTTAGAATAAATAAACCCAAGTTCGACTTTATTGTATATTACACTAAAATTGAGTTAATGTTGTGTGTTAGACACATTTTTCATTAAAGAAAATCATTTGATCTCAATATCTTTTAATGATAGATGATGGACTAAAACATCAAATTATAAAGCCTAATTATTTTTGGATTAAGATAGGGTTTTCTAAATGCAAAATGTAGCATACATTCCACTGAAGAAAATGATGAGAAGTTGACAATGATTACTTAATTTAGAAATCCCTTCCACTTGTATTTTATTATTATCATCAATTATATGTATGTTTTTCTCTGCAAATTGCAATAGCAACCCATTCATTTAAGGAAATAACAAAGACATTATTTTCTTAGTTGGACGTATCAAATCTAAATGACTAAATTCTTGAAAAAAAAAATCTCAAAAAATTCTGATCTCCTTTAATATCAAATTATGTATATTTTCTACTACATAATACATAGATAAATGAAACTAGCATATGATCCTCCTCTGCATATTATCACATTGGCTGCAGAAATTTTGTGCATATAACCTAGTAGGGGTGAAACTTGACCCGACCAGAGAAATTAATGGGTTTGGATTATGCTTTTGTA
The DNA here is from genome assembly GCA_022113865.1 of Chimonanthus praecox. Lineage (NCBI taxonomy): Eukaryota > Viridiplantae > Streptophyta > Magnoliopsida > Laurales > Calycanthaceae > Chimonanthus > Chimonanthus praecox. The sequence continues at coordinate 54,017,322 of CM039093.1, read as the reverse complement.
TATCTCAGGTCATGTCGGGTTGGAAAAAATAAATCTGGATGAAATTCGGGTCGGGTCGAGTTAAGAAATTTAAAAGTAATCCGACTTGAATCGAGTGCACCAAGTTATAAAACAACACTCGGATTGAGTCGGGTCGAGTTGAGTAATTCAGGTCAGCAATTTGGGTCAGGTTGGGTCGGATTCAATAATTTTTTAGATGGGTTGCGTTTATTGAAACCCGACTCAACCCGAGTTTCAACCCTATATCCTATCATGCTCCACTTGGTGTTGAGTGGATTTGAAAGGTTTTGATCCGTGCTCGGTGCTTATAAAATTTTATCACGATCAAACAAGTGAAGCTATGATTTTAAGTCCTCAAAATTTCGACTTATTTGATGATCCAAATTCATCAAATCAGATCAAAATGTTGTAAAAGTTGGATCGATATCAATTTGAGTCAAGTTTTTTTATTGTTAGATTGTAAATGGCATGCAAAATATTGTTAATTTTTTGTATTGAATAGAATAAAACTCTATTCTGATAGGTGGTGTAATATAAAAAAGTGAAAGAGAAATTTGCAATATATAAATTGTGATATTTTATTTATTTGTTTATATGTCAAGATTTTGGGCATTCTATTTCCTCCAATAATTTTTTGCCGACTTCTAATTGGGTGGATATTTTAAAAGTTTTGGGTATTTTATATTTTTGTTGAATTGATTTGGTAATACCACTAACCTTAATTATATATACAAGTTCCTAATGTCAACTAAATCCGTTATTAAACACAACATTAAACAAAGACTTTGTTTTTCTCCTTCATTCTTAGGTACTTCTTCTCTTCCAAACAGAAATCTCACATTCTTTCCTCCTATTTATTAATCTTTGAAAGTGATGGAGAATTTTCTAAGGACGAGTCTGTACTTTTTGAGTGATGGACCAAAATGCCATTTGAATCTTAGGAAAGGGACTGATAAATTAAAACTATGTACCCTAAATAAATTTTTTATTTTAAATCACTGAATAAAATAATAATGATCCATATATGCAAGAAAGGAAAACACAAAATTTTCTTAAATAAATCTGACCGTCTATTTAAATATACTTTTCTATGAGTTAGGCTAGCGAAAATCTCTAACGAGAAATTTTATCAAATAGAATATGGGTGTAGTTTAACTGTTACGACTTAGAAAGTGGGAGGTGTCAAGTTTGAGTTTCCATGACCTCACCTGGTGTACTTTAATAGCAGTGGGTATCACTTGTGGAGTTTTACGCTGTGTATCCTTTTAGAGTGGAGTGAGAATCGAAAGACCCTTACTTCTTAAAATGTATTCCTAGCCATCACTCTAACCCCTTTGAGTTGACTACATCAGTTAACATTTTTTTTTTTAATAAGTATCATAAATGTATTTGACGTACATTTATAAGTAAATAATACATGCATACACCATGGGAAAATGGAAGTATAGACCAGATTAGGCATGCATTGACCTAGTCTAATATACAAATATGAGTACCCACAAAGTAGCTCTATTATGGGGGAAGCAATACACGCGGAACTCGATGTTTCACAGAAGAAACACACCTTGTGTTTGGTGGGAACACAAATTCAAATAATTAATTTGATTCTTATAGTCTGTATTTTTATTGATTCTTGATCTTTCATGCCCATAATTTTATATCAAAAGTTCAAAAGAAATCTCGTGGACAAGGAAAGTTACTTAGACCTACAAGAATTCAGACTTTGGGGACACATGGAATGCAAGCTTGGGTACAAATCTTAGATTTGATATTTGATGAATATTTTATAATATAAAGTATATGGGTCGGACTCAATAAATTTTATATGAATTGAGTTGGATTTATTAAAACTCAGTCTAATCCATTCGAGTTTCAGTCTTAGCTTATATAATTATCATCATCGGTCAGAATTCTGTCTATTTGAAGTTGGCTTCATGAATTTACAATTAATTAACTCTTGTCATTTTATAAATCTAATGTGACGATAAAATATTAAACGAGATTAAGTTAAGTTCATGTGACCCATCTTTGGTGCCAACAATATTAAAAAAATCAAAGAATTAGTAACTGATGTTAAGATTGCATTACAGTGATGAATTTTTTCAGGTCCGAGAAAGTAAATATCTACATCAAATAACATCCATAACCTCAAATGAGAAATCAAGCTATAACTTATTTTGATAAATGTTATAATTTTAAAATGTTAGAATTTTCAAATGAAAATGTAAGATCTCTTGTAAATGACTATTCCTTTTTAGAATTATCATGGTAAACACCCTAAAAAATATCATAAAAATTAATTGGTCACATATTTATAGAATATGGACTGATTAGGGAAGCAGGATGTGTGCTTAATTACAATTAAACCAAGAAAAAAAAAAAACACAAGTGGGCCCAATTGTAAAGTATGCCACCTCATGCTTGAAACTATCAAAATCAAAGAAAGTTTTGATAGAGAAAGACGAAACAAAATGATGAGATCCTCCAAATCGACAAGAAGATCAAAATCAAGCAATATGAATTAGTGTTGAAATAAACAATCATCTTTTCAATGAATGGTGAACCTAATTGTATTAAACAATGGGAGACTGCACTTGTTTGTATCTTATTATTTATTATTTGTCATATGCTCAATCTCTTTTGTTGACATGAAAATAAACTGTTTCGTCAAAACCATTGAATGCGGAATTATTCTTTAATCATGAGTGGTTAGGATGACCTGAATCAGTAATTCGATAGGATTTTAAGTCAAGCGAGTCAGCAAATTTTTTCATCTTTTTATTTTTCAAAAAGTTAGATTGAATTTTTTTACTTGACAAAATTTTAAATCGAATCCAATTTTGAGTTTTCAAACATTGACCGCTAGAACTGATATTGCATTAATTTTAGACAATTTTGGGACTTTCGGGCACTACACATGGTGAAGACATAAATATACCACGGTGGAAAGTGGGATCGTCAGGAACCCGCTTCAGAAAACGGCAGTCTTAAGTTTGATTTCCGCTTCACCCCAAAGGATCACTCCTTCTAGAGTTACCTGATGTGTGTGGTTGGAGTGATCATGTTCCTATTTCATGAAGCACGAATCTTAAGTTCAATTTCCATTCTACCCCAAAGGACCACTCCCTATAGAGTTATATGGTGTGTATCGGTAGAGAGACTTGGATGCCCTGAGGAGTAGTCGGGTGCTCTAACAGACTTTGACACCTTCGTCAAAAAAAGAAGTGAGATGGTTGTTTCAAAAATTTATTTTTTCCTATTATAAATTTGTAATTTATTCAAATGACTAGAATATATGAGAGAAAAAAGAAGAAGCAAAAACCACTAAGATATAATTCAGTCTTATTACTATATTTTGAGTTATGGGTTTCCACCAACATCCATGAAATTGTTGGGTTATATCAAGTTTGGATTATGATAATTGACTCAATTTTTATCCTTGTATATAATCATCATAGGATACGAGAAAACTATGTTTTCCAATTGAATCATCAATGATTCTAACACAATAAATGGTTTGAGAAAGAAACCAATTTTTTTTGTTTCAGTGAAATGGGTAAAAGAAGCTCATGAAAGACAATATTGATACTCTCAAAATCAGAATAATGGGAGTTTGATCTTGTAGTATACAAAAGAGACTATAGCAATACATATGTTTTCTACCAAATTTGCTTTTCTTCAAGTACTAAAATCTTTCTATAATTGGGTGTAGTTCAATTGGTTGCCTTCCGCCTCAGGAAACGGAAAGTTACGGGTTCCAGCCCCCATGGCCTAACTTTGGTGTGTTTTAAGGGTAGGGAGCTCATCCGTAGGAATTTTAGTAGGACTGTGTCTGAATTTCTCACACGTTAATTAAAAAAAAAAAATCTTTCCATAATTTCTATAAAGTAAAGTGAATGGATGTCCAACATCTAGACTTAGCAAAAATTGACCCGACAAGATTAACCGACATGATCCGAACTGTCCTGATTCATTTAATAGATGGCTGGACCCAACTCAACCTATTTATAAATGAATAGACCTGATTCAAACTCGAAAATAAATGACTAGACCGGACTAACTTGATTATTGCCACGCATATGCAACTGTACAAAATTTACATCTATTTAAGGGTTAGTGTTTGTATGTGTTTATGTAGAAAAGTATCTTTAACTAGGTAAATGGATAATCTTGACCTGAACCTAAAACATATCCAAATCAACTAGATAAAAATATAGACATAAATCTGAATAGACCTGAGCCAAGAAAAATTTAACCCGACCCATTTCCAAGTCGTCAACAACAACAAGAGCCCTACCACCACTACCCTCCCCCCAAGCCCACCCATCAAACTTGGGTCCAACGAAAGAATGGTCAGACAAGCTGAACCTATTTATTGAGTAGAAATTCATTTGATTTTTAGAGTTGGGTTTGGCCCAAGTTGGGTCATGGGATGTTTTTGTGGGTTTTGTTTTGGTTTGGTCATGTCACAAGTCCCGTTTGGTTTGGGTTTGAAGCATGCCAATTTTGGGACAATTGGATTATGGAATCGGAATTTAGCTAGGTCGGATTTGGGTTGGTTCAGGGTCGTTTGTGGATTCTTTTCTCATCCTTTCAATCTATATTTTTAAAGATCATTCTTTATTTGTTCCTTCAATTTAAGCTCAAACCCATGTTGCAAATTATAAGGCCCAAACTGAGGTTGGACCCATGTGAGCCTTAATTATGTTAAATCAGACTTGAATCCTAAAAAGTAATAGGGGTGCAAGCAGGCCTTTGGGTTTTTAGGCCCTTTCTCAATTTACATTTTTTTTTTCTTTAGTTGATATGGTCTTAAATGAACCTACAAAAGCTACACCTAGAGTATCTCATTGTGACCGGTGATTTACCAACAGCTAACAATGATTAATGACTAAATGAACACTTTTAAGTCTTAAAAATTCCATTTAAAAATTAAAATTATAGAAAATTTAGAATTTTTTTGATGTATATTTAAAAAATAAGCTAGTGAATTAGAGTTTAAAGAGGCAACCTATTGAATTGTAGTAGGGAAGAATCTTTGAGGGATTAAGCTGTTGAATAGTATAACAGTGGAACTGCTTAATTAATTTTGTTACTGCTCACTGCTAAAGTGCTCTAGTGTCCAAGACGTTTAGTAGAATGAACTGTAGAATCAATGATGCTGAACTATTTACATGCTGAGTTAAAAGAGGCTTAAGCAACAAGATTTCAAAGAATATGAGAGATTTGTGTTTAATGCAACTGGCGACAATCCGTAATGTTGTGTTAAAATCGAATTTAAACAACATAACAGAAGCAATTAAGCAACAAATCAAATGGAAAGACAACATAATTTTATGTGATTTGGCCGAGGGCTACGTTCACAGACAACCATTGAATAAGTTCGACTAAATCCGACAAATTACAAATTTCTCTCACAATTTCATTCCTTTTTCAATTACAAAACACATTCTCAATTTTCTCCTCTCCAATTTTTTTCTCACAACCCAAACTATGCAAAGCCACTGTTCCAATTGAGAGCTTTATGTTTTTCTTTATAAAAAACTTCCAATAAAAGAGGAAGGAGAGAAGAAAGAGGAAATAAATAAAAACAGAAATTTCTAATTCAAGGCCGGCTTAAAATTGAGCCAAATTTCCAACACGCAATTCATGTTATGTAGAGGTTGTGTGAGCCACCCAACTCATCTTTTGTGCAACTATTGGGGAAACAAGCGCACAAACAATAAACAAAAGACAAACCAAAGATTAAACACACATAAAAAAAAAACATAAAGATAATTAGGCTCCATAAAATTTAACAGCAACTTCCGCACCGGCAACGACAGCAGGACAGAAGCAGTTTCTTTAGTTAGAAGTTGGGTGTAATAATTTCTTGCAGCCTTTGAGCTTTTGTTGCACATGGTCGACTGCTCTTTTGATATGGTTGGCTCTTTTGTAGCACATGGTCCTCTGCTGTTATGTGCAAATGGAAAATGGTTTGAAGGTTTGGAGCAGCTGCTGGGCCTCTCTCTCTTTTAGTCGGGCGGGTCGAATTACTTAAAACTCAATCCGACCCGAGTTGATATATATATGGAATCCGACCCGACTCAAATTCTCAACGCGAATCTCACAATCTGACCCGACCAAAATTCTAACTCGAATCAACTAAAATTCTAACTCGACCAGCATTTTGAACTCATTTTAGACTAATTTTAGCCGTGTCAAGTCGAGTTGTGTCGTGTCGGGTCGGGTCAGGTTAACTTATAAAATTCTTAACCTAACTCGACCCGAATTCCATCTGGATTTTTATCTTCTCAATCCGACCCGACCTGCTGATCCGAAATTCTCAACCCGACCCGCATGATTTTTCAGATCGGGTCATACAGGTCAAGTCAAAATCTGACCTGATTTGCGGCCCTAATTAAGTTGATGCCTTTCAACTTTCACTTTTATTTGGTTACCTTTATCATGTATTAATGATGCTAAAAGGAATTATTCTTATCCACATGAATTCATTCTGCAATTTATGGACGATTTCCAAATCATAACTTGATAATAAGTCAAAACTCAAAAGGGTTTCTTAATAGTTTATGAAAAGTGAACATTAAGAGTATCTTAGTTCAATAAAGGAACTATAAAAGCAATAAAAATATAAAAAAGAATGGTGTGTATGATGAAAGAAAGGGACCATTTCTCACCATCATGCATTCATGGTCCATGCAATCATGATAACAGGGACTATCAATGTTTTCCACGATAAATTGTCAGAAATTATAAAGAAATGGATCTTTTAGGACACAATCCAGAACTTTTATTGATTGGGTAAAACTGACGGCCAGACTTCTTAATGGCCCAACTAAATTTTTAAATACTGAGTGACTATGATCTCGTAAAATTAGAAGATAAAAAAATAAAGAACATACAAGACTATATTAGAGAGCTCAAGTGAATTATATGAGTACTTTATATTTTTATCAAAAAGTTAAAAAAAGAGAGACTCGTGTTTGTGAAATTAACAAGTTTGACATCATCTAAGAATAAAAATAAATGATCGTTTATAATTTTAGAAGCACATTTAATTAGGACTAGACTTCCAACCCAAAAAATTAATTTGATAGGAAAAATGTCCTACTCTCATATAAATTTTTAGTTTTCCTCTTTCACAATCGATGTGGAACTTTCGTTCGTATCCAAACACATTCTTCTCAATAGTTAACTTTTGAGAGTAAATTCTACTTAAAAGTTCAATCTCAGTATCGACAAAAAGTTTAGAACAAAAATAGACACGTAAGTGCATTTGGTTCTCTAACATGGTTTTGTCTCCTTTTTGGGCTAAAGATAAAGTTGAAGGAAGGGGAGGTGTTGGTGAAGGAAGAGAAGTTGGTCGGCTGCGCCTTGCCTGAGAAGGTGGGAAATGCCATTGTGTTAAATGGGTTTGGAGGTATGGCAGTCTCTTGGCTTTTACTTTTCCTCTTGGTACATGCAGGAAAGAAGAACAGGGAAGAGAGAGAGCAGACTGACTTTTACTTTAGGTGACTGCGCCCTTACGCTTTAAGGCTTAAAGCTGACGTGGTTAATCATTAATTGTGGTTAAGTCCTACCTCACGCTCAACACATGACATGACCAACTTTAAAGCCAAGTAATCAAATCAAACATCCATCTCTCTCTCTTGACCTCTCTCTTGACCTCACCACCTTCCTGTCTTCGGCTCTTTGAAAGTTTAAAGCTTAAAGAGAATCCCGTTACACCATTTAACAATAAAAATATCTTCCAAGACAGTATACAAATGTTTATTTAGTAATTAAACTTTTGAAGATTAAAAGTTTTATTTTTGAAAAATTACAGATTTTAATAAAGATGATTGATAGATTTTAGAGTAAAGTCAATATGTTATAATTTAAAAGATTTTAAGTTAAGATGCAGAGAAGTAATATACACTTGTGTTTTTTTTTTATAAGGGTAGCGATCCTCCGTGGATGTTTTTTATAATCGAGATTTAGGGTATTGTCTATTTTAATGAAGAGTATAATAATATGCCATACTTATAAGGGCCATTCCCCTCAATTTTGCCTGATGTGTGTGAATAGAGACATTCGAACATGTTCCAAAGACTTAATTAGGTGCTCTAAAAGACTTCGATACCTTAATGGACCATCCTAATCTACATCAGACCGCCTCCATAGTCCATACCAAAGTAGCAAGTGTATTTTCTAAGGTAGATTTTGACATTTTGTGGGTCTTTCCTTAGCTTCATTTCTTAGTTTGCTACTTAAAAATCTAATTTTTTTTTTCTAAAAAAAGTGCAATGGACCCAACAACCACAGCCGGCCATTACTTCATATTCTTCAAATTACACGTGCCACTTCCTTCATCCAACCCAACCTTTCAAGTTTCAAGCAAGTAGTGGACCATCCATTAATGGATGAAAAAAAAAAATGTACGCATGACATTATTATTTGAATGATAATTTAGACATTATTATAAAATCAAATGCTTTCCATTTTAATTTACTTGAAATCAAATGCCATTAAAAGTTATGAAGAAGTGCCTCATTTTGGTAGTCTATTAATTTCAACAATTAAGTCAATAACTACCAACTAGTCATAAATATATTCTTAAAGTCATAAACGATAAAATCGTGGTGTTTAAAAAAAATTAAATATCAGTATTGGACCCCACTGATATATCGCCGATATTTGATTAGAAATATCAGCCATGATATCGACTAATACTGTATTTTTTAACTTCCATAATTTTTGAAAGGCATATTTTTTCTATTTTTTTTATTTTTTTTTGAATTCAGAAAAAAATAAAAAAAAAATCGACCGAGATTTGAAATAAAAAAGAAGAGAGAGAACAATATCGGCTGATATCTCAGTGAGACCGAAATGTTTACCTGTAATTAACCATAAAAGAAGGCCCAGTAACATGACTTTTGACTCAGTCTAACCCCTCAAGTGTTGACCATATTTTCTTCTAGAAACACTTTTTTTTTGCAATATAAACAATCAAATATATTCTAAAATTGTGGGAGTTTCTTAAGTTTGTTTTCTTACTTGAGTTGCTAATGAATTCACTAAATATTAAAATGTACAAAACATGGATATCTTACTTTAAAAAAAATTTTTTATGTAATTTTATTATTTGGATGGAGATTTTTTACTAACTAGATCTCTTTGGAGTGCAAAAAGATTGATACCCTATTTTCTGAACAATGTCATTAATAGGATCCAGCTAATATAGTATTTTAGAAATAGTTTGGGTATTTATTTTGATATTTATATTTTCTAAATATTATTATTTCTATTACAGTTAGAAATCCTAAGCTTATTTATAGGTTGAGTAAATAATGAAATGAGTAGAGAAGAGTTTTTTCCAAAATACAATTTTAGAGTGTATTTCAAAACTTTTTCGAATGAGACTAATCCTTAAATGGTATTGAAATCTATATGGTTGGTTGTGAGGTTGGTTGTGATGTAAAGAGGGCCTAATAAGTAAAAAGTAAATGTAAAGTTTAACTCTTTATTAATATTCTCTCTCTTAATTTTTAGCTATAAGAAAAAATAGTAGATTTATTATATATATGAATAAAGAGACTTGCACATGTCACGAACATTAATTAGGTGCTCTAAGAGGTCTGAACACCTTAATGATAAAGAAAAAAGTCAATTTAAATTAATACATCTAAAAATTTTAAACTATAGTAAAGAGTGAATGAATAATATATCAAGGTTAGACATATAGACACCACGATTTTTCACTATCAGACACCACTTTTCGAATTTTAGGATGAAATTATCATTTTACCTTTCTGTATTTTGATAGTCTTATCAAACCTCCAAGTAAAAGAGCCAGTTGAACGATTTCAGAAATCGTACGACACACTTAGGTACAGTAGTACGAAAACGGACTTGGTGGATTGATGTAACCAAAATTACAGTGTATCCATCAATTCAAAGAGAGAGTTGAGTTTGATCTGTGGGACATTCATTATACCTGCTAAGATAACTCTGTGGGTCCTACCTGAGTGGGGCTTCAGAGGTAGGACTGGGTCTATTTGAAATTTAATTTCAGATAATTTTTTTTTTATAAAAAGTCAGATGTATTGAATTTCAAAAGATAAGTTTTTTAAAATTTCAAAAATTAATGGTAAAAATAAAGGTAGTTTTGTATAAATTTTAATTTAATGGTGCGATCAACTCAAAATAAATTTGAACTAGATAAAGATCTAATCATCTGGTAAAACACCGTGTAAGTGAGGTATTAAGTGTAAGTGGAGTCCACATTTGAGTTTTGTGACTAATGAGGAAGTTGTTTATAGAAACTGAAGTATATTTCAAGGGTGTCCATCCTAACACTAGCAAAATCTTTTAGGAGACATGGGATAGAGTGAAATTCTCATTTTATCTTTACTTATATATTGCTTATCAAATATCGGTGAACTTATATGCAGAACATATATATATATAGAGCGGCGTGTTATCAGTTTATCGGTACTTGATGAGCAATGTACTGGTAGAAGTAAAATGAGAATTTTACTCTATCCTATGCCTTTTAAAAGATTTTACCTGTGTGAAGATGACTCGCTATATTTCGAATGTCATAAAAATTTAGACATTCAAAGTATTTTAAAATTTATAACAATAAACTTATTAATTAAATAAAAAATAGTTTTAAGTGCACTATAAATTAAATAATTTTTATTGTAACGATCAACTGTGAACACTGTTATGGGCCCACAACGGAGGATGTTCCCTTAACATTTGTTAAAAGAAAGCTCGAAAAATAGAAAAAATGCTGGTTTATTCATTGAAGGAACATGACTGTGAATACTATAAAATCGGAGGTTATCTCTGTCATTTAAGTCCAAACATATGCCTTCAGTGCCCCGCACGCAATGAAAACAAGCACAACATCCCTTTCTCCAACGTCCTCTTTTTACAAAATTTGGATACTCTGCCTCAGGATATCTACATTCTCATACCAAATGGACTCACTCACATGGGCCCACAAGGGGCCATCTTTGGATTGATTTTTTTTAAAAGGTTCATATATTAATATATAAAGACCCATTTTTGGATTGATATCCACATCTATACCTGATGATTTACATCGGCAGATCACAACCATCCATTATTTCTTCCTTCTTCTCTATCGAAAATCATTTTAATTGAATTCACAAAGCGTTATTTTTAAAAATTTTAAAATTTAATCATTTCAAGATATTTAATTTTTATTTCTAAATGTTTATATTCTTTAATAAAAATATAATTTCATCGATCTGAATAAAGTGATATTTGAGAAATTTTATATTAATGCATGAGACTAAAATAGGCACTGACATGTAGATATTTTGGATGATTAGATTATGAATTTGACCAATGCAAATTAGAGCTATGCATTATCTAGATTCACATTGGCCAATGTTTCAAGTAGTAGAATGGATTTGTTAAGATGGGTTAACCATGGTTTGAGATGTTCAAAGCTATTTGGTATTAAAAGTCAAAAAGATTAAAACAGTTCATCATTTTCTTCTTAATATAATCAAGATCGTTTTCAACTTTCCATTATCAGTTAAAAATAAATAAAATAATGAAAATGCATTCTTTTATGTAGGTTCTTTTAGAGTAAAAAATGTGTTGCATTGAGTTAATACGAGACACTAATATATCCATAGCGATCTTTACAAGCTGATACGTTGATATGTCTATATCGACCGTTACAGGTCGATACACCTCTACCTGCACACAGGGGTCTAAAAAATTGTAGACCTGAGATCTCAGCCGCGCGCTGATATCGGCCAATGCGAGATATCTCGGGTATTTTTTTTATCTTTGGTTGCACATGTTCGGACCCTTCTATGTGTCCACCACATTTTTGACCCTGCCCTTTTAACTCCATTTACATAATAAAAAATATGGGAAAAAACTAATTATAAAAGCTCTTCACTCAATTATTTGATACTAATACAGTTGTTATGATGATCCATACTCTCATACAAGGCTTATGATTAGTCCAAATGGGAGTATTTTTAGATTACCAGGCTTATTATTATCATCCAAATGGGAGTATTTTGAGATTACCGGACTCTTTAGTATCCTTGGGATTCTAGAATTCTAACTTGGAATGAATTCAATTAAATTATTTTATAAGTTTCTTGACATTATATTATGATATTTTTCATTTTATTTTAAAGTCCTCTGACCTCTGTTCTAAGTTTCTAACCAAAAGAAGCTGCTCCTAACTCCAAAGAGAAGAATAAGATATCAAAATATGCTAAAAAAGACAGGAGAAGGTACCTCTCAGATCTGCTTGACTGTCCTTTCCAAGTGTCAGATTCATGGTTCTTCATCATCAGCATTTGGACATCAAACACTCTTTCATCTAATCCTAACTCCCACCAGACTCTCTCTTTCTACATTCAGCAAAACCCCTCTCACTTCATTGATACAAAGATCATCTCATTTCATCTCTTTCCATGACATCTGCAAAAATGCTAGTGAATTGAGAGAGAGACGTAGAATCTCTTTTGAATGAGTTATATATACATATACATTGCTAGATTATTCTAGCATTTTACATTAAAGATCCAACTGGGTCTTTTCTGGGGGAAAGAATTTTCTAGGATATGTTGAAGTGAAACGGCAAGAAGGAATTTTCCCCTGTTCTGAAGGTGTAAGACATTGAAATTTCACACATTTCAGTTGGTAATTTTCCGGCATTGATATGTGGAGGGATTTGATCACTGTTATCTGAAATGGGTTTTTTTTGACAGGTCCAGTCACTCCGAATCGACATAGAGATTGCGATTTCCAGCAGTGATATACTGGAAACTTGGTAAAGTGAGTGCTAAACTGGGAAGGTTCTGAATTGATGGAAAAAATGTTCAAGTATAAAGCAATGGGCGTTTCTCATTTCTAACATATTAGATATTTAATCTTTTATGCAGTTCTATGATTTTCTGGTATTACTTTGTTGGAGAATCAATGAAGTAAGATCAGAACTGGGTTTATTACTGAGGGACTATAAGCTTTGAATTATTGGAGATATGTTGAACTGAAGAGGGGAGAAGAGATGTTCAAAGCAGGGAGATGGAAGAGCGAGAAGAAACAGATCAAAATTGTATTCAAATTACAATTCCGTGTGTCTCAGGTACACTACTATTCTGCACTTTTTTATATCAAATTCAACAAAGGGAGATGGTATTTGCAATGTCTTTTGCCTAATTCTCATTTCAGATTGCAGTCTAGTTATGCATTTTCTTCTTTCTTTCCCCCATAGTGTTTTTGATAAAGAATAGTAATTTCGCATATTCTACTACTCTGTTTTCTTCTGAGGAAGTAACATTGGTTGCTCTTCAAATTTGCTTACCATTTGAATTTTGAAAGAGTTTTTTTTTTTTAACATTTTTTTTTGGGTGTGGGGTTCCAAATGAATATAAAGTGAAAATAGACAATGTAGGCATTGTGATTAGGTCATGAATCATCTTTAAATGTCTGGTTTCCATAGAGGAGCAATTTCTAGAATTTGTTCATCCCAGCAGAGGTATTTGTCTCTTAATCCCTTTGGCTTGTTGAATTCTCATTTTAGCATGGAATTTAACGCCAGGTTTGAGGAAGATGAACCAAAAATTGGCAATCCTGCCAATGTGGTTGGGTAATGAAAAAAAAAAGTAGAAAACGTTCGACATCTTAATTTCAAAAAATTGAGAGTTGATTTTCTGTCTTTATATAATCCAAAACGGTCAGTTTTAGTTTTACTGTCCTCATTTTTCATACTGGATCAGTAGTACCAGATCCAAAAAAGACTGTAGACTGTAAACAAATAATCCTGGGACAATGAAGATATATGGAGAAATTGCTATGAATGAAGTGGAAATTCTATTCTTGTTTGATCTGAAATTGATTACTCTCGAGTCTTCTTTCTGTCGATTTACTGATTGACCATTTTCGTTACCATATTGATTTGCAAGGTTAGTGTGAGAAGACAACTGGAAAATGCAAATTCATGCAATGTGGCTGGGCGCAAAAATTCATGCAGAGTTCTGATATTGTCTAACTTGTTTTCAGGTGCCCCAGTTAGGATGGGATGCATTGATGGTTGCTCTTGTTCCTTTGGAAGTCGGAAAACCAACAGTAAAATCGGAGAAATCTGTAATTCACGAGGGTGCCTGTAGATGGGATAACCCAATCTACGAAACAATGAGGTTCATCAAGGATCCTAAAACAGGGAATATCAATGACAAAATCTACCAATTCCTTGTTTCCACAGTATGAGATGACAATCCTCTTTCATTTTCTCTGCTGTTAATGTCCTGTTTTTTCATTCATTAATTTAAGGATCTTTTGCAGGGATCGTCGAAAAATGGCTTTCTTGGAGAAGCAACCATTAATTTTGCTGATTATGCTGAAACATTTAAACCACAGTCTATATCACTGCCCCTCAAGACTGCAAGTTTCGGTGCTGTTTTGCATGTGAGTGTTTTTTATTTTTGAATACAAGCAAGAATGAGACTTTTACAAAATTCACATGCTATCTGCAAGATCTCTATCCGATGTTTAAAATCACTGTTTAAACATCTAATTAGAATGTATAAAGCATTGAAGCCTCAGTTGATAGTGGCTGTTCGGAAGAGTGGTGTGTATGTGATATTAGAACATCTTTCATTTTTAGTTTACCATTCCCCTTTATTTTGGATTTTTCTGGTCAGGTTACAATTCATAGATTTCAAGCTGCTGCTGGTGGAAGGTGAAAATGATATTCCTCTTATTTTCTTTTCTTAAATTGGGCACTCGATATTCAGTTTTATGACTCAGGGTTTTAATTGATATATTTCTTGTGATTCCAATTCAGAGAAGTGGAAGAAAATGGGGATTTGATGGTCAGGTCACCTAGTAGAACATTAAGGAGCCAATTAAGCAACTATGACAAGGATGGAAATGATGAACCTTCAAACGGAATCAGCAACCGAAACTCTGTTGAAGTAAGGCCTCAAATTCCTTGATTATACAATTTTAATGAGTTTTCTATCCCAACTCACAACTGAATGGATATCTATCTGTTCCACTGTGCAATTGGAACAGTGATAAATCAGGTACCATATTATTTTTTCTTTTGTAAAGTACCTGCAATTTATAGAAGCAACGAGAAGAAGGATGCACATTTTTTCTTTTTATTCAATTTTTTTTTGGGCCTGGTCAATACTGGCAATTACGCTCTGATATTACTTTAAGTGACTTTCATTTCTCTTGGTAGTGAATTTCCTCTAGTTTTGTTGATGACATGGTGCCGATCAGGGCAGTACAAATAGGAAGCAGATGATAAACATGAACTCTGGAGAAAGGCATTCGACCCAAATATAAAAAAAATTGTGGAATATGGATGGATTAAGTACAAGCCAATGTTTTGAGAGTAAGGAAGAGAATCTAATCAAATTGAAGACTACATTCACAATCGGAAATAATTCCACTTGTTAGATTTATTAGAGTTTGTATTTACTTTAGGTTTCACATTGGATTAGGTATCTGAGTTTGGGTTAATCTCTAATAAGAGATGTATTTAGTTTAGGATTAAAACAAGAGTTTGAGTTTCTTTGAAATAGCCCTAGGGTAGGCTAGAGGCTATAAATACTGATGTAATAGCATAGGCCAAGATACAATATACAGTTTACGAAATTCTACACCACTGCTTGAGTTTATCTATAGAATAAAGTGGAGGGTTGTACAAGGATTGTGTAAATAGGATTAGCAGGTGGTGGGTGTAGGAGAGACAGGCAAGCAAAGTCTTATGAGATTATTGAATGCTCTATTTCAATTACAGAGACTTCCTTATAAGTGGGCACTGCTTTGTTATATGGAGTTGAGTGTTGGGCAACTATGAAATAACAGGGAAAAGTTCACAGATGGGTAAGATCCGTACAACAAAATGGATGTATGGAGTGAAAGAAAATATAGAACTAGGAATAAGAACATAAGAGTAGGCCCCTATAGAAGAACAAATGAAGGATTTATAAGGTAGTTTGGGCAAGTATATAGGTATACCTTGTTTAAAGAATTGAGAGTTTGATGGTTTACAGCACTAGAGTAAGGCGAAGACAACTGGAAAGTGAAAGGAAGTAATTAGAAGTTACATACTAGGTTGTGTTGTGGAGAGAAATTAGCCAAAACAGAGATGAATGGAGCAGCCTCCAATATGCTGATTTGAAGTGCAAAGTAAATAATTATGTCACACCTAACTCAGATTTCCTTGGCTCCAAATGGAGAGTGAAAGAGATGACCTTCCATTTTTCGATGATATTTGAACGATCTGTTACTTGGGATACTTCTGACCACGTGCTATACTTTTTTAGTGTCACTATAGGTCTGGCGTAGTTTGTTTTCAAAGGCCGCATTTAACTTCTTGCTGTTTTATGAACAGAGGTTTTCACTAATTCGTGATGGTCTGATGATTCTACTAATATTAGAATTCATTTCCTCTACCCTAAGTTTCCTCATATCATGCCTTACACTTTAATCCATGTCCTATCGGCCTCCACTTTCTACTGTTACCTTCTAATCAAATTGTTCCACTCTTCTTACTGAGGGTGCTTCTGGTCTTCTAACAATAAGAGCAAACCATCTTAGATGAAATTCCTTGATCTCTAGACCTCAAGGAGCCAAACATTTCCTAGAGAGAGATATCAACGAAGCTTCTATTGTTTCAGAAGAAAGGGAAAGGAAGCAGTGTTAGACCCATGTACCCAAGTCATCAACATCCATAGCAAGTCAGACATGTATTCAATCTTGATTTCTTGTCTGATGGACCACTATAGATGAACCATTATGATAATCACGATTATCAAATTGTTCCTGCTTTGTATTGGAGGATTCTTTCCTCCGTCTGAATTTTGTATGGACCTCTCCATATAAATATTATAAGTCTTTCAATCAGTAATTGGATCATCTGATCAATGTGATTTAAAGGTATGTCAACATCCGAATAGGCTTAAGTGCTTAACAGATGAACATTTTGTATATTTTTCATCTGCATTATGGATATCAAACACAAGAAATAACTTGAGTACAAAGTAAAGTTGATGACCTGATGGTCTCCTGCAATCATCACACATTTCTGATTGCATGACCAAAATTATTATTCACTATGTTGAGGTGTTATTTTATTGCAATTTAAAGTAGCAAGCCATTACTCAACTGTGTTTATCATGGTTTATTTACCACGTAATTTATGTTCACTTTCTTTTTTCAATTTTGGGGGGGATAATAGATAATAACTTTTGTTGGAAAACGAAGAAAAGGATGCACAGAAGTGATAATTCTGCCAAAGAGAATTGAGCAGATAGCCACAAATGCAGTGGCTGTTCATATTTTTTGAACTTCATAGGAAAATGGTTTTATTTTTCTTTTTGTTTAGAAGCGTCATTTTCTTGAATCTAGATCATAAAATCTCATAAATCTATGGATTCCTTGTGCTGCCTTGAAATGGTTCCAAATGAAAAACCAATTCAAGTATTTGTTCTCTCCTGCTAATTTGTTGTACGTGCTATATTAAGAAGTAATCAACCTTAGTAGTATCTAAGAAGTAATCAATCTTAGTAGTATCCAGCCAGCAGAGTTATTATCGAGAACACTAAAGGTTTTTAGCAATTAGCTGCACAATCTCAATATTTGGATTTACCGAATCACAAGAAGTTACAAAATTTTGGATGAACAGCTAGAATGTGTATTGGGGCAGCATGGGAATCAGAAACCACGATAGTGTAGATATGTTATATCTTCTGTCCCACATTAATATCTGAGGTGACAATATGACTAAGCTAAAGAGACAATCTGGTTAATCTCGCTGCTTGTTTTCTCACCATCCCAGAAGAAAAACCCAATATATGTCTTTTACAATAGTATCCAAACAATGCTTCACATGCTATAATAGTAATGTATATGTTTGTTTATTCTTAATCGTGTCATTAATCAAATTTGTCTTAGTTACTCTCCTATTTTTTCTGACTTATCAGTTTGTGTCTGTTATGTTTTAGGATGGCTCATCTATAATTAAGAACATGCAACAGAACTTAGCTCAAAACAAAACTGTATCTCAGCATGCAAACTATAATGGTATTCTCAGACCATCAAGTGGGAGTGATGATATATCAGAATCAAGTTTAGACAGCAGTTCAGGACAAGAAACTCCACAAGGACTTGGATCAAAGAGTAACAATAATTCCCGTCAAAATATAGCGAGCTTCCTATCATCTCTCAGCAGCAATGCCATGACTCATAAACCTATGGCAAACATTATTGATTCAGTTACAGAAATCACAAAACATAGGAGATCAAACACCGAGTGGTCAGTCAGTTCAGCCCCAGATGGAAGCATAGATGACTCACCACACAGTTCTGAAAATACCCTCTTGAATGAAAATTCAGAAGCCCACATCGAAAAACTTAAAAATGATATTACAGTTCTGGCCAGACAATCAGAAGTGTTGGAGCTGGAATTGCAGACTTTGCGAAGGCAGATTGCAAGGGAGAGCCAAAGGGGAAATCATCTTTCTAGAGAAGTTTCTAGCCTAAAAGAAGAGAGAGACGCACTTCGAAGTGAATGTGAACAACTCAAGGCATCAAAACAAAATGAAAATGGTGGAAGGGCTCTGCATAAGTTGCAGTTTGAGAGTAGGGATCAACGTTTCATGCTTGAAGACATCAAGCAAGAGCTAAGTTATGAGAAAGATCTCAATGCTAACCTCCGGTTACAGCTTCAGAAGACAATCTAACTCTCAACTGATTCTTGCTGTGCAGGAGTTGGAAGAACTGTTGGAACAGAAAATAATGAGACACCCAATCTTGTGCATGAGAAGTGTGGTCTGCATCTAAAAGTATCTGATGAAAGATGGAGTCTGAACGAGAAATGGCAGAAGATGAAGAGCATGAATTGGAAGTATTAGTCAGTGATCATATTGATGCTGAAGTAGACTATTCTCTCCAACAGAAGATCATAGACTTAAGTAATGAATTAGAAGTACACAAGAAAGACCGGGAAGATCTAGAAATGCAAATGGAGCAACTTGAATTGGATTATGAGATTCTGAAACAGGAAAATCATGAAATGTCTTTAAAGATGGAGCAAAACCAGCTACAAGAACAGATGAAGATGCAATACGAATGTGCATCTTCTTTGGCTGTTGTAAGTGAGCTTGATATCCATGTTGAAAGCTTGGAGAAAGAACTCAAGAAGCAGGAAGAAGCATTTGAAGCCAACCTTGAAGCAATGATGCGTGCTAAAGTAGAGCAGGAAGAAAGGGCTTGTCGAGCAGAGGAGGCATTGAGAAAGATGAGAATAAACAATGCCAGTACAGCTGAGAGGCTTCAGGAAGAAATTAACCGGCTTTCCATGCAAATGTCATCAACATTTGAAGCAAATGAGAAGCTTGCAATGCAGGCTTTAACAGAAGCTAGTGAACTACGCCTACGGAAAAGTCATCTAGAAGAGTTGTTGGAGAGGGCTAATGAAGACCTTGGGGTGGTGAAGGATCGATATGAAGAAAAGATGCTAGAGCTTTCGAACCAGTGTGATTTCCATACAAAACAAACAGAACAACTGCTAGCAGATCTTGAAGATAAATCCAAGGAGCTTGAGAATCTAAAGAAATCTGTAGAAGCAAGAGATGCTTCCTTATCACAAGAAATTACAATGCTACAAACTGAGGTAGAAAGGCTGGGAAAGATGAAAACATCCCTCTCTGAGCAGATAGAGGAGAAAGAAAAGCTGAAAGTGGAGATCGAAAAAATGAAGACATTGTATGAGGAGATGAAATGGTGGTTAGAAAGAGCAAACAATGAAAGAGAAGAACTTGAGAGCAAACTTGCTTCACTGATGGAGGAAGCAGAGAAACAACTGAAAGAGTTTAATGAAATGCGGCTTTTGAAGGATGAGAAAGAGAAAATGATTGGGATTCTGCAATCAGAGGTTGAAAGTCTTAGAGGCCAATATAATGATTTGAAGCATTCCTTGCTCGAGGACGAGTCAGAGAAAGAAAAGTCAAGGAAGCAGCTATTTCAACTGAAGGGTGAACTTCAGAAGAAAGAAGATACAATAAATATTATTGAGAAGAAACTCAAGGACAATAGCACAAGAGTAGTTGTTACAAATGGGACCACAAAACCTGCTTTAAGGAATACTAAATCTGGTCCACCTCATCATGGCTCTAAGGAGGTTTCTAACCTACGAGAGAAAATAAAATTACTTGAGGTAAATGTGGCTCTTCGTTGTTTTTTTAGTATGTACAGTTGTATTAGATTGCTTAATTTTGCAGTAATTTGCAATATCTAATCTAAAAATATGAAGGTTTGTTGTCACTGTTTTTACTCTTCAATTACCAGTGATGTATTTGACTTAGACACATTCAAATATCCAAGTCAGTTATCCAGTTTGCTGTACCTTGGATGTGTCCTAGTGTGAAAATTTGGTCCTGACAATTTGAATGTAGAACCTTCTAGTGCCGGAAATGAAAACTTCAAACTTTAGTTCTATTAGGGTTTGTAAAAATAATAGCAGTAATGATAACAAATTGCTATTATCATTATAATCATAATCATTGTGAGAATAAAAAACAAATGAAAGCAGTAGGATCTTCTTATTCACAATGATAATGTTTACGGTGTTTGACAGGGAGAGCTAAAGCAAAAGCAAGCCACATTACAGAACACGACTCGTGCCTTTCTAAAGAAGGAAAAGGATTTATGTAACAAGATTGAAGAGATGGAAAAGTGTATTGAGGAGATCAGGCAAAATAACTCCCCAAGTTTTCATGAAAACAAATTTCGAAAGGTCAGTCACCATATTTTTTCAATGAATTCTAAGAAAGAATTATTGTATGTCAGAAACTTCACAACCATCAATATAAGATCATTTCTACAGGACACAGTATACAACTCTCATTTATTCAGCTATAATGCAATCATTCTTTTTGCAATTAAATGTTCTTATGTTTCTTATAAAGGAAACATTTCTGATTGTTAGCATCTTCATTTTGCAGGAGAAGGAAGACACCCAGAACATAACTGAGAATTTTAAGTCTCAAGGTGTCAGAAACATGGCTGAAAATTTGGGGTCTGATATGGGAGATCAGTTGTATTTTCCTGATCAAGACAGCGACAGCATAGAACCCATGAGAAGGTAGAAATTTTTGAGCTTTTGTTCTTTCATTTCCTTTTCTTCTTCAGATCAGTTGGTGCATCATACTGCTAGTTGAGTATATTCAGGAAGAGGAGATTTCCAATTTGTTGTGCAATGAAGGGTCTCATTTGCTTGAATCGATGTTGGTGAGAACATCCATCTCATGGTAGGATCTGTTATTCAGTCAAGAAACAAGTAATTGCGTAACCTATCTAACTGATTGCTAGACCTTTCACTCTTGATATGGATTTTTTTTCTCACCAATTTGTTCAAAGAGAACAAATTATATATGTATGGCTCTATTATTGACTAAGACTTTAAAAGTGCTAGTGAACCAAGACCATTTCACTGCAAAATATGCTACTGTTTGACCTGATCGAGGAGATACTGAGTTACATTTCAGCTATGAACTAGCTCAATCTCATATTATTCTTTTTTTTTTCAAACATCGACGACTTCATTCATTAAAAAAAATGAAAGAGAGTACAAGAGGTAAAACCAGGTATAGGAGAGATATACCCGGCTCCAAGAGAAGGATTGATAAAAGCATGAAAAACAAAAAACAAAAACAAAAGGCAAATGAAAATATACATCAATGTGCCCCTCCCAAAACAAGATACATTAATGAATCCCGACCCCTTACACACAAGACTATTAAGATAAAAAAAAACTCCAAAGCTGGTCTCTGTTTATGTGCACCAACTTTCGCCAAGAAATCTCATATTATTCTTGCAACTAAGCTCTCTGTCTCTCTGCAGCAGCAGCACTGATTTTCACTCAAAGAAAGAATTTGGAGTCTTAAATTTTGGTACAAAGGATCAAGGTAACGACGATGCTGAATTGTTAAATGAAATGGCATTACTGAAGCAGAGTAACAAAACCATGGAAACTGAGCTGAAAGATATGCAAGAGAGATATTCTGAGATTAGCCTCAAGTTTGCGGAAGTAGAAGGTGAAAGGCAGCAGCTTGTCATGACAATCCGGAATCTTAAGAATGCAATTAAGAATTAGATCTCTGTCATTGCTTGAGGATAGTGTTTTTTTTTTTTTTTTAAGACTTAGGAGAAACCTCAGACCTACCCCAACTTACGCTTCGGCCGTAGCCCTCCTAAAACTCCTGGGGGGAGGGCCATCGCACCCACGCTCCCGGGTATGGGCCACTAGGACTCGAACCATGACCTCTCCCTTCCCGGGGGGAGGCCACCAGTTGAGCTACCCTAGTGGTGGGTACTGGAGGATAGTTATGAAGTCTGATAGAACAGATGCAAGAATCCCAATCATGCATCAACATGTTCCACCAAGAACATGTTTTGCCTATGATTAGGCAATCATCTCATCATATTAGGAAGATGTTTATCATAGAATTTACCGAAATAAGTTGACAAAATGGCCCAGCTGATGAGTATGAGTTTTCATGGTGGGACCCACCAGATGAAAGACCAGTTGTGAATAGCTTTCACTATGGTATGCACTGATATCCTTTGCATTTCTCAGAAGATACTGTATATAGCTGAAGCAGATTTATGTGATGACTGGTAGATCCTAATCCTGTAAGCACATTAGTTTATATAGGGGGAAAAGATTTACATGTATCATGCATTCATTTATATTATGAGTTCCAATTGTTTATTTTACTCTCACTTTACGATCCAAAATCACGCGGCCAGCTCGAAATGGGTAATGGATACGGTGACCGGATAGGGCGACTGGTGTTTTTTATAACAAAGGATACTGAACTTGTTCTTTTGTCCAATTGTTATCATTTAAAATGAAAAAGTACACTGATGCCCCTTGTTATTAAAGATGCTGGTGTCCTTATCAATTACTTTTGGTAGGAAACACATTTCCTACTACAAAGAAAAAATAATATCAAAAAGAAAACAGAGAGGAGAAAATCAATCACAGAGAATCAAACTACAATACAGAAATTTATGTTGTTCTCTTTCGGTACGTTCATGAGTTCAAACCAGATCCACTAAGGAGAGAAATTGAAGAAGTTATAGCTATGACCTTCGTTACAAATTTCGCTCATTATTTCTCTCACGAAAAGAGAAATTATGTACTACTTTGATTAGGGTTTACAAAGGTGCAATGCGAAAATTATAAAATTGTCTTTCAATAAAATTTGTCAATCTCCATCAGTGTAGATCGGATCGACAATACATATCTAATAATTAGGATTATATAATGAGAATTGCCTACTAATGATTTCTAGAAATAACAAGTAAAACTATGTCACCATTCTCAGAAACTGAAACGGGGTAGGATATGTTGTCAAACCGTAAGCCTTGGACCATGGATCGTACCCTCCTTCTGAATGTGAGATGGAGGCAGAGCAAGCCGGCCCACTCAGGTCCTCCTGCCTGTAGTCCTATTATTTTTGAATTTTTTTTTCTGAAGACCAAGGTGTCCAGGTTTCCTATATCACCTGAATAGTCTTTGGAGCATGTGCAAACCTTCATATCTACACACAATGAATAATATTATGGGGAGTGGCCCTTTTGTGTTCAATGTGACTTGAACCCAAGACGTCCCGCAACTCAAGTGAGTTCTTGACCGCCAAGCCAACCCTCACGGGTTCTATTATTTTTTAATATTGGATCTCCGATGCATGTGCTTTTGAATCTCATAAACATCTGATCACAGGCGATGAAGCCTGCCAATTAAAAATCAATTTATAAGTCGATCACAGCATCTAAAAGTTTTAAGGCTCTAGAATAAGGAATGGAAATGGGCCAGGTTTAGACTGGGCTGTGTTGTATGAGGCCTAAGCCTGATCACAAATGTGATAAAAGATAGGACCAAGCCTGAGCCCGACCATCTGACGGAACTGAAGGGAAGCCTGAGACTGATGAAAGACCAGATTTGATGCTTGACTTTTCATCTTTCTAAACACCTTTTCGCTACAATTTGTAAAGCGTTTCTTTTTGAAAAAATAAGTGTGTGTTTGAAGTGAAGAGTCAAGTTGAACCACCCACTAAACTGGCCATTAAACAATGAGGTCCCATCACTTGGATATAAGTTTCTCATTATTTGGATCCAAGCCCATACCGAAATTCTTTGGCTCATTCAAGAAATTAGCATACCTTGATCTCTCGTACACAGATTTTGTTGGAATTGTTCCCCACCAACTTGGAAATCTATCAAACTTGCATTTCCTTGATCTTTCAAATTATTGGTCATTGCAGGTGGACAAATTCCATTGGCTATCACAATAAAAATTTAAATGCTGAAAACAATAAAAATATCTCTTTTGTATTTGAATCATATTTTTTATTCTTCTTTTTATATTTTCATTTAAATAGGCTTTTCAATTGCTATCATGGTTTAATTTAGTCTTTTTCTGATAGTTGGATTTCTCTAAAATCTTGAGATTCTATAGCCAATAACTCTTCCACAAGTAATAGTGGTGTAGACATCTCTGAATTGACCAATTGTCTCAAAAAATGTGAATGATCCAACCAAATTTGTATCGTGCCCAATAATGCATGGATATTTTCAAGTTAGACTTGACAACTTGACTTCATAGACCCTTAGCCAATATCATTTCTTATGGTTGATCCAAACAATAGTAATACATGTATGATAACTATATTGAAAAAAATTATATTTAAAATATTTGATTCATCAGAAGTTATATTGAGTGGACCAATTAAATCATATTTTTTAAACTAGCTAAAATTTGATAATTTAAATTATTTTCTACTTTTAATTTTTTATTATTTTTTAAAGTATAACTGAATGACTGCTCCAACTTAAAAAGAAGGGTCTTTACAATTTACACATTTATTATAGAACAACTCTCTACTTCAAAATTACACAAAATAGTTGGTCAATCAAATATTGGACAACAACATTGTATAACCAGAAATGGTATATCGGTGTGTTGTGGCTAATACATAGTAGTAGCTTTACAGTTGATACATTATGACCAATATGAACCATATTGACCGAATATTTTTCATTACCTGCAACAAGTTAAATTGCAATTAGTTGAGAGCCAAACTATAGTTTTGTAGGTACATAACATGTTTTGAGGAATTAAAACTGAATTTATCTAAAATACTAGTTGAAATCATTTTTTTTCTGTGTTCAGGAAGCGGGAGGTCATGGGTTTGAGCCCCCATGGTTTAACTTTGGTGTGCCTTAGGGGTAGGGGTTCACCCGTGGGGGTTTTACGCTGGGTATCCCACGGTTTCCCACACGTAAATTCAAAAAAAAAAATATCATTTTTTTTGGGTGAAAAATACATGAATTGAAATCAGTAAAATCCACTATATCTGTTCTATCTTTCTTTATTTTTAATCACCTTTATATCTAAAATTTTGCCAAAAACTCTTGACCTAAATATATTTTTAATACTTATTTTTTGCCAAAAACTACATATGTCACTTTCATTTGATTAAGCCAGTGAAACTATCAACGTGAACTTGGGGTCAAGTCTAGCGTATTGGAAAAGGAATCATAAATGGGTCTAATTGTCTAAAGTTGGTCCGAAGACCGTGTTTCCTTTTCCATAAGTTTCATTCAAAGTAAGGAAAAGAGAAGATCACAGCGTAATTTCCTATTGTTTCAAATTTATAGATGCAAATGCATGATACAATTTTTCGCATCCAATAAGAGCTAGACCAGGAAATCATGTCACTTAACGCAGACCAGGTAAGGAGATCTGACCACAGACCATCCTCCACTTTCATTGGTTATTTAAATTACAACCAATGAAATAATTCCACCATCAAACCAATGAAATGCTTCCACATAAGCTCATATGACACATACAAGCTTACGCCCAAAAGGAGCTTAATGGATTGGTTTATTAAATAGTAATACATGCATGATAACTATTTAAAATATGTTTATTAAATAGAGTGATAATAAATTTATTGAAAAAAAATTATATTTAAAATATTTGATTCATCAAAAGTTATATTGAATGGACCAATTAAATCATATTTTCTAAACTAGCTAAAATTTGATTACTTTAAATTATTTTCTACTTTTTAAAGTTTTATTATTTTTGCTTATAGGCCACAATGCATCGGATATGTAATGTATTACCATTTTTTTACTTTACCTAGAACAATCAAAATTGCAATTAGAGGAGAGTCCAACAATGATTTTCTTGGTACATATCAGGTTTTGAGAGTTTAGAATTGAATTTATATAAAATACTTGCTGTAATCATTTTTTCCATAAAAAATACATGAATTAAAGTTAATTATTCTGTTAGTTTGGATTAAAATGATAAAACAATTATCCCCAAAAGTAATGCTGATGTACAAATTACATACATCACTTTCATTTGATTAAGACAGTGAAACGATCAATGTGGACTTCGAGTCAAGTCTAGCGTATTGGACAAGAAATACTATCAACGTGGACTTGGAGTCAAGTCTAGCGTATTAGACAAGAAATCATGAATGGGACTAAAGCAAGCCAAAGAGAAGATAATAACGTGCTTTCCTATGGTTTCAAATTTTCCCTGATTTTTTTAAATTGAATATTTGTTTTAAAAATAAATATTATTTTAAGAGAAATATGACATTTAACCTTGTGAGTGAGTGTTATTTATTGTTTGTGGTATATATATTTTAATTGAATTCAGAAAGGAATTTTGGCACAACTCAATTCTATAGATAATTTTTTATTTATTTTTTGAATATTTCATATAATCTTCTATCATTTATCATTTATTAGTGATTTTCAAATATAGATTAAAATATTTTCTTTTATTTTTATTTTTTTTTAAAAAAACCACTGATTTATTTTTTAAAACATATCTTATAATTTAAATGCTGAAAACTATAAAAATATCTCTTTTTATCTCTAAAATCTTGACATTCATGGCCAATATCTCTTCCACATTTTGTCTGTACACAGAAAAGTATTAGTCATCCAGACATGACTGAATTGAAGGAGAGGGACTAGGCTGGCCTTGACCAATTGGCTAAAGAAAAAATGTTAATGGTCCAATCAAATTTGAATCGTTTCTGATAAGGCATGGATCGTAATACATGTATGATAACAATTTAAAATAAGTTTATTAAATAAAATGATAATAAATTCATTGAAAAGATTTATATTTAAAATATTTGATTCATCAAAAGTTATATTGACTGGATTAATTAAATCATATTTTTTAAACTATTTAAAATTTTGTTACCTTAAATTTTTTTTTTTTTAACTTTTATTATTTTTTAAAGTACGACTGAATAATTGTTCCAACTTAAAAAAGAATGGTCTTCACACATTTACATGTATCATGCATTCGTTTACATTATGAGTTCCAATTTTTTATTTTACTCTAGCTTTACTATCAAAACTCACGCAACAAGTTCGAAATGGCTAATGGATAGGGAGACTGGTGTTTTTGATAATAAGGGACACTTAGCTTGTTCTTTTGTCCAATTGTTATCTCTTAAGGTGAGAAGGTAAACTGATGTCCCTTGTTTTTAAAAATGCTGGTGTCCTTATCAATTAAGAGGGAAGGCCATTTTTCTTTAAGTCTTTGGGTACGATTTAGTAAGCCTAAAACTATACCCTTTTCACTTAAAATCAGTCATTGAGTTCATCAAATTCAGAGTAGATGAATTTTGATACCTTTTGTAGAAATCATAAATGGGACTAAAGCAAGCCAAAGAGAAGATAACAACGTGCTTTCCTATGGTTTCAAATTCTTAGGATTTTTTAAAATTGAATATTTGTTTTAAAAATAAATATTATTTAAGAGAAACATGACATTTAACCTTGTGAATGAGTGTTATGTTGGATTGTTTATGGTTTATATATATGATTTTAATTGAATTCGGAAAGGAATTTTTGCACAACTCAATTCTATAGATATTTATTTATTTATTTTTTGAATATTATATATAACCTTCTATCATTTATCATTTATTATTGATTTTCAAATAAAGATTAAAATATTTTCCTTTTCTTTTTCTTTATTTTTTTAGAAAAAGAGCCGCTGATTTATTTTTTAAAACATATCTTATAATTTAAATGCTGAAAACTATAAAAATATCTCTTTTTATTAAAAAAAGTGTATTTAAGTCATATTTTTATTTTTTCCTTTTGTATTTCCACTTAAATAGGTTTTTCAATTGCTATCATAGTTTAATTTAGTCTTTTTCTGATAGTTGGATTTCTCTAAAATCTTGACATTCATGGCCAATATCTCGTCCACATTTGTCTCTACACAAAGACAAGTATCAGTCATGTAGACATCAATGAATTGAAAGATAAAATGTCTCTTACGCGTAATCCGAATTAGACTTGACAAGTTGATTCCATAGATAACAATTTAAAATAAGTTTATTAAATAGAGTATAATAAATTTATTGAAAAAATTATATTTAAAATATTTGATTCATCAAAAGTTATATTGAGTGGACTAATTAAATCATATTTTCTAAACTAGCTAAAATTTGATAATTTAAATTATTTTCTACTTTTTTAAAAATTATTATTTTTTAAAGTATGACTGAATGACTGCTCCAACTTAAAAAGAAGGATCTTTACCGTTCACACGTTTATTATAGAACAATTCTCTACTTCAAAATTATACAAAATAGTTTGTCAATCAAGTATTTGACAACAACATTGTATAACAAGAAATGGTATACTGCTGCAACTTATCGATGCGTTGCGGCAAATACATAGCAGTAGTTTTACGATTGATACGTTGTGACCAATATCTAAAATGCTGGTTGAAATCAAGTTTTTTCCGTGAAAAATACATGAATTGAAGTCAGTAAAATCCACTATATCTGTTCTATCTTCTTTCTTTATTTGTAATCACCTTTATATCTAAACTTTTGCCAAAAACTCTTGACCTAAATATATTTTTAATACTTATTTGTTGCCAAAAACTACATATATCACTTTCATTTGATTAAGCCAGTGAAACTATCAACATGGACTTGGGGTCAAGTCTAGCGTATTGAAAAAGGAATCATAAATGGGTCTAATTGTCTAAGACTGGTATAAAAACATGTTTCCTTTTCCATGTGTTTCATTCAAAGCAAGGAAAAGAGAAGATCACAACGTGATTTCCTATTGTTTCAAATTTATAGGATTTTTTAAAATTGAGTATTTATTCTATGGAGGTACAATTTAGTCATTTTGCTAATTATAGTTTATTTTCATTGTGTATTAAGCAATATACATTTTAAATATTTGAATCATGAGAGTGGTACCATACATCAGATTCATATTTTTCTAACTTTACATTATTAAGTCTTTTTTAATCAATTTATATTTTTGTTAATGTTTAGAGATAACTAAAACAATTTAACAGTTGTTGAACTAAATTTGACCTATATTAAGTTAACTTAGTTTTCATTTTAACATTTACATTGCACAGGGTAGCTCAAGTGACAAACACTTTTACTCAGAAACTATAGATTCCAGATTTGAGTCCCATAGTTTCCTGATGTCTGTGGCTTACAGGAGACTGAGACGCCGCGTGCATCCATAGTTTTAAAATATGGGCTCAAGTTAAAAATGTCTTTTTAAAATAACCTTTCAATAATTGAATCGGTTTGGAGGAAAAGAAAACTCTATTTAGATAATTTCTTCTTAGTTTAGACAAATTCAGAACCACATATAACTTTGAAATAAAACCATTTCTTACTTGATTTATTATTCATGGAAATATTGATTATTTGTAAGAGTTGTATGGAAATATTGATTATTTGTAAGAGTTGCCGAGTGATTCATAAGTTCGAGATTTCAGTGAATGCAAAATATCAAGCTTTTAATAGGTGAAAAGTTTTGCCAATATTTTGATCTTGTCTAGGGATTTCAAGTCCATAATTTTTAATTTCTATCCTTTAAAATTCCAAAATTTTGGCATATTTTAGATAATAATTTTAATTTTTGGTCAAAATGAGGCCTAGAAATATTTTGAACGGACTCGACAGTTTTTATAGATTTAGAAGATCTTGTTACGGCGCAGAATGTTTCTGATGGGCCCAGAAGCATCATGAAAAGCCTAAAGCAGTTTTTTTAGATCCACAGGCCCAAGTACAATTTTTAGCAGGCCCGGAAATCTTTTTTATAATTCCATTAACAATTATCATAGCCCAAAAACATTTATAAAGTATTTTGAAGCTCATGGACAGTTTTACGGGCTAAGAAATTATTCTTACAGGCCCATTAACAATTATGATCGCCCAGGACTAACTTGCTTAGGTTTTTTCGTTCTGGCTTTGCATTACAAGTAAAAAATACTGTATATGGCAAGACCAGTCATTGAAAATTATTGTAAAACATTTCTTTTTGAAAAATAAATGAAAGTGTAGATAGCAGATAGACCAAGTCAATCGTATGGATGACACACAATGGAAATCTAATCTGATCCTAATTCAATAAGAAAAAGGAAAAAATCTCTGTTTCAGTTCTCTATTTATAGATTATGAGGCCAAGTTGCTGCTTACATTTGAGAATCCTTCCATCCTTCCTTTCTAACCTTGTGAGAGAGATCATGGCTGGTAAAACACTTGTTCTAGTCCTTTTATTGGCTGTCTTCATTTGCAGTTCAACCACCATTTTCAGTTCTCCAACCAATGAAAGGAAGAATGGGATATGCAGAGAAAGAGAGAGGCTGGCCCTTCTCAAATTCAAACAAGGGCTCAATGTTTCCAGTGAAATCCTATCCACATGGGTGGGTGATGACTGCTGTAAGTGGGTAGGAGTTGAATGCGACAACAAAACGGGGTATGTCGTCAACCTCAATCTTCAAAATTTCCAAAATTCAACATATCCCCCAGACGAATGTGTTTCATTTTATGGTGAGATAAATTCTTCTTTACTTGAGTTGGTACACTTGCATCACTTGGATCTAAGTTTCGGATGTTATGGATCCAAGCCCATCCCCAAATTCTTTGGCTCATTCAAGAAACTAGCATACCTTAATCTGTCCTGGACAGATTTTGTTGGAATTGTTCCCCACCAACTTGGAAATCTATCTAACTTGCATGTCCTTGATCTTTCACAGAACCCTAATACTTCTAAATTGCCATTGCAGGTGGACAATTTCCATTGGCTATCACATCTTTCTTCTTTGCAGTACCTAGACTTGACCTTTGTAAATATTAGTATGGCGACTGATTGGCTACAATCACTTAACTTGCTTCCCTCTCTATCCGTGTTGAGCTTACAGTATTGTGACATAAGTGGATTGCCTCCTCTTTCTTATACCAATTTTACATCCCTCACCCAACTTGATCTTGCATGGAACTTCATTACTTCAGAGTTGCCAGATTGGTTGCTTGATCTTCGCAATCTTGTGCATCTTGATATGAGTTTCAATAATCTACAGGGTTCAATTCCAAGTGCTCTTGGACGTCTTTGCCACTTGGAAACATTAGATTTGTCATCTAATAACATGGATGGAGAGATAAGTGGATTTCTTCAGAGTTTAAATAGAAGACACTCATCTATAAGGTATTTGGATCTTGGATATAATAATTTCAGTGGGACTGTGCCCGAAAGTCTAGGACAACTTTCAAACTTGGTATATTTGAGAATGTCACACAACTCGTTGCGTGGTGTTTTATCTGAAGTTCATTTTGCTAATCTCAGAAATCTTGAATCATTGTGGATGTCCTCAAATTCCTTTGTTTTGAATGTCAGCTCTGATTGGGTTCCTCCTTTCCAGCTCAAGGTCATTCGCTTGGGATCTTGCCAATTAGGCCCTCGATTCCCTCAATGGCTTCGGTTCCAGAAGGGCTATAAGTCCATAGATTTATCAAATGCCCAAGTGTCAGATGAGATCCCTAACTGGTTTTGGAATTTATCTTCAGAGGTCTCTTATCTAAATTTGTCTCAAAATGAGATGCGTGGCATACTTCCCACTTCAATGAGATTTTCCCCCTTCAATGAGATTTTCACACCTCAAAATGAGATGCGTAGCATACCTGCACTTGTTGACTTAAGATCAAATAAGTTCATGGGCCAATTACCACACAACATTTCAGGTGTATATCTCTTGGATCTATCAAACAATTCATTTTCAGGAATTATCCCGAACTATAGTGGGATAAGAGTCATAGACTTTTCAAACAACCATTTGACTGGTAGTATTCCATCATCCATATGTGATGTAGAGAATATGTTGTATATAAATCAGTTAAGGGTGTTGGATTTATCCCACAATGATCTTAACGGTGTGATTCCTATGTGTTTTGGGAATATTACATCATTGGAAGTGTTGGATTTATCACGCAATGATCTTAATGGTGTGATTCCTAGCATGTCAGGTTGTCATAATCTCAAATGGTTGGAATTAAGTTACAATAATCTTTCAGGAGAACTTCATTCTTCATTCAGGAGTTTAGATAACTTGGTGGTTGTGGATCTAAGTGAGAACAGACTATCTGGAACTATTCCAATATGGATGGGGGAAAGCATTTCTCAGTTGAAGATTTTAAAACTACGATCAAATATGTTCGTTGGCAATATTCCTCGTCAATTATCATCGGTTCATCATTCTCTTCAAATTCTAGACCTTGCTCATAATCGTCTGTCGGGAACCATACCAAGTTCTTTTGGAGGCTTCGATGCCATGAAAGTAACACATAATAAAAGTGACATTATTGAATATGGTCGTATTGGAGTTCTTGGCGTTTATAGAGGATCGGCAATTGAAATGTTTGAGAAGAAAATGGTTGTGGTTGGGAAAGGACGTGGACTTGAATATACAACAACACTGGCACTTGTAATTATAATAGACATTTCTTGCAACAATCTTTCTGGTGAAATTCCTGAAGAATTACTACATCTTCGTGGATTGCAAAGCTTGAATTTGTCAAGCAACCATGTAAATGGGAAGATCCCAAAAGAAATTGGCAGCTTGAAAGAGTTAGTGTCCCTCGACTTGTCAAGGAATTTCTTGTCTGGTGAAATTCCATCTAGCATTTCATCATTAACCTTTTTAAGTTACTTGAACTTGTCATACAATAATTTGTCTGGACAAATACCATCAGGCAATCAACTGCAGACTCTCCCAGATCCATCTATCTATATCGGCAACCATGATCTATGCGGACGACCACTCACAAAGATATGTAATGGAGAGCAAGTATCTCAAACATCAAAGACCTTGGATGGGGAAGACGAGGAAGATAAGATGGGACAACTTTGGTTTTATGGTAGTATGGCACTTGGATTTGTGATAGGATTTTGGAGTTTTTGTGGCATTTTACTTTTCAACAACTCATGGAGGATCGGCTATTATAGGTTCATTACTACAATAATTGACCATTTGAATGGATTATTTGTATATATGGTTGCAAAGATGGTAAATAAATAAGGTATTTAAGGTATTTATCGTAGATTTTAAAATAGCAATATCTTTTGTAAGGGGGATCATGTTAGCAAAGTCAAGACTATAATCTCTTATTTGCCTTTTTTTTTTTTGCTTTTGTTAGTTTTGTTATTTAACTGTGTTCTTTGTATTTACACGTCTAGTGTTATTTATCTATTAATATAAATAAAGTTTCAAAAAAAAAAAATCTTCTACAGAAGATAAATAAATGGATAGTGATTTTTTCACCACCATTTTCTCTCACAGTGCACCACTCTTAATAGAAAATTTAAGTTGCACGTACTTTCCTGCTTTCCTCTCTTTTCATCTTTTTTAAAAATAATAGTAAAATTGAATTCTCCTTGTAAAGAGCTGCACCATGAGAAAAAAATAGTGGTGCAAAAATAGCTACTCTAAATAAATAGTACTTTGTTTGTTGTACTTCTTGTTTTTCTATGTATTAATGGCTTGTTGACTAGTATGAATGCTTACCGATATGAAGCTCTTCTTTTTCGTTAGAAAATCCTATATTTTTAAGTTTGACTCTTTCTTATTTATAGTTTTTATTCAATGAAATAAAAATAATAGTTCAAAAACTCTAAATTCATACTCGACTTAAGTAAGTCGGTAAGTTTGTGAACTTGACTCAAAAAAATTTAGAAAAACCCACTAAATCACTTTATTCAAAATTTTATCGAGTGAAGTTAACTTAAAGTCTTGAATTTCTCGATAAAAAATATAAGAAAGGATGAATTGTGGCACTTCCGATGGAGTGAAGGTGTCTCTTTTTCACATTGTAAGTGGTTCTCAATATTTTCAACATGATGCAATTGGATAAGGGGTAAATTTTATGAGTGTTACCTGAGGTTACCCTTGAGTAGGGGTAAATGTAAGTAAGGGTAACTGTAAATAGGGGTAATCTGACATAACAATTTATAATTTTTATTAAGTTCATATAATATAAAAAATTAAAATTAAAATTTATGAAACATAATTGTCAAAATATCCTATTTTTAAGGAGCAATTCTGTCCAAATTTAGAGAGGGTCTCGAAACTCCGAAAGAGTTTGATGTTCATGTTAATCTCTTTTGGGGTAATTAACAATTTATTTTGTTGAATGTTTATTTTAAGAATTTGTCAATATTTTCAACGTGATGCATTTGAATGAGGGGTAAATTTTGCCGGGGTTACCCTTGAGTAGGGATAATTGTAAGTAGGGATAACTTGACATATTAACAATTTTATGAGAATTAATATTTTTATTAAATTCATATAATATAAAAAATAAAAATTATAATTTTTATAAAGAGATATGTTGATATTTTTTATTCATTTATTGGGATTTAAAATAATAATATCAAAAAATTTCTTTATTTATTTTTTTAATGTTAGAATGCAAGTGTTCATTTTAAATTGTAATTATGAAAAATAATTTATAAAAAATAGATAATATTACTATAAATTATATTATTAGAATTTAATTCATGAATATTATTTAAGAATTATGTTTTATAAAAAAATTCAAAAAATATTAATATATCAGGTTATCCTTGTTTGTATTTACCAAACAAGAGTTTTTACCCTTAGAGTAAGCTTTTACTTTACCACTGCAATTACCAAATAAAATAATGGTAATGTCATTTCAAAGGTCACTCCCACTCAAGGGTGACCCCTACACAAGGTAACTCCTCTAAAATTTACCCCTCATCCAAACGCAGCCCTCGTTGAGGATTTGGTAAGTGAGGGTGTTAGTTGTCAACTTCCTATTCTACATGGATAGAGTATTTTATGGTCAATGAGATGGGCCCCTCAGTTGATGGATGCTGAAAAGTGTTAGGAGAGAAAAGTTGAGGTGTCACTGCCATGTTGGAAAAGTCAAAAGAAAAAAAATGGCTCAGCATTTAGACATCTCTGAAATATGTTAGCACACACCTAATTTCAATTTTTAAGTGGAAATTACATTTCTGCCTTTCCGTGTGGAATCGACCGATTGATTCCATGGGATTGTGCGATTGATCCCTCAAAGGAAAATGCCGTAAACATGAATCAATCGCACAATTTCAGCGATTGATTCATGTTTATTTATGCTACAGTAACGCATAGAAAATTTCTTTTAAAACTTTAAAGTTATTTTTTAAACACTGTGTATTTTCAAAATGTCTCAAATTGAATATCTGGACTAATTACGATAACCTAATAAAAATATTTTAACACTTCAAGGTCTTTTGACACTCCCAAATACTTAAAACAGTATCATTCGGCTGTGCCGAAAACACATTTGGGAGTGTCAAAAGACCTTAAAGTCTTAAAGTATTTTTATCATGTTATCGTAATTAGTCTCGATATTTAATTTGAGAAATTTTGGAAATACACGGTGCTTAAAAAATAATGTTAAAGTTTTAAAGGAGATTTTATTATTTAACTAATGCACTATGCTAGCATCAGCAATATAAACCGTTATTTTTTAAGCACTGTGTATTTTCAAAATTTCTCAAATTAAATATCCAGACTAATTACGATAACCTAATAAAAATACTTTAAGATTTCAAGGTCATTTGACACTCCCAAATATTTTTTCGGCATAGCCGAGGGATATCCTTATTTGTAAAACACTTTGTTTCAAGCATTTGGGAGTGTCAAGAGACCTTAAAGTTGTAAAGTATTTTTATTAGGTTATCGTAATTAGTCCGGATATTCAATTTGAGAAATTTTGAAAATACACAGTGCTTAAAAAATAAATTTAAAGTTTTAAAGGAAATTTTCTATGCGTTACTGTAGCATAAATAAACATGAATCAATCGCTGGAATCGTGCGATTTATTCATGTTTACGGCATTTTCCTTTGTGTTTGAGGGATAAATCGTACGATCCCATGGAATCAATCGCACGATTCTACGCGGAAGGGATCGATTTATCGAAGTGAAAATGAACTGTCTGTTCAATCGGTCGATTCTACATGAAAGGGCAGAAATATAATTTCCACTTAAAAATTGAAATTCGGTGTCTGCTGATAGATTTCGGAGGTGTCTAAATGCCGAGCCAAAAAAATGGTTTCCTAGTTTGCCACTTTAAGTGTAGAAAATGGTTATTAAAATTCACATGATTTTAAAGGTCTTTATCTTCATACAAGAGAGAGAGTATCAGATTTATTAACTCTACTAAATTAAATAATTAATGAAGAAAAAGAATAAACTTCATTAAAGATTTTATTCATTTGATTGAAAGTCAATTTTATTTTATTTGTTTTAAATTGAATTTGTCACAAAAATGTTTGTATTTAATATCTCCTATGTATGAACATTATCTCTTACTTAGGGCAAACATTCTCACACAGGAGAATCCTTTTATCTCACATGCGAGTTCAATTTTTTTTTTTTTGACATTCTCATTTTACCCTTCCACTTTCTGTGTTGGTTGAAAGGGTAAAACGGGAATTTAAACAAAAAAATTCCATGTAAGATGAAAAAAATTCTCTCTTGTGAGAATGTGACCCTATTTTTATTGAACAAAATTGAATTTAAAATTTAATTTATAGCCATTTAATATTATTAGTCAAATTCACCAAATGTCTTTTAACATAAAAATACCCAGTGACTTTACCTACTAGGATCATGATAGATTCCAATCGTCTTCTTCTCCTTCTGTGGGTGGGATTCTTATGCATTGGAACAATGAGATTGAGTTCTTGTGACAACTTCAAATGTGAGTTGCATTGAAAGAGAGAAACAAGCTCTTCTCAACTTCAAAGGTGGTCTTAAAGATCCTATCAACAGGCTCTGTTCTTGGGTGGGAGAGGACTGTTGCAGATGGAGAGGCATTCACTGCAACAACCAAACTGGCCATGTAATGAAGCTCAAACTCAGAAATCCATCTTGGTGACAATGGGTTGAATGGAACTGTCTCTAAAAATCTTGGGCTACTTTCAGAGCTGATGTATTTGGATATCCATTCCAATTCTTTGAACGGTGCTCTGTCAGAACTTCAATTCTCCAATCTCACAAAATTGAAAATAC
The DNA here is from genome assembly GCA_022113865.1 of Chimonanthus praecox. Classification (NCBI taxonomy): domain Eukaryota; kingdom Viridiplantae; phylum Streptophyta; class Magnoliopsida; order Laurales; family Calycanthaceae; genus Chimonanthus; species Chimonanthus praecox. Next base: position 53,979,852 of record CM039093.1, on the reverse strand, counting down.
TAGACATGATCTTCAAATTTTTTTGGTTTTCAATGTGACCTCCAGTTGTATTCCATCCTTTCAATTGACCTATATTGCGATGGATGATTGCAAATTAGGGCCCCAATTTCCATTATGGATTCAAATACAGAAAGAGTTGTTTTATTTCTCTGTTTCAAATGCAAGCCTTTTCAGGTCCCACCCCTCCATGTCTTTCAAATATCAACTACATCGATCTCTCTCGCAACCAAGTAAATGGCGTCGTGTTGAATCCATTGAAACTGAAGATGGATTTGAAGTACAAGGATTATACGTTCGAATAGGACCAGGATTTGCTGTGGGATTTTGGGTGGTTTTTGGCACTCTGCTAATGAAGAAGTCATGGACAAAGATTTGCTTACTACCGTTTCTTTGATAACATTCTAAGATTGGTTTTATGTGACAATGGCAAGAACATTTATCAAATTTCAAAGGAAGTTAAAGATTGGAATGGGTAGAGCAACAAAATAATGATGAAGGCTTAAGATTATCGAGTTGGGGACTCGTCTTCTACCTATAATATGTAATTTGCCCCTTTTCAAATCGTATTGTACGAGGAATTATTTATGATGGAAATCTCTCAATCCACATATGCTAGTAAGTCGATGAGAAGCAACTTTATGGAGAGTGGCCCGGAGGAGTTTATTCGTGAATCGAATTCAAGACGAGAGGAGCTTCTTCGCTGTTTTAATGACATCAGTTTTTATGAGATAATATTCCCTTAAGAAAATATTTTGGACTGTTCAATGACATCAGTTTTTATGATATTCCAGTCTCTCGATAAAAGAATGTTAGAAATCCATCTGGGCCAACAGCCTTATAAGGCCCAATAAAACTATAGATTCTTCAGTCAAATAAGGCTGAAACTCAGTTGATTAGGTTTTGAGCTTGTCAGATCCTAGCCTGGGCTGGGGCCCAATTTGTTCAAAAGTAATCAGCCAGATTTTTTTATGTTGGACCCGAGCCCAATCTGAACTTGAACTTTATATTTGGACTTATCCAAGCATGGAATTTTTGGTCAAAGATAGAGTTATTTTATATCTTGAAAAGCTAAACTATATAGCTATTAAGGTTTTATATTTGCACATATTATTGGATATAAATTAAATAAAATTATACTTATCGGATTTACGAACTTGAGCTCAAATTCAGTTTTTGGGCCAAAAATGAGCTCAATCCAAGTCCTTACATATAAATTCGAGTTGAACTTAACTATGTTGGGCGAAGCTTAGGATTGCCATGTTCTGGCCCGTTTTGTAATTACCGAGTTAGGCCCAAGTTGGCTTCGCTTGTATTTATTTGTAAGGGCCGGGTGCAATTTTAAATCAGAATTCCAAATTCCTGCTTGCCTTGGACTTTTATTAGTCACTATGTGGACTAATAATGATATTTAATACTCCCTTTGTCCCAAATTAGTTGTCTTATATGGATTTTGAAATTGTCTCAAAATAGTCGTCTCATTTATAATTGAGTAGTAAAAAGTGTGTTGAAAATGAATGAAATCATATGAAATGGTAGCCTTATATAGAGAGTTCCTTAAAAAATACAAATTTTTCAAATGAGACAACTAAAATGGGACAGACAGAGTATATTTTAATTTTCAATAGTCTATATCAAATTTCATTGAAGTTAATAAATATTAGCCAATATTAAAATTTATTTGATGCTTAATCATACCATTTGGACACTACTCATTTTGATCATGGTTGAATTATAATTTTTAATTGAGAAAAAGTTGAAATTAATTTTTAAAGTTTTTAATGCAAATAACGAATTTCAATTAAAGGAAAACTTTCCATCAAAATAGGTGGTGTTTAATCACAAAATTATCATTACAGAGTTTAGCCACCATCCAATTACCTATGCTAATTGCTATCAAGCAGACTTTAGAGTAAACTGGGCTTGAGCCCGGTCCATTCCAATCCATATTCCATACTTAGGTAGACAGGAACAATCTGGCTCCAATTGACCTTTGTTTACTGCACTAGTAAATTTGGGTTAGATCGAAGTGTGTATAAACAATTGATCTTCCATTATTATTTATCAAATACTTTTCTAATTTTATAAAATTCTTAAAAAATTAGGAAAATAAAATTGATAATTGACTCTACGACGACGACGACGACAATGATAAGTTAGATATAGCCACTTGTTTAAACCTCCAATAGAGAGGCTTGTCTCTAACTATGTATATGGATCATGTATCTACTTAGCAATCAATTTCGTTTTGTTACATTCCGATTTGACCAATAAGATCAAGTGGGTAGAAATTGAAATTTAGTCCAATAGTAGTTCATGAAGCATACCTTCAATTCGTATAGTTTATTTTTGTGCATCAAGAAAATTTGAGAATAAAACGAAATAGAACCGTTGTGCGTGTATAGTTTAAGTTTTGACCTTTAATTTTTTAATAAAATAATAGTTCGAGTTTATTTCTTAGGTATTTTTTGAATTTTTTTTGTCTAATTCAATTTTTATTTGGTTATTATTTGAGTAAATTCAAAAAATCTTGAATTATTATTTGATAATTACACTATTATAAATTGAGATTACAAATATAAGTAGTTATTTAATGATAATTTATATTTCCATCTATGTAGATTCGTGCAAAATAATGAAAATAATTAGTTTAAATATATTAGTGAATTTATATTATTGTCTTCATATTTTATAATATTTTTTAGTTATTAAATTTTATGATTGTTCTTATCGAAATACCAAAACATTTTGATATGAAAACAAAATAAAAATGAGTCTTCAAAAGAAGATTTCTCTGATATATTATAATATATCTATATTTTAGATTTTTAGCTCTTTTTTATTTTTTTCAGATTTTTAAATTCCTTTTAGTGTTTTATACTATTTTAAATTGATGTAAACATTAATGGGATTTTTTAGAAATATACAATAAATTTGTATGTTTGAAGTCACCAACCTTGCCTTAAGCTTACAAATGAAGAAACGAATAATACATATAAAATATTGAAGGAAATGTGATAGAACGTGACAGTACTTTATTTACATGATCCTAAGTCTTAGCTATTTAATTAAAGGATTTAAACCTAAACTATAAATCACAGGTGGTTTATTAAAAGATTCGTCTCTCCCTTTGTTGACCGTTTTTAAATTTTAATTACCATTAAAAAATTAATTAGTCCACGCCTTTACGTGCCACTTTAACCGATAATAAAGGTTTATGAGTGATTACAACATGCAACTTTTCAACTAGTTGAGCACCAATCGTGTAGTTTACATTTTTTATTTTTTTTTTACTATTGTTGGAATGTTAGGAGAAGCATATGAATGTGGGTAAGCACCCATCTATTGGTGACACATTTGATTGTGTCTTGTTAATTGAAAATAATAAAATACGGAGTAGTTTTTTTTTTATGAAATAGCTAATGAGACAGAATTCACTTCTAAAATATAACGGCTTGAAATATACTAGTTCTATCATTATAATTACTATATTTGGATTAGGGTAATTCATCCGGCATGTGGAAGCTTTCCTACCCATTTATACTAGATAACTCTATGTGAAGTGGTCCTTTAAGGTGGAGTGAAAATTGAACTCAAAACTCCTGCTTTCTGATGCAAGTTCCTGGTCATCACTCTAATCCCTTTGGATTACTATGTAACATACTCTATTGATATATTAAGGTGGCAAACTTGATATTTTGAAAAAAAATAATGAAAATTAAAAAAAAAATCTCATTTTTACTAAGTAATGAGGCATTACCATTCATATAATGTATTAGGATCCGTTTATAAATTAATCATTGGTGCATTTATGTAAGAAAAAAATGCTTGATGAGACCCATATCTTATTCCAATCTTTATTTAAAGGTTAAATGTCTAATTGTTGATCTTATGTGTCATGTGGATAATTCAATTTGCTAACATTTGGGCTCATGTTATTATTGAAATGTAAACTCTACCGCATCATGAACGATGGCTAGGTAATATATATATATATATATATAGTGACCATCCTACTACGGGGTTTTAGGATGGTACGAGTGCCTAATACGATTATATTTTGATGCCTTTAAGGTTTTCATGAAGAAACTCAAGATTCACATTTCTTCTCAAGTATGAGAGTGTTGGGTAAAACTTCTAATGCATATAATTCCTTTCAAGCCATAGACATCAGGTAATATAGGACTCGAACTTGAGACTCACGGGTTAAAATCTCGGTATCAACTGATATATCGCCTGTGAAATTTCTCTTATTATTATTTTCTAATTAAAACCACCTGACGATAGTGGCGATATAGATCGGATACCGCTCGATATCGACAAATATCGGCTATACGTATCATATCGGCTGATATATATATAGGTTTAAAAACCGATGTTAAAATCCCTTATGAGACCTACGATTTCTAGCCAAAGTGCTTACTAGTTGAGCTACCACGTGCGAGGTTCATGCCATTGGATTGTGGTTATCTACTTTATAAGTTTATTTTGATTATTTATTACTAAAATAATAAAAATAATAAGTGGACATCTTAAAAGGGAATTTGTATCAATTTTTTAATATCCGAATACCTGGTCAGGTAAAATAGCTAAAGATCATGAGATCTAGAGTTAGGTGGGTTCTAAGTTTTGAAGATCTAAGATTTTCTTGAGTGGGATTAGATTAAGAATAAAAAGTTTCAAGACCCAACGCCAAACCAAAAGTATTTAAATATAATAAATAATACTTTACCTATAATTATATAGTCATTTTATAAATTCTACTTATTTCTTCCAAGTTATTATACAACGATATTCTATTTATTTCATTTTAAGCCTCTTTATTTTAATTTTTGTCAAACTTATAATTTCATTTCATTTTTTGAGATCTATCAAGATATTTATTTGTCTCCATGGTTGAGCTTCTTTTAATAATCTACTAAAAATGTCACGTTCTCAAATATTGTGTGAGATATTTTCTTAGTTTGGGCCAAGGAAAGACTCTCAGGACAGCTGAGATATCGGGCAATATATCGTCGATTCATTTCTCTCTATTTTTTTATTTTTTCAAAATATCATTTATTTTTTTCTTAATTAAGAAAAAGTAAAAAATTGAAAGCAGACCCATTTTTGAAAAAAAAATAAAAATCCAAAATATCAGCTGATATCTGGGTAGATATTTGCCCGATATAAGCGAATATCGACTAAGATATCGGCCTATGCACACGACCGATATCAAGTTTTTTTTAAAAAATGATAAAAATCAATATCGTCTGATATTTGGCCGATATATATCAGTGATATATCGATCAATATCCCTATCGTACAACCAATACTTATCATATTAGCCAATATAACTGGACATCATAAATCTGAGATTTATCAGCCAAACTTTGGGCAGATTCTCCAAAGGTAGACATTTAAGTATCTCGAATTGGATCATGTCTAATTAAAAAAAATCAGAATAAGGTAGCCTCGATTAAACCAACCCACATTTTCAAATTGTTGACATGTATATAAAAGTTTTGGAAAGTTCAATATCTAATTGAAAAATATATTCCCCAACGATGTATCAACTAAAATATATCTTTGTTAAAGGGAGGTTTACTTTACAAAAGAGATGAACTGAAAATGTATTGCTTCTCCAAAGTCTAAAAGCCATGTGATGCGATGGGCTATCGTTAGTCTCGATTGGATAATAAAATAAAAATGTGAATGAGGATAATATCTTTTAAAAGTTCTCCAATCAAGGATTTGTATAGTTTAGAAACTTCTTTTTTAAGAAAGTATCTTTCTTGGATTTATAACATAGAAGAGTAATTTATCTCATCTAAACCTGTGTGACCCATGAATAGATTGAATCTAATTAAAGAGAAGTATCAATTTATGAAAAAATAATTTAAATTTATGAAGGTAAGAGTTTGGTTGGTAACCCATTAATAAAAATAAGTAATTGATTGAGCTTAGTATTCAAAATTAGACTCAACTTGATTGGCATATTTTAATAAAAAGACGTCTATTTTAACACAGTCAAAATTTATTAGGAGATACGGGATGGAGTGAATTTCGATTTTATTCCTACAAGTATACTGCTCATCAAGTACCGGTGTACCGATATATAAAACATATACATGCAAAGCGGCTTGTTATAAGTACACCTATACTTGATGAGCAGTACACTGATAGAGGTAAAATGAGAATTTCATTCCATCCCATGTTTCTAAACAAATTTTCTCCGTGTTAAGATGGCTGGCCTTAATAAAAATGTAAGTAACAAATTGAAAGTAGGAGTGTTCACGGGCAGGGTTTAAGCTAGGCAATGTTCTACGGCAGGTCAGGTCCATTTGTATATACAGAGGTCCAAGCCTATTGAAGCCCATCGGGCTTTGCAAGGTTAAAGCCCAAACCAGCCCATTTTCAAAATACTATGTCCAAGTCTATATGTTTAAGAATTTTAAAAATCTAACTGTCTTAGGATGACTTTGACCACTAAAATCAAGTAACTAGAAATTGACCTTTGACCTCAAATTTATTCCGTTTATATATCATCATGTCCATTTTTAATCTGAATGGTTAGTTTCCTAATTAGTTTCAAAATAATTTTAAAAATAAAGAAAATAAATTAGGTGTACAAATACACTTAATGGTTAAATGGGCAAAAGGCCCAACAGACTTTCACAGGCTTCTTGTAAAAGTCCTAGCCTGACCATTTATATAAATGGGTTCATGAATTAATCCCAAGTCAGGCCCAACAGGTTGGTACATCTATGCAAAATTGCAAACCCATTTATTTGTGACATTCGAATAGGTTTTTCACAGGGTTCGGGCCCGGGGAACAAAACCCAACAGATACACCACCCGTGACCCGACCCAATAATATACCATGCAAAACACGTTTTTAAGAAAAAATATCGGACGTGATGTGTGCATTATGGAATGTACCACCTTTCAATCCCTCTCTTAACACGTTTTTAAGAAAAAAGAGTACATAAGGTTAGTATTAATAATTTTTGTATTAGAATGCATAATTAATACTCTTTAATATTAAATCTGAGTTATATTAGATATATGAGGAAAAACATAGATAAAATGTGAATGATTTTTTTTTATTTTAAATTCACGATTTGGACTTTTAGATTTTGATAAATAGTCTATAAAATTTGAAGATTTTAAAAACAAAGCTTGATTTATTCAATTAAGATACACTCAAAGATTTAGCAAAATATAATTAAAATTTAAAGTATTTAAAAATCTTTATATTTTCATTGAGCCTTATTCTAATACATAGATGTTACTATTAAACCCATTATCCAAGTTGTGAATTTCAGCTGAATTTTTTAGTCAAAGTATCGATGGAATATGTAGATTTAACCATTTTTGACCAAATTTTAGAAAAAATCAATAAGATTTTTTTTTTCTTAGTTAGAATATAAACTGAGCTCATCAGATGTGGTCAAAGTGGGGGCCATGTTGGATTGAAGTCGAAAGATTATAAATCTTTTCAATCCAACATGGCATCCACTTCGGCTTCATGTGATGAGCTTAGTTTATTCTAATCAATAGAAATTTTCTTATTGATTTTTGAAAAATTCGACAAAAAATTATTTAGGTTACAAATTACATCCATACTTTTGACAAAAAAATTCATCTGAAATTTACAACTTGGGTAATGGGTTTAGTAGCAACTAGCAAGATACACTTATGAGAACGAGGCTCAATGAAATAAAAAAACATTTTTAAAATACTTTAAATTTAATTATTTTAAATTATTATTAGTGTTAATCTTTCAACTTTTATGAATTTTAAAAATATGTGAGAACTATAATAAATCACCTTAAATAAAAAAAAAATAGTGTATCTTAATTGAATAAATCAACCCTTATTTTTTTAAATTTCAAATCTTATAGGTTAATATCTATTAAAATCTAAAATTTCAAATAATAAAGGGAATTGACGGGTGCACCAAAATTAAATGACATATCTATTTTGTCCAAATAAATGAGGAGAGGAATAGAAGGGATTGAAAAAAAAAAATTGGACAAAATGAGTATTTCACTTATTTTAGGTGCACTTGAGATGAAAGTGTTGGTGCACCAATTACTTCCAATAATAAATTTAAAATAAAAATTCATTAACAATTTTATCTATTTTTTCCTTATATATCTAATATAACTCTGTTTTAATATTAAAGAGCACTCCCTTTTGTCCCAAAATACTTGTCCTATTTCTTTATTTTCACATTAAATCAAACTTTAACATTTTTTATTTGCCTATATGTGTCATTTTATAATTATTTTCACCTCCGATTCTTATCGCCTGGAATCATGCATTGCTGTATAGTTAAGAAAGGCTCATTGAGTACTAAATTAAGTTCATTAAGGGCTCTTCATAATCTTACTACCTCAAAATCATTCATATCATGTTCGTATTGACTCAGAGAATCTATTAATAGGCTTTTAGCGCATTCTGCGCGAAAACAATCCTTAAAAATTATTTTTTTTGAAATAAGACAAGTATTTTAGGACGGAAAGAGTATTAAGTATACATTTTAATATACTCATTTTATTTATTAGTCATTGTTCTCCGTCACTTTATTTGTTCTAGTCTTAGGTAATGGGTTTAATAGCCCTCAAACTCTTAGGACGTTTAACCTTATGTATGTGCTCATGGATGATGCCATAGATCCTAGATTTTAAATATGATTATCAACAAGTGAAGGGGGATTTCTACTTACTAAAAAAATATTATACTAACAATGGAACGGAATAAGAGGAAAAAGAGGAATAAAACGTACAAACGATAGCGTGAGTAAATTCCACGCACAAATCACTTACCTTTAACAATGGCCTACTTTCACCAGTCTACACGAAATCCGTCTTTCTTTTCAAAGTTAGAAGTCGTTGCATCACGAAATTCTTCCTCCTTCCTTCCTTCTCTTCTCTTCTCTCTCTCTCTTTCTGATCTGTCTTACTCTCTTTCTGTTGAAAGAGGAATTTGCTTTTAAGAAGCAAAGGTTCCCCAGTTACTGAAAATCAAGCCAGGAATTGAAAGAATTCCCCTCCAACTCTTAATGAAGCTTCAGAAGAGCAGTGGAAATGGTTCCTTCGAGTTTAACACAGAGAAGGAACTGGTGCAACATGTAGCAGCAAAACCTGGCAATTGAGGATTCCAAAATCCAAACATAATTTTCAAGAAGATTGATAATTTGGTAAGTTCCTTGATTCTATGTTTATGATACTGAGCAGTCTTACTTTTTTCCTTTCGGATAACGGGTATCCTCGAGACTAATCTCACGAATATATCAAAAGCTCCCCATCTATACACACTGATTAAATCTACAGGAAGTGACTCGTTGAGATTGAACCTCAATTGAACTCAAAACCCTGTTTTATGAAACGGACTTCTTGACCGTCATCCTTTGAACTGTCATAACTTTAGTCTTAGGTGCGAGCTACTATCATAACTTTTCTTTGAATAAGAATGATACTTTAAATCATTTAAAATCTATATAAATATCTTTCAAATAAGAAAAATCATTTACTTTTTCTACATTTTTCTGTGTCAAAGTTACTTATTTAAGTTATTTAAAACATAGCTTCAAAACTTGATCAATGTTATTTAACAAAGACATAGTATTTTATAATTATACTTTTAAGACTCTACAGTCATTCATGGGTATGGTTTCTTTTGCTCTGTTTTGAAAATTTGAAACCTAAACCTCATTGGTTGAGTTATTTTCCTTTAATCTAATGCTGTTCTGGTTTTTACAATATGAAATCACGCTCAGTAGTCAAATTTTAATTTTGTGTTGACTTCTCAAATTTTATTTTACAAATTCATTATTTAATTATTTATTTCATAAGTAATTACTATTGATATTTAAGTCGGTAAGAAAAGGAGAGGATGGATGGATTTATAAACTCTTTCAAGAAAGATCTCAATGCTAACCTCCGGTTACAGCTTCAGAAGACACAAGAATCTAACTCTGAACTGATTCTTGCTGTGCAGGAGTTGGAAGAACTGTTGGAACAGAAAAATAACGAGACACCCACTCTTGTGCATGAGAAGTGTAGTCCACATCTAAAAGTATCTGAAAGAAATGGACAAGTACAGGAAATGGAGTCTGAACGAGAAATGGCAGAAGATGAAGAGCAGCATGAATTGGAAGTATTAGTCAGTGATCATATTGATGCTGAAGTAGACTATTCTCTCCAACAGAAGATCATAGACTTAAGTAATGAATCAGAAGTATACAAGAAAGACCGGGAAGATCTAGAAATGCAAATGGAGCAACTTGAATTGGATTATGAGATTCTGAAACAGGGAAATCATGAAATGTCTATAAAGATGGAGCAAAACCAGCTACAAGAACAGATGAAGATGCAATACGAATGTGCATCTTCTTTGGCTGTTGTAAGTGAGCTTGATATCCATGTTGAAAGCTTGGAGAAAGAACTCAAGAAGCAGGAAGAGGCATTTGAAGCCAACCTTGAAGCAATGATGCGTGCTAAAGTAGAGCAGGAAGAAAGGGCTTGTTGAGCAGAGGAGGCATTGAGGAAGATGAGATTGAACAATGCCAGTACAGCTGAGAGGCTTCAGGAAGAAATTAACCGGCTTTCCATGCAAATGTCATCAACATTTGAAGCAAATGAGAAGCTTGCAATGCAGGCTTTAACAGAAGCTAGTGAACTACGCATACGGAAAAGTCATCTAGAAGAGTTGTTGGAGAGGGCTAATGAAGACCTTGGGGTGGTGAAGGAAAGATATGAAGAAAAGATGCTAGAGCTTTCAAACCAGTGTGATTTTCATACAAAACAAAACAGAACAACTGCTAGCAGATCTTGAAGATAAATCCAAGGACCTTGAGAATCTAAAGAAATCTGTCGAAGCAAGAGATGCTTCCTTATGACAATAAATTACAATGCTACAAACTGAGGTAGAAAGGCTGGGAAAGGTGAAAGCATCCCTCTCTGAACAGGTAGAGGAGAAAGAAAAGCTGAAAGTGGAGATCGAAAAAATGAAGACATTGTATGAGGAGATGAAATGGTGGTTAGAAAGAGCAAACACTGAAAGAGAAGAACTTGAGAGCAAACTTGCTTCACTGATGGAGGAAGCAGAGAAACAACTGAAAGAGTTAAATGAAATGCGGCTTTTGAAGGATGAGAAAGAGAAAATGATTGGGATTCTGCAATCAGAGGTTGAAAGTCTTAGAGGCCAATATAATGACTTGAAGCATTCCTTGCTCGAGGACGAGTCAGAGAAAGAAAAGTTAAGGAAGCAGCTATTTCAACTGAAGGGTGAACTTCGGAAGAAAGAAGATACAATGAATATTATTGAGAAGAAACTCAAGAACAATAGCACAAGAGTAGTTGTTTCTAACCTACGAGAAAAAATAAAATTACTTGAGGTAAATGTGGATCTTCGTAGTTTTTTTTTTAGTATGTACAGTTGTATTAGATTGTTTAATTTTGCAGTAATTTGCAAAATATCTAATCTAAAAAATATAAAGGTGAGTTGTCACTGTTTTTACTCTTCAATTACCAGTGATGTATTTGAATTTGACACATTCAAATATCCAAGTCAGTTATCCAGTTTGCTTTGCCTTGGATGTGTCCTAGTGTGAAAATTATTCCTACTGGATGGTCCTGACAATTTGAATGTAGAACCTTCTAGTGCCGGAAGTGAAAACTTCAAACCAAGGTTGCTTTAGTTCTATTAGGGTTTGTAAAATAATAGCAGTAATGATAATAAATTGTTATTATCATTATAATCATAATCATTGTAAGAATAAAAATCAAATGAAAGCAGTAGGATCTTCTTATTCACAATGATAATGTTTACGGTGTTTGACAGGGAGAGCTAAAGCAAAAGCAAGCCACATTACAGAACACGACTCGTGCCTTTCTAAAGAAGGAAAAGGATTTATGTAACAAGATTGAAGAGATGGAGAAGTGTATTGAGGAGATCAGGCAAAATAACTCCCCAAGTTTTCATGAAAACAAATTTCAAACGGTCAGTCACCATATTTTTTCAATGAATTCTAAGATAAGAATTATTGTGTGTCAGAAACTTCACAACCATCAATATAAGATCATTTCCACAGGACGCAGTATACAACTCTCATTTATTCGGCTATATTGCAATCATTCTTTATGCAATTAAATGTTCTTATGTTACTTATAAAGGAAACATTTCTGATTGTTAGTATCTTCATTTTGCTGGAGAAGGAAGACTTCCAGAACATAACTGAGAATTTTAAGACTCAAGGTGTCAGAAACATGGCTGAAAATTTGGGGTCTGATATGGGAGATCAGTCGTATTTTCCTGATCAAGACAGCGACAACATAGAACCCCATGAGAAGGTAGAAATTTTTGAGCTTTTGTTCTTTCATTTCCATTTTTTCTTCAGATCAGTTGGTACATCATACTGCTAGTTGAGTATATTCAAGAAGAGGAGATTTCCAATTTGTTGTGCAATAAAGGGTCTCATATGCTTGATGGATGTTGGCGAGAACATCCATCTCATGGTAGGATCTGGTATTCAGTCAAGAAACAAGTAATTGCGTTACCTATCTAACTGATTGCGAGACCTTTCACTCTTGATATGGAATTTTTTTCTCACCAATTTGTTCAAAGAGAACAAATTGTATATGTATGGCTCTATTATTGACTAAGAATTTAATTTGATGGGTTCTCCCACGGGGCTTCCTGTTTCAGCCCAACACTGGTTTTTCATTCATTAAAAAAAAACTAAAGAGAGTACAAGAGGTAAAATCAGGTATAGGGGAGATATACCCGGCTCCAAGAGAAGGAGCGATAAAAACATGAAAACCATAAGGCAAATGAAAATATACATCAATGGACCCCTCCCAAAACAAGATACATTAATGAATCTCCTGACCCTGTACACCCAAGACTATTAAGATGAAAAAAACTCCAAAGTTGGTGCACTAACTTTTGCAAAGAAATCCCATACTATTCTTGCAACTAACCTCTCTGTCTCTCTGCAGCAGCAGCACTGGTTCTCACTCAAAGAAAGAATTTGGATTCTTAAATTTTGGTACAAAGGATCAAGGTGACGACGATGCTGAATTGTTAAATGAAATGGCATTACTGAAGCAGAGTAACAAAACCATGGAAACAGAGCTGAAAGATATGCAAGAGAGATACTCTGAGATTAGCCTCAAGTTTGCAGAAGCAGAAGGTGAAAGGCAGCAGCTTGTCATGACAATCCGGAATCTTAAGAATGCAATTAAGAATCAGATCTGCTTGAGGAGAGTGTTTTTTTTTTTTTTGAAGACCCAAGAGAAACCTCAGACCTACCCCAACTTACGCCTCGGCTGTAGCCCTCCTATAACTCCTAGGGGGAGCGCCATCGCACCCACGCTCTCGGGTATGGGCCACTAGGACTGGAACCGATGACCTCTCCCTTCCCGAGGGGGAGGCCACCAGTTGAGCTACCCTAGTGGTGGGTACTGGTGGATAGTTATGAAGTCTGATAGAACAGATGCAAGAATCCCAATCATTCATCAACATGTTCCACCAAGAACATGTTTTGCCTATGATTAGGCAATCATCTCATCATATTAGGAAGATGTTTATCATAGAATTTACCGAAATAAGTTGACAAAATGGCCCAGCTGATGAGTATGAGTTTTCATGGTGGGACCCACCAGATGAAAGACCAGTTGTGAATAGCTTTCACTATGGTATGCACTGATATCCTTTGCATTTCTCAGAAGATACTGTATATAGCTGAAGCAGATTTATGTGATGACTGGTGGATCCTAATCCGTAAACACATTAGTTTATATAGGGGGAAAAGATTTACATGTATCATGCATTCGTTTATATTATGAGTTCCAATTGTTTATTTTACTCTCACTTTACGATCCAAAATCACGCGGCCAGCTCGAAATGGGTAATGGATACGGTGACCGGATAGGGAGACTGGTGTTTTTTATAACAAAGGACACTGAACTTGTTCTTTTGTCCAATTGTTATCATTTAAAATGAGAAAGCACACTGATGTCCCTTGTTATTAAAAATGCTGGTGTCCTTATCAATTACTTATGGAAGGAAACACATTTCCTACTATAAAGAAAAAATAATATCGAAAAGAAAACAAAGAGGAGAAAATCAATCATAGAGAATCAAACTACAATACAGAAATTTATGTTGTTCTCTTTCGGTACGTTCATGAGTTTAAACCAAATCCACTAAGGAGAGAAATTGAAGAAGTGATAGCTGTGACCTTCGTTACAAATTTCGCTCATCATTTCTCTCACGAAAAGAGAAATTATGTACTATTTTGATTAGGGTTTACAAAGGTGCAATGCCAAAATTATAAAATTGTCTTCCAATAAAATTTGTCAATCTCCATCAGTGTAGATCGGATCGATAATACATATCTAATAATTAGGATCATATAATGAGAATTGACTACTAATGATTTCTAGAAATAACAAGTAAAACCATGTCACCATTCTCAGAAACTAAAACGGGCAGGATATATTGTCAAATCGTAAGCCTTGGACCATGGATCGTACCTTCCTTCTGAATGTGAGATGGAGGCAGAGCAAGCCGGCCCAATTAGGTCCTCCTGCTTGTAGTCCTATTATTTTTGAATTTTTTTTTTTTGAAGACCAAGGTATCCAGGTCTCCTAGATCGCCTGACTAATCTTTGGAGCATATGCAAACCTTCATATGTACACACAATGGATAATATTATGGGGAGTGACCTTTTTGTGTTGAGTGTGACTTGAACCTAAGACATCCTGCAACTCAAGTGAGTTCTTGACCTCCAAGCCAACCCTCACGGGTTCTATTATTTTTAATATTGGATCTCCTATGCATATGCTTTTGAATACATCTGATCACAGGCGATGAAGCCTGCCAACTAAAAATCAATTTATAAGTCGATGACAGCATCTAAAGTTTTAAGGCCCTAGAATAAGGAATGGAAATGGGCCAGGTTTAGACTGGGGTGTGTTGTATGAGGCCTAAGCCTGATCACAAATGTGATAAAAGATATGACCAAGCCTGAGCCTGACCATCTGACAGAACAGAACGGAAGCCTGAGACTGATGAAAGACCAGATTCGATGCTTGACTTTTCATCTTTCTAAACACCTTTTCGCTACAATTTGTAAAGCTTTTCTTTTTGAAAAAATAAATAAGTGTTTGAAGTGAAGAGTCAAGTTGAACCACCCACTAAACTGGCCATTAAACGATGAGGTCCCATCACTTGGTATAAGTTTCTCATTATTTGGATCCAAGCCCATACCGAAATTCTTTGGCTCATTCAAGAAACTAGAATACCTTGATCTCTCGTACACAGATTTTGTTGGAATTGTTCAAAGGATAAAGAATGATATAATGATAGATATAAATTCTAGACCCACTTTCTTGGTAAGTGGATATATTTTCTAAAATGAGAGTATACAAAAATTAAATAAATTTTTTTTTTTTAATTTATGTGTAGGAAACTGCAAGAAATCTAGCGTAAAACTCCAAACGGTGATACCCACTACCCTTAAAGTACACTAAGTTAGGCCATGGGGGCTCGAACTTTGCACCTCCTGCTGTTTTTTGAGGCAGGAGATTAACTAGTTGAACTGCATTCATTAAATATTTAGTTATTGTTACTCATTCAATCAAATACAATCTTTAAAAATTGTAATATTTTTCATTTGATTTATTTATTCATTTTCAAATTGAGATTAAGGTAATTTCTTTTTTATAGAAAGAGCTGTAGATTTATTTTTCGATACATATCTTATAATTTAAATGCTGAAAACAATAAAAATATCTCTTTTGTATTTGAATCATAATTTTTATTCTTCTTTTTATATTTTCATTTAAATAGGCTTTTCAATTGCTATCATCGTTTAATTTAGTCTTTTTCTGATAGTTGGATTTCTTAAAATCTTGACATTCTATGGCCAATAACTCTTCCACAAGTAACAGTGGTGTAGACATCTCTGAATTGACCAATTGTCTCAAAAAATGTGAATGATCCAACCAAATTTGGATCGTGTCCAGCGTCCTGCATGGATATTTTCAAGTTGGACTTGACAACTTGACTTCATAGACCCTTTGCCAATATCATTTCTTATGGTTGATCCAAACAATAGTATTACATGTATGAAAACTATTTAAAATAAGTTTATTAAGGAAAAATGACATACTCTCTTAATTCTTTGGGTATGATTTTGGAAGTAAAAAATTATACTATTTTCACTTAAAATCAATCATGGAGTTCATAAAATTCATAATAGATAAATTTTGATACCTTATTTGTAAAAATCGGTCGAGAAACGACCTCTCTAGCAATTATAACCTTTGCGCATTTGGCTTAGATGTCTTGGGGTCAGGTCTAGAGTATTGAAAAAGGAATCATAAATGGGTCTAATTGTCTAAAGCTGGTCTGAAAACCGTGTTTCCTTTTCCATGGGTTTCATTCAAAGCAAGGAAAAGAGAAGATCACAACGTGATTTTCGATACCATTTTCACTTAAAATCAATCATAGAGTTTATAAAATTCAGACTAGATGAATTTTGATACCTTATTTGTAAAAATCGGTCGAGAAACGACCTCTCTGCCAACTGTAACCTTTGTGCATTTGGCTTAGATGTCTTGGGGTCAAGTCTAGCGTATTGAAAAAGGAATCATAAATGGGTCTAATTGTCTAAAGCTGGTCTGAAAACCGTGTTTCCTTTTCCATGGGTTTCATTCAAAGCAAGGAAAAGAGAAGATCACAACGTGATTTCCGATACCATTTTCACTTAAAATCAATCATAGAGTTCATAAAATTCAGACTAGATGAATTTTGATACCTTATTTGTAAAAATCGGTCGAGAAACGACCTCTCTGCCAACTGTAACCTTTGTGCATTTGGCTTAGATGTCTTGGGGTCAAGTCTAGCGTATTGAAAAAGGAATCATAAATGGGTCTAATTGTCTAAAGCTAGTCTGAAAACCGTGTTTCCTTTTCCATGGGTTTCATTCAAAGCAAGGAAAAGAGAAGAACACAACGTGATTTCCTATTGTTTCAAATTTATAGGATTTTTTAAAATTGAGTATTTATTCTACCGGAGCACTTACACACACCTGGAAATCCTACCTCTACACACCCAAAATCAGATTTTCGGGTGAAATTACGATTTTACCCCCGCGTTTTCCTTCATTCGAATGAATGCGCAAGTGTAATTTCAATTCATTTGAATGAATCAAGCTCATTCATTCAAATGAATGGGCCTCATTCATTCAAATGAGTTATTTTATATTTTTTCTAATGTTTAGAGATAACTAAAACAATTTAACAGTTTTCCAACTAAATTTGACCTATGTTAAGTTAACTTAGTTTTCATTTTAATATTTACATTGCACGGGTAGCTCAAGTGACAAATACTTTTACTCAGAAACTATACGTCCATAGTTACTTGATGTCTGTGGCTTACAGGAGACTGCAACGCCGTGTGCATCCATAGTTTTAAAATATGGGCTCAAGTTAAAAATGTCTTTTTAAAATAACCTTTCAATAATTGAATCGGTTTGGAGAAAAAAAAAAAAAGGTCTACTTAGATAATTTCTTCCTAGTTTAGACAAATTCAGAACCACATATAACTTTGAAATAAAATCATTTCTTACTTGATTTATTACTTATGGAAATATTGATTATTTGTAAGAGTTGCCCCGTGATTTGTAAGTTCGAGATTTCAGTGAATGCAAAATATCCAGCTTTTAATAGGCGAAAAGTTTTATAACTCCATTAACAATTATCATAGCCCAAAAACATGTACAAAGTATTTTGAAGCTCATGGACAGTTTTACGGGCTAAGAAATGATTCTTACAGGCCCATTAACAATTATGATCGCCCAGGACTAACTTTCTTAGGTTTTTGAGGTCCATGAATAGTTTTTTAACGCATAGATCTGATTTTCGTTATGGCTTTGCATTACAAGTCAAAAATACTGTATATGGCAAGACTAGTCATTGAAAATTATTGTAAAATATTTCTTTTTGAAAAATAAAAAAATCAACCACCCACTAAACTGGCCATTAAACAATGAGGTCCCAGAACTGCCCCTTTTTCTTCCTATTTAGATTTCTACGCCCGCCATTATTGAAAGTGTAGATAGCAGATTGACCAAGTCAAAAGTTGGAAATTCCTCTCAATCGTATGGATGACACACAATGGAAATCTAATCTGATCCTAATGCAATAAGAAAAAGGAAAAGAAGTTTGTTTCATTTCATTCCATTTTTTCTAATAAATTTTGCTCATGACTAAATTCAAAGAAAAGTAATAGTGATGTAGACATCACTGAATTCAAGAATTAACATAGGCCACATCTTCTATTGAAGGTGATAGATAAAAGATAGAAGAAATTTATGAGGAGCCAATCTCCTTAGCTGTAATGAGAAAGGCCTTCCACATATGAGAAAACAATTGGCCCCTCACAACAGATTTGTAAGACCAATGAAATTATTCATACTTATCCTCACACGTTATCTTCTTTGTGTGGATTGTGGAAAGAAGACAGAGAGAGAAAAAGAGCAGAATACATGCACCTGGAAAGTCATGCCTCAGCCTGTTCATATCAACGTAGACTTGGGGTCAATAAACTGTGTCTCGTTTTCCACGGATTTCATTCAAAGAAAGGAAAAAAGAAGATCAAAACGTCAATTCATGCTTTCAAATTTATAGGATTTTTTAGAATTGAATATTGATTTTTTTTTAAATATTATTATTTTAAAAGAAATATGACGTGTAAAATCTGTGTTTCAGTTCTTTATTTATAGATTATGAGGCCAAGTTAGCTGCTTACATATGAGAATCCTTCCATCCTTCCTTTCTAACCTTGTGAGAGAGATCATGGCTGGTAAAATACCAGTTCTAGGCTTTGTATTGGCTGTGTTCATTTGCAGTTCAGCCACCATTTTCAGTTCTGCAACCAATGAAATGAAGAAGTTCCACATTTTGTCTGTAATGAATTAGACTTGACAAGTTGATTCCATAGATAACAATTTAAAATAAGTTTATTAAATAGAGTGAGAATAAATTTATTGAAAAAAATTATATTTAAAATATTTGATTCATCAAAAGTTATATTCAGTGGACCAATTAAATCATATTTTCTAAACTAGCTAAAATTTGATAATTTAAATTATTTTCTACTTTTTAAAATTTTATTATTTTTTAAAGTATGACTGAATGACTGCTCCAAATTAAAAAGAAGGGTCTTTACAATTCACACATTTATTATAGAACAACTCTCTACTTCAAAATTAAACAAAATAGCTGGTCAATCAAGTATTGGACAACAACATTGTATAACCAGAAATGGTATACTGCTGCAACTTATTGGTGCGTTGCGGCTACTACATAGCAGTAGTTTTACGGTTGATACGTTGTGACCAATATGTAACATATTGACCGAATTTTTACATTACCTACAACAAGTTAAATTGCAATAAGTGGAGAGCCAAACTATAGTTTTGTAGGTACATAACATACTTTGAGGAATTAAAACTGAATTTATCTAAAATGCTGGTTGAAAACATTTTTTTTCCCGTGAAAAATACATGAATTGAAGTTAGTAAAATCCACTATATCTGTTCTATCTTCTTTCGTTATTTTTAATCAACTTTATATCTAAACTTTTGCCAAAAACTCTTGACGTAAATATATTTTTAGTACTTATTTTTTTGCCAAAAACTACATATATCACCTTCATTTGATTAAGCCAGTGAAACTATCAACGTGGACTTGGGGTCAAGTCTAGCGTATTGGAAAAGGAATCATAAATGGGTCTAATTGCCTAAAGGTGGTCTGAAAACTGTGTTTCCTTTTCCATGGGTTTCATTTAAAGTAAGGAAAAGAGAAGATCACAACGTGATTTCCTATTGTTTCAAATTTATAGGATTTTTTAGAATTGAATATTTATTTTAAAAATAATTATTATTTTAAGAGAAATATGATCTTTAACCTTATGAATATGTGTTATGTTGGATTGTTTATGATTTATAAGTCGACGATTTGATTGAATTCAAAAAACAATTTTAGCACAACTCAATTCTATAGATTTGATTGAGTGAAATTCTCATTTTATCTCTACTGGTATACCGCTCATTAAGTATCGGTGTACCGACAACACGTTGCTTTGCATGTATATGTTCTGCATATTAGTACACCGTTACTTATTGAGTGATACATCGGTTGAGATTTCTACGTCCGCCATTAATGAAAGTGTAGATAGCAGATAGACCAAGTCAAAAGTGGAAATTCCTCTCAATCGTATGGATGACCCACAATGGAAATCTAATCTGATCCTAATTCAATAAGAAAAAGGAAAAAAATCTCTATTTCAGTTCTCTATTTATAGATTATGAGGCCAAGTTGCTGCTTACATATGAGAATCCTACCATCCTTCCTTTCTAACCTTGTGAGAGAGATCATGGCTGGTAAAACACTTGTTCTAGTCCTTTTATTGGCTGTCTTCATTTGCAGTTCAACCACCATTTTCAGTTCTCCAACCAATGAAAGGAGGAATGGGATATGCAAAGAAAGAGAGAGGCAGGCCCTTCTCAAGTTCAAAAAAGGGCTCAATACTTCCACTAAACTCCTATCCACTTGGGTGGGTGATGACTGCTGTAAATGGGTAGGAGTTGGATGCAACAACAAAACAGGGCATGTCGTCAACCTCGATCTCCACAATCTCCAAAATCGCCAAAATTTGCAAAACGGGGCCTGGGAATTTCCACTTTATGGTGAGATAAATCCTTCTTTACTTGAGTTGGTACACTTGCATCACTTGGATCTAAGTTTCGGATGTTATGGATCCAAGCCCATCCCCAAATTCTTTGGCTCATTCATAAAACTAGCATACCTTAATCTGTCCTGGACAGATTTTGTTGGAATTGTTCCCCACGAACTTGGAAATCTATCTAACTTGCATGTCCTTGATCTCTCGTACACAGATTTTGTTGGAATTGTTCCCCACCAACTTGGAAATCTATCTAACTTGCATTTCCTTGATCTTTCAATTTCTCAATTGCAAGTTGTCAATTTCCATTGGCTATCACATCTTTCTTCTTTACAGTACCTAGACTTGAGTTTTGTAAATATTAGTATGGCGACTGATTGGCTACAATCACTTAACTTGCTTCCCTCTCTATCTGTGTTGCACTTATATTATTGTGACATAAGAGAATTGCCTCCTCTTTCTTATACCAATTTTACATCCCTCACCCAACTTGATCTTTCAAATAACCGGATTACTTCAGAGTTTCCAGATTGGTTGTCTGATCTTGGCAATCTTGTGCATCTTTATATGCATCGCAATGATTATCTACATGGCTCAATTCCAAGTGCTCTTGGACGTCTTTGCCACTTGGAAACATTATATTTGTCATCTAATAACATGGATGGAGAGATAAGTGGATTTCTTCAAAGTTTATCTGAATGTGGCAACGAAAATTTTGCAAAAAATGGAAGACACTCTTCCATAAGGAAATTGGACCTTGGTCAAAATAATTTCAGTGGGACTGTGCCAGAAGGTCTAGGACAACTTTCAAAATTGGTATATTTGAGTATGGAAGACAACTCATTGCATGGTGTTTTATCTGAAGCTCATTTTGCCAATCTCAAAAGTCTTGAATCATTGTTGATGTCCTCAAATTCCTTTGTTTTGAATGTCAGCTCTGATTGGGTTCCTCCTTTCCAGCTCAAGTACATTGGCTTGGGATCTTGCCAATTAGGCCCTCGATTCCCTCAATGGCTTCGGTTCCAGAAGGGCTACAAGCAATTGGATTTATCAAATGCCCAAGTGTCAGATGAGATCCCTAACTGGTTTTGGAATTTATCTTCAGAGGTCTCTTATCTAAATTTGTCTCAAAATGAGATGCGTGGCATACTTCCCACTTCAATGAGATTCTCTAGTGATGCAATTGTTGACTTAGGATCCAATAAGTTCATGGGCCAATTACCACACAACATTTCAGGTGCATTTCTCTTGGATCTATCAAACAATTCATTTTCAGGAAAAATGATCTCGAACTTTAGTGGGATATCAGACATAGACTTTTCAAACAACCATTTGACTGGTAGTATTCCATCATCCATATGTGATGCAGAGAGTGTTTATAGCATAAATCTCTCAAAAAATCAGTTTACCAGGGAAATTCCTGTGTGTTTTGGGAATATTACATCATTGAGAGTGTTGGATTTATCACACAATGATCTTAACGGTGTGATTCCGAGCATGTCAGGTTGTCGTAATCTCGAATGGTTGGAATTAAGTGACAATAATCTTTCAGGAGCAATTCATTCTTTATTCGGAAGTTTAAATAAGTTGGTGGTTGTGGATCTAAGTGAGAATAGACTATCTGGAACTATTCCAATATGGATGGAGGAAAGCATTTCTCAGTTGAAGATTTTAAAACTACGATCAAATATGTTTGTCGGCAATATTCCTCGTCAATTATCATCTGTCCATCATTCTCTTCAAATTTTAGACCTTGCTCATAATCGTCTGTCGGGAACCATACCAAGTTCTTTTGGAGGCTTCGATGCCATGAAAGTAACACATAATAAAAGTGACATTATTGAATATGGTGGTACTAGAATTACTAGAATTATTGGCTTTTATGGAGGACCGAAAAATGAAACGTTTGAGCAAAAACTGGTTGTGGTTGTGAAAGGACGTGGACATGAATATACAACAATCTTGTCACTTGTAACTATAATAGACCTTTCTTGCAACAATCTTTCTGGTGAAATTCCTGAAGAATTAATGCATCTTCATGGATTGCAGAGCTTGAATTTGTCGGGCAACCATTTGAAAGGAAAGATCTCAAAAGAAATTGGGAGTTTGAAACAGTTAGAGTCTCTCGACTTGTCAAGGAATTTCCTCTCTGGTGAAATTCCGTCTAGCATTTCATCATTAACCTTTTTAAGTTCCTTGAACTTGTCATACAATAATTTGTCTGGGCAAATTCCACTAGGCAATCAATTGCAGACTCTCCCAGATCCATCTATCTATATCGGCAACCATGATTTATGTGGACCACCACTCACAAAGATGTGTAATAGAGAGCAAGTACCTCAAACATCAGAGACCTTGAATGGAGAAGATGAGGAAGATAAGACTGAACAACTTTGGTTTTATGGTAGCATGGCATTTGGATTTGTGATAGGATTTTGGAGTTTTTGTGGCATTTTACTTTTCAACAACTCATGGAGGATTGGCTATTATAGGTTCATTACTAAAATAATTGACCATTTGAATGGATTATTTGTATATATGGTTGTAAAGATGGTGAAGAAATAAGGTATTTAAGGTATTTGTCATAGATTTCAAATTAGTAACTTCTTTTGTAAAGGGGATCATGTTAGCAAAGTCAAGATTATGATCTCCTATTTGTCTTTTTTTTTTTTTGGCTTTTGTTAGTTTTGTTATTTGATTGTGTTCTTTGTATGTACACCTCTAGTGTTATTTATCTATTAATATAAATAAAGTTTCAAAAAAAAAAAAAATCTTCTACGGAAGATAAATAAATGGGTAGTGATTTTTTCACCACCATTTTCTCTCATAGTGCACCACTCTTAATGGAAAATTTAATTTGCACGTACTTTCCTGCTTTCCTCTCTTTTCATCTTTTTTAAAATAATAATAAAATTGAATTCTCCTTGTAAAGAGCTGCACCATGAGAAAAAAATAGTCGTGCAAAAATAACTACTCTAAATAAACAGTACTTTGTTTGTTGTACTTCTTGTTTTTCTATGTATTAATGGTTTGTTGATTAGCATGAATGCTTACCGAATTGAAGCTCTTTTTTTAGCGGTAGAAAATCCTATTTTTTTAAGGTTGACTCTTTCTTATTTATAGTTTTTATTCAATGAAATAAAAATAATAGTTCAAAAACTCTAAATTCATACTCGACTTAAGTAAGTCGGTAAGTTTGTGAACTTGACTCAAAAATTTTTAGAAAATCCCATTAACTCACTTTATTCAAAATTTTATCGAGTCAAGTCAACTTAAAATCTTGAATTTGTTCATAAAAAATATAAAAAAGGATGAATGGTGGTACTTCAGATGGTGTGAAGGTGATTCCTTTCACATTGTAAGTGGTTCTCAACGATTGTGACACATGGGTCATCTCATATGTGTCATATCTCTATGCTCTCACCTTTAATTTTTATTTTTTTCCCTTTTTCTTCTTCTTCTCTTTTGGCAAGGGTAACAAAAGATGGTGAGAAAACAAATAAATGAAATTTCACAAGTTGGATGGAATGCTTATTTTCAGATTTTATTTTTAATTAAAATTTTCTTCTAATTTCATGTTTTCTAGTGTCACATCGTATCTCTTTGGCCATTTCCATGGGCCATTTACATATGCAATGAAAATCAACTTTGAATTCTAACATGGATTGATGGGTAACATTTTCACTTTCAAAATCCATTGGCTAAGGTTATAAATTTTGGTCAACAATTAAAAATTTCAGCCAAAATTTTCTAAATATAGTGTCACATTAAAATGAAAACTCTATCGAGATTATTTTTGGCAACATACACTATCGAAACATGTCATTTAATAGATTTTTAGGGCCCATATTGTTGGATCTGATGTAAAGAAGATAATATGAATAGTTCTTTTATTAAGTTTCACCTCTACCTATCTGATGATCATATCCGTTCATTTTAAACTTTTAAAAATCAATTGTTCACGCTCATAGTAAAGAAGACAATATGAATAGTTCTTTTATTAAGTTTCACCTCTTTCTGATAATCCTATCCCTTCATTTTAAACTTTTAAAAATCAATGGTTCACGCTCATTAAAATTTAAAGGTTGAGATTATATGGTTTGGATCATCAATTGATAGTGAAACTCTATATACTCTGTATCCATGTAATCTCCCATCAAATGAATTTAAATTTGTGAGATCCATAATCCATCTATTGGCATGTCTCAGTAGTGTCTCACTAGCCTAACTCATCTTAGACCTACTGTTATTTATCGGTAATATAGCAACACTTTTTTACTATATCTAGTAAATATTTGATATAGATTTATACAAATTGGACTTTGGACGTAGAAGTATAAGCTCAGACTAAATTATGACACTGGTTTGAAGCCTGAGCCCAAGCCCGATCTTCATTTGGGCTAATTGATGTTCATGTCTTTTCTCTTTTCTTTTTTGAGCGAGACATTTTAATCCTTTAAAGAGCTTCGCTTGGGCGTGGGCTTGGGCTTGGGCTTGTCTAAATTGACCTGGTTAAGGATTTGGTAACTGAGGGTGTTAGTTGTCATCTTCCTATTCTACATGGTCAGAGAATTCTGACGGTCAATGAGATGGGGCCCTCAGTTGGTGGATGCTGAAAAGTCGACACGTGGAGAGAAGTAGTTGGTTTCCTGGTTTGCTACATTAAGTGTAGAAAATGGTTATTAAAATTCACATGATTTTAAAGGTCCTTATCTTCATACAAGAGTGAGAGTATCAGATTTATTAACTCTACTAAATTAAATAATTAATGAAGAAAAAGAATAAACGTCATTAAATATTTTTACTCATATGATTGGAAGTCAGTTTATTTGTTTTAAACTGAATTTTCCAGTAAATGTTTGTATTTAATATCTTCTATAATTTTAAATTTGTGGAACTAGTACACTATATGGACATTATTTCTTACATAGGGCAAATACATGCGTCATATGTAATTCTATAAAAATATTATCTAGAGAGATTGCACTTATTTTATTAAATTAATTACATATTAAAATGAAATTATATAGTTTATAATTTATGTGCATAAAATATAAAATATAAAATATAAAACTTATTTGCTTTTATTATTCTATCATTTGAGTTATGATTTTCCGCTAAAATTTCAGCCAAAATTTTCTAAACGCCTTTTCAGCTACAATTTGTAAATTGGCGAAAATTTCAACTAGTTTTAGGAATTCCAGTCAAATTTTAAAATGAAAGTATATAGATTTTGCTTTTCATGATTATCAATTTCTATTTTTTTTTATGGCAAAAAGTTTTCGAAGTGATTCATCAAAGAAATTTTTCATTGTGCAACCAAAAATAATAGTTGTGGATTAGGTTAAGGTTCACGGGTAGAGTTTGTTGGGTCATAGATCTAGATGGCAATATTTTCACTCTACATGTGCTAGAAAATTAGGTTTGAATCATGCCTTTCTTAAATAAATTTTAATCTGATCCAACCTAACCTGAAATTTTAATCTGATCGTCTTCAGAACGTGACCCATTTAGGACTGAGTCACTTAACTTAAGCCACAAGCCATTTGATGTTTTGATAAGGGGAGGGGTAAACAGGTATCAAAGCCATGTTTCTTTCATCCTCATGTATGTTCATGGGAATGATCTAATATATCCATTTGGGATTAAAAATCCGGTCAATCCATACAAGTGGCTGATACACCAATATCAGTTCGGCCCATACTTTTCTCTCTTTTCCTACTTTTTTTTTTAATTTTTTTCTTTAAAAATTTACAGAAAATCAAAATCAGGCCTAGAAATGCTTCGAATGGACTCGACAGTTTTTATAGATATCATCTTCTTAGTTTAGACAAATTAAGAACCACAATATAACTTTGTAATAAAACCATTTCTGACTTGCTTTATTATTTATAGAAAATTTTATTAATTGTAAAAGTTGCCCAGTGATTTGTAAGTTCGAGATTTCATTGAATACAGAATATCAAGATTTTATAAAGCGAAAAGTTTTGCCAATATTTTGATCTTGTCTAGTCCATAGTTTTAAATTTCTATCAGCTAAAATTCCAAAAATTTGGCATATTTTAGATATAATTTTAATTTTTGGTCAAAATGAGGCCTAGAAATGTTTCGAACGGACTCGACAGTTTTTATAGATTTAGAAGATCTTGTTACGGCCCAGAATGTTTCTGATGGGCCCATAAGCTTCAGGAAAAGTCTAAAGCAGTTTTTTGAGTTCCACAGGCCCAAGTACAATTTTTAGCAGGCCAAGAAATCTTTTTATATCTCCATTAACAATTGTCATAGCCCAAAAACATTTACAAAGTATTTTGAAGCTCATGGACAGTTTTATGGGCTAAGAAATGATTCTTACAGGCCCATTAACAATTAATCATCGCCCAGGACTAACTTTCTTAGGGTTTTGAGGTATATGAATAGTTTTTTAAGGCATGGATCTGATTTTCATAATGGCTTTGCATTACAAGTCACAAATACTGTATATGGCAAGACTAGTCATTGAAAATTATTGTAAAACGTTTCTTTTTGAAAAAAATAAATCAACCACTCACTAGCCATTAAACAATGAGGTCCCACAACTACTTATTTTTCTTCCTATTGAGATTGGACCCGATCTATTGATTTGAAATTCTCAATCCAACTCGAATTCTAATCTGACTCAACTTGAATTCTGGATCGACCTGTATTCTCAATCCATTTTAACCTAATTTTATTTGAATTAGTACGTGTCGAATTAACTTGAAAATTGTAGAGTGTTCCTTATATAAAAATAGTCTTTTATCACATCGGGTTTCAAAATAGTAAAAGAAAAATACAATTGAGTCGGCCATGCACAATGCGTGTCGACCAGCCCAAAACCCTTGAAATCCCTCCTGTGCACGCAATGTTTATGTTTAATTAATATCTTTGTACTTTTTTCATTAGCTGACACGTATCGGGATAAGGCAAGTGGAACCATTGTAAATATTTTGTACACTGTTTCAATTTTAATATTAGGCCATGCACTTTAGCCTTTTTTTTAAAAAAAATTCTTTAGAGGGGCAATTTAGTCATTTTGCTAATTATATTTTATTTTCGTTTGTGTATTAGGCATTATACATTTTGAATATTTGGATCATGAAAGTCGTATCATACATTAGATTCATATTTTTCTAACTTTACATTATTAACTCGTTTTTCATCAATTTACATTTTCCTAAATGTGTAGAGAATTTAACATTTGCTCAAGTTTTCATTATGGTTGAAATTGGACTTGGTCAGATCTAGTTTCTTAAAATCCAACTCGATTCGAATCAATATTTATGGAACTCAATCAGATCTTATCTGAGCTATTTATTCAAAATTCTCGACTTGCTCTAACTTGAATTCTAATTTGACCCGTATTTTAAATCTATTTTTGTTTAATTTTAATTGGATTGAGTCGGACCGGATTACCTATTTTTCTTCCTATTGAGATTTATGAAAATGTAGATAGCAGATAGTCAAAAGTTGAAAATTCAACTCAAGTATCATAAATGGGTCTAAAGTTGGTCACTAAAGTGCAAACGGCGTTCTCTTTTTCCACAGATTTCATTCAAAGTAAGGAAAAGAGAAGATGATAACGTGAAATACAGGCAACAAATAAATGTATTCCATCTATAAAGTGTAAAATAAGGTTTTTATAAAATCACTTGCAAAAGGAATAAATGAAAATTGCACCATTAAAATCACTTTTTTTTTGAAAGTTTTAACACCATTAAAATCTCAATCGATGTATAAATTATGAAATATCAAAATATATTGCTCAAGTTGAAGGGCATGTTTGTATGCAACTATTTTTAGAGAAATTGATTTTTCTGAAAATTTCATTTTCTTTAGAAAATAAAATATATAGATTTTGTTTTCCATGATTATGGATTTCTATTTTTTTGTGGCAAAAAGTTTTTGAAGTGGTTCATCAAAAAAAAATTCATTGTTGCCACCAAAAACAATAAATCAAGTTGTGGATTGGACTATACACGTTGGATTAGGTTGAGTATGATTCACGAGTAGAATTGCTTGAGTCATATATCTATACGTTAATTCAAAAAAAATATATTTTCTTCTATATATACGAGAAAATTATGTTGTAGTCATGCTTTTCTTAAAAAAAAAAATTAAAATGATCTGACCCGACCAGATAATATCCTCAGGTTACGTAGAAGGGTCCCTTAAATTCCCCGCCACTCATCTTAATCTTTTTCTTCTTCTTTTTTCTTCCCCCTTTTTAATCTATCATTGTTTCGTATTTATTCCTATAGTAGAGTATTAAATCCCTCACAGAATAGAAGAGACTCAGTGTTGGTTTTGTCTTCAGAACGTGGCTCATTTAGGACTGAGTCACTTAACTTAAGCCACAAACGATTTGATATTATGATAAAGGGAGGGGAAAGAGGTATCAAAGTCATGTTTCTTTCATCTCATGTTCATAGGAATGATGCAATATATCTGGGATTAAAAATTTGGCCAATCGATATGAGTGGCCGATACACCTATATCACTTCAGCCATACTTTTCTCTCTTCTCCTATTTTTTAATTTTTTTTGTTTAAATTTTATATAAAAAATCAAGAAAATTCTAGACTTCATAGATATATAATTTTTTCATAAAGTAACGATCGTTTACAAAAACTTTCACTACTATTAGGTCTAGAAAAGAACTTGAGCTTCAATTATACGGATCATGAAAAAATAGTCAAGAATTGTGTCTTCTTAGGTTAAAATCCAAAGAAATGAAGTTGAGAAGAAAATATAGAGGAGAGATTGAGAAGCCATCATCGGCATGTAAATGGACTTTATAGGATATAATAGGGTTTTTTCTAAGCTGTGGCTTTCAAAATAGTCTAATTTTTTTTTTTTAAAAAAATGCAATTGAATCAGCCATGTGCATTGTGCAGACCAGCCCAAAAGCCCAGAAATCCCTCGCGTGCACACACTATGCACCCGCAATCACAGCTTGTCGTGGCGCGACCCACTGGGCTAGCTATGCACCGATACATATCGATGCTTAAAAATTTGTTACATAATGGCCAATACACACCATATCAACACTTCTTTTCTTTACCTAAGCTTGCTAATTTATATTGGTAAAGGTTGTGACATGTACTTAAGAGTTTCAGTCTAGACATTAAGCAATTTTTTTGTTAGTCTCCTTTAACAACAAAATTTAAGTGGACTCAAGGATTAGTCGATATTTAATTATTGTTAGTCATTCAATCAAATACAATTTTTAAATTGATGTTGTAAATATATTATTTATTTTATTTTTCATTTCATTTATTAGTTGCAAATAGTTCAAGCATTATTCATTTTCAAATAAAGATTAAGGTATTTTCTCTTTTATAGAAAGAGCTGCTGATTTGCTCTATCATCCTTCTTTATTTGTTTTTGTGTTTTTTTTAAGACCTTCCAGGCCTCTTAGACTTCATTCTTTATTTGTAATCATCTTTACATCTAAAGTTTTGCCTAAAACTCGACCTAAATATATTTTAAATTATTTATTTTTTGCCAATTAGAAAAAATCATTGTTAATTATTATACTCCCTTCGTCCCATTTTAGTTATCTCATTTGAAATATTTGTGATTTTTAAGGAATTCTCTATGTAAGGCTAGCACTCTATGTGATCTCATCCATTTTCGACACACTTTATACTACTCCAAGACAAATGAGACAACTATTTTGGGACAGAGAGAGTATTAGTTTGGATTAAAATGATATAAAAACTACATACATCACTTTCATTTGATTAAATTATTTTCTACTTTTTAATGTTTTATTATTTTTTAAAGTATGACTGAATGGCTCGTCCAACTTAAGAAGAAGGGTTCTTCACACATTTACTTTAGAACAACTCTCTAGTCCAAAATTAAATAAAAGAGTTGGTCAATCAAGTATTGTAGAACAATTCTGTATCGGCCATATTTTTTTCATCGAGAGTTTTATGGTTGATACGTTGTGGCCGATATGTACTGTATTAACCAATTTTTTTACTTTACCTACAACAAGCAAAATTGCAATTAGCGGGGAGCCCAACAATGATTTTGTTGGTACATATCAGGTTTTGAGAGTTTAGAATTGAATTTATATAAAATACTCACCGTAATTATTTTTTCCATAAAAAATACATGAATTAAAGTTAATTATTCTGTTAGTTTGGATTAAAATGATAAAAAAATTATCCCCCATAGTAATGCTGATATAAAAACTACATACATCACTTTCATTTGATGAAACTATCAACAATGTGGACTTGGGGTCAACCGTAGCATATTGGAAAAGAAATCATGAATGAGACTAAAGCAAGCCAAAAGAAGATAACAACGTGTTTTCCTATGATTTCAAATTTTTAGGATTTTTTTAAATTGAATATTTATTTTAAAAATAAATATTATTTTAAGAGAAATATGACATTTAACCTTGTGAATGAGTGTTATGTTGAATTGTTTATGGTTTATATATATGATTTTAATTGAATTCAGAAAGGAATTTTGGCACAACTCAATTCTATAGATAATTTTTTTATTTATTTTTTGAATATTTCATATAATCTTCTATAATTTATCATTTATTATTATTTTCAAATAGAGATTAAAATATTTTCTTTTTTTTCTTTTTCTTTTTTAAAGAAGAGCCGCTGATTTTTTTTTTTTAAACATAT
Organism: Chimonanthus praecox; assembly: GCA_022113865.1. Lineage (NCBI taxonomy): Eukaryota > Viridiplantae > Streptophyta > Magnoliopsida > Laurales > Calycanthaceae > Chimonanthus > Chimonanthus praecox. The sequence continues at coordinate 53,948,435 of CM039093.1, read as the reverse complement.
CTTATAATTTAAATGCTGAAAACTATAAAAATATCTCTTTTTATTGAAAAAAAAAGTGTATTTTAATCATATTTTTTATTTTTTTCCTTTTGAATTTACATTTAAATAGGTTTTTCAGTCGCTATCATAGATTAATTTAGTCTTTTTCTAATAGTTGGATTCTCTAAAATCTTGACATACATTGCCAATATCTCTTCCACATTTTGTCTGTAAACAAAGAAAAGTAAGAGTCATGCAGACATGATTGAATTGAAAGAGCGGGACTAGACTCGTCTTGACCAATTGACTAAAGAAAAAATGTTAATAGTCCAATCAAATTTGGATCGTGTCTAATAAGGCATGTACTAATACATGTATGACGATGATTTAAAATAAATTTATTAAATAGAATGATAATGAATTCATTGAAAATATATATATATATATATAAATAGAATGATAATGAATTCATTGAATATATATATATATATATATACTCGTATCGATGGGTCATTAGTCTACTAACAAATTTTACTCCAGATGGACTTGGCTGGCTTTGACCAATTGGCAAAAAAAATAAAGTGAATGGGCCCACCAATAATGCATGAATATTTTCTGGGGCCGGGGGATCTTTGTGTGGACTGTGGAAAGAATACATAGAGAGAGAAAGAGAGCAGAATACATGCACCTGGGAAGTCGTGTCTCATCCCCTTCATGTCAACGCAGACTCTGGGCGACAAACTGTGTCTCGTTTTCCACAGGTTTCATTCAAAGAAAGGGAAAAAAAAAAGATAAAAACGTCATTTCATGCTTCAAATTTGTAGGTTTTTTGAATATTGATTTAAAAAAAAATATTATTATTTTAAGAGAAATATGACGTGTAAAATCTGTGTTTCTGTTATTTATTTATAGATTGTGAGGCCAAGTTGCTGCTTTCATGTGAGAATCCTTCCATTCTTCCTTTCTAACCTTGTGAGAGAGATCATGGCTGGTAAAATACCAGTTCTAGTCTTTGTATTGGCTGTGTTCATTTGCAGTTCAGCCACCATTTTCACGTCTCCAACCAATGAAATGAAGAAGTTCCACATTTTGTCAGACATCAATGACTTAGACTTGACAAGTTGATTCCATAGATAACAATTTAAAATATGTTTATTAAATGGAGTGAGAATAAATTTATTGAAAAAAATTATATTTAAAATATTTATTCATCAAAAGTTATATTCAGTAGACCAATTAAATCATATTTTCTAAACTAGCTAAAATTTGATAATTTAAATTATTTTCTACTTTTTAAAATTTTATTATTTTTTAAAATATGACTAAATGAGTACTCCAACTTAAAAAGGCAGGTCTTTACAATTCACACATTTATTATAGAATAACTCTCTACTTCAAAATTACACAAAATAGTTGGTCAATCAAGTATTGGACAACAACATTGTATAATCAGAAATGGTATACAGCTGTAACGTATTGATGTGTTGCAGCTAATACATAGCAGTAGTTTTACGGTTGATACGTTGGGACCAATATGTAACATATTGACTGAATATTTTACATTACCTGCAACAAGTTAAATTGTAATTAGTGGAGAGCCAAACTATAGTTTTGTAGGTACATAGCATGTTTTGAGGAATTAAAACTGAATTTATCCAAAATGCTAGTTGAAATTATCTTTTTTCCGTGACAAATACATGAATTGAAGTCAGTAACATCCACTGTATCTGTTCTATCTTCTTTCTTTATTTTTAATCACCTTTATATCTAAACTTTTACCAAAAACTCTTGACCTAAATATATTTTTAATACTTATTTTTTGCCAAAAACTACATATATCACTTTCATTTGATTAAGCCAGTGAAACTATCAACATGGACTTGGGGTCAAGTCTAGCGTATTGGAAAAAGAATCATAAATGGGTTTAATTGTCTAAAGCTGGTCTGAAAACTGTGTTTCCTTTTCTATGGGTTTCATTCAAAGCAAGGAAAAGAGAAGATCACAACGTGATTTCCTATTGTTTCAAATTTATAGGATTTTTTAGAATTGAATATTCATTTTAAAAATAATTATTATTTTAAGAGAAATATGACCTTTAACCTTATGAATGTGTGTTATCTTAGATTATTTATGATTTATAAGTAGACCATTTGATTGAATTCAAAAAGGAATTTTAGCACAACTCAATTCTATAGATTTGATGGAGTGAAATTTTTATTTTACTTCTACCAACATATTGCTCATTAATTATCGATGTACTGACAATACGCCGTTTTGCATGTATATGTTCTGTATATTGGTATACCGTTACTTAATGAGCGGTACACCGGTAGGGATAAAATGATAATTTCACTCAATCCTATGTCTCCTAATAAATTTTGGTCGTGTTAGGATGGACCACGTCCATTTGTTTTTGGAAAAAGTTTTCGAAGTGATTCCTCAAATAACTTTTTTTCATTGTTGCGACTAAAAACAATAAATCAAGTTGTGGATTTGACTATTGGTTGGATTAGGTTGAGTATGATCACGGGTAGAGTTGGTTGAGTCATAGATTTAGATGGCAATATTTTTTTTTTTGTATACATGCGAGAAAATTATGTTTGGCACAACTCAATTCTATAGATAATTTTTTATTTATTTTTGAATATTTCATATAATCTTCTATCATTTATTATTGATTTTCAAATAGAGATTAAAATATTTTCTTCTTCTTTTTTTTTTTTAAAAAAAAAGAAGAGCTGCTGATTTATTTTTTTAAACATATCTTATAATTTAAATTCTGAAACCTATAAAAATATCTTTTTATTAAAAAAAAGTGTATTTAAATCATATTTTTTATTTTTTCCTTTTGTATTTCCATTTAAATAGGTTTTTCAATTGCTATCATAGTTTAATTTAGTCTTTTTCTGATAGTTGGATTTCTCTAAAATCTTGACATTCGAGGCCAATACCTATTCCACCATTTTGTCTGTACGCAAAGAAAAGTAAGAGTCATGCAGACATGACTGAATTGAAAGAGAGGAACTAGGCTGGCCTTGACCACTTGGCTAAAGAAAAAAATGTGAATGATCCAATCAAATTTATATCGTGTCTAATAAGGCATGGACAAGTTTACTCCATAGACCATTCAACGACCAAAGAAAAAAAAAATTTGAATTTATATATGGGAAATCGTAAGATATCCAGCTTAAAATTTGGGTGAGTCCACTATCCCTATGGCACATCAAAGTTAGGTCATGAGTGTTTGAACCCGTAACCTCCTACTTTCTAAAACAGAAGACAACCAATTGAACTACATGATAGCCAAGAAAAAAAGTTGACTCCATAGATTTATATTTAACATATTTGATTCATTAAAAGTTATATTGACTTGATTAATTAAATCATATTTTTTAAACTATCTAAAATTTTGTTACCTTAAAATATTTCTATTTTTTTAACTTTATTATTTTTTAAAGTATGAATGAATCGCTCCAACTTAAAAAGAAAGTTCTTCACACATTTAGGAAGATATTTATCATAGAATTTACAGAAATAAGTTGACAAAATGGCCCAGCTGATGAGTAGGAGTTTTCATGGTGGGACCCATCAGATGAAAGACCAGTTGTGCAGAGCTTTCACTACGGTATGCACTGATATCCTTGGCATTTCTCAGAAGATTGCTGAAGCAGATTTATGTGATGACTGGTAGATCCTAATCCTATAAGCAAAAGGCGCAATATGAAATTACACAATTGTTCTACAATAAAATTTGTTAATCTAACAGCGTAAATGGGATCGAGAGTACATATGTGATAACCAGACTTTATTGAACCTAACAATTATTTCACAAATTGGATAGAATGCATATTTGTTTTTTATAACAGAAATTCTAATTTCATATTTTCTAGTGTCACATTGTCATCTCTTCGGACATTTCCATTGGCAATTTTCGTATGCAATGAAAATCAAGTATGGATTCAACATCGATTGATTGTTAGAAAATGTTTGGGTTTCACGGTTCTCTGAATAGAAACTTCCCTCTTGATGGCGATGAACAGACAATCTTGGTTAAAATTTAAAAATATCAGCAAAAATTTTCTAAACAATTTTTGGCTACAACTGAAACCTATATCAAAATAAAAAATTTATTCAGATTTTTTTTAGCGGCACATACTACCGAAACTTGTCATTAAATAGATTTTAGGGTCCACATTATTGGATTTAATGTAAAAAGGACAATATATATAGTTTTTGTATTAAATTTGAACAATATCTGATCACTGGATATACTCATCAAAATTTATATTGCTTGAATTATTAATAGATAGTGAAACTTTCTTTACTCCTAACATATAACTTGTAACCTATCAATATACTTAAGACATCTCCAATCTTCTATTTACAAGTTTTAAAATTACATTTGGTGAATTAAATTTATTCTTACACTTTTGTTATCTCAATAATTAAAATATAAAATTCATATAAAAATGGCCAAAATAGTAAATATGATTCTAAATTAGAATTAGGTAAGTTCCAAAAATTTGACAAGTCTTGACTACAGAATAAGAAAAAGACCAAAAAAAAAAAAAAAACTAACTAAGTTCGACATATTTGTTTTTATGTTATCAGATCAACATCTAAAAACAGAAAAAATCATATAAAAAATTATTGTAGCTAAAAACATAAAAGAGGATTTTAACATTGGATTCAATAACTTTTTAATGAGTCCAATTCTTGTTATGTCAACACCTAAGAATTAAAGAAAATTAAGGGCAAAAAGGATAAAAAAAGGTTACATGAATTTTTTTTGTATATTTAAAAGTTATAAATTGTTGAAAAGTTACAATTTCTGTAACCAATATCCTCATGCTTTCAGATGAAAATTAAATTGCTACATTACTCATTGATTGTTTCAAGTCTCAATTTTTTGTTTACAGTACATAAATCGCTCTTCAATTTCATATTTTTATTTTGTACTTTACAAATGAATTACCAACTTTTGATATAATATTATTTAACATGATTAGTATATGACTGGGCTTAAGTAGATTTTGTTTATAGATAAATTACTTCAATCACAATATTTTTATTTTCCTTTCTTTTCATCTCTCTAATTTCCATCCTGGGTTTCTTGCCTGCTCTCTCTCTGCTGATTTTATTTTACTTCTCTTCATCGGTTCCATTACAGATTTAGAGAGTCAATTCATCGATTTTGTTCAATCGGGCATCAATCAACTCATCATCGGACTCATCTGATCTGATGCCTGGATCACTTTTAAACTGAGCCACCCGTCAGTAAAGGTTGTGATATGTACCAAGAGTTTCTTGCTAGACATTAAGATTTTTTTCTGAGTGTCCTTTAGCAACAAGAGATAAGTGGACTGACGGATTAGTCATTTACAAAAATTAAATATTTAATTAGTGTTAGTTATTCAATCAAATACAATCTTTAAATTGAAGTTGTAAATATTAATTTATTTTATTTTTCATTTTTTGTTCTTTTTCTCAAATGAACGTAGTTCAACTGATAATCTTTTACCTCGAAAAATAGAAGGTATCAGATTCGAGTCTCTATGACTTCACCTAGTGTGCCATAAGGACATTAGAAATTACTTTTACGCAAGTGAATTTAAATTCAGCTCATCAAATACTGGTAAACTGATATATAGAATATTAGCATGTTATCGGTTCATCACTTAGATAAACAGTACGTTGATAAAAATTAAATGCAATACATTAATAAAAATAAAATGAAAATTTTAATTCATCCCCTCCTGAGTGTTAAAGATGACTAAATTAAAAAAAAAAAAAGTAACAGTGATGTAAACATCACTGAATTGACAGATGGACTAGGACGGCCTTGATCAATTGGGTACAAAAAAGTGCGTGGGCCCACCAATAATGCATGAATATTTTCATGAGGGTAATGCAATGAACAACTGAGTAATAAACGGAGGAGAGTGGGGGCCGATCTTCTTTGTGTGGATTGTGAAAAGAAGACAGAGAGAGAAACAGAGCACAATACATGCACCTGGGAAGTCGTGCCTCAGCCTTTTCGTCGGTGAATTAATTTTGCAGCGTTCATTACCCTTTCAGAATAACTCTTTACTGGTAATCTGAGTTAGACTTCACAAGTTTAACTCCACAGACCCTTGATAGAGCCAATTTCATATCTGTTGGTGTTTGGTTGATCCAAACAATAGTAATACTGATACTTGCATGATAACAATTTAAAACAAGTTATTAAATAAGTTTTTAATCATCTTTGCATCTAAACTTTTGCCAAAAACTCTTGACCTAAATATATTTTTAATTACTTATTTTTTGCCAACAGAAAATAAATCAGTTAATAATTCTATCACATTGGATTAAAATGATAAAAAACAATTATCCACAACAGTAATGTTGATATAAAAATCTACATATATAACTTTCATTTTATTAAACCAGTGAAACAAACTATGAACGTGGAAAAGAAATTGGATCACTTTTTTTTAATTTTTATTTTCAAGTGATTCGGTTGGTGCACCAATTTCTTGAAAGTCTAAATCGGTGCACCGACTGTATCATTTTCCTCAAATTTTCATTTCCAAGTGATCCAGTCGATGCACCTGAAATCGATTTCTGAAAGTCTACTAAAATCTGATAGATAAATGTAGGCAAAGTGAGAAATCCACTAAAATTTGTACAGACGGATGAGGATAAAGTCAGAAGTTCACTAAAACCCGTCTCTTTTAAAAGAATATGCTCGTGTTAAGATAGGCACACTAAATACATTTTTAATACTTATTTTTTGCTAAAAACTACATATATCACTTTCGTTTTATTAAGCCAGTGAAACTATGAGCATGGACTTGGAGTCAAGTCAACGTATTGGAAAAGAAATTATGAATGAGTCTAAAGTTGGTATCCAGTGCAAACCGTGTTTCCTTTTTCTACGGGTTTCATTCAAAGAAACGAGAAGAGAACAACGTGTTTTCCTATTATTTCAATTTTTTAGGATTTTTTAAAAATTGAATATTTGTTTTAAAAATAAATATTATTTTAAGGGCAATATGACATTTAACCATATGAGTGTTTATGGTTTATATATATATATATATATATATATGATTTTAATTGAATTCAGAAAATAATTTTGACACAACTCAATTCTATAAATAATTTTGGAGAAGAAAACTATAGTTTTGGTACATGTTTGAGGATTTAGAACTGAATTTATCTAAAATACTGGCTGGTTAAAAAAATACAAGAATTGAAGTCACTAAAATCCACTATAATTGTTCTATCTCCTTTCTTTATTTTTAATCACCTTTACATCTAAACTTTTTACCAAAAAATCTTGACCTAAATATATTTTTAATTACATGTTTTTTGCCGATAGAAAAAAAAATTAAGTTAATTATTCTATCACTTTGGATTAAATGATAAAAAATTAACCCCGACAGTAGTGTACCTGATTTTAAAAAATTGGATGAAATTACCATTTTGCCATTCCGTCTTTTTTCGTCTGAACGAACCTATAGTCCATCTTGCGTTCATTCAGACGATCAGAACGTCCGAACGAACGATTCCATGTAAAATGGAATCGTTGGAACGAATGGACTTGTGGAGAGGGATTTCAAAAGAGGCCATTTCTCAACCGATTTTTACAAAAGGTTTCAAAATTCATCTACTCTGAATTTTATGAACTCTGGGACTGATTTTAAGTTAAAAAGGGTATGTTTTAAGCTTCAAAAATGGTACAGAAAGAATTAAGGAAAAATGACATTCCATCTTAATTCTTTGGGTACGATTTTTGAAATCTAAAATTATACAATTTTCACTTAAAATCAGTCATCGAGTCATAAAATTCAGAGTAGATGAATTTTGATACCTTGTTTGTAAAAATTGGTCGAGAAACGGTCTATCTGCCAACTATAACCTTTGCGTATTTGACTCGAGTTTTCAGACGAGGCACAAACTATCATTATGGACTTGGGGTCAAGTCTAACGTATTGGAAAATGAATAAAAAATAAGTCTAATTGTCTAAAGCTGGTCTGAAAACCGTGTTTCCTTTTTCACGAGTTTCATTCAAAGCAAGGAAAAGAGAAGATCACAACATCATTTCTTATTGTTTCAAATTTATAGGATTTTTTAAAATTGAGTATTTATTCTACAGAGGTGCAATTTAGTCAGAGTTTTAAGCTGGGTTTTCCACAGTTTTCCACACATAAATTCAAAAAGAAAATGAACTTGAATTCAGCTCAATTACATTTATCATTTATTATTCATTTTTCAATAGAGATTAAGGTATTTCTTTTTCTTTTTTTAAATTTAAATGTTGAAAACTATAAAAATATCTCTTTTGCATTTGAATTATAATTTTTATTTTTCCTTTAGTATTTTGATTTAAATAGGTTTTGCAATTGATATCATAGTTTAATTTAGTCTTTTCCTTACCGCTCAAGAAAATAAAATTTAGACTTTTCCTAATATCATAGATTTCTCTAATATAGAGATATTCATCGTTAATAATTCGTTCACATTGGACACTCATCTTAACATAGACAAAATTTATTATGAGACACGAAATAAAGTAAAATTATCATTTTATCTCTACTGGTATACTGCTCATCAAGTACCGATAAACTAATATAGAGAATATAAATATGTATATTGACGTCTTATGGATTCACTTTTATTTAATGAATAGTATACTACTAAAAATAATATAAAAATTTTAATTATTCCATCTCTCTTAATAATTTTTCTCACGCTAAAATCACTAAGTTCAAAGAAAAGTAACAGTGATATGGACATCACTGAATTGACAGATGGACTAGACTGGCTTGACCAATTGACTAAAAACAGTGAATGGACCCACCAATAATGTATGAATATTTTCACTGAATTGACAGATGAACTAGACTAACTTTGATCAATTGACTAAAAAAAAGTGAATGAATCCACCAATAATATATGAATATTTTAACTGAATTGACAGATGGACTAGACTGGCCTTGACCTGGCTTAAAAAAAAAGTGAATGGGCTGACCAAAATACATGAATATTTTCGTCAGGGTAATGATTGAACAACTGGCAGTAGAAAATGGGGGAGAGTGGGGGCGGGGGATCTTCTCCGTGTGGATCGTGGAAAGAAGACATCAAGAGAGAGAAAGAGAGCAGAATTCATACACTTGAGAAGTCGTGCCTCAGCTTTTTTGTCGGTGAATTAATTTTTACAGTGTTCGTATCGTTACCTTTTCATAACAACTTTTACTTGAGAAGTCTGCGTTTGGATGAGGGATAACTGTTATAGGGTTAGCTCTGGAGTCACCTTTAAACAGTGGTCATCTTTAAAAAGGGTTCATCTTTTATCTTCTTTAGTAATTATAGTGGTAAATTAAAAAATTATTTTAAAAATAAAAAATCTTATTTGGTATTTATTAGTAGAATAATCTGATATATTATTTTATAAAAAATTTATAAATATAATTATTAAATAATATTCATTAAGTAAATCTAATATTATTTAATTTTTATAAATTATTTTTTATAACTATAATTTAAAATGAACAGTTGTATTCTAACCGTAAAAATATAAATAAAGAAAAAAATAAATATTCTTATTTTAAATCCCAATAAATGAATAAAAAATATCAACATATCTCTTCATAAAAAAATATAATTTGTTTATTGGTAATATGAAATATATAATATAATAAACTATTATAATAATTTAATAAATCATAACAAATAAAATTAATATTAAAATTTGTCAAGGGCTGAACTCCTTAAAAATAGGACATTTTGACAAATATGTTTAATAAAATTTTATTTTTATTTTTTATATTTTATAGATTTAATAAAAATTATTAATTCTCATAAAATTGTTAATAAGTCAGGTTACCCCTGCTTACCGTTACCCCTATTTAAGGATAACCTCGGGTAACCCTTTTAAAAATCTACCCCTCATCAAAATGCATTATGTTGAAAATGTTGACACATTTTTAATAAACTTCTAACATAATAAATTGTTAATTACTCTGAAAGAGATTACCATGAACTTGAAACTGTTTCGAAGATTCGAGACTCTATCGAAATTTCGACAGAATCACCTCTTAAAAATAGAATATTTTAACAAATATGTTTTAAAAAAATTTATTTTTATTTTTATATTATATAGATTTAATAAAATTATTAATTCTCATAAAATTGTTAATATGTCAGTTTACCCCTACTTAAAAGTAACCCTTGTAAAAATTTACCCCTCACCAAAATGTATCACGTTGAAAATGTTGACACATTTTTAAAATAAACTTCTAACAGAATAAATTGTTAATTACCCTGAAAGAGATTACCATGAACCTCAAACTCTTTCGAAGATTCGAGACTCTATCGAAATTTCGACATATATCACCTCTTAAAAATAGAATATTTTGACAAATATTTTTCAGAAAAATTTATTTTTATTTTTATATTACATAGATTTAATAAAATTATTAATTCTCCTAAAATTATTAATATGTCAGTTTACCTCTACATACAGTTATCTCTAATCAAGGGTAACCCCTGTAAAAATTTACCCCTCACCCAAATGCATTACGTTGAAAATGTTGACACATTTTTAAAATAAACTTCTAAAAGAATAAATTGTTAATTACTGTTGAGCACTGAAAATTACCATTTTACCCTTTAATTTTGGATTAGTTAGCCTTTGATTTGTGAATATTAGATGCGTTTAATAGAGTTTTTAAGTTTTGCAGTGTATTTATGAGAATAAAAGAAAAATGAGTTAAAATGGAGAAAAGTGGGTCATAGTCCTATTTTTGGAAAGTTTATAATTTTTACCACCTATTTGATTTGGAATTATTGTAAATTATTATAATTCAAATCCGGATATGAGAGTTTGAATTATAATAATATTTTTTAGACTATGTTACATTGTAAAGGTGGTAGAAATTTATAAACACACAAATAGACCCACTGTTCAAATCTAAAGCCTGAAGACAAAGTCTGCAATTGGAAGTCAATGAGCCAAAGTCCACCAATATTCAAGGCCAGATAAAAGTCCAAGTATGGGATCCAAGTCCAAAAGATCAAGCGGGACCAGCGAATTTCGTTTGAATGATGGTGTCTTATCTGCAAAATTCGGCGTTTGAAAAAGACAGTAGATTTGGATAAAAGAAGTGGATTTGAATAAAAGACAGGGATAAAGATAAAAGAGTTTGAACCGAAGGAGAGATAAGAAAGAGAGGGATAAGAAGGAACAAAGATAAAGAGATGAAGGAGTTAGCCGATCTCCACAGAGAGAAATTTTGAATTTGAATGGATCCCTTATCTCGGTTGAATTTGAAGGGTCCCTTATCTCATCTCTTCTCACTCCTATAAATTGATGGCTTTGGGTCCATTGAAAGTTGAACCGGGTAAGACATTCAAGGCTGAAGTTGGACGACGAAAGACGGAGAAAAATAAATAATTTCTTGTAAGTTATTTTTTTTTTTTTTTATGACAAATCCAAAAGAATTGTATTTCATTTCCAATTTATTAATAAAAATTCATGGTAGTTGTTTAGATTTATGATGATCCCAGTTATTAAAATATTAATAGTGATGATTTGTATTTTATTTTTAATTCTTTTTATGAATATTATGTACGAAACTATTTTAGAATTTTTTTTCAAGGAAAGTAGAACCCCTATTAGGATCAGTGGGACTTACCGTCTTTCCAATTTAAGGTTCTTATCAAGAACAGTTGTTTTAGATTTGAGGAAACACAAGTATAAAACCCGCTCAAGCCTAAGGCTTGAATTGAAAAAAAATCTAATTAAAAGATGACATAAAAATTCTAATTAGAATTTTAATAGAAAATAAATTTGAATTATATTTTATAACTCTAGAACATTTCATAATCTAGGCCATGATTTTATTCTTTTTAAATTGGATAATATGCCGCGTGGATGTTTGACCCGATTCCATTGTAGATTATGTAAAAAATTTATTCGTGATTTATTTTTCTTTTTTCTAAAAAAATTCATCAGAACTATTTATTGTTTTAAATTAAGATTATAACTAAAATATTTTAGAAGATTATTCCTTAAATCACGTCATTTTTAAATAGTGCGATTTTTTTATTTCGTACATATTTTGTGGATTTCCCTTGGGTACGACCTTGCACTCATACTCTATACTATAAACCGGTTTGTACGCTTGCGAGTAATTTAAGTTATTTTATTTTTTTCCGTCTTTCGTCGTCCAACTTCAGCCTTGAATGTCTTACCCGGTTCAACTTTCAATGGACCCAAAGCCATCAATTTATAGGAGTGAGAAGAGATGAGATAAGGGACCCTTCAAATTCAACCGAGATAAGGGATCCATTCAAATTCAAAATTTCTCTCTGTGGAGATCGGCTAACTCCTTCATCTCTTTATCTTTGTTCCTCCTTATCCCTCTCTTTCTTATCTCTCCTTTGGTTCAAACTCTTTTATCTTTATCTTTGTCTTTTATTTAAATCCACTATCTTTTATCCAAATCTACTGTCTTTTTCAAACGCCGAATTTTGCAGATAAGACACCATCATTCAAACGAAATTCACTGGTCCCGCTTGATCTTTTGGACTTGGATCCCATACTTGGACTTTTATCTGGCCCGGAATATTGGTCGACTTTGGCTCATTGACTTCCAATTGCAGACTTTGTCTTCAGGATTCAGATTTGAACAGTGGGTCTATTTGTGTGTTTATAAATTTCTACCACCTTTACAACGTAACATAGTCTAAAAAATATTATTATAATTCAAACTCTCATATCCGGATTTGAACTATAATAATTTACAATAATTCCAAATGAAATTAGGTGGTAAAAATTATAAACTTTTCAAAAATAGGACTATGACCCACTTTTCTCCATTTTAACTCATTTTTCTTTTATTCTCATAAATACACTGCAAAACTTAAAAACTCTATTAAACGCATCTAATATTCACAAATCAAAGGCTAACTAATTCAAAATTAAAGGGTAAAATGGTAATTTTCAGTGCTCAACAATTACCCTGAAAGAGATTATCATGAACCTGAAACTCTTTCAAAGTTTTGAGACCCTATCGAAATTTTGACAGAATCACCCCTTAAAAAAAGGACATTTTGACAAACAGGTTTCAGAAATTTCATTTTTATTTTTATATTATATGGATTAAATAAGATTATTAATTATTCTAAAATTGTTAATATGTCAAGTTACCCCTACTTATAATTACCCCTACTCAAGGGTAACCTGGGGTAACTCCTGTAAAAATTTACCCCTCATCCAAATGCATCATGTTGAAAATCTATATAATATAAAAAATAAATTGCTAATTATTTGAAATCTATTAATTTTTCAATTATATAATATATAATTGAAAAATAGAGGAACGGGGTAAATAAGGGCAAGATTTCCTTAAAAATAAAAAATAAATAAAAAACCACTATTATTATTTTAATTTCAATAAATGAATAAAAAAATACATATCTCTTCATAAAAAAAAATATTTGTTGTTTGGTGATATGAAATTTATCAAATAAAAATAATATAGTGCTTTAAAAAAAAAAAAAGCCAAGTACTCACCAAAATAAAATAAAAAATGTAAAAAAAAAAAATCTCATGAAACAGCAAAACGGAGGTTAAGGAAGGGTATTCAAGAGTGAATACCCTAAGCCCCATGGAGGTATTCAAAATGGTGATGAGAGAAATTTTTACCTTCACCTTTTGTTACTAAACGAGGGTAACAAGGGGTAACAGGGGTTACCCCTTCTAAATGCAGCCCACAAGTTAACTCCCTAGACCCTTGATAGAGCCAATTTCATATCTGTTGGTGTTGGTTGATCCAAACAATAGTAATACTGATGCTGGCATGATAACAATTTAAAACAAGTTATTAAATAAGTTTTTAATCATCTTTGCATCTAAACTTTTGCCAAGAACTCTTGATCAAAATATTTTTAATTACTTATTTTTTGCCAATAGAAAAATAAATTAGTTAATTATTCTGTCACATTGGATTAAAATATAAAAAAACAATTATCCCCTACAGTAATATTGATATAAAAATCTACATACATAACTTTCATTTTATTAAACCAGTGAAACAAACTATCAAATTGGAAAAGGAACCATGAATGGGTCTAAAACTTAAAGTGGTCTCGAAAGTGAAAACCCTGTTTCGTTTTCCACGGATTTCATCCAAAGCAAGGAAAAAGAATATAAACGTGATTTCATGCTTTCAAATTTATAGCATTTTTTTTAAAATTGATATTATTATTTTAAGAGAAATATGACGTGTAAAATCTGTGTTTCAGTTCTTTATTGATAGATTATGAGGCCAAGTTGCTGCTTACATATGAGAATCCTTCCATCCTTCCTTTCTAACCTTGTGAGAGAGAGATCATGGCCTGGTAAAATACCAGTTCTAAGCTTTGTATTGGCTGTCTTCATTTGCAAGTTCAGTCACCATTTTCAGTTCTGCAACCAATGAAATGAAGAAGTTCCACATTTTGTCTGTACACAAAGAAAAGTAATGGTCATGTTCATGTAGACATCAATGAATTAGACTTGACAAGTTGATTCCGTAGATAACAATTTAAAATAAGTTTATTAAATAGAGTGAGAATAAATTTCTTGAAAAAAAATTATATTTAAAATATTTGATTCATCAAAAGTTATATTCAGTGGACCAATTAAATCATATTTTCCAAACTAGCCAAAAATTGATAATTTAAATTATTTTCTACTTTTTAAAATTTTATTATTTTTTAAAGTATGACTGAATGACTCCTCCAACTTCAAAAGAAAGGTCTTTACAGTTCACACATTTATTATAGAACAACTCTCTACTTCAAAATTATATAAAATAGTTGGTCAATCAAGTATTGGACAACAACATTGCATTACCAGAAATGGTATACTGCTGCAACTTATCAGTGTGTTGCAGCTAATACATATCAGTAGTTTTATGGTTGATACGTTGTGACCAATATGTAACATATTGACCGAATATTTTACATTACCTGTAACAAGTTAAATTGCAATTAGTGGAGAGCCAAACTATAGTTTTGTAGGTACATAACATGTTTTGAGGAATTAAAACTGAATTTATCTAAAATGCTGGTTGAAATCATTTTTTTTCCCTTGTTCAGGAAGCAGGAGGTCACGGGTTCGAGCCCCTATGGCCTAACTTTGGTGTGCCTTAGGGGTAGGGGTCTACCTTGGGGGTTTCACGCTGGGTATCCCGCGGTTTCCCACATGTAAATTCAAAAAAAAAAAAAACAAATTTTCTGAGAAAAATACATGAATTGAAGTGATTAAAATCCACTATATTTGTTCTATCTTCTTTCTTTATTTTTTTCACCTTTATATCTAAACTTTTGCCAAAAACTCTTGACCTAAATATATTTTTAATACTTAAAAACTACATATATCACTTTAATTTGATTAAGCCAGTGAAACTATCAATGTGGACTTGGGGTCAAGTCTAGCGTATTGGAAAAGGAATCATAAATGGGTCTAATTGTCTAAAGCTGGTCTGAAAACCGTGTTTCCTTTTCCATGGGTTTCATTCAAAGCGAGGAGAAGAGAAGATCACAATTATTTTAAGAGAAATATGACCTTTAACCTTATGAATGTGTGTTATCTTGTATTGTTTATGATTTATAAGTAGATGGTTTGATTGAATTCAAAAAGGATTTTTAGCACAACTCAATTCTATAGATTTGATTGAGTGGAATTTTCATGTTACCTCTACCGGCGTGCCACTCCTTCATTATCGGTGTACTGACAATACGCCATTCTACATGTATATATTCTGCATATTGGTACATCGTTACATAATGAGCAATACACATGTAGGGGTAAAATGATAATTTCACTCAATACCATGTCTCCTGATAAATTTTGACCGTGTTAAGATGGGCCACGTCCATTTTTTTTTTTTAGAAAAAAAGGTTTTCGAAGTGATTCATCAAAGAACTTCTTTTCATTGTTGCGACCAAAAACAATAAATCAAGTTATGGATTTGACTATTGGTTGGATTAGGAAATTAGGTTGAGTATGATTCACGGGTAGAATTGGTTGAGTCATAGATTTATATGGCAATATTTTTTTCTATACATGCAAGAAAATTATGTTTGAGTCATGCTTTACTTAAATAAATTTCAAGCTGATCGAAGGGTCCCTTAAATTCCCCACTACTCAGCTTAATCTTTTTCTTCTTTTTTTTCTTCCCCTTTTTAATCTATCATTGTTTCGTATTTATTCCTATAGTATAGTATTAAATCCTTCACACTTTCACAGAATAGAAGCGGCTCAGTGTTGAATTCGTCTTCAGAACGCGGCCCATTTAGGACTGAGTCACTTAACTTAAGCCACAAACGATTTGATATTATGATAAAGAGTAACAGGTATCAAAATCATGTTTCTTTCATCTTATGTTCATAGGAATGATGCAAAAATTTGGCTAATCGATACGATTGGCCAATACACCTATATCACTTCAGCCGATACTTTTCACTCTCTTCTTGTTTTTTAATTTTTTTTCTTTAAATTTTATATAAAAAATCAAGAAAATTCTAGGCTTTCATATATATGTAATTTTTTATAAAGTACCAGTCGTTACAAAAACTTTCACTATTAGTAGGTATAGAAAAGAACTTGAACTTTAACTATACGAATCATAAAAAAAATAGTCGAGAATTGTGTCTTTTTAGGTTAAAATCCAAAAAAATGAAGTTGAGAAGAAAATATAGATGAGAGATTGAGAAGCCATGATTGGCATCTAAATGGACTTTATAGGACATGATGGCGTTGTTGTAGAGTGTTCTTTTCATAAAATATTTTTTTTTTTTTTTTTAAGCTGTGGCCTCCAAAACAATCTAATTTTTTTTTTTTAAAAAAAAGAATGCAATTGAGTCAGCCATGTGTATTGTGCAGACGAGCCTAAAAGTCTAAAAATCCCTCACGTACACGCACTTGTGCGCCCGCAATCGCAGCCTGTCGTGGCGTGACCCACTGGGCTATCGGTGCTTAAAAATTTGTTGGCCTTCACCATATCAACACTTCTTTTCTTTACCTAAACTTGCTAATTTATATTGGTAAAGGTTGTGATATGTACTTAAGAGTTTCAGTCTAGACATTAAGCAATTTTTTTGTTAGTCTCCTTTAACTACAAAATATAAGTGGACTCAAGGATTAGTCGATATTTAATTATTGTTAGTCATTCAATCAAATACAATTTTTAAATTGATGTTGTAAATATATTATTTATTTTATTTTTCATTTGATTTATTAGTTGCAAATAGTTCAAGCATTATTCATTTTCAAATAAAGATTAAGGTATTTTCTCTTTTATAGAAAGAGCTGCTGATTTGCTCTATCTTCATTCTTTATTTTTTATTTTTTTTAAGAGCTTCCAGACCTCTTAGACTTCATTCTTTATTTGTAATCATCTTTACATCTAAAGTTTTACCTAAAACTCTTAACCTAAATATATTTTAAATTATTTATTTTTTGCCAATTAGAAAAATTCATTGTTAATTATTATACTCCCTCCGTCTCATTTTAGTTGTCTCATTTGAAATATTTGTGTTTTTTAAGGAATTCTATATATAAGGCTAGCACTTCATGTGATCTCATATATTTTCAACACACTTTATACTAAATACGAATAAGACAACTATTTTGGGATAATTCTAAAATCCATACAGGACAACTAATTTGGGATAGAGAGTATTACTTTGGATTAAATGATAAAAAAACTACATACATCACTTTCATTTGATTAAATTATTTTCTACTTTTTAAAGTTTTATTATTTTTTAAAGTATGACTGAATGACTCCTCCAACTTAAAAAGAAGGGTTCTTCACACTTTACTTTAGAACAACTCTCTAGTCCAAAATTAAATAAAAGAGTTGGTCAGTCAAGTATTGTAGAACAATTCTATATTGGCCATATTTTTTTCAGGTTGTCGATGAATGGAAAATTTTGGTTAAAATTTAGAAATTTCAGCAAAAAAATTCTAAACAATCTTTTTTGCTAAACTGAAACCTATATCAAAATAAAAATTCTATTCAGAATTTCAAATAGAGATTAAAATATTTTCTTTTTTTTTCTTTTTTTTAAATAGTCGCTGATTTATTTTTTAAAACATATCTTATAATTTAAATGCTGAAAACTATAAAAATATCTCTTTTTATTAAAAAAGTGTATTTAAATCATATTTTTTCCTTTTGTATTTCCATTTAAATAGGTTTTTCAATTGCTATCATAGTTTAATTTAGTCTTTTTCTGATTGTTGGATTTCTCTAAAATCTTGACATTCATGGCCAATATCTCTTCCACATTTTGTCTGTTCACAAAGAAAAGTATTAGTCATGTAGACATACTAGGCTGGCCTTGACCAATTGGCTAACGAAAAAATGTTAATGGTCCAATCAAATTTGGATCGTGTCTGACAAGACAAGGATAATAATACATGTATGATAACAATTTAAAATAAGTTTATTAAATAGAATGATAGTAAATTCATTGAAAAGATTTATATTTAAAATATTTGATTCATCAAAAGTTATATTGACCGGATTAAATCATATTTTTTGAACTATCTAAAATTTTGTTACCTTAAATTATTTTTTATTTTTTATTTTTTAAAGTATGACTGAATAATTGCTCCAACTTAAAAAAGAAAGGCCTTCACACATTTACATGTATCATGCATTTGTTTACATTATGAGTTCCAATTATTTATTTTACTCTAGCTTTACTATCAAAACTCATGCAGTGACTAATGGATAGGGAGACTGGTGTTTTTGATAATAAGGGAGACTTAACTTGTTCTTTTGTCCAATTGTTATCACTTAAGGTGAGAAGGTACACTGAAATTTTGTTTTTAAAATGATGGTGTCCTTATCAGTTAAGAGAGAAGGCGATTTTTCCTTAATTCTTTGAGTATGATTTTTGAAGCCTAAAACTATACTATTTTCACTTAAAATCACTAATTGAGTTTATAAAATTCAGAGTAAATGAATTTTAATACTTTATTTGTAAAAGTCGATCGAAAAATATTTTCGTTTGAAAATTTCACTTCACAGTCCTGAAGTAAAAATTCGTCCCAAGACTTAGTGATACATTCGAAGAGTCCGCTCGAACGAAGTTTTGGACATTAATTTTATCTAATTGTCTTTTTCACATAACCCAACACTTTTCTCTATAGAGTGGGGCCAACAAGTGCTTTATAAAATCACCTCTGTTAGTAATGAGAGACTCTTCTATCAGATAACTCCACTGCTTAGTCTATATTTTGTTCTATCTCGCTCCCATTCTACTGACAATATCAAGATCTAATTTGTATACGTTGTAAGTTGGAACATTGAATTTTTTTCATCTAATAGCAATTACCAAACAAAACAGTAGTCATCACTCATCATCATCTGCAAATCCACGACACTTCGCACCAAACCTTTAAGCTAACTATACAATAGTCAAATATCGGGTACCATGAGATATCGACCGATAAATTTCTCTCTCATCTTTTTTTTTTGAATATCGGTATTTTTTTATTATTTTATTTTTCTGAATTAAAAAATAAATAAATAACCCAAAAGGAAACTTGTTTTTTTTTAAAAAAAATTGAAACGTAAGAATATTTATTTTTTGCCAATAGGAAAACTATGAACGTTGACTTGGGGTCAACTCTAGCGTATTGGAAAAGAAATCATGAATGGGTCTAAAATTGATCTGCAAAGTGCAAGGAAAAGAGAAGATTACAATGTGTTTCATATGGTTTCAGCTTTCAAATTTTATAGGATTTAAAAAAAAAAAAAATTTAAGAGAAATATGACATTTAACCTCGTGAATGAGTGTTGTTATGTTGGAATGTTTTTGGTTTATATATAGATTATTTTAATTGAATTCAGAAAATAATTTTGACACAACTCAATTCTATAGATACTTTTTTTGTATTCTTTTGAGTATTTCATATAATTTTTTATGTAATGACCAGAGGGATTGGAGGCTATTTTCTTAGTGTTCCAAACAAACACATGAAATATAGACTAAAGGCCCCACTTGGAATGAAAAAAATAAAAGAAAGAGAAAGTAAATACTTCTTCAAACTTTGTCATGATAAAAGGGTTTTTCCTTGTCTAAATACAAACTTAATTTGGAGTTAAGTACATCATTTGATATGAATCTATTGCAAGCACCAACTGATGATTCTTACACTTTTGTTATCTCAATAATTAAAAATATAAAATTCACGTAAAAATGGCCAAAATAGTAAATGTGATTTTAAATTAGAATTAGGTAAGTCCCAGAAATTTGAGTGGTCATAACTACACAATAAGAAAAAGACAAAAAAAAAATTAACTAAGTTCAACATTTTTTATTTTATTTATGTTATCAGATCAACATCTGAAAACAGAAAAAATCATATAAAAAATTATTATAGCTAAAACTATAAAAGAGGATTTAACATTGGATTCAATAAGTTGGATGAGTCCAATTCTTGTTATGTCAACACCTAAGAATTAAAGAAAATTAAGGGCAAAAAGGATTAAAAAAAAAGTTACATGAATAAATTTGGTATATTTAAAAGTTATAAATTGTTGAAAAGTTACAATTTCTTTAACCAATATCCTCATGCTTTCAAAAAAGAAAAATAGATGAAAATTAAATACCTACATTATCCAATGATTGTTTCAAGTCTCAATCTTTTGTTTTCATTACATAAATTGCTCTTCCTCAATTTCATTTTTTCTTTATTGCCTCCCATCTTAGAAAGTGGG
Source organism: Chimonanthus praecox (assembly GCA_022113865.1). Taxonomy (NCBI): domain Eukaryota; kingdom Viridiplantae; phylum Streptophyta; class Magnoliopsida; order Laurales; family Calycanthaceae; genus Chimonanthus; species Chimonanthus praecox. The sequence goes on along the minus strand of CM039093.1, from coordinate 53,927,678 downwards.
AGGTTGCGGGTTTGAGCCCCTATGGTTTAACTTTGGTGTGCCCTAGGAATAGTGGACTCTTCCGTGGAGGTTTTTAGTAGGACTGTGTATGAATTTCCCATACGTAAATTCAAACAAAAAAATGTTTGTTGATAAATTACTTCAATCATGAAATAAATGAATGATTTATATTAAGTAAAGAACACATACCAAATCTAGTAGCATATATAATATTACAATACCAATCATCATTAAATATCTAATACGGTTCAATCTGATAAGCCAAAGCAGCTAGCTATCATAATTCATAACAACAAGTCTACTTAATTTTTTTTACTAATCTGATTGAACATTTTTTATAACATGGGAAAGCCTAATGGAATTTTCTTATTTTATTCTGCCTTTTCCATTCTTGTTCTCACCCAAATCTGCACAATATTTTTATTTTCCTTTCTTTTCATCTCTCTAATTTCCATCCTGGGTTTCTTGCCTTCTCTCTCTCTGCTGATTTTATTTTACTTCTCTCTTTCCTTTGATCCACCTTTCTCATTTTATTTATTTATTTATTTCTTCTGGCCGTTGATTGCAGAGAATTTGTGAGTCTCCTTTAGCAACAAGAGATAAGTGGACTGACGGATTAGTCATTTACAAAAATTAAATATTTAATTAGTGTTAGTTATTCAATCAAATACAATCTTTAAATTGAAGTTGCAAATATTAATTTATTTTATTTTTCATTTTACTTATTAGTTGCAAACAACTCAAGTGGACTTAGAATTCAAACAATTTTTTTTTCTCACATGGATGTAGCTCAACTGGTAATATCCTGTCTCAAGAAGTAAGAGGTGTCAGATTCGAGCCCCAATGGCCTCACCTAGTGTACCGTAAGGACAGTGAATATTACCAGTCGGAGTTTTACACAAGTAAATTTGAATTCAGCTCATCAAATACTAGTAAATCGATATATAGAACATATACATGCAGATTAACATATTATCAATTTACCGGTACTTAATGAACAATAAATCGATAAAAATAAAATAAAAATTTTAATTCATCCTATCTCTCCTAAGTGTTAAGATGACTAAATTCAAAAAAATAACAGTGATGTAAGGGCAACCGGTATGGTGATGGCCAGCTAGCTGGCCACCATGTTGTAACCGTATGGTGCCAGTTATGAGTGGGGCCTACATGAATGTTTGTTAAATAGCTGGCCACAGGTAACACAAGTGTAGCCAACAATTTAACTTCTCTCTCCTACTTTTCTTTCTCTCTCCTTTATATATATATATATATATATATATATATATATATATATATATATATATATATATATATATATATATATATATAAACTAACTTATATATAGTTTTTGATTTTTTTTATTTCTCTTTTTATTTATTTATTTGATTATTTTGGATTTTTTTTTTGTTTTTGTGTGTAATTTGTATATTAGGGCAAATAATTATTTTTTTCACTTTATTATTTTAGTTTTATACAAAAAATAAAAAATAACTCTTTCCCTTTTGATTTTTTTTTTTCCTTTTCATTTGTAAACAAGATATATGAGAAACAAAAAATTAAAATTATTCTGTAAAAAAAATTAAATTATAGCTATTGAGAAACAAAAATATTAAAAATAATATTTTATTCATCACAAATAATATGAAAAATTATATTTCTAAAAGAAAGGATGGCTGATATAGAATTTGAAAGATATATAATGAGTCGAGATCCATCAAAGGCGGCAACAGAAATGGAAAAAGCATGGATCATTGCTCAACAAAATACAATCATAAATAAATTAACTCAGGTGGCGATCATATATAATGTATTTTTATTTATGCTAGAGTATGTAATGTCTTTTTAATTTATTTATTTCTAGCATCACAAATATGTATGTCTTTTTAATTTATTTAATTTCTTATAAGACAATATTTATGTTTTTTAATTTAATTAATTACTTGTGAGAAAATATATATATTTTGTTAATTTATTTAATTACTTGTAAAAAAATATGTAATGTCTTTATATTTATTTTCTTTTAAATTTGATAAAAAAATATATTTAAAAAATTAATAATAAAATATTAAAAATAAGCATTCTAATTAATACTGTACCATATGACAAGACTGACTAAAATTGTAACCAGTCATATCATAAAAAATATTATTTAATTATTTAACTAACTAAATTATGTAGCATAACCAGCCGCTAGCCACAATTGTGATAATCATACCGATTGCCATAAACATCACCGAATTGACGGAGGGATTAGGCTGGCCTTGGCCACTTGGCTAAAACAATAAAGTTATGGGCCCACCAATAATGCATGAATATTTTCTGGGGCCGAAGGATCTTCTTTGTGTGGATTGTGCAAAGAAGAGAGAGAAAGAAAAAAGAGCAGAATTCATACACTTGGGAAGTCGTGCCTAAGTCTTTTCATCTGTAAATTAATTTTTACAGTGTTTATATCATTACTGTTGCAGAATAATTTTTACTTCTATCAAGCTCATCAAGTATTAATAAATCGGTATATCATCATAGTATTAAATCGATATATAGGAGATATACATATGTTATTATTTAAATGATACACTAACAAAAATAAAATAAATTTTTTTAATTAATTTCAGATCCCCTAACAATTTTTCTCCTGTTAATATTACTAAATTCAAAGAAAAGTAACAGTGATGTAGATATTTCTGAATTGACAGATGGACTAGACTGGTCTTGACCAATTGACTAAAAAAAAAAAAAAGTGAATGGGCCAACCAATGGATCTTCTTTGTGTGGTTGGAAAGAAGACGTAGAGAGAGAAGAGCAGAATACATGCACCTAGGAAGTCGTGCCTCAGCCTTTTCGTCAATGAATTAATTTTTACAGTGTTCATATCATTACCCTTTCATAATAATTCTTACTGAGTAAATCTGAGTTAGACTTCACAAGTTAACTCCAGACCCTTGAGAGAGCCAATTTTATCTCTGTTGGTGTTTGGTTGATGCAAACAATAGTAATACAGATACTTGCATGATAACAATTTAAAACAAGTTATTAAATAAGTTTTTAATCATCTTTACATCTAAACTTTTGCCAAAAACTCTTGACCTAAATATATTTTTAATTACTTTTTTTGCCAATAGAAAAATAATTTAGTTAAATTTTTTTTTTTTTTTGAATTCTCATATGGGAAACCGCGGGATACCGCGCGTAAAACCCCCATGGGTGGACCCCTCTCCCTAAAGCACACCAAGGTTAGACCATGGGGGCTCGAACCCGTGACCTCCCGCTTCCTGAGGCGGGAGGTAACTAGCTGAGCTACGCCATCACATTGGATTAAAATGATAAAAAAAAACAATTATCCCCGACTGTAATATTGATATAAAATCTACATTCATAACTTTCATTTTATTAAACCAGTGAAACAAACTATCAACATGGAAAAGAAATCAGATCACTTTCCTCAAATTTCCATTTTCAAGTGATTCGATCGGTATACCGATTTCTTGAGAGTCCAAATCGGTGCACCGATCGTATCAATTTCCTCAAATTTCTATTTCCAAATGATTTAGTCGGTGCACGTGAATCGATTTCTGAAAGTCCACTAAAATCTGAACAGACGTATGGAGGCAAATTGGGAAATCCACTAAAACCCGTACAAACGAATAGAGGCAAAGTGAGAAGTTCACTAAAACCTGTGTCTCCTAAAAAAGTATGCTCGTGTTAAGATAGACACCCTAAATATATTTTTAATACTTATTTTTTGCCAAAAACTACATATATCACTTTCATTTATTAAGCCAGTGAAACTATGAATGTGGACTTGGGGTCAACTCTAATGTATTGAAAAAGAAATCATGAATTGGTCTAAAGTTGGTCTGCAGAGTGCAAACCGTATTTCCTTTTCTACGGGTTTCATTCAAAGAAACAAGAAGAGAACAACATCCTTTCCTATGATTTCAAATTTTTAGAATTTTTTAAAATTGAATATTTGTTTCAAAACTAAATTTATTTTAAGGGAAATATGACATTTAACGATATGAATGAGTGTTATGTTGGATTGTTAATGGTTTATATAAATGATTTTAATTGAATTCAGAAAAGAATTTTGGCACAACTCAATTATATAAATAATTTTGGAGAGGCAAACTATAGTTTTGGTACATGTTTGAGGATTTAACTGAAATCATTTTTTTTTCCAAAAAAAATACATGAATTGAAATCAGTAAAATCCACTATATTTGTTCTATCTTCTTTCCTAATTTTTAATCACCTTTACATCTAAACTTTTTACCAAAAAATCTTGACCTAAATATTTTTAATTACTTTTTTTTTGCCAATAGAAAAAAAAAAGTTAAGTTAATTATTCTATCAGTTTGGATTAAAAAAAAAAAAAATTATCCCCGACAGTAGTGTACCTGATTTAAAAAAATCGGGTGAAATTATCATTTTGCCCTTCCGTTTTTCATCCGAACGAACCCATAGTCCATCTTGCGTTTGTTCAGACGATCAGGATGTCCGAACGAACGAATTCCATGTAAAATGGAATTGTTGGAACGAATGGGTTGTGGAGAGGGATTTTCAAAGAGGCTGTTTCTCGATCGATTTTTACAAAAGGTATCAAAATTCATCTACTCTGAATTTTATGAACTCTAGGACTGATTTAATTGAAAAGGGTATAGTTTTGGATGTAAAAAATTGTACTCAAAGAATTAAGGAAAATTTGTATTCCGTTTTTATTTGGGTACGATTTTTGGTGCCCAAAATTATACTATTTTCACTTAAAATCAGTCATGGAGGTCATAAAATTCAGAGTAGATGAATTTTGATACCTTGTTGGTAAAAATTGGTCGAAAAATGGCCTCTCTGTCAAACTATAACCTTTGCAAATTTGACGGGTTTTCAAACAAAGCAGAAACTATCAACGTGGACTTGGGGTCAAGTCTAACATATTGGAAAAAGAATCATAAATGGGTCTAATTGTCTAAAGTTGGTCTGAAAATGGTGTTTCCTTTTCCACAAGTTTCATTCAAAGCAAAGAAAGAGAAGATTACAACCTGATTTCCTATTGTTTCAAATTTATAGGACTTTTTAAAATTGAGTATTTATTCTATAGAGGTGTAATTTAGTCATTTTGCTAATTATAGTTTTATTTTCATTGTGTATTAAGCAATAGACATTTTAAATATTTGAATCATGAGAGTGGTACCATACATCAGATTCATATTTTTCTAACTTTACATTATTTAAGTCTTTTTAATCAATTTATATTTTTTTTAATGTTTAGAGATAACTAAAAAAATTTAACAGTTTCAACTAAATTTGACCTATATTAAGTTAACTTAGTTTTCATTTTAACATTTACATTGCACAGGGTAGCTCAAGTGACAAATACTTTTACTCAGAAACTATAGATTTCAGGTTTGAGTCCCATAGTTACTTGATATCTATGGCTTACGGAAGACTACGATGCCGCGTGCATCCATAGTTTTAAACTATATTCTCAAGTTAAAAATATCTTTTTAAAATAACCTTTCAATAATTGAATCGGTTTGGAGAAAAAAAAAGGTCTACTTTGATAATTTCTTCTTAGTTTAGACAAATTCAGAACCACATATAACTTTGAAATAAAACCATTTCTTACTTGATTTATTATTTATGGAAATATTGATTATTTGTAAATTCGAGATTTCAGTGAATGCAAAATATCAAGCTTTTAATAGGCGAAAGTTTTGCCAATATTTTGATCTTGTCTAGGGATTTCAGGTCCATAATTTTTAATATCTATCCGTTAAAATTCCAAATTTTTGGCATATTTTTAGATAATAATTTTAATTTTTGGTCAAATTCCTAGAAATGTTTCGAACGGACTCGGCAGATTTAGATGATCTTGTTACGGCCCAGAATGTTTCTGATGGGCCCAGAAGCATAATGAAAAGCCTAAAGCAGTTTTTTGAGATCCACAGGCCCAGTACAATTTTTAGCAGGCCCAGAAAGCATTTTTATAACTCCATTAACAATTATCATCGCCAAAAAACATTTATAAAGTATTTTGAAGCTCATCGACAGTTTTACGGGCTAAGAAATGATTCTTACAGGCCCATTAACAATTATGATCGCCCAGGACTAACATTCTTAGGTTTTTGAGGTCCATGAATAGTTTTTTAAGGCATGGATCTGATTTTCGTCATGGCTTTGCATTACAAGTCAAAAATACTGTATATGGCAAGACTAGTCATTTGAAAATTATTGTAAAACATTTCTTTTTGAAAAATAAAAAAATCAACAACCCACTAAACTGGCCATTAAACAATGAGGTCCCACAACTGCCCCTTTTTCTTGCTATTTAGATTTCTACGCCCGCCATTAATAGAAGTGTAGCTAGCAGATAGACCAAGTCAAAAGTTGGAAATTCCTCTCAATCGTATGGATGACGCACAATGGAAATCTAGTCTGATCCTAATTCAATCAGAAAAGGAAAAAATCTCCGTTTCAGTTCTCTATTTATAGATTATGAGGCCAAGTTGCTGCTTACATATGAGAATCCTTCCATCCTTCCTTTCTAACCTTGTGATAGAGACCATGGCTGGTAAAATACCAGTTCTAGGCTTTGTATTGGCTGTGTTCATTTGCAGTTCAGCCACCATTTTCAGTTCTCCAACCAATGAAAGGAAGAATGGGATATGCAGAGAAAGAGAGAGGCAGGCCCTTCTCAATTTCAAACAAGGACTCAATACTTCCACTAAAATCCTATCCACTTGGGTGGGTGATGACTGCTGTAAGTGGGTAGGAGTTGGATGCAACAACAAAACAGGGCATGTCGTCAACCTCAATCTCCACAATCTCCAAAATTTGCAAAACGGGGTCGGGCCACTTCCACTTTATGGTGAGATAAATCCTTCTTTACTTGAGTTGGTACACTTGCATCACTTGGATCTAAGTTTCGGATGTTATGGATCCAAGCCCATCCCCAAATTCTTTGGCTCATTCAAGAAACTAGCATACCTTAATCTCTCCTGGACAGATTTTGTTGGAATTGTTCCCCACCAACTTGGAAATCTATCTAACTTGCATTTCCTTGATCTTTCAAGTCCGTTTCTAAATTGCAAGTGGCCAATTTCCATTGGCCATCAACTTTCTTCTTTACAGTACCTAGACTTGAGCTCTGTAAATATTAGTATGGCGACTGATTGGCTACAATCACTTAACTTGCTTCCCTCTCTATCTGTGTTGCGCTTACAGGGGTGTGACATAAGAGAATTGCCTCCTCTTTCTTATGCCAATTTTACATCCCTCACCCAACTTGATCTTTCAGGGAACTCAATTACTTCAGAGTTTCCAGGTTGGTTGTCTGATCTTGGCAATCTTGTGCATCTTGATATGAGTTTCAATAATCTACAGGGTTCAATTCCAAGTGCTCTTGGACGTCTTTGCCACTTGGAAACATTAGATTTGTCATATAATAACATGGGTGGAGAGATAAGTGGATTTATTCAGAGTTTATCTACGTGGCAGCGAAAATTTTGCAAAAAATGGAAGACACTCATCTATAAGGGAATTGGATCTTGGATATAATAATTTCAGTGCGCCTGTGCCAGAAAGTCTAGGACAACTTTCAAACTTGGTATATTTGAGCATGTCATACAACTCATTGCATGGTGTTTTATCTGAAGCTCACTTTGCCAATCTCAGAAATCTGGAAACATTGTGGATGTCCTCAAATTTCTTTGTTTTCAATGTCAGCTCTGATTGGGTTCCTCCTTTCCAGCTCAAGAAAATTGGCTTGGGATCTTGTCAATTAGGCCCTCGATTCCCTCAATGGCTTCGGTTCCATAAGGGCTACGAGCACGTGGATTTATCACACAATGATCTTAACGGTGTGATTCCAAACTGGTTTTGGAATTTATCTTCAGACGTCTTTTATCTAAATTTGTCTCAAAATGAGATGCGTGGCATACTTCCCACTTCAATGAGATTTTCCAGTTTTCCAATTATTGACTTTAGTTCCAATAAGTTCATGGGCCAAGTACCACACAACATTATTTCAGGTGCATTTCTCTTAGATCTATCAAACAATTCATTTTCAGGAAACATTATCTTCAACAATAGTGTGATAGAAGTCATTGACTTTTCAAACAACCATTTGACCGGTAGTCTTCCATCATCCATATGTGATGCAGAGAAGGTTCATAGCATAAATCTCTCAAAAAATCAGTTTACCAGGGAAATTCCTGTGTGTTTTGGGAATATTACATCATTGAGAGTGTTGGATTTATCACACAATGATCTTAACGGTGTGATTCCGAGCATGTCAGGAAGTCGTTACCTCGAATGGTTGGAATTAAGTGACAATAATCTTTCAGGAGAAATTCATTCTTTATTCGGAAGTTTAAATAACTTGGTGGTTGTGGATCTAAGTGAGAACAGACTATCTGGAACTATTCCAATATGGATGGGGGAAAGCATTTCTCAGTTGAAGATTTTAAAACTACGATCAAATATGTTTGTCGGCAATATTCCTCGTCAATTATCATCGGTCCATCATTCTCTTCAAATTCTAGACCTTGCTCATAATCGTCTATCGGGAACCATACCAAGTTCTTTTGGAGACTTCGATGCCATGAAAGTAACACATAAAAAAAGTGACATTATTGAATATGGTGGTACTGGAATTATTGGCTTTTATGGAGGACCAAAAACTCAAAAGTTTGATATGAAAATGGTTGTGATTGTGGTTGTGAAAGGACGTGGACTTGAATATACAACAACACTGTCACTTGTAACTATAATAGACCTTTCTTGCAACAATCTTTCTGGTGAAATTCCTGAAGAATTAGTGCATCTTCGTGGATTGCAAAGCTTGAATTTGTCGAGCAACCATTTGAAAGGAAAGATCCCAAAAGAAATTGGCAGCTTGAAACAGTTAGAGTGCCTAGACTTGTCAAGGAATTCCCTATCTGGTGAAATTCCGCCTAGCATTTCATTATTGACGTTTTTAAGTTCCTTAAACTTGTCATATAATAATTTGTCTGGGCAAATTCCATCAGGAAATCAACTGCAGACTCTCACAGATCCATCTATCTATATCGGCAACCATGACCTATGCGGACAACCACTCACAAAGAAGTGTAATGGAGAGCAAATACCTCAAACATCAGGGACCTTGAATGGGGGAGAAGAAGAAGATAAGACCGAACAACTTTGGTTTTATGGTAGCATGGCACTTGGATTTGTGATAGGATTTTGGAGTTTTTGTGGCATTTTACTTTGCAACAACTCATGGAGGATTGGCTATTATAGGTTCATTACTAAAATAATTGACCATTTGAATGGATTATTTGTATATATGGTTGTAAAGATGGTCAAAAAATAAGGTATTTAAGGTATTTATCATAGATTTCAAAATAGTAACATCTTTTGTAAGGGGGATCATATTAGCAAAGTCAAGACTATGATCTTCTATTTGTCTTTCTTTTTTTATTTTTGTTTTTTGCTTTTGTTAGTTTTGTTATTTGATTGTGTTCTTTGTATTTACACCTCTAGTGCTTTTTATCTATTAATATAAATAAAGTAAAAAAAAAAAAAAAATCTTCTACGGAAGATAAATAAATGAGTAGTGGTTTTTGCACTGCTATTTTCTCTCATAGTGCACCACTCTTAATAACTACTCGAAATAAATAGTACTTTGTTTGTTATACTTCTTGTTTTTCTATGTATTAATGGTTTGTTGACTAGCATGAATGCTTACCAAAATGAAGCTCTTCTTTTTTAGTTAGAAAATCCTATTTTTTTAAGTTTGACTCTTTCTTATTTATAGTTTTTATTCAATGAAATAAAAATAATAGTTCAAAAACTCTAAATTCATACTCGACTTAAGTAAGCCAGTAAGTTTGTGAACTTGACTCAAAAAATTTTAGAAAATCCCATTAACTCACTTTATTCAAAATTTTATCGAGTCAAGTCAACTTAAAATCTTGAATTTCTAAAAAATATAAAAAAGGATGAATTGTGGCACTTCCGATGGTGTGAAGGTGTCTCTCTTCTTTGACATTGTAAGTGGTTCTCAACGATTCTTTCAACTTTAATTTTTATTTTTTTCCCCCTTTTGCTTCTTCTTCTCTTTTGGCAAGGGTAACAAAAGATGGTGAGAAAACAAATGCATGAAATTTCACAAGTTGGATGGAATGCTTATTTTCAGACTTTATTTTAATTAAAATTCTTTAATTTCATATTTTCTAGTGTCACATCGTATCTCTTTGGCCATTTCCATGGGCCATTTACATATGCAATGAAAATCAACTTTGAATTCTAACGTGGATTGATGGGTAACATTTTCACTTTCAAAATCCATTGGCTAAGGTTATAAATTTTGGTCAGCAATTTAAAATTTCAGCCAAAATTTTATAAATATAATTTCGCATTAAAATGAAAACTCTATCGAGATTATTTTTGGCAACATACACTATCGAAACATGTCATTAAATAGATTTTTAGGGCCCATATTGTTGGATCTGATGTAAAAAAGACAATATGAATAGTTCTTTTATTAACTTTCACATCTATCTGATGATCATATCCCTTCATTTTAAACTTTTAAAAATCAATGGTTCACGCACATAGTAAAGAAGACCGTATGAATCGTTCTTTTATTAAGTTTCACCTCTTTCTGATGATTATATCCCTTCATTTTAAACTTTTAAAAATCAATGGTTGACGCTCATTAAAATTTAAAGGTCGAGATTATATGGCTTGGATCATCAATTGATAGTGAAACTCTATATACTATGCATCCATGTAATCTCCTATCAAATGAATTTAAATTTGTGTGATCCATAAACAATCTATTGGCATGTCTCATTAGTGTGTCTCGCTAGCCTAACTCATCTTAGACCTACTGTTATTTATCGGTAATATAGCAACACTTTTTTAGTATATCTAGTAAATATTTGATATAGATTTATACAAATTGGACTTTGGACCTGAAAGTATAAGCTCAGACTAAATTATGAAACTGGCTTGAACCCTGAGCCCAAGCCCGATCTTCATTTGGGCTAATTAATGTTCATGTCTTTTCTCTTTTATTTTTTGAGCCAGACATTTTAACCCTTTAAAGAGCTTGGGCTTGGGCTTGGGCTTGTCTAAATTGACCTGGTTAAGGATTTGGTAACTGAGGGTGTTAGTTGTCATCTTCCTCTTCTACATGGTCAGAGAGTTCTGACGGTCAATGAGATGGGCCCCTCGGTTGATGGATGCTGAAAAGTCAACACGTGGAGAGAAAAAGTTGGTTTCCTAGTTAGCTACTTTAAGTGTAGAAAATGGTTATTAAAATTCACATGATTTTAAAGGTCTTTATCTTCATACAAGAGTGAGAGTATCAGATTTATTAACTCTACTAAATTAAATAATTAATGAAGAAAAAGAATAAACTTCATTAAAGATTTTATTCATTTGATTGAAAGTCAATTTTATTTTATTTGTTTTACATTGAATTTGTCACAAAATGTTTGTATTTGATATCTCCTATGTATGAACATACTCTCTCTTATTTAGGACAAACATTCTCACACGGGAGAATCCTTTTTATCTCACATGAGAATTCAAATTTTTTTTGAAATTCTCGTTTTACCCTGTTGGTTGAAAGGGTAAAATGGGAATTTCAAAAAAAAAATCCTGTGTAAAGATGAAAAAATTCTCTCGTGAGAGAATGTGACCCTATTTTTATTGAAAGAAATTGAATTTAAAATTTAATTTATAGTCATTTAATATTATTAGTCAAATTCACCAAATGTCTTCAATATAAAAATACCCAGTGACTTTATCTACCAAGATCATGATAGATTCCAATCGTCTTCTTCTCCTTCTGTGGGTGGGATTCTTATGCATTGGAACAATGAGATTGAGTACTTGTGACAAAACTTCAAATGTGAGTTGCATTGAAAGAGAGAAACAAGCTCTTCTCAACTTCAAAGGTCGTCTTAAAGATCCTAGCAACAGGCTCTGTTCTTGGGTGGGAGAGGACTGTTGCAGAGGGAGAGGCATTCACTGCAACAACCAAACTGGCCATGTAATCAAGCTCAAACTCAGAAATCCATCTTTCGTGACAATGGGTTGAATGGAACTGTCTCTAAAAATCTTGGGCTACTTTCAGAGCTGATGTAATTGGATATCCATTCCAATTCTTTGAATGGTGCTCTATCAGAACTTCAATTCTCCAATCTCACAAAATTGAAAATACTAGACATGATCTTCAAATTTTTTTGGTTTTCAATGTGAGCTCCAGTTGGATTCCTCTCTTTCAATTGACCTATATTGCGATGGATGATTGAAAATTAGGCCCCCAATTTCCATTATGGATTTAAATACAGAAAGAATTGTTTTATTTCTCTGTTTCAAATGCAAGCTTTTTCAGGTCCCATCCCTCCATGTCTTCCAATATCAACTACATCGATCTCTCTCGCAACCAAGTAAATGGCGTCGTGTTGAATCCATTGAAACTGAAGATGGATTTGAAGTACAAGGATTATACGTTGGAATAGGACCAGGATTTGCTGTGGGATTTTGGGTGGTTTTTGGCACTCTGCTAATGAAGAAGTCATGGACAAGGATTTGCTTACTACCGTTTCTTTGATAACATTCTACGAACATTTATCAAATTTCAAAGGAAGTTAAAGATTGGAATGGGTAGAGCAACAAAATAATGATGCAGGCTTAAGATTATCGAGTTGGGGACTCAGTCTTCTAGCTATAATATGTAATTTGCCCCTTTTCAAATCTCATTGTTTGAGGAATTATTTATGATGGAAACTTCTCAATCCACGTACACTGATAAGTGGACGAGAAGCAACTTCATGGAGAGTGGCCCAGAAGAGTTTAAGTGTGAATGGAATTCAAGACGAGGGGGGCTTTTTTACTGTTTTAATGACATCAGTTTTTATGAGGTAATATTCCCTTATAAAAATATTTTGGATTGTTTTAATGACATCAGTTTTTATTATATTCCAGTCTCTCGATAAAAGAATGTTAGAAATCCATCCGGGCCAAAAGCCTTATAAGGCCCAAAAGAATCTATAGATTCTTCAGTCAAATAAGGCTGAAACTCGGTTGATTAGGTTTTGAGCTTGTCAGATCCTAGCCTGGGCTGGCCCAATTTGTTCAAAAGTAATCAGCCTGATTTTTTTATGTTGGACCCGAGCCCAATCTGAACTTGAACTTTATATGTGGTCTTGTCCCAGCATGGATTTTTTTTGAATTTACGTGTGGGAAATCGTGGGATACCCAGCGTAAAACCCCATGGGTGAGCCCACTATCCTAGGGCACACCAAGGTTAGACTTGGACTTATCCAAGCATGGAATTTTTGGTCAAAAATGGGATTATTTTATTTCTTGAAAAGCTAAAGTTTTATATTTGCACATATTATTGGATATTAAATTAAATAAAATTATACTTATTGGATTTACGAACTTGAGCTCAAAGTCAGATTTTGGGCCAAAAATAAGCTCAATCCAAGACCTTACATATAAGTTTGAGTTGAACCTAACTGTGTTGAGCAAAGCTTTGGATTGCCAAGTTCAGGCCCGTTTTGTAATTACCGAGATTGGGCCCAAGTTGGCTTGACTTGTATAAGGGCCGGGTGCAATTTTATATCAGAATTCCAAATTTGTGATTGCCTTGGACTTTTATTAGTCACTATGTAGACTAATAATGATGTTTAATATATTTTAATCTTCAATAGTCTGTATCAAATTTCATTGACGTTAATAAATATTAGCCAATACTAAAATTTATTTGATGCTTAATCATACCATTTGGACACTACTCATTTTGATCATGGTTGAATTATAATTTTTAATTGAGAAAAAGTTGAAATTACTTTTAAAGTTTTTAATGCAAATAAAGAATTTCAATTAAAGGAAAACTTTCCAACAGAATAGGTGGTGTTTAATCACAAAATTATCATTAGAGAGTTTAGCCATCCAATTACCTATACTAATTGCTATCAAGCAGACTTTAGAGTAAACTGGGCTTGAGCCCGGTCCATTCTAATCCATATTCCATAATTAGGTAGATAGGAACAATCTGGCTGCAATTGATCTTTGTTTGCTGCACTAGTCAATTTGGGTTAGATCGAAGTGTGTATAAACAATTGATCTTCCATTATAATTGATAAAATGCTTTTCTAATTTTATAAACTTCTTAAAAAATTAGGAAAATAAAATTGATAATTGACTCTATGACGACGATGACGACAATGATAAGTTAGATATAGCCACTTGTTTAAACCTCCATTAGAGAGGCTTGTCTCTAACTATGTATATGAATCATGTATCTACTTAGTAATCAATTTCATTTTGTTACATTCCGATTTGACCAATAAAATCAAGTGGGTAAAAATTGAAATTTGGTCCAATAGTAGTTCATGAAGCATACCTTCAATTCATATAGTTTATTTTTGTACATGAAGAAAATTTGAGAAAAAAATGAAATAGATCCATTGTGCCTGTATGTTTTTAGTTTTGACCTTTAATTTTTTAATAAAATAATAATTTGAGTTTATTTCTTAGGTATTTTTTTGAATTTTTTTGTCTAACTCAATTTTTATTTGGTTAATATTTGAGTAAATTCAAAAAATCCTGAATTATTATCTTATAATTACACTATTATAAATTGAGATTAGAAATATAAGTAGTTATTTAATGATAATTTATATTTCCATCTATGTAGATTCGTGCAAAATAATGAAAATAATTAGTTTAAATATATTAGTGAATTTATATTATTGTCTTCATATTTTATTATATTTTTTAGTTATTAAATTTTATGATTGTTCTTATCGAAATACCAAAACATTTTGATATGAAAACAAAATAAAAATGAGTCTTCAAAAGAAGATTTCTCTCATCTATTATAATATATCTATATTTTAGATTTTTAGCTCTTTTTTATTTTTTTCAGATTTTTAAATTCCTTTTAGTGTTTTATACTATTTTAAATTGATGTAAACATTAATGGGATTTTTTAGAAATATACAATAAATTTGTATGTTTGAAGTCACCAACCTTGCCTTAAGCTTACAAATGAAGAAACGAATAATACATATAAAATATTGAAGGAAATGTGATAGAACGTGACAGTACTTTATTTACATGATCCTAAGTCTTAGCTATTTAATTAAAGGATTTAAACCTAAACTATAAATCACAGGTGGTTTATTAAAAGATTCGTCTCGCCCTTTGTTGACCGTTTTTAAATTTTAATTACCATTAAAAAATTAATTAGTCCACGCCTTTACGTGCCACTTTAACCGATAATAAAGGTTTATGAGTGATTACAACATGCAACTTTTCAACTAGTTGAGCACCAATCGTGTAGTTTACATTTTTTATTTTTTTTTTACTATTGTTGGAATGTTAGGAGAAGCATATGAATGTGGGTAAGCACCCATCTATTGGTGACACATTTGATTGTGTCTTGTTAATTGAAAATAATAAAATACGGAGTAGTTTTTTTTTTATGAAATAGCTAATGAGACAGAATTCACTTCTAAAATATAACGGCTTGAAATATACTAGTTCTATCATTATAATTACTATATTTGGATTAGGGTAATTCATCCGGCATGTGGAAGCTTTCCTACCCATTTATACTAGATAACTCTATGTGAAGTGGTCCTTTAAGGTGGAGTGAAAATTGAACTCAAAACTCCTGCTTTCTGAGGCAAGTTCCTGGTCATCACTCTAATCCCTTTGGATTACTATGTAACATATTCTATTGATATATTAAGGTGGCAAACTTGATATTTTGAAAAAAAATAATGAAAATTAAAAAAAATCTCATTTTTACTAAGTAATGAGGCATTACCATTCATATAATGTATTAGGATCCGTTTATAAATTAATCATTGGTGCATTTATGTAAGAAAAAATGCATGATGAGACCCATACTTATTCCAATCTTTATTTAAAGGTTAAATGTCTAATTGTTGATCTTATGTGTCATGTGGATAATTCAATTTGCTAACATTTGGGCTCATGTTATTATTGAAATGTAAACTCTACCGCATCATGAACGATGGCTAGGTAATATATATATATATATATATATATATATAGTGACCATCCTACTACGGGGTTTTAGGATGGTACGAGTGCCTAATACGATTATATTTTGATGCCTTTAAGGTTTTCATGAAGAAACTCAAGATTCACATTTCTTCTCAAGTATGAGAGTGTTGGGTAAAACTTCTAATGCATATAATTCCTTTCAAGCCATAGACATCAGGTAATATAGGACTCGAACTTGAGACTCACGGGTTAAAATCTCGGTATCAACTGATATATCGCCTGCGAAATTTCTCTTATTATTATTTTCTAATTAAAACCACCTGACGATAGTGGCGATATAGATCGGATACCGCTCGATATCGACAAATATCGGCTATACGTATCATATCGGCTGATATATATAGGTTTAAAAACCGATGTTAAAATCCCTTATGAGACCTACGATTTCTAGCCAAAGTGCTTACTAGTTGAGCTACCACGTGCGAGGTTCATGCCATTGGATTGTGGTTATCTACTTTATAAGTTTATTTTGATTATTTATTACTAAAATAATAAAAATAATAAGTGGACATCTTAAAAGGGAATTTGTATCAATTTTTTAATATCCGAATACCTGGTCAGGTAAAATAGCTAAAGATCATGAGATCTAGAGTTAGGTGGGTTCTAAGTTTTGAAGATCTAAGATTTTCTTGAGTGGGATTAGATTAAGAATAAAAAGTTTCAAGACCCAACGCCAAACCAAAAGTATTTAAATATAATAAATAATACTTTACCTATAATTATATAGTCATTTTATAAATTCTACTTATTTCTTCCAAGTTATTAAAAAAAAAAATCTCATTTTTACTAAGTAATGAGGCATTACTATTCATATAATGTATTAGGATCCATTTATAAATTAATCATTGGTGCATTTATGTAAGAAAAAAATGCATGATGAGACCCATATCTTATACCAATCTTTATTTATAGGTTAAATGTCTAATTGTTGATCTTATGTGTCATGTGGATAATTCAATTTGCTAACATTTGGGCTCATATTTATAAATGTTATTATTGAAATGTAAGTTAGGTTTTTCTTTTAGTAGACATGGGATAAAGTAAAATTCCCATTTTACCCTTCGCTGGTCCGTACAGAAATTTAAAAAACGATTGGCAGAAATCAGTGTACCCCTCATCAAGTATTAATGAACCGATCTATAGAATATATACATGCAGAACGGCATAGTGAGTCCCTCCCGTAACCGATCCGCTCGGTACACCGAGGCCATTTCTCATTTTTTAAGATGAGTTCAATTTTAGTTGCATCCCATCAGTGGCAAAGCTTAAACAAAATTTCAATTAAAATAATTCAAAATATTAGCTCAACTTAGGCCAAAATTTTGACATGCTGCAATAACTTTTTAGGGAGTAGTATTTTCCGATATTTTGTGACATTTTCAACTTAGTGGGGTATAGAATTTACAGCTCAAAATTTATTACAAAAATTTAGAATTTCATCTAAAACTTTTAACCCAATTTTTGTAATATAATTTACAATTATTTCTTTATATTAAAATGCTAGTAACATCCCATGAATTTTGTCATGCCCCGACCCAAAGGGTGGGATCAGAACGCGACTGGTTTTTTTTTTTTTTTTAAAGGTTAAGCTAACACAAGCATTCTAATTGGGCCGGATCAACAGTTGAGCCCAAAAGTCACACATGATCCCAACATGTGGACTCAAACATATACCATAAGTCTACCCAACAATTAGACATAATAAAATAACACATCACATGATCACATAAATCCAACACTGAATTATCATTACAAAATCACATCAGAGTAACTACAAAAACGCAGTATTCCTAGTACATCACATTAATACACACCAAGTACCACACCCGGTACTTTACAAAGAAAATGGTTTCAAGAACCAAAAAACACAAATAAGGGTATTCCCCCTCAGTGGGAATCCCAAAGCAACGCCGCAGCTTATCCACTCTAAGCTTCGAACAGAGGGTTCTCCTCCTCGGGTTCGTCTCCTGAAAGGTGAGTGGGGTGAGTTAACTAGCCCAGTGAAGGAAATATAACAGTGCAGTTTCAAGTAAACAACAGGTTAGTATATAATCAACAGTTGTAATATAATATCTCATGCTTGATAATAAAATTCACAATATCAAGTAAAGTCTCATCATCGTCTTTCCATTATCTCATCATTTTTTTCCATTACTGTTGTTATCCAACGTAACCTCTAGCTACCATATTGACAACAATAGTATTAAGTCCCGACACGGTCAAAATACATCCTTCCAAGTACATCTCCGACTCTACCATAGCCTGTACTGACACCCTCAGGTCCGATAGTCCACCCATGGTCCAGTAGACGTAAATCATCTCCCATATGGCCGATATTGATTCAATAGTCAAGGGCACGTGGAAACAGTATTACATATTTCGTCTGATCATAGCATTTACCAGCATCATAAGCACTCTTACCATAGTGCGTCAAGTGTAGGCACATGAGTAGGTTCATCAAATCTGAAACCACTAATTGCTCAATATCCATATCAAATAAACATGTTTACATCAAGCTGCAAAGTTAAGTTCCCTCATCGTAACTGTGTGGTTTCGCGGTCTCTGTTCAAACAAACAGACAAGTGCACAATCAATATATGTAGCATCAAATACATACACACAAGTAGTATTTTCAAGACCATAGTTGTTTTCCCAAAAATATCCAATGTACATGGAATTGAGTCTCTTACTCGGTTTCTATCCTTTTTAAATTATAATAATCCACGAGATATAATAAAAAAGGGTGCTCAGTCCAAAACTCATATTGTCTTCTGGGCATTGACCAGATTGACTTATTGAGTTAGGTCTAAATCCTCAGGTCACTTCTCGGTTGTCTTCTGGATAGGACCAGATCTGACATTTTGAGTTACGCCTCGAGGTCACTCAGTGCCCGACAAATATAGCGTCGGCTTGAAAGTGAGATCACTCAGTGCCCGACCAATAGAGTCGGCCTGAAAGTGAATACAATAGTATATACACTACAGTAATAAGAGAAAAGGGTTAGTACACATTTTAATTAAGAATGGGTATTAACATCACATGCAAACAATAACAATCAAACAAGATTTACACTTAAAAAACTGGGTCCCTCGGAACATGCCTCGGAACCAGGCATTGTGGCTTCGGATCATCCAAACCACACTTAAACTAGTCACTGACCTCGGATCATGGGTCTGACTTTGGATCGTCTGAAGATCAGGTCTCGGATCATCCGAAGTCCATTCGAACCGATAGGGTAGAGAAAACAAGTCTCGATGAGTCTGGGTACCTCGGAACATCCGAAGTTAGGGCTCAGAACGTCTGAGTGGGTTCGGTCCTTCCGAGCTCTGTTCGGATCGTCCGAAAGGGTCAGGCTAGCCTCGGGCGTAACTGGGCTTCTGGTGAAGCTCGGAACGTCCGAGGGTTAGCTCTCGGACCGTCCGAAGCTCGACTCTCGGACCGTCCGAGAGTCGTCTTCCTCCACTGTCTGCAACAACAGACAGTGACGGTAGACAAACAGTGAAATACAAATCCGGAAACAGAGGGTTTCCCGGACTCGGTTTTCACATCTAGCCGGTCCGATGGACTCCTCTGGGAGTCCTCTTTCCATAGGGAATGGTTTGGAGCTTTGAGGCTCACTGGGCCATACGATTTTATCACTGGAACCTCACTGGTACACTTAAAACTGGATTTTTTTTAAAACTTTGAAATGGTTTTACACACTCAAAACAAGGCCAAAACTGGTTTTTCTTGATTCTAAACTGATTGAAATCGAAAGAGGAACATAGTGGTTACCTTCACTGGAGTTCCTGGGCTGAAAATCTGAACTTTTGAAAATCATTCCCTCTTAAGCTACGGGTGATAAAACTGGTAAAAACAGAGGTTCGCAGGGAGCTCGGTTGGGCTTGGTCTGAGAACTGAGACAGAGGAGAAGAGAAGAGATGCAGTGGGAGTTGTCAGGCTGACCCGATGGCCAATTTATAGAGAAACCGGCCAGGGGAAGTGATCGTTGAGCCACTGCATGCTTCTGCATGCAGTACCGGCTTACGTATGCAACAGTAAACTTTTGGTTGGTTGCAAATCAGCCATTCAAAACTTTCCCAATTGCAAATAAGTCCCCCATTTTGGTAAAATCTGATTTTTAACTAAAACTATGATTTTAAAAACTCAAAATCTTAATCCAACCTTACAGATAGGTTGGGTTTTGAAAACTTTGATTACCATAAAAATTTGGAGATTTAACTCTCACTAAAACCGATTGATTTAAAATAAAACCATCATTTAACATTATTTACTTAATTAAACAAATGTTAAATAAAACTATTTAGAAATCTCATTTTGGGGTGCAAAGGAATAACTAGACCATTCTTAAAATGGTCTAATACAAAATACTAGTTTTGAAATTTATCTCATTTCCAAAACCATTCAAAATAATTATTACTCCCTTTCAGGGTTTTGACAGGCGGATTTTAAATACCATTTTCTGAAAATAAAATTATTTTAAAATAAAAAATACAAATATTTTATTAACGAGGATATTATCATCCAATAATAATCACAAAATCACACAATTTATAAAAATAATAACAAGAAGCAGTAAATTACCAAAATGCCCCTCCAGCTGGACGAGCTAGATCACTGAGCTCACGAGCTCTGATTGGGCCAAACCTGGGTTTTCTCAAAGCCCTAACCGTAATCTTTGAGATTAACCGGTCAAACAAGATTTATTGAGCTAAAACATGTCTAATCTGGAGCAGGGTATTACAAATTTAATTTTGTCCCACGTTATATCTATCCTCTTTTCTTTTATCTTAATTGTGAGCAGTGGAACCGACTGATATGTCATTTGAATTGAGAAAAACTTGAAAAAGTAACTTAGAAAATAAATAATAATTTGACTTAATTAAGTTAGTGAGGGCAATAAATGTGATTTAGGGAGATACCCTAGACATTGATCCATGAATCCGGGCGAGACATGTAAACCTAATAATTTATTATTCCAATTAGAAAATTAACTTTGTGGTAACCAAGGTTTTAAATTGAAAATACAATCGTTCATTGGACTTGTATTGAATAGGTTCAAAAATCGATAAATTTGATGCACATTGAGTCATTGACTTTAGTTTGCTACGAGTGCCTAATACGATTATATTTTGATGCCTTTTAGGTTTTCATGGAGAAACTCAAAATTCACATTTCTTCTCGAGTATGAGAGCATTGGATAAAACTCCTAATGCATATAGTTCGTTGCAAGCCATAGACATCAGGTAATATAGGACTCGAACTTGAGACCCACAGGTTAAAATCTCGGTATCAACCGATATATCATCTGAGAAATTTCTCTTATTATTATTTTTTAATTAAAACTACCGATATCAGACGATAGCAGTGATATATATCGGATGTCACTCGATATCGACAAAAATCGGCCATACATACCATATGGGGCGATATATATATATTATATATATAATATATATTTATATATATATATATATATATATATAGGTTTAAAAACCGATATTAAGATCCTTTACGAGACGTACGATTTCTAGCCAAAGTGTTTACTAGTTGAGCTACCACGTGTGAGGTTCATGCGATTGGATTATGGTTATCTACGTTATAAGTTTATTTTGATCATTTATTTCTAAAATAATAAAAATAATAAGTGGACATCTAAAAATGGAATTTGTATCAATTTTTTAATATCCTAATACCTGGTGACATCTAGAGTTAGGTGGGTTCTAAGTTTTGAACATCAAAGATTTTCTTGAGTGGGATTAGATTAAGAATAAAAAGTTTCAAGACCCAACGCCAAACCAAAAATATTTAAATATAATAAATAATATTTTACCTATAATTATATAGTCATTTTATAAATTCTACTTATTTCTTGCAAGTTATAATATAACGATATTCTATTTATTTCATTTTAAGCCTCTTTATTTTAATTTTTGTCAAACTTATAATTTCATTTCATTTTTTGAGATCTATCAAGATATTTATTTGTCTCCATGGTTGAGCTTCTTTTAATAATCTACTAAAAATGTCATGTTCTCAAATATTGTGTGAGATATTTTCTTAGTTTGGGCCAAGGAAAGACTCTCAGGACAGCTGAGATATCGGGCAATATATCGCCGATTTATTTCTATCTATTTTTTTATTTTTTCAAAATATCAGTTATTTTTTTCTTAATTAAGAAAAAGTAAAAAATTGAAAGCAGACCCATTTTTGAAAAAAAAATAAAAATCGAAAATATCAGCTGATATCTGGGTAGATATTTGCCCGATATGAGCGAATATCGACTAAGATATCGGCCTATGCACACGACCGATATCAAGTTTTTTTTAAAAAATGATAAAAATCAATATCGTCTGATATTTGGCCGATATATATCAGTGATATATCGATCAATATCCCTATCGTACAACCAATACTTATCATATCAGCCAATATAACTGGACATCAGAAATCTGAGATTTATCGGCCAAACTTTGGGCAGATTCTCCAAAGATAGACATTTAAGTATCTCGAATTGGATCATGTCTAATTAAAAAAAATCAGAATAAGGTAGCCTCGATTAAACCAACCCACATTTTCAAATTGTTGACATGTATATAAAAGTTTTGGAAAGTTCAATATCTAATTGAAAAATATATTCCCCAACGGTGTATCAACTAAAATATATCTTTGTTAAAGGGAGGTTTACTTTACAAAAGAGATGAACTGAAAATGTATTGCTTCTCCAAAGTCTAAAAGCCATGTGATGCGATGGGCTATCGTTAGTCTCGATTGGATAATACAATAAAAATGTGAATGAGGATAATATCTTTTAAAAGTTCTCCAATCAAGGATTTGTATAGTTTAGAAACTTCTTTTTAAGAAAGTATCTTTCTTGGATTTATAACATAGAAGAGTAATTTATCTCATCTAAACCTGTGTGACCCATGAATAGATTGAATCTAATTAAAGAGAAGTATCAATTTATGAAAAAATAATTTAAATTTATGAAGGTAAGAGTTTGGTTGGTAACCCATTAATAAAAATAAGTAATTGATTGAGCTTAGTATTCAAAATTAGACTCAACTTGATTGGCACATTTAATAAAAGGACGTCTATTTTAACACAGTCAAATTTGTTAGAAGATATGGAATAAAGCGAATTTCGATTTTACCCCTATCAATATACTGCTCATCAAGTACTGGTGTACCTATATACAGAACATATACATGTAAAGCGGCTTGTTATAGGTACACCTATACTTAATGAGCAGTACACCGATAGAGGTAAAATGAGAATTTCATTCCATCTCATGTTTCCTAACAAATTTTCTCCGTGTTAAGATGGCTGGCCTTAATAAAAATGTAAGTAACAAATTGAAAGTAGGAGTGTTCACGGGCAGGGTTTAAGCTAGGCAATGTTCTATGGCAGGTCAAGTCCATTTGTATATACAGAGGTCCAAGCCCATTGAAGCCCATCGGGCTTTGCAAGGTTAAAGCCCAAATCAGCCCATTTTCAAAATACTATGTCCAAGTCTATATGTTTAAGAATTTTAAAAATCTAACTGTCTTAGGATGACTTTGACCACTAAAATCAAGTAACTAGAAATTGACCTTTGACCTCAAATTTATTCCGTTTATATATCATCATGTCCATTTTTAATCTGAATGGTTAGTTTCCTAATTAGTTTCAAAATAATTTTAAAAATAAAGAAAATAAATTAGGTGTACAAATACACTTAATGGTTAAATGGGCAAAAGGCCCAACAAACTTTCACAGGCTTCTTGTAAAAGTCCTAGCCTGACCATTTATATAAATGGGTTCATGAATTAATCCCAAGTCAGGCCCAACAGGTTGGTACATCTATGCAAAATTGCAAACCCATTTATTTGTGACATTCGAATAGGTTTTGCACAGGGTTCGGGCCCGGGGAACAAAACCCAACAGATACACCACCCGTGACCCGACCCAATAATATACCATGCAAAACACGTTTTTAAGAAAAAATATCGGACGTGATGTGTGCATTATGGAATGTGCCACCTTTCAATCTCTCTCTTAACACGTTTTTAAGAAAAAATAGTACATAAGGTTAGTATTAATAATTTTTGTATTAAAATGCATAATTAATACTCTTTAATATTAAATCTGAGTTATATTAGATATTTGAGGAAAAACATAGATAAAATGTGAATGATTTTTTTTATTTTAAATTCACGATTTGGACTTTTAGATTTTGATAAATAGTCTATAAAATTTGAAGATTTTAAAAACAAGGCTTGATTTATTCAATTAAGATACACTCAAAGATTTAGCAAAATATAATTAAAATTTAAAGTATTTAAAAATCTTTATATTTTCATTGAGCCTTATTCTAATACATAGATGTTACTATTAAACCCATTATCCAAGTTGTGAATTTCAGCTGAATTTTTTAGTCAAAGTATCGATGGAATATGTAGATTTAACCATTTTTGACCAAATTT
Organism: Chimonanthus praecox; assembly: GCA_022113865.1. Classification (NCBI taxonomy): domain Eukaryota; kingdom Viridiplantae; phylum Streptophyta; class Magnoliopsida; order Laurales; family Calycanthaceae; genus Chimonanthus; species Chimonanthus praecox. Next base: position 53,903,111 of record CM039093.1, on the reverse strand, counting down.
TAGAAAAAATCAATAAGAATTTTTTTCTTAGTTAGAATATAAACTGAGCTCATCAGATGTGGTCAAAGTGGGGGCCATGTTGGATTGAAGTCGAAAGATTATAAATCTTTTCAATCCAACATGGCATCCACTTCGGCTTCATGTGATGAGCTTAGTTTATTCTAATCAATAGAAATTTTCTTATTGATTTTTGAAAAATTCGACAAAAAATTATTTAGGTTACAAATTACATCCATACTTTTGACAAAAAAATTCATCTGAAATTTACAACTTGGGTAATGGGTTTAGTAGCAACTAGCAAGATCCACTTATGAGAACGAGGCTCAATGAAATAAAAAAACATTTTTAAAATATTTTAAATTATTATTAGTGTTAATCTTTCAACTTTTATGAATTTTAAAAATATGTGAGAACTATAATAAATCACCTTAAATAAAAAAAAATAGTGTATCTTAATTGAATAAATCAACCCTTATTTTTTAAATTTCAAATCTTATAGGTTAATATCTATTAAAATCTAAAATTTCAAATAATAAAGGGAATTGACGGGCCCACAACACTTTTACCTTTGGTGCACCAAAATTAAATGACATATCTATTTTGTCCAGACAAATGAGGAGAGGAATGGAAGGGATTGAAAAAAAAAAATTTGGACAAAATGAGTATTTCACTTATTTTAGGTGCACTTGAGATGAAAGTGTTGGTGCACCAATTACTTCCAATAATAAATTTAAAATAAAAATTCATTAACAATTTTATCTATGTTTTTCCTTATATATCTAATATAACTCTGTTTTAATATTAAAGAGTACTCCCTTTTGTCCCAAAATACTTGTCTTATTTCTTTATTTTCACATTAAATCAAACTTTAACATTTTTTACTTGCCTATATGTGCCATTTTATAATTATTTTCACCTCCGACTCTTATCGCCTGGAATCATGCATTGCTGTATAATTAAGAAAGGCTCATTGAGTACTAAATTAAGTTCATTAAGGGCTCTTCATAATCTTACTACCTCAAAATCATTCATATCATGTTCGTATTGACTCAGAGAATCTATTAATAGGCTTTTAGCGCATTCTGCGCGAAAACAATCCTTAAAAATTATTTTTTTTGAAATAAGACAAGTATTTTAGGACGGAAAGAGTATTAAGTATACATTTTAATATACTCATTTTATTTATTAGTCATTGTTCTCCGTCACTTTATTTGTTCTAGTCTTGGGTAATGGGTTTAATAGCCCTCAAACTCTTAGGACGTTTAACCTTATGTACGTGCTCATGGATGATGCCATAGATCCGAGATTTTAAATATGATTATCAACAAGTGAGGGGGATTTCTACTTACTAAAAAAATATTATACTAACAATGGAACGGAATAAGAGGAAAAAGAGGAATAAAACGTACAAACGATAGCGTGAGTAAATTCCACGCACAAATCACTTACCTTTAACAATGGCCTACTTTCACCAGTCTACACGAAATCCGTTTTCTTTTCAAAGTTAGAAGTCGTTGCATCACGAAATTCTTCCTCCTGCCTTCCTTCTCTTCTCTCTCTCTCTCTCTTTCTGATCTGTCTTACTCTCTTTCTGTTGAAAGAGGAATTTGCTTTTAAGAAGCAAAGGTTCCCCAGTTACTGAAAATCAAGCCAGGAATTGAAAGAATTCCCCTCCAAATCTTAATGAAGCTTCAGAAGAGCAGTGGAAATGGCTCCTTCGAGTTTAACACAGAGAAGGAACTGGTGCAACATGTAGCAGCAAAACCTGGCAATTGAGGATTCCAAAATCCAAACATAATTTTCAAGAAATTTTGATAATTTGGTAAGTTCCTTGATTCTATGTTTATGATACTGAGCAGTCTTACTTTTTTTAATTTCGGATAACGGGTATCCTCGAGACTAATCTCACGAATATATCTAAAGCTCCCCATCTATACACACTGATTAGATCTACAGGAAGTGACTCGTTGAGATTGAACCTAAATTGAACTCAAAACCCTGTTTTATGAAACGTACTTCTTTACCGTCATCCTTTGAACTATCATAACTTTAGTCTTACCTGCAAGCTACTATCATAACTTTTCTTTGCATAAGAATGATACTTTAAATCATTTAAAATCAATATAAATATCTTTCAAATAAGAAAAATCATTTACTTTTTCTACATTTTTCTGTGTCAAAGTTACTTATTTAAGTTATTTAAAACATAGTTTCAAAACTCGATCAATGTTATTTAACAAAGACATAGTATTTTATAATTATACTTTTAAGACTCTACAGTCATTCATGGGTATGGTTTCTTTTGCTCTGTTTTGAAAATTTGAAACCTAAACCTCATTGGTTGAGTTATTTTCCTTTAATCTAATGCTGTTCTGGTTTTTACAATATGAAATCACGCTCAGTAGTCAAATTTTAATTTAGTGTCGACTTCTCAAATTTTATTTTACAAATTCATTATTTAATTATTTATTTCATAAGTAATTACTATTGATATTTAGGTCGGTAAGAAAAGGAGAGGATGGATGGATTTATAAACTCTTTCAAGAAGACACAAGAATCTAACTCTGAACTGATTCTTGCTGTGCAGGAGTTGGAAGAACTGTTGGAACAGAAAAATAACGAGACACCCACTCTTGTGCATGAGAAGTGTAGTCCACATCTAAAAGTATCTGAAAGAAATGGACAAGTACAGGAAATGGAGTCTGAACGAGAAATGGCAGAAGATGAAGAGCAGCATGAATTGGAAGTATTAGTCAGTGATCATATTGATGCTGAAGTAGACTATTCTCTCCAACAGAAGATCATAGACTTAAGTAATGAATCAGAAGTATACAAGAAAGACCGGGAAGATCTAGAAATGCAAATGGAGCAACTTGAATTGGATTATGAGATTCTGAAACAGGGAAATCATGAAACGTCTATAAAGATGGAGCAAAACCAGCTACAAGAACAGATGATGATGCAATACGAATGTGCATCTTCTTTGGCTGTTGTAAGTGAGCTTGATATCCATGTTGAAAGCTTGGAGAAAGAACTCAAGAAGCAGGAAGAGGCATTTGAAGCCAACCTTGAAGCAATCTTGCGTCCTAAAGTAGTGTGACGCTCCGAAATTTTAGAAAATAAAAATATTGGAGTATTAATAATTAATTGAGATTTAGTCAATTAATTTAGAGAAATTGAATGAGATTTATGTTTATGAAATTAAAATTATGTCGAATAATATAAGTGAGAATAAATTCATGAAATTTATTGGGAAAGAATCACTCACGTGTCACGCCACGTCAGAGGGACTCAGATGACATATGTAAAAAAGGTAAGGATAAAGAAGGAAATGAAAGGAGTCCGTGTTGTTTTGACTAAGTCCACAGTGTGGATAATCATTCCAAGACCGTGCGCATGAAAGTTCCACATTCCATGCGCATGGCTCTTTCATCTGTCACTCCTTCCTGTGCACGGCATTCTCTTATGCCAATAAATGCACACGACCCTCTCCTTCCTCTTCTTTCTTCACATGACAGTAAACAACCCATATTCCAAACCTTCCACTGAGATTATCACCCCTACGGCATTGCTGCTCTCAAGCGGGATAGGAAAAAGCGAGGAAGGAAAGGAAAAGCGAGAGAAGAAGAAAAGGGATTACGAAAAGCTTCAATAAAGGTTGGTGCAATTTTTCTAAATAAATATTTAGATTTAAATAGGAGTCTAGGGGGATTTAGAATCAACCCTAAACGAAATCGGTTCAAATTCAAACAAAAGGAAGAAGTGAAGAACCTCTGATTACATGGGCTTTCTGCTATTGGTTTGAAGAAATAAATCTTATCACAAAAGGAGGATTTCTCAAATGGGTATTTCTAAAAAAGATGGGAAAATGGATGGTTGTTTGTATCTCATCTGATCCAATCGCATTGGATTGCAGTACTCTCAGAAACAGTACTTCATTCTTGAAGATAACTGTAGCACTTGCTTCAAATCTAATCCTCTTTCTAAGAATGAGTATCTTATAAGAGATGAAGTTATTGATTCCTGTATACGTATAACAGAACCAGCAAGGTATTTTCCCCACCTGTTTGATCAAATTACCCACCCAAACACTGTATGTAATTATCTTAAAAATATAACAGCAACCTGTGAAGCCCAAGCAGTGGGCTATCTCAGGCAGCAACCTTTTAGCGTTCTTGTGCGGCTAACTTAGCTTGAAAACATAACCAGTAAGGTTTTACCCCAACTGTTTGATAAAATGTCTGAATGGATCTGTTTATGATTAAAAATTAAGTTGTTAAAAAAATCTGTTTTCAATTGATTAAGGAAACCCAGTTTCTAAACCTGGTTGGATTGAGTTAAAGTAGTAACAAAGAAACCAGTTTGGGAATCCTCTGCAACGGTTTCAAAGAATAAATACCTTAATACATTCCCAGTAACATACTCCAAACAGAGTGAAACTTTAGGTGCATTGAAATTCAATGTTAGACAAAATAGTATTCATGATTTTGATTTTTATTGCATTTTGTCTTGTATGAAAGTCAAGTCATGAAAGCTGATCAAATCAAATGGTAGATATACATGTTAGATATACATGTTATATACTTTGGCCGTAGGAAATTGACAATTGGATAAATTCAATGCCATATGTTGATGATCAGCAAGCCTCATATTGAAGCATTTCTAGAGAATCTGAGATCCAAACAGTATGTGAAACTATTGAAATCAATGGGCTGAGTTGTGAAATTATTAGTGCCTTGTCTAATGTCTATGGACATGTCTTTTTACTCATAGGCTCTGTTACTTGGCATATTTGATCTGATTGAATTAAAGAGTACATATCAAGAACTCATGACAGTATAGGCTCAGGATGTTAAATCAGATATAGTTACTGTTGGAGTTAGTTTCAATGCAATTTTTTTTAGTGGGTTGGGAAGGACCCAGGTTTTAGATGTAATGGGGAAGGAAATGTTGAAACTGCCTTGAATATCTTAGAGCTGCTTGTGGGCCAGCAAAGAGTGGTGCTGCCAGTCATTGGGAATGAGAGAAGGCTGCCAATTCTGATGTGTGTGTGGGTGCGTTGAAGTGCACATACAGTGGCAGACGGAGAGAAATAAGAAAGGGCTGAAACTGGTCCCTATTCAGCCAAGCAAAAACAATAACAGCGAGGAGAGTGGGTCTGCAACACTTGTGGACAATCACCCTTGATATGAGCACTGTTATTCATAAATCCCTCCCTACCCCCAAAGCCTCTGTCGAGAACTTGGTTAATATGAACAATCTTGACTCAAATTCAAATGAGTTTATGAGAACAAATATGAAAGGCAGTGGTGAGGTTAGTAATGAGGATCGATAGGGGGAAAGGTGGGGGGCATTCTTATATTATTTACCCTCGTCCTTGCATTTGGAGAGGCAAATTCTTTTGCTTAAGATCTTACACCCGTAGGATCCTGTGATTCAAACTAAGATATCTACTGTTGATGCAAAGATGGAAAAAAAAAATATAGGACTCTTGAAACTGTAAACAAAGTTATGTTAAGAATTCCATTTGAACATATAAATTAGATAAATTGGAAATAATGAATAATCTTATTGTTTATATGTTATTAGAAATCACAAATTAGTGATATGTGAATTCATGTTCTTGACATTATGGATAATGAAAGAATGACCGAAAGCAAACCCGGTAGCACCGAGCTAGTTGTAGATTAACTCCATTCGTTGATCGGCTAGGATCAGGTAGGTTTTCCTACTTTCTTGATGTATCTCATGACTATTATGTATGTGGAGATTATATTTAATTTCAAGGCATATTTTGAATGATTTATCAATGCATGAGCATGAAAGTATGCATCTAGTGGGGATGAGAATAGTTGAGATAATGGTTAGAGGATGTTAAACTCTAACATGAGAAATATGAAATACCATAACTATTCGGTATGGCCGCGTCCACGAACACAGGAATTGGGCAATTAAGATGGGCTTAAAGCTCCTGGGTGAGAGACCCGAAACCTGCGCAGGATAGTATGGGTGATAGTATACCCCCGGTAACTCCGGTTAAATACTAGGAATTGGGTAGTAGCTCCCATCTGGTGCCCCAGGAAAGCTACGGACATAATGGCCAATGATTAGAACTGTTTGAATGGAAAGTATGAAAAAGAGAAATGCATGGGCATGAGAGGGGTTTGCATTGATTCATGCACCATGGCATTTGCATCATGTTGATTTAATGAGTTATCAAAAGTATGTTTATTATGAATTGTTTTATGAATGAATATGAACTGATTTCAAATGCTTTATATATATTGATTATGAATTGATTTTGAAATATGGGGTGGGAATGATTTCAACTGAATTATATGATATGAAGAACTGTATTGTTTTCCCTGATTTTATATATGTCATATTGATACCCCCTTTGATGGGAAATCCTACTGGGCGTTGACCAAGCCCACAATATTCTATTCTTTTAGAAGTTAACACAGGAAAGGAGAAAGGTGATGAGGCTGGACCAAGCGTCAGTCATGCATAGACGAGGATGGCGCAAGAGAGGATTGCGTGGAGAGTTACTTTTAATATTATTAGAGAAATAAACATTTGGGTTATGTTATTCAGGAATTTTGAGTTATTATGTTAAACCTTTATTCGGGAAATGAATATTTTGCTAAGGTTGAGAAAGATTGGATTATGGTTTTAAATGATTGTACTTATATTTCCGCATTGTTGTAAGTTAGTGTGTTGCTTTGTTATGTGGAGTCTTTCCATGTGCACACACTGGTTGGGCCAGTTAAGGGTCGAATCTTCGGATTCGGACTTGACTCGCGTCGTGGCACTCTCCCCTTTCTTCAGGTTGTAAATTCAAAAAAAAAAAAATACTCTGAAATTTAGGGAGAAAAGGGAGGGGCGCTACAAGTAGAGCAGGAAGAAAGGGCTTGTCGAGCAGAGGAGGCATTGAGGAAGATGAGATTGAACAATGCCAGTACAGCTGAGAGGCTTCAGGAAGAAATTAACCGGCTTTCCATGCAAATGTCATCAACATTTGAAGCAAATGAGAAGCTTGCAATGCAGGCTTTAACAGAAGCTAGTGAACTACACATACGGAAAAGTCATCTAGAAGAGTTGTTGGAGAGGGCTAATGAAGACCTTGGGGTGGTGAAGGAAAGATATGAAGAAAAGATGCTAGAGCTTTCAAACCAGTCTGATTTTCATACAAAACAAACAGAACAACTGCTAGCAGATCTTGAAGATAAATCCAAGGACCTTGAGAATCTAAAGAAATCTGTCGAAGCAAGAGATGCTTCCTTATGACAATAAATTACAATGCTACAAACTGAGGTAGAAAGGCTGGGAAAGGTGAAAGCATCCCTCTCTGAACAGGTAGAGGAGAAAGAAAAGCTGAAAGTGGAGATCGAAAAAATGAAGACATTGTATGAGGAGATGAAATGGTGCTTAGAAAGAGCAAACACTGAAAGAGAAGAACTTGAGAGCAAACTTGCTTCACTGATGGAGGAAGCAGAGAAACAACTGAAAGAGTTAAATGAAATGCGGCTTTTGAAGGATGAGAAAGAGAAAATGATTGGGATTCTGCAATCAGAGGTTGAAAGTCTTAGAGGCCAATATAATGACTTGAAGCATTCCTTGCTCGAGGACAAGTCAGAGAAAGAAAAGTTAAGGAAGCAGCTATTTCAACTGAAGGGTGAACTTCGGAAGAAAGAAGATACAATAAATATTATTGAGAAGAAACTCAAGAACAATAGCACAAGAGTAGTTGTTTCTAACCTACGAGAGAAAATAAAATTACTTGAGGTAAATGTGGATCTTCGTAGTTTTTTTTTTAGTATGTACAGTTGTATTAGATTGTTTAATTTTGCAGTAATTTGCAAAATATCTAATCTAAAAAATATAAAGGTGAGTTGTCACTGTTTTTACTCTTCAATTACCAGTGATGTATTTGAATTTGACACATTCAAATATCCAAGTCAGTTATCCAGTTTGCTTTGCCTTGGATGTGTCCTAGTGTGAAAATTATTCCTACTGGATGGTCCTGACAATTTGAATGTAGAACCTTCTAGTGCCGGAAGTGAAAACTTCAAACCAAGGTTGCTTTAGTTCTATTAGGGTTTGTAAAACTAATAGCAGTAATGATAATAAATTGTTATTATCATTATAATCATAATCATTGTAAGAATAAAAATCAAATGAAAGCAGTAGGATCTTCTTATTCACAATGATAATGTTTACGGTGTTTGACAGGGAGAGCTAAAGCAAAAGCAAGCCACATTACAGAACACGACTCATGCCTTTCTAAAGAAGGAAAAGGATTTATGTAACAAGAATGAAGAGATGGAAAAGTGTATTGGGGAGATCAGGCAAAATAACTCCCCAAGTTTTCATGAAAACAAATTTCAAGAGGTCAGTCACCATACTTTTTCAATGAATTCTAAGATAAGAATTATTGTATGTCAGAAACTTCACAACCATCAATATAAGATCATTTCTACAGGACACAGTATACAACTCTCATTTATTCGGCTATATTGCAATCATTCTATATGTAATTAAATATTCTTATGTTACTTATAAAGGAAACATTTCTGATTGTTAGTATCTTCATTTTGCAGGAGAAGGAATACGCCCAGAACATAACTGAGAATTTTAAGACTCAAGGTGTCAGAAACATGGCTGAAAATTTGGGGTCTGATATGGGAGATTAGTCGTATTTTCCTGATCAAGACAGCGACAACATAGAACCCATGAGAAGGTAGAAATTTTTGAGCTTTTGTTCTTTCATTTCCATTTTTTCTTCAGATCAGTTGGTGCATCATACTGCTAGTTGAGTATATTCAGGAAGTGGAGATTTCCAATTTGTTGGCAATAAAGGGTCTCATATGCTTGATGGATGTTGGCGAGAACATCCATCTCATGGTAGGATCTGGTATTCAGTCAAGAAACAAGTAATTGCGTAACCTATCTAACTGATTGCGAGACCTTTCACTCTTGATATGGAATTTTTTTCTCACCAATTTGTTCAAAGAGAACAAATTGTATATGTATGGCTCTATTATTGACTAAGAATTTAATTTGATGGGTTCTCCCACGGGGCTTCCTGTTTCAGCCCAACACTGGTTAGCCCAACACTGGTTTTTCATTCATTAAAAAACAACTAAAGAGAGTACAAGAGGTAAAATCAGGTATAGGGGAGATATACCCGGCTCCAAGAGAAGGAGCGATAAAAACATGAAAACCATAAGGCAAATGAAAATATACATCAATGGACCCCTCCCAAAACAAGATACATTAATGAATCTCCTGACCCTGTACACCCAAGACTATTAAGATGAAAAAAACTCCAAAGCTGGTGCACTAACTTTTGCAAAGAAATCCCATACTATTCTTGCAACTAACCTCTCTGTCTCTCTGCAGCAGCAGCACTGGTTCTCACTCAAAGAAAGAATTTGGATTCTTAAATTTTGGTACAAAGGGTCAAGGTGACGACGATGCTGAATTGTTAAATGAAATGGCATTACTGAAGCAGAGTAACAAAACCATGGAAACAGAGCTGAAAGATATGCAAGAGAGATACTCTGAGATTTTGCGGAAGTAGAAGGTGAAAGGCAGCAGCTTGTCATGACAATCCGGAATCTTAAGAATGCAATTAAGAATTAGATCTGCTTGAGGAGATTGTTTTTTTTTTTTTTTGAAGACCCAAGAGAAACCTCAGACCTACCCCACGGCTGTAGCCCTCCTACAACTCCTAGGGGGAGCGCCATCGCACCCACGCTCTCGGGTATGGGCCACTAGGACTGGAACCGATGACCTCTCCCTTCCCGAGGGGGAGGCCACCAGTTGAGCTACCCTAGCGGTGGGTACTGGTGGATAGTTACGAAGTCTGATAGAACAGATGCAAGAATCCCAATCATTCATCAACATGTTCCACCAAGAACATGTTTTGCCTATGATTAGGCAATCATCTCATCATATTAGGAAGATGTTTATCATAGAATTTACGGAAATAAGTTGACAAAATGGCCCAGCTGATGAGTATGAGTTTTCATGGTGGGACCCACCAGATGAAAGACCAGTTGTGAAGAGCTTTCACTATGGTATGCACTGATATCCTTTGCATTTCTCAGAAGATACTGTATATAGCTGAAGCAGATTTATGTGATGACTGGTAGATCTTAATCCTGTAAGCACATTAGTTCATATAGGGGGAAAAGATTTACATGTATCATGCATTCGTTTACATTATGAGTTCCAATTATTTATTTTACTCTCGCTTTACGATCCAAAATCACGCGACCAGCTCATAATGGGTAATGGATACGGTGACAGGATAGGGAGACTGGTGTTTTTTATAACAAGGGACACTGAACTTGTTCTTTTGTCTAATTGTTATCGTTTAAAATGAAAAGGTACACTGATGTCCCTTATTATTAAAAATGCTGGTGTCCTTATCAATTCTTTTGAAAGGAAACACATTTCCTACTACAAATAAAAAACAATATCGAAAAGAAAACAGAGAGGAGAAAATCAATCACAGAGAATCAAACTACAATACAGAAATTTATGTTGTTCTCTTTCGGTACGTTCATGAGTTCAAACCAGATCCACTAAGGAGAGAAATTGAAGAAGTGATAGCTGTGACCTTCGTTACAAATTTCGATCATCATTTCTCTCACGAAAAGAGAAATTATGTACTACTTTGATTAGGGTTTACAAAGGTGCAATGCGAAAATTATAAAATTGTCTTCCAATAAAATTTGTCAATCTCCGTGTAGATCGGATTGATAATACATATCTAATAATCCGGATCATATAATGAGAATTGACTACTAATGATTTCTAGAAATAACAAGTAAAACCATGTCACCATTCTCAGAAACTAAAACGGGGCAGGATATGTTGTCAAATTGTAAGCCTTGGACCATGGATCGTACCTTCCTTCTGAATGTGAGATGGAGGCAGAGCAAGCCGGCCCAATCAGGTCCTCCTGCCTGTAGTCCTATTATTTTTGAATTTTTTTTTTTGAAGATTAAGGTATCCAGGTCTCCTAGATCACCTGATTAGTCTTTGGAGCATGTGCAAACCTTCATATCTACACACAATGTATAATATTATGGGGAGTGACCCTTTTGTGTTGAGTGTGACTTGAACCTAAGACATCTCGCAACTCAAGTGAGTTCTTGACCTCCAAGCCAACCCTCACGGGTTCTATTATTTTTAATATTGGATCTCCGATGCATATGCTTTTGAATCTCATAAACATCTGATCACAGGCGATGAAGCCTGCCAACAAAAAATCAATTTATAAGTCGATCACAGCATCTAAAGTTTTAAGGCTTTAGAATAAGGAATGGAAATGGGCCAGGTTTAAACTGGGGTGTGTTGTATGAGGCCTAAGCCTGATCACAAATGTGAGAAAAGATATGACCAAGCCTGAGCCCGACCATCTGACAGAACCGAAGGGAAGCCTGAGACTGATGAAATAAGCCTGAAACTACAATACAGAAAAAGATTCGATGCTTGACTTTTCATCTTTCTAAACACCTTTTCGCTACAATTTGTAAAGCTTTTCTTTTTGAAAAAATAAATAAGTGTTTGAAGTGAAGAGTCAAGTTGAACCACCCACTAAACTGGCCATTAAACAATGAGGTCCCATCACTTGGATATAAGTTTCTCATTATTTGGATCCAAGCCCATACCGAAATTCTTTGGCTCAGTCAAGAACTTAGCATACCTTGATCTCTCGTACACAGATTTTGTTGGAATTGTTCAAAGGATAAAGAATGATATAATGATAGATATAAATTCTAGACCCAATTTCTTGGGAAGTGGATATATTTTCCAAAATGAGAGTATACAAAAATTAAATATTTTTTTTTTTTAATTTATGTGTATGAAACTGCAGGAAATCTAGCGTAAAACCCCAAACGGTGATACCCACTATCCTTAGGGTACACTAGGTTAGGTCATGAGGCCTCGAACTTGGCACCTCCTGCTGTTTTTTGAGGCAGGAGATTAACTAGTTGAACTGCATCCATTAAATATTTAGTTATTGTTACTCATTCAATCAAATACAATCTTTAAAAATTGTAATATTTTTCATTTGATTTATTTATTCATTTTCAAATAGAGATTAAGGTAATTTCTTTTTTATAGAAAGAGCTGTAGATTTATTTTTCGATACATATCTTATAATTTAAATGCTGAAAACAATAAAAATATCTCTTTTGTATTTGAATCATAATTTTTATTCTTCTTTTTATATTTTCATTTAAATACGCTTTTCAATTGCTATCATGGTTTAATTTAGTCTTTTTCTGATAGTTGGATTTCTCTAAAATCTTGACATTCTATGGCCAATAACTCTTCCACAAGTAATAGTGGTGTAGACATCTCTGAATTGACCAATTGTCTCAAAAAATGTGAATGATCCAACCAAATTTGGATCGTGTCCAATAATGTATGGATAGTTTCAAGTTAGACTTGACAACTTGACTTCATAGACCCTTAGCCAATATCATTTCTTATGGTTGACCCAAACAATAGTATTACATGTATGATAACTATTTTAAATAAGTTTATTAAGAAAAAATGGCATGCTCTCTTAATTCTTTGGGTATAATTTTGGAAGCCAAAAATTATAGCATTTTCACTTAAAATCAATCATGGAATTCATAAAATTCAGAGTAGATGAATTTTGAAACCTTGTTTGTAAAAATCGGTCGAGAAATGACCTCCCTGCCAACTGTAACCTTTGTGCATTTGGCTTAGATGACTTGGGGTCAAGTCTAGCGTATTGAAAAAGGAATCATAAATGGGTCTAATTGTCTAAAGCTGGTCTGAAAACCATGTTTCCTTTTCCATGGGTTTCATTGAAAGCAAGGAAAAGAGAAGATCACAACGTGATTTCCTATTGTTTAAAGTTTATAGGATTTTTTAAAATTGAGTATTTATTCTACAGAGGTGCAATTTAGTCATTTTGCTAATTATAGTTTATTTTCATTGTGTATTAAGCAATATACATTTTAAATATTTGAATCATGAGAGTGGTACCATACATCAGATTCATATTTTTCTAACTTTACATTATTAAGTCTTTTTTAATCAATTTATATTTTTTCTAATGTTTAGAGATAACTAAAACAATTTAACAGTTTTCCAATTAAATTTGACCTATATTAAGTTAACTTAGTTTTCATTTTAACATTTACATTGCAGGGGTAGCTCAAGTGACAAACACTTTTACTCAGAAACTATACATTCCAGGTTTGAGTCCCATAGTTACTTGATGTCTATGGTTTACGGGAGACTGCGACGCCGCGTGCTTCCATAGTTTTAAAATATGGGCTCAAGTTAAAAATGTCTTTTTAAAATAACCTTTCAATAATTGAATCGGTTTGGAGAAAAAAAAAGGTCTACTTAGATAATTTCTTCTTAGTTTAGACAAATTCAAAACCACATATAACTTTGAAATAAAATCATTTCTTACTTGATTTATTATTTATGGAAATATTGATTATTTGTAAGAGTTGCCCAGTGATTCGTAAGTTCGAGATTTCAGTGAATGTTAAATATCAAGCTTTTAATAGGTGAAAAGTTTTGCCAATATTTTGATCTTGTCTAGGGATTTCAAGTCCATAATTTTTTATTTCTATCCGTTAAAATTCCAAATTTTTGGCATATTTTAGATAATAATTTTAATTTTTGGTCAAAATCAGGCCTAGAAATGTTTCGAATGGACTCGACAGTTTTTATAGATTTAGAAGATCTTGTTACGGCCCAGAATGTTTCTGATGGGCCCAGATGCATCAAGACAAGCCTAAAGCAGTTTTTTGAGATCCACAGGCCCAAGTACAATTTTTAGCAGTCCCAGAAATCTTTTTTATAACTCCATTAACAATTATCATAGCCCAAAAACATTTATAAAGTATTTTGAAGCTCATGGACAGTTTTACGGGCTAAGAAATGATTCTTATAGGCCCATTAACAATTATGATCACCCAGGACTAACTTTCTTAGGGTTTTGAGGTCCATGAATAGTTTTTTAAGGCATGGATCTGATTTTCGTTATGGCTTTGAAAATTATTGTTTATGGCAATTAAACAATGAGGTCCCATAACTGCCCCTTTTTCTTCCTATTTAGAATTATACTCTCGCCATTAATGAAAGAGTTGTTAGCAGATAGACCAAGTCAAAAGTTGGAAATTCCTCTCAATCGTATGGATGGCACACAATGGAAATCTAATCTGATCCTAATGCAATAAGAACAAGGAAAAAAAGTTTGTTTAATTTCATTCCGTTTTTTCTAATAAATTTTGCTCATGACTAAATTCAAAGAAAAGTAATAGTGATGTAGACATCACTCAATTCAAGAATTAACATAAGCCACATCTTCTATTGAAAATCGTATTGGAAAAGGAATCATAAATGGATCTAGTTGTCTAAAGTTGGTTTGAAAATCATGTTTCCTTTTCCATGGGTTTCATTCAAAACAAGGAAAGAGAAGATCACAATGTGATTTTCTATTGTTTCAAATTTATAGGATTTTTTAGAATTGAATATTTATTTTAAAAATAATTAGTATTTTAAGAGAAAAATGACCTTTAACCTTATGAATGTGTGTTATGTTGGATTGTTTATGATTTATAAGTAGACAATTTGATTGAATTCAAAAAGCAATTTTAGCACAACTCAATTCTATAGATTTGATTGAGTGAAATTCTCATTTTATCTCTATCAATGTATTGCTCATTAAGTATCGGTGTACCGACAACATGCTGCTTTGCATGTATCTGTTCTACATATTGGTACACCGTTACTTAATGAGAGGTACACTGGTAGAAGTAAAATCAAAATTTCACTCAATCTCATGTCTCCTAACAAATTTTGGCTGTGTTAGAACAGGCGTCCATTTTGTTTTGGAAAAAAGTTTTCGAAGTCATTCATCAAAGAATTTTTTTTCATTGTTGAGACCAAAAACAATAAATCAAGTTGTGAATTTGACAATTGGTTGGATTAAGTTGAGTAGGATTCATGGGTAGAGTTGGTTGAGTCATAGATTTAGATGGCAATATTTTTTTCTATACATGCGAGAAAATTATGTTTGAGTCGTGTGTTTCTTGAATAAATTTTAAACTGATCGGACCCAACCAAAAATAATATCCAATCAGGTTAGGTAAAAGGGTCCCTTAAATTCCCCCCCAATGATCTTAATATTTTTCTTTTATTTTTTTCTTCTCCTTTTTTAATCTATCATTGTTTCAAATTTTTATTCCTATAGTATAGTATTAAATCCTTCACAGAATAGAAGTGACTCAGTGTTCATTTCGACTTCAGAACATGGCCCATTTAGGACTGAGTCACTTAACTTAAGCCACAAATGATTTGATATTATGATAAAGGGAGGGGAAACAGGCATCAAAGTCATGTTTCTTTCATCTTATGTTCATAGATACGAGTGGCCGATACACCTATATCACTTCAGCCAATACTTTTCTCTCTCCTCTTATTTTTTATTTTTTTCTTTAAATTTTATATAAAAAATCAAGAAAATTCTAGGCTTTATAGATATGTAATTTTTTCATTAAGTAATAGTCGTTTACAAAAACTTTCACTACTAGTAGATCTAGCAAATAATTTGAGCTTCAAAGATACGAATCATAAAAAAATAGTCGAGAATTGTGTCTTTTAGGTTAAAATCCAAAGAAATGAAGTTGAGAAGAAAATATAGAGGAGAGATTGAGAAGCCATGATCGACATGTAAATGGACTTTATAGGATATGATGGGGCTTTTGTGGAGTGTTCTTCCTATAAAAATAGTTTTTTTTTAAGTTGTGGGCTCCAAAACAATCTAATTTTTTTTTTAAAAGAATGCAATTGAGTCAGCCACGTGCATTGTGCAAACCAGCCCAAAAGCCTAGAAATCCCTCACGTGCACACAGTGTGCGCCCGCAATAGTAGCTTGTCAATCAAGTATTATCTAAGATTTTCTTGAGTGGGATTAGATTAAGAATAAAAAGTTTCAAGACCACCCATATGGGTGTAGCTCAACTGGTTACCTCCCGCCTCAGGAAGCGGGAGGTTGCAGGTTCGAGCCCCCATGGCCTAACCTTGGTGTGCCCTAGGGGTAGTGGGCTCGCTCGTGGGGGTTTTACGCAGGGTATCTCGCGGTTTCCCACACGTAAATTCAAAAAAAAAAAAAAAGTTTCAAGACCCAACGCCAAACCAAAAATATTTAAATATAATAAATAATACTTTACCTATAATTATATAGTCATTTTATAAATTCTACTTATTTCTTCCAAGTTATTATACAACGATATTCTATTTATTTCATTTTAAGCCTCTTTATTTTAATTTTTGTCAAACTTATAATTTCATTTCATTTTTTGAGATCTATCAAGATATTTATTTGTCTCCATGGTTGAGCTTCTTTTAATAATCTACTAAAAATCTCACGTTCTCAAATATTGTGTGAGATATTTTCTTAGTTTGGGCCAAGGAAAGACTCTCAGGACAGCTGAGATATCGGGCAATATATCGCCGATTCATTTCTCTCTATTTTTTTATTTTTTCAAAATATCATTTATTTTTTTCTTAATTAAGAAAAAGTAAAAAATTGAAAGCAGACCCATTTTTGAAAAAAAAATAAAAATCGAAAATATCAGCTGATATCTGGGTAGATATTTGCCCGATATACGCAAATATCGACTAAGATATCGGCCTATGCACACGACCGATATCAAGTTTTTTTAAAAAAATGATAAAAATCAATATCGTCTGATATTTGGCCGATATATATCAGTGATATATCGATCAATATCCCTATCGTACAACCAATACTTATCATATTAGCCAATATAACTGGACATCATAAATCTGAGATTTATCAGCCAAACTTTGGGCAGATTCTCCAAAGGTAGACATTTAAGTATCTCGAATTGGATCATGTCTAATTAAAAAAAATCAGAATAAGGTAGCCTCGATTAAACCAACCCACATTTTCAAATTGTTGACATGTATATAAAAGTTTTGGAAAGTTCAATATCTAATTGAAAAATATATTCCCCAACGATGTATCAACTAAAATATATCTTTGTTAAAGGGAGGTTTACTTTACAAAAGAGATGAACTGAAAATGTATTGCTTCTCCAAAGTCTAAAAGCCATGTGATGCGATGGGCTATCGTTAGTCTCGATTGGATAATAAAATAAAAATGTGAATGAGGATAATATCTTTTAAAAGTTCTCCAATCAAGGATTTGTATAGTTTAGAAACTTCTTTTTAAGAAAGTATCTTTCTTGGATTTATAACATAGAAGAGTAATTTATCTCATCTAAACCTGTGTGACCCATGAATAGATTGAATCTAATTAAAGAGAAGTATCAATTTATGAAAAAATAATTTAAATTTATGAAGGTAAGAGTTTGGTTGGTAACCCATTAATAAAAATAAGTAATTGATTGAGCTTAGTATTCAAAATTAGACTCAACTTGATTGGCACATTTAATAAAAGGACGTCTATTTTAACACAGTCAAATTTGTTAGGAGATACGGAATAAAGTGAATTTCAATTTTACCCCTATCGATATACTGCTCATCAAGTACTGGTGTACCTATATACAGAACATATACATGTAAAGCGGCTTGTTATAGGTACACCTATACTTAATGAGCAGTACACCGATAGAGGTAAAATGAGAATTTCATTCCGTCCCATGTTTCCTAACAAATTTTCTCCGTGTTAAGATGGCTGGCCTTAATAAAAATTTAAGTAACAAATTGAAAGTAGGAGTGTTCACGGGCAGGGTTTAAGCTAGGCAATGTTCTATGGCAGGTCAAGTCCATTTGTATATACAGAGGTCCAAGCCAATTGAAGCCCATCGGGCTTTGCAAGGTTAAAGCCCAAACCAGCCCATTTTCAAAATACTATGTCCAAGTCTATATGTTTAAGAATTTTAAAAATCTAACTGTCTTAGGATGACTTTGACCACTAAAATCAAGTAACTAGAAATTGACCTTTGACCTCAAATTTATTCCGTTTATATATCATCATGTCCATTTTTAATCTGAATGATTAGTTTCCTAATTAGTTTCAAAATAATTTTAAAAATAAAGAAAATAAATTAGGTGTACAAATACACTTAATGGTTAAATGGGCAAAAGGCCCAACAGACTTTCACAGCCTGACCATTTATATAAATGGGTTCATGAATTAATCCCAAGTCAGGCCCAACAGGTTGGTACATCTATGCAAAATTGCAAACCCATTTATTTGTGACATTCGAATAGGTTTTGCACAGGGTTCGGGCCCGGGGAACAAAACCCAACAGATACACCACCCGTAACCCGACCCAATAATATACCATGCAAAACACGTTTTTAAGAAAAAATATCGGACCTGATGTGTGCATTATGGAATGTGCCACCTTTCAATCTCTCTCTTAACACGTTTTTAAGAAAAAATAGTACATAAGGTTAGTATTAATAATTTTTGTATTAAAATGCATAATTAATACTCTTTAATATTAAATCTGAGTTATGAGGAAAAACATAGATAAAATGTGAATGATTTTTTTTATTTTAAATTCACGATTTGGACTTTTAGATTTTGATAAATAGTCTATAAAATTTGAAGATTTTAAAAACAAGGCTTGATTTATTCAATTAAGATACACTCAAAGATTTAGCAAAATATAATTAAAATTTAAAGTATTTAAAAATCTTTATATTTTCATTGAGCCTTATTCTAATACATAGATGTTACTATTAAACCCATTATCCAAGTTGTGAATTTCAGCTGAATTTTTTAGTCAAAGTATCGATGGAATATGTAGATTTAACCATTTTTGACCAAATTTTAGAAAAAATCAATAAGAATTTTTTTTTCTTAGTTAGAATATAAACTGAGCTCATCAGATGTGGTCAAAGTGGGGGCCATGTTGGATTGAAGTCGAAAGATTACAAATCTTTTCAATCCAACATGGCATCCACTTCGGCTTCATGTGATGAGCTTAGTTTATTCTAATCAATAGAAATTTTCTTATTGATTTTTGAAAAATTCGACAAAAAATTATTTAGGTTACAAATTACATCCATACTTTTGACAAAAAAATTCATCTGAAATTTACAACTTGGGTAATGGGTTTAGTAGCAACTAGCAAGATACACTTATGAGAACGAGGCTCAATGAAATAAAAAAACATTTTTAAAATACTTTAAATTTAATTATTTTAAATTATTATTAGTGTTAATCTTTCAACTTTTATGAATTTTAAAAATATGTGAGAACTATAATAGATCACCTTAAATAAAAATAAAAATAGTGTATCTTAATTGAATAAATCAACCCTTATTTTTTTAAATTTCAAATCTTATAGGTTAATATCTATTAAAATCTAAAATTTCAAATAATAAAGGGAATTGACGGGTGCACCAACACTTTTACCTTTGGTGCACCAAAATTAAATGACATATCTATTTTGTCCAAACAAATGAGGAGAGGAATGGAAGGGATTGAAAAAAAAAAATTGGACAAAATGAGTATTTCACTTATTTTAGGTGCACTTGAGATGAAAGTGTTGGTGCACCAATTACTTCCAATAATAAATTTAAAATAAAAATTCATTAACAATTTTATCTTATTTTTCCTTATATATCTAATATAACTCTGTTTTAATATTAAAGAATACTCCCTTTTGTCCCAAAATACTTGTCCTATTTCTTTATTTTCACATTAAATCAAACTTTAACATTTTTTACTTGCCTATATGTGCCATTTTATAATTATTTTCACCTCCGACTCTTATCGCCTGGAATCATGCATTGTTGTATAGTTAAGAAAGGCTCATTGAGTACTAAATTAAGTTCATTAAGGGCTCTTCATAATCTTACTACCTCAAAATCATTCATATCATGTTCGTATTGACTCAGAGAATCTATTAATAGGCTTTTGGCGCATTCCGCGCGAAAACAATCCTTAAAAATTATTTTTTTTGAAATAAGACAAGTATTTTGGGACGGAAAGAGTATTAAGTATACATTTTAATATACTCGCTTTATTTGTTAGTCATTGTTCTCCGTCACTTTATTTGTTCTAGTCTTGGGTAATGGGTTTAATAGCCCTCAAACTCTTAGGACGTTTAACCTTATGTACGTGCTCATGGATGATGCCATAGATCCGAGATTTTAAATATGATTATCAACAAGTGAAGGGGGATTTCTACTTACTAAAAAAATATTATACTAACAATGGAACGGAATAAGAGGAAAAAGAGGAATAAAACGTACAAACGATAGCGTGAGTAAATTCCACGCACAAATCACTTACCTTTAACAATGGCCTACTTTCACCAGTCTACACGAAATCCGTCTTTCTTTTCAAAGTTAGAAGTCGTTGCATCACGAAATTCTTCCTCCTTCCTTCCTTCTCTTCTCTTCTCTCTCTCTCTCTCTCTCTTTCTGATCTGTCTTACTCTCTTTCTGTTGAAAGAGGAATTTGCTTTTAAGAAGCAAAGGTTCCCCAGTTACTGAAAATCAAGCCAGGAATTGAAAGAATTCCCCTCCAAATCTTAATGAAGCTTCAGAAGAGCAGTGGAAATGGCTCCTTCGAGTTTAACACAGAGAAGGAACTGGTGCAACATGTAGCAGCAAAACCTGGCAATTGAGGATTCCAAAATCCAAACATAATTTTCAAGAAATTTTGATAATTTGGTAAGTTCCTTGATTCTATGTTTATGATACTGAGCAGTCTTACTTTTTTCCTTTCGGATAACGGGTATCCTCGAGACTAATCTCACGAATATATCTAAAGCTCCCCATCTATACACACTGATTAAATCTACAGGATGTGATTCGTTGAAATTGAACCTGAATTGAACTCAAAACCCTGTTTTATGAAACGGACTTCTTGACCGTCATCCTTTGAACTGTCATAACTTTAGTCTTACGTGCGAGCTACTATCATAACTTTTCTTTGAATAAGAATGATACTTTAAATCATTTAAAATCTATATAAATATCTTTCAAATAAGAAAAATCATTTACTTTTTCTACATTTTCTGTGTCAAAGTTACTTATTTTAGTTATTTAAAACATAGTTTCAAAACTCGATCAATGTTATTTAACAAAGACACAGTATTTTATAATTATACTTTTAAGACTCTACAGTCATTCATGGGTATGGTTTCTTTTGCTCTGTTTTGAAAATTTGAAACCTAAACCTCATTGGTTGAGTTATTTTCCTTTAATCTAATGCTGTTCTGGTTTTTACAATATGAAATCACGCTCAGTTGTCAAATTTTAATTTAGTGTTGACTTCTCAAATTTTATTTTACAAATTCATTATTTAATTATTTATTTCATAAGTAATTACTATTGATATTTAGGTCGGTAAGAAAAGGAGAGGATGGATGGATTTATAAACTCTTTCAAGAAAGATCTCAATGCTAACCTCCGGTTACAGCTTCAGAAGACACAAGAATCTAACTCTGAACTGATTCTTGCTGTGCAGGAGTTGGAAGAACTGTTGGAACAGAAAAATAACGAGACACCCACTCTTGTGCATGAGAAGTGTAGTCCACATCTAAAAGTATCTGAAAGAAATGGACAAGTACAGGAAATGGAGTCTGAACGAGAAATGGCAGAAGATGAAGAGCAGCATGAATTGGAAGTATTAGTCAGTGATCATATTGATGCTGAAGTAGACTATTCTCTCCAACAGAAGATCATAGACTTAAGTAATGAATCAGAAGTGTACAAGAAAGACCGGGAAGATCTAGAAATGCAAATGGAGCAACTTGAATTGGATTATGAGATTCTGAAACAGGGAAATCATGAAATGTCTATAAAGATGGAGCAAAACCAGCTACAAGAACAGATGAAGATGCAATACGAATGTGCATCTTCTTTGGCTGTTGTAAGTGAGCTTGATATCCATGTTGAAAGCTTGGAGAAAGAACTCAAGAAGCAGGAAGAGGCATTTGAAGCCAACCTTGAAGCAATGATGCGTGCTAAAGTAGAGCAGGAAGAAAGGGCTTGTCGAGCAGAGGAGGCATTGAGGAAGATGAGATTGAACAATGCCAGTACAGCTGAGAGGCTTCAGGAAGAAATTAACCGGCTTTCCATGCAAATGTCATCAACATTTGAAGCAAATGAGTGTTGGGGATTAGAAATTAAATAATGCAAACCCACAAATCACACGACACGAGATTTACGTGGTTCGGCTAGAACGCCTACGTCCACGGAGCGAGATGAAATCTACTATGTAGAAAAACAAGTACAGAGGATTACAAGGTCTCTCCCTTTCAGATCTCTCTGTCTCTCACTCTCTCTCTAATCTCTCTCTCTCTGTCTGTCTTACACAGGAATATAGTAATATATAAGTCACCCTACTGGGCCTAAGCCCAATAGGCCCATAAGTGGGGCTGGCCCACAACAATCTCCCCCCTCCAGCCCCAGGAGGAGGAGAACACTCTGACATGGATGTCATCTTCTGTAGAGGCCAGATGCCCCTACGCAGAACTCAAATTTGTTCTTTGAAAGAACTTTGGTGAATGCGTCTGCTGGATTGTGGTCTGTATGGATCTTCTTTACACTGATCTGTTTCTCTTCAATAGCTGCTCTCAACCAATGATATCTCAAATCAATGTGCTTCGTTCTTGAGTGATACATGGCATTCTTACTCAAGTCGATGGCGCTCTGACTATCACAATACACTGTGTAGTCCTCCTGTTTGATGCCTATTTCCCGAAGAAATCCCTTTTGCCAAACCATCTCTTTCCCAGCTTCCGTAGCAGCAATGTACTCTGCCTCTGCCGTAGAAAGTGCTACACACTTCTGTAACTTGGATTGCCAACTGACGGCTCCTCCAGCAAATGTGAAAAGATAACCAGAAGTGGACTTGCGACCATCAAGGTCACCAGCCATATCTGCATCTGTGTAGCCAGTAATAAAAGGGTCTCCACCAAACATGATGCCCATACTCGATGTACCTCGTAGGTATCTGAAGATCCATCTCACTGCCTCCCAATGATCATGTCCTGGGTCTGACATAAATCTGCTCACCAATCCAACTGCATGTGCTATATCTGGTCTCGTGCAAACCATCGCGTACATGAGACTACCAACTGCCGACTGATATGGAATCTGACTCATCTTGTCTTTCTCTGTCTCTGATGAAGGACAACATTCCTTACTGAGCTTGAAGTGAGCGGCGAGAGGAGTGCTAACGGAGTTGCAATCCCTCATGCCGAATCTCTCCAAGACCTTCTCAATGTATTTCTCTTGAGACAGGATAATCTTCTTTTTCTTTCTATCTCTGTGAATCTCCATACCCAAAATCTGTCTAGCAGGGCCAAGATCTTTCATGTCAAACGCCTTTGACAGGTCTGCCTTCAACAACTTGATCAATTCAGAACTCTTTCCAAATATCAACATGTCGTCCACATATAATAACAGGATGATGAACTGATCACCCTTGAACTCCTGATAATACACACATGAGTCACCTGAACTATGTTTGTATCCTTGTCCTGTCATGAAAGAATGAAACTTCTTGTACCATTGCCGCGGTGCCTGTTTCAGTCCGTACAAGCTCTTCTTGAGTCGGCAAACAAGATTCTCATTGCCCTTCAACTCAAACCCCTCGGGTTGTTTCATGTAGATCTCTTCGTCTAGGTCACCGTGAAGAAATGCAGTCTTCACGTCCATCTGTTCAATCTCAAGATCTAGACTCGCGGCTAAGCCCAACATAACTCGTATGGAGCTCATCTTCACCACTGATGAGAATATCTCGTCGAAGTCCACTCCCTTCTTCTGTCCAAAGCCATTCACCACTAAGCGGGCTTTATACTTCAGAACTTTTTCTCCATCCTTTTTCACCCGAAAAACCCATTTGTTCTGTAGGGCCTTCCTGCCAACTGGTAGATCAACCAACTCATATGTGTTGTTCTTCTTAAGAGAGATCATCTCTTCTACCATAGCTTTCCCCCAGTGAATTCTGTTTTTGTCGCCTATAGCCTCTGAGTAACTCTCAGGCTCCCCCTCACTGGTCATCAACACATAATCGGAACTCGGGTATCTCCTGGATGGGTTATGCTCTCTAACGGATCTCCTCGGTGGTATAACATCCTCTGATGTAGAAGTACTGGGGGGGTGCTCCCCCTCGCTCAACTGTCTATCTCTGTCCTGATCATCCTCCACTGTGTCCTCAACTGTATCATGTACCGGCTCATTAACTGTCTCATCTGTAGACGTATCTGCTGGCCCACTGACACTGTCACTATGACTGCTAGAAGGAACATCTGACCCACTGTCGTCTGACTGACTGACTGGCGGTGTAGGTGAAGGAGAAGGTGTTGCTGTTGACTGAGATGTGTCAGGAGTGGAGATGGGACCTTGATCTAGGTCACTGGAATATGTGGGTTTATTGTTCTCATTGAAGAACTCATCTTCACGGAATACCACGTCTCGACTCCTGAACATTTTCTGATGAGCTGGATCCCACAGTCTGTATCCGAACTCTGGACCACCATAACCAATAAATGCACACAATGTCGACTTTACATCCAATTTCTTCCTCGACATATCAGGGATGTGTGCATAGCAAACGCAGCCAAAAACTCTGAGATGCTTGTAGGAAACTTTTCTGCCTGTCCACAAACATTCTGCCACTTCACCATTTAAGGGAGCTGATGGTGAGCGGTTGATGAGGTATACTGCTGTCCTCGCTGCTTCGCTCCAAAATCTCTTGGGTAGATTTGCGTTGTGAACTATGCAACGCATTCGCTCAACAATGGTGCGGTTGTAGCGCTCTGCTACACCGTTATGCTGGGGAGTCCCTGGCACTGTCAATTCATGTCGAATACCGTTCTTCTTGCAGAATTCTTTAAACTCTCCCGATGTGTACTCTCCACCATTATCGGTCCTCAGACATTTCAGTTTTCTACCCGTCTCTCTCTCCACAGAGGCAACAAACTCACGGAAGAATGAGAAAGTCTGATCTTTGGATCTCATGAAGTAAATCCAGCACTTTCTCGTAGAATCATCGATAAAGGTAACAAAGTACTTGTTCTTGCCCAATGACTCCACCTCTATCGGTCCACAAACGTCTGAGTATACTAGGTCTAGCTTCCTGGCCTTTATGTTGCCCTTTAGATTGAAGGAAGCTCTTGTCTGCTTGCCCATGATGCAATGCTCGCAACTGCCTAACCGGGTACACTCAGTCCGTGGAATAAGGGCTTTCCTCTGAAGAATCTGCAGCCCTTTCTCACTCAGATGTGCAAGTCTCCGGTGCCATAGAGAGAAAGCAGTCTCTCTCTGTACTGCGTGCATCTGGCCGGTGCAAACTGTGCCGGTCAAAACATACAGGTAATCTCTGATCACCCCTCGTGCCATGGTAAGCGACCCCTTGCTGATCTTACATCGGTCTCCGCCGAATGTACTGATGTATCCCTCTGTGCCGAGTACCCTCGCAGAAATGAGGTTCAATCTGATATCTGGCACATGTCTCACATCCTTCAAACTAATCTCACAGCCATGACTAGTCTTTATAGTAATGTTCCCAACTCCAGTGATAGGGGAACATGCAGAGTTGCCCATCCGAACTGTTCCTAAATCTCCGGATGTATATGTGGAGAAGAAGCTCCTGTGAGGCGTATAATGATAAGTGGCACCAGTGTCAATGACCCACTCAGATGAGGAGGGGGTAATGGACAGACTCTCCCCCTCACTGGTGGTCACTATGACAAGAGTACGCGGCTCCTGAGATGTGGCAGCCGTGGTGTCTGAAGAATCTGGCTTTCGTGCCTGATGCTGCACAGTCTGATTATTTTCTCTCTTCCACACCCTGCACTGATTCTTAAAGTGCCCTGCTCTGCCACAGTGAAAACACTTTCTGCTGTCTCTGCCTCTGCTCTGAGATCTGTGACCTCCACCGGGTCTGCTCTTGCTTCTATGGTCCTGGCGACCATGAGTTTTATGTCTTCTGCCCCTATCCTGTGACACATATGCTCCGGAAGAAGAAGTGACGATGCCCTTTTCTTTCCGTCTCATCTCTTCATTCATCAATGACTCCTTGACTGTCTCTAAGGATAGCTCGCCACCGGGTGCAGAGTTACTCAAAGCAATCACCATAGTCTCAAAAGAATCTGGTAGTGTCGCCATGAGAAGAAGAGCCAAAATCTCATCTGCAAATATGATCTTCGCACTGGCCAACTGGTTCACCATACCCTAAAAGTTACTGAGGTGTTCTGACATTGACATGTTCTCATTGTTTGTCAGTTTCACCAGTCTCTTGATAACAGAGGCTTTGTTCACTGGCGCCTTGCTCTCATACATTGTAGACAATTTAGTCCACAATTCATCTGCCTTCTTTTCTGCTGTGATATGGTGAAGAATGCTGTCATCGACATACTCCCTGATCAGGCTCACAGCCTTCAAATGCTTGTACTCCCATTCTTTGGGCTTTACCTTCATATCTTCAGGCATAGATGCATCTCCTAAAAGGGGATAATACAAGTCATGCTTAATCAGGAGATCTTGCATCCGGGTCTTCCATAGGAGATAATTGCCCGGGACCAATTTCATGACTGTAGAACTGGAACTGGATGCCATTCTGTCACTGTCCTCTGTTCTGTTTGTGCGCAAATGCGGAAGCAAATAACCAACAGTGTAAATTTGTAGCCCTGCACAAACCTAGGGATCTACTACTAGCATCCAACCAAATACCCCCGAACTCCTCACCACTTGGGTGGTTCAATCATACACATAGCAGAATAATGTGTAAAAAGAAATGACAGTTATGAAAAAATAAGAGAAAAGAGAACTCAGCTGATCTCCTTTCTACAAACACCACTGCTTGGCGCTCACTGTCAACTCTCCAGAAACTAGATCCACACCGGTCACTGTGTAGATCACACTGCCACGATCGTACAGGCGAAGACGGATCTCAATTCCGAGTCCCGGTGACTCCGAAAACTGCAAAACAATTCTGGACCGTTGATTTCCCCGCTGCAGGAGTACCTGAATCTGTAGTCTCTCGGGGTGCATTGAAATGGTGGTCTCGCGGGTGCACCTGAACTGGTGGTCCCGCGGGTGCACTGAAAATGGTGGTCCTGCGGACCACGGTTTTTTTTTTTTTTTTTTTCTGGAAACTGTTGCAACCTTTCTCTTCTCAGTTCTAAAAAAAAATCGTCTTCTTCGTCTCCGGCGATCTGGCCGGGATTGGTGCTGCTGCTCCACTGCCGGCTGAGATCCTCGTCACTTCCGCTGCGATCTGCACACGGCTTCCTCCTCGGCCGCTGCTGCTTGCAGCGCTGCCGCTGTGCTCGGCTTCTTGCTGTGCCGCCGGCTGAGATCTGAAAAACCCCTTTCTGCCGACGCCGCTTCTGACCGGCAATCTGTACTCAGATCTAGCTGCTGCAAGCTTCTGCTCACGGCTCTCCGATCAGCTCTGCCGACCGAGATCTGCCGTCGCCTTCTTCTCCGATCTCTGTTTGCAGAGTTTTTTTTTTTTTTTTCTTTCCGACTTCGGCGCTGCTCAGATCTGGATGCCGATCAGATGTGACAATACCCGATCCTGCTCTCTCCTTGCTCTACAGCCGTTTCTCTGTCTCAGATCTCAGATCTGACAACACCGACGAGCTTCCTCAGATCTGGATTCCGCTGCTATTTGCAGCTTCTCTTGCCGCCGCCGCTCGCCGAGAAAAAACCCCAAAACTGGGTTTCTCGGTTTTTTTTTTTTTTTTTCTCAGAACTCAGATCTGGGTTGGTGTTCCTCAGATCTGAAAAACACAGATCTGTTCTGGATCTGGCTGCTGCCGATCTCGGTTGGCTACCAAAAAACGAGAGACCCTTGCTCTGTTCTCCCGCGTTTCGCCGGCTGCTTGATCTGTGTGATTTGCGCCGGATTCCAAAATCCTCTTCTTGCGGCGACGGGACTCTTATGCACGGCTCTTTCTTTTTTCTTTCTTCAAATCTGCCGACGAACTGGATAAGCCCTTCAGTCGACCTGCTATCAGCAGATCGGTGTATAATTTTTTTTTCGATGTCACGACCGACTGGAACAGAACGGAACAGTATCCTCTTCAGCCGACGCGGCTGGTTTTCCGTCCAATGGTCTGTGTGATTTTACCGACTCTGATTCGATTGAACCTTGTCTGAATCCGATAACCTTCGGCTCTGATACCACTTGTTGGGGATTAGAAATTAAATAATGCAAACCCACAAATCACACGACACGAGATTTACGTGGTTCGGCTAGAACGCCTACGTCCACGGAGCGAGATGAAATCTACTATGTAGAAAAACAAGTACAGAGGATTACAAGGTCTCTCCCTTTCAGATCTCTCTGTCTCTCACTCTCTCTCTAATATCTCTCTCTGTCTGTCTTACACAGGAATATAGTAATATATAAGTCACCCTACTGGGCCTAAGCCCAATAGGCCCATAAGTGGGGCTGGCCCACAACAATGAGAAGCTTGCAATGCAGGCTTTAACAGAAGCTAGTGAACTACGCATACGGAAAAGTCATCTAGAAGAGTTGTTGGAGAGGGCTAATGAAGACCTTGGGGTGGTGAAGGAAAGATATGAAGAAAAGATGCTAGAGCTTTCAAACCAGTGTGATTTTCATACAAAACAAAACAGAACAACTGCTAGCAGATCTTGAAGATAAATCCAAGGACCTTGAGAATCTAAAGAAATCTGTCGAAGCAAGAGATGCTTCCTTATGACAATAAATTACAATGCTACAAACTGAGGTAGAAAGGCTGGGAAAGGTGAAAGCATCCCTCTCTGAACAGGTAGAGGAGAAAGAAAAGCTGAAAGTGGAGATCGAAAAAATGAAGACATTGTATGAGGAGATGAAATGGTGGTTAGAAAGAGCAAACACTGAAAGAGAAGAACTTGAGAGCAAACTTGCTTCACTGATGGAGGAAGCAGAGAAACAACTGAAAGAGTAAACTGAAATGCGGCTTTTGAAGGATGAGAAAGAGAAAATGATTGGGATTCTGCAATCAGAGGTTGAAAGTCTTAGAGGCCAATATAATGACTTGAAGCATTCCTTGCTCGAGGACGAGTCAGAGAAAGAAAAGTTAAGGAAGCAGCTATTTCAACTGAAGGGTGAACTTCGGAAGAAAGAAGATACAATGAATATTATTGAGAAGAAACTCAAGAACAATAGCACAAGAGTAGTTGTTTCTAACCTACGAGAGAAAATAAAATTACTTGAGGTAAATGTGGATCTTCGTAGTTTTTTTTTTAGTATGTACAGTTGTATTAGATTGTTTAATTTTGCAGTAATTTGCAAAATATCTAATCTAAAAAATATAAAGGTGAGTTGTCACTGTTTTTACTCTTCAATTACCAGTGATGTATTTGAATTTGACACATTCAAATATCCAAGTCAGTTATCCAGTTTGCTTTGCCTTGGATGTGTCCTAGTGTGAAAATTATTCCTACTGGATGGTCCTGACAATTTGAATGTAGAACCTTCTAGTGCCGGAAGTGAAAACTTCAAACCAAGGTTGCTTTAGTTCTATTAGGGTTTGTAAAAATAATAGCAGTAATGATATTAAATTGTTATTATCATTATAATCATAATCATTGTAAGAATAAAAATCAAATGAAAGCAGTAGGATCTTCTTATTCACAATGATAATGTTTACGGTGTTTGACAGGGAGAGCTAAAGCAAAAGCAAGCCACATTACAGAACACGACTCGTGCCTTTCTAAAGAAGGAAAAGGATTTATGTAACAAGATTGAAGAGATGGAGAAGTGTATTGAGGAGATCAGGCAAAATAACTCCCCAAGTTTTCATGAAAACAAATTTCAAACGGTCAGTCACCATATTTTTTCAATGAATTCTAAGATAAGAATTATTGTGTGTCAGAAACTTCACAACCATCAATATAAGATCATTTCCACAGGACGCAGTATACAACTCTCATTTATTCGGCTATATTGCAATCATTCTTTATGCAATTAAATGTTCTTATGTTACTTATAAAGGAAACATTTCTGATTGTTAGTATCTTCATTTTGCTGGAGAAGGAAGACTTCCAGAGCATAACTGAGAATTTTAAGACTCAAGGTGTCAGAAACATGGCTGAAAATTTGGGGTCTGATATGAGAGATCAGTCGTATTTTCCTGATCAAGACAGCGACAACATAGAACCCATGAGAAGGTAGAAATTTTTGAGCTTTTGTTCTTTCATTTCCATTTTTTCTTCAGATCAGTTGGTACATCATACTGCTAGTTGAGTATATTCAAGAAGAGGAGATTTCCAATTTGTTGTGCAATAAAGGGTCTCATATGCTTGATGGATGTTGGCGAGAACATCCATCTCATGGTAGGATCTGGTATTCAGTCAAGAAACAAGTAATTGCGTAACATATCTAACTGATTGCGAGACCTTTCACTCTTGATATGGAATTTTTTTCTCACCAATTTGTTCAAAGAGAACAAATTGTATATGTATGGCTCTATTATTGACTGAGAATTTAATTTGATGGGTTCTCCCACGGGGCTTCCTGTTTCAGCCCAACACTTGTTAGCCCAACACTGGTTTTTCATTCATTAAAAAAAAAACTAAAGAAAGTACAAGAGGTAAAATCAGGTATAGGGAAAATATACCCGGCTCCAAGAGAAGGAGCGATAAAAACATGAAAACCATAAGGCAAATGAAAATATACATCAATGGACCCCTCCCAAAACAAGATACATTAATGAATCTCCTGACCCTGTACACCCAAGACTATTAAGATGAAAAAAACTCCAAAGCTGGTGCACTAACTTTTGCAAAGAAATCCCATACTATTCTTGCAACTAACCTCTCTGTCTCTCTGCAGCAGCAGCACTGGTTCTCACTCAAAGAAAGAATTTGGATTCTTAAATTTTGGTACAAAGGATCAAGGTGATGACGATGCTGAATTGTTAAATGAAATGGCATTACTGAAGCAGAGTAACAAAACCATGGAAACAGAGCTGAAAGATATGCAAGAGAGATACTCTGAGATTAGCCTCAAGTTTGCGGAAGTAGAAGGTGAAAGGCAGCAGTTTGTCATGACAATCCGGAATCTTAAGAATGCAATTAAGAATTAGATCTGCTTGAGGAGAGTGTTTTTTTTTTTTTTTTTGAAGACCCAAGAGAAACCTCAGACCTACTCCAACTTACGCCTCGGCTGTAGCCCTCCTATAACTCCTAGGGGGAGCACCATCGCACCCACGCTCTCGGGTATGGGCCACTAGGATTGGAACCGATGACCTCTCCCTTCCCAAGGGGGAGGCCACCAGTTGAGCTACCCTAGTGGTGGGTACTGGTGGATAGTTATGAAGTCTGATAGAACAGATGCAAGAATCCCAATCATTCATCAACATGTTCTACCAAGAACATGTTTTGCCTATGATTAGGCAATCATCTCATCATATTAGGAAGATGTTTATCATAGAATTTACGGAAATAAGTTGACAAAATGGCCCAGCTGATGAGTATGAGTTTTCATGGTGGGACCCACCAGATGAAAGACCAGTTGTGAAGAGCTTTCACTATGGTATGCACTGATATCCTTTGCATTTCTCAGAAGATACTGTATATAGCTGAAGCAGATTTATGTGATGACTGGTAGATCCTAATCCTGTAAGCACATTAGTTCATATAGGGGGAAAAGATTTACATGTATCATGCATTCGTTTACATTATGAGTTCCAATTATTTATTTTACTCTCGCTTTACGATCCAAAATCACGCGACCAGCTCAAAATGGGTAATGGATACGGTGACAGGATAGGGAGACTGGTGTTTTTTATAAAAAGGGACACTGAACTTGTTCTTTTGCCTAATTGTTATCGTTTAAAATGAAAAGATACACTGATGTCCCTTATTATTAAAAATGCTGGTGTCCTTATCAATTACTTTTGAAAGGAAACACATTTCCTACTACAAATAAAAAACAATATCGAAAAGAAAACAGAGAGAAGAAAATCAATCACAGAGAATCAAACTACAATACAGAAATTTATGTTGTTCTCTTTCAGTACGTTCATGAGTTCAAACCAGATCCACTAAGGAGAGAAATTGAAGAAGTGATAGCTGTGACCTTCGTTACAAATTTCGATCATCATTTCTCTCACGAAAAGAGAAATTATGTACTACTTTGATTAGGGTTTACAAAGGTGCAATGCGAAAATTATAAAATTGTCTTCCAATAAAATTTGTCAATATCCATCAGTGTAGATCGGATTGATAATACATATCTAATAATCCGGATCATATAATAAGAATTGACTACTAATGATTTCTAGAAATAACAAGTAAAACCATGTCACCATTCTCAGAAACTAAAACGGGGCAGGATATGTTGTCAAATTGTAAGCCTTGGACCATGGATCGTACCTTCCTTCTGAATGTGAGATGGAGGCAGAGCAAGCCGGCCCAATCAGGTCCTCCTGCCTGTAGTCCTATTATTTTTGAATTTTTTTTTTTTGAAGATTAAGGTATCCTGGTCTCCTAGATCACCTGATTAGTCTTTGGAGCATGTGCAAACCTTCATATCTACACACAATGTATAATATTATGGGGAGTAACCCTTTTGTGTTGAGTGTGACTTGAACCTAAGGCATCCCGCAACTCAAGTGAGTTCTTGACCTCCAAGCCAACCCTCACGGGTTCTATTATTTTTAATATTGGATCTCCGATGCATATGCTTTTGAATCTCATAAACATCTGATCACAGGCGATGAAGCCTGCCAACTAAAAATCAATTTATAAGTCGATCACAGCATCTAAAGTTTTAAGGCTCTAGAATAAGGAATGGAAATGGGCCAGGTTTAGACTGGGGTGTGTTGTATGAGGCCTAAGCCTGATCACAAATTGGATAAAAGATGTGACCAAGCCTGAGCCCGACCATCTGACAGAACCGAAGGGAAGCCTGAGACTGATGAAATAAGCCTGAAACTACAATACAGAAAAAGATTCGATGCTTGACTTTTCATCTTTCTAAACACCTTTTCGCTACAATTTGTAAAGCTTTTCTTTTTGAAAAAATAAATAAGTGTTTGAAGTGAAGAGTCAAGTTGAACCACCCACTAAACTGGCCATTAAACAATGAGGTCCCATCACTTGGATATAAGTTTCTCATTATTTGGATCCAAGCCCATACCGAAATTCTTTGGCTCAGTCAAGAACTTAGCATACCTTGATCTCTCGTACACAGATTTTGTTGGAATTGTTCAAAGGATAAAGAATGATATAATGATAGATATAAATTCTAGACCCACTTTCTTGGTAAGTGGATATATTTTCCAAAATGAGAGTATACAAAAATTAAATAAATTTTTTTTTTTAATTTATGTGTATGAAACTGCAGGAAATCTAGCGTAAAACCCCAAACGGTGATACCCACTACTCTTAGGGTACACTAGGTTAGGTCATGAGGCCTCGAACTTGGCACCTCCTGCTGTTTTTTGAGGCAGGAGATTAACTAGTTGAACTGCATCCATTAAATATTTAGTTATTGTTACTCATTCAATCAAATACAATCTTTAAAAATTGTAATATTTTTCATTTGATTTATTTATTCATTTTCAAATAGAGGTTAAGGTAATTTCTTTTTTATAGAAAGAGCTGTAGATTTATTTTTCGATACATATCTTATAATTTAAATGCTGAAAACAATAAAAATATCTCTTTTGTATTTGAATCATAATTTTTATTCTTCTTTTTATATTTTCATTTAAATAGGCTTTTCAATTGCTATCATGGTTTAATTTGGTTTAATTTAGTCTTTTTCTGATAGTTGGATTTCTCTAAAATCTTGACATTCTATTGGCAATAACTCTTCCACAAGTAATAGTGGTGTAGACATCTCTGAATTGACCAATTGTCTCAAAAAATGTGAATGATCCAACCAAATTTGGATCGTGTCCAATAATGCATGGATAGTTTCAAGTTAGACTTGACAACTTGACTTCATAGACCCTTAGCCAATATCATTTCTTATGGTTGATCCAAACAATAGTATTACATGTATGATAACTATTTTAAATAAGTTTATTAAGGAAAAATGGCATGCTCTCTTAATTCTTTGGGTATAATTTTGGAAGCCAAAAATTATACCATTTTCACTTAAAATCAATCATGGAATTCATAAAATTCAGAGTAGATGAATTTTGATACCTTGTTTGTAAAAATCAGTCGAGAAATGACCTCCCTTGTTTGTAAAAATCGGTCGAGAAATGACCTCCCTGCCAACTGTAACTTTTGTGCATTTGGCTTAGATGACTTGGGGTCAAGTCTAGCGTATTGAAAAAGGAATCATAAATGGGTCTAATTGTCTAAAGCTGGTCTGAAAACCATGTTTCCTTTTCCATGGGTTTCATTCAAAGCAAGGAAAAGAGAAGATCACAACGTGATTTCCTATTGTTTCAAGTTTATAGGATTTTTTAAAATTGAGTATTTATTCTACAGAGGTGCAATTTAGTCATTTTGCTAATTATAGTTTATTTTCATTGTGTATTAAGCAATATACATTTTAAATATTTGAATCATGAGAGTGGTACCATACATCAGATTCATATTTTTCTAACTTTACATTATTAAGTCTTTTTTAATCAATTTATATTTTTCTAATGTTTAGAGATAACTAAAACAATTTAACAGTTTTCCAACTAAATTTGACCTATATTAAGTTAACTTAGTTTTCATTTTAACATTTACATTGCAGGGGTAGCTCAAGTGACAAACACTTTTACTCAAAAACTATACATTCCAGGTTTGAGTCCCATAGTTACTTGATGTCTATGGTTTACGGGAGACTGCGACGCCGCGTGCATCCATAGTTTTAAAATATGGGCTCAAGTTAAAAATGTCTTTTTAAAATAACCTTTCAATAATTGAATCGGTTTGGAGAAAAAAAAGGTCTACTTAGATAATTTCTTCTTAGTTTAGACAAATTGAAAACCACATATAACTTTGAAATAAAATCATTTCTTACTTGATTTATTATTTATGGAAATATTGATTATTTGTAAGAGCTGCCCAGTGATTCGTAAGTTCGAGATTTCAGTGAATGTTAAATATCAAGCTTTTAATAGGCAAAAGTTTTGCCAATATTTTGATCTTGTCTAGGGATTTCAAGTCCATAATTTTTAATTTCTATCCGTTAAAATTCCAAATTTTTGGCATATTTTAGATAATAATTTTAATTTTTGGTCAAATTCCTAGAAATGTTTTGAACGGACTCGGCAGATTTAGAAGATCTTCTTACGGCCCAGAATGTTTCTGATGGGCCCAGAAGCATCATGAAAAGTCTAAAGCAGTTTTTTGAGATCCACAGGCCCGGAAATCTTTTTTATAATTCCATTAACAATTATCATAGCCCAAAAAGATTTATAATGTATTTTGAAGCTCATGGACAGTTTTACAGGCTAAGAAATGATTCTTACAGGCCCATTAACAATTATGATCGCCAGGACTAACTTTCTTAGGTTTTTGAGGTCCATGAATAGTTTTTTAAGGCATGGATCTGATTTTCGTTATGGCTTTGAAAATTATTGTTTATGGCAATTAAACAATGAGGTCCCATAACTGCCCCTTTTTCTTCCTATTTAGAATTCTACTCTCGCCATTAATGAAAGAGTTGTTAGCAGATAGACCAAGTCAAAAGTTGGAAATTCCTCTCAATCGTATGGATGGCACACAATGGAAATCTGATCTGATCCTAATGCAATAAGAACAAGGAAAAAAAGTTCGTTTCATTTCATTCCGTTTTTTATAATAAATTTTGCTCATGACTAAATTCAAAGAAAAGTAATAGTGACGTAGACATCACTCAATTCAAGAATTAACATAGGCCACATCTTCTATTGAAAATCGTATTGGAAAAGGAATCATAAATGGGTCTAGTTGTCTAAAGTTGGTTTGAAAATCGTGTTTCCTTTTCCATGGGTTTCATTGAAAGCAAGGAAAAGAGAAGATCACAACGTGATTTTCTATTGTTTCAAATTTATAGGATTTTTTAGAATTGAATATTTATTTTAAAAATAATTATTATTTTAAGAGAAAAATGACCTTTAACCTTATGAATGTGTGTTATGTTGGATTGTTTATGATTTATAAGTAGACAATTTGATTGAATTCAAAAAGCAATTTTAACACAACTCAATTCTATAAATTTGATTGAGTGAAATTCTCATTTTATCTCTATCGATATACTGCTCATTAAGTATCAGTGTACCGACAACATGCTGCTTTGCATGTATCTGTTCTACATATTGGTACACCGTTACTTAATGAGAGGTACACTGGTAGAAGTAAAATCAAAATTTCACTCAATCCCATGTCTCCTAACAAATTTTGGCTATGTTAGAACGGGCGTCCATTTTATTTTGGAAAAAAGTTTTCGAAGTGATTCATCAAAGAATTTTTTTTCATTGTTGAGACCAAAAACAATAAATCAAGTTGTGGATTTGACAATTGGTTGGATTAAGTTGAGTACGATTCACGGGTAGAGTTGGTTGAGTCATAGATTTAGATGGCAATATTTTTTTCTATACATGCGAGAAAATTATGTTTGAGTCGTGTGTTTCTTGAATAAATTTTAAACTGATCGGACCCAACCAAAAATAATATCCAATCAGGTTAGGTAAAAGGGTCCCTTAAATTCCCCGCCAATCAT
The DNA here is from genome assembly GCA_022113865.1 of Chimonanthus praecox. Taxonomy (NCBI): domain Eukaryota; kingdom Viridiplantae; phylum Streptophyta; class Magnoliopsida; order Laurales; family Calycanthaceae; genus Chimonanthus; species Chimonanthus praecox. Next base: position 53,866,453 of record CM039093.1, on the reverse strand, counting down.
CTTAATATTTTTCTTTTATTTTTTTCTTCTCCTTTTTTAATCTATCATTGTTTCAAATTTTTATTCCTATAGTATAGTATTAAATCCTTCACAGAATAGAAGCGACTCAGTGTTCATTTCGACTTCAGAACATGGCCCATTTAGGACTGAGTCACTTAACTTAAGCCACAAATGATTTGATATTATGATAAAGGGAGGGGAAACAGGCATCAAAGTCATGTTTCTTTCATCTTATGTTCATAGATACGAGTGGCCGATACACCTATATCACTTCAGCCAATACTTTTCTCTCTCCTCTTGTTTTTTATTTTTTTCTTTAAATTTTATATAAAAAATCAAGAAAATTCTAGGCTTTATAGATATGTAATTTTTTCATTAAGTAATAGTCGTTTACAAAAACTTTCACTACTAGTAGATCTAGCAAATAATTTGAGCTTCAACGATACGAATCATAAAAAAATAGTCAAGAATTGTGTCTTTTAGATTGAAATCCAAAGAAATGAAGTTGAGAAGAAAATATAGAGGAGAGATTGAGAAGCCATAATCGACATGTAAATGAACTTTATAGGATATGATAGGGCTTTTGTGGAGTGTTCTTCCTATAAAAATAGTTTTTTTTTTTTTTAAGTTGTGGGCTCCAAAACAATCTAATTTTTTTTTTAAAAGAATGCCATTGGGTCAGCCACGTGCATTGTGCAAACCAGCCCAAAAGCCTAGAAATCCCTCACGTGCACAGTGTGCGCTCGCAATCGCAGCCTGTCAATCAAGTATTGTAGAACAGTTCTGTATCGGCCATATTTTTTTCTATGGTCGATACGTTGTGCCCAATAGGTAATGTATTAACCAATTTTTTTACTTTACCTACAACTAGCAAAATTGCAATTAGGGGGGAGCCCAACAATGATTTTGTTGGTACATATCAGGTTTTGAGAGTTTAGAATTAAATTTATATAAAATACTAGCCATAATTATTTTTTCCATAAAAAATACATGAATTAAAGTTAATTATTCTGTTAGTTTGGATTAAAATGATAAAACAATTATCCCCAACAGTAATGCTGATGTAAAAACTACATACAACACTTTCATTTGATTAACACAGTGAAACTATCAACAACGTGGACTTTGGGTCAACTGTAGCGTATTGGAAAAGAAATCATGAATGGGACTAAAGCAAGCCAAAGAGAAGATAACATAGTGCTTTCCTATGGTTTCAAATTTTTATGATTTTTTAAAATTGAATGTTTGTTTTAAAAATAAATATTATTTTAAGGGAAATATGACATTTAACCTTGTGAATGAGTGTTATGTTGGATTGTTTCTGGTTTATATATATGATTTTAATTGAATTCAGAAAGGAATTTTGGCACAACTCAATTCTATAGATTATTTTTTATTTATTTTTTGTATATTTCATATGATCTTCTATCATTTATTATTGATTTTCAAATAGAGATTAAAATATTTTCTTTTTCTTTTTCTTTTTTTTTTTAAAAAAAAAGGAGCCGCTGATTTATTTTTTAAAACATATCTTATAATTTAAATGCTGAAAACTATAAAATATCTCTTTTTATTAAAAAAAAAAGTGTATTTAAATCATATTTTTTATTTTTTTTCCTTTTCTATTTCCATTTAAATAGGTTTTTCAATTACTATCATAGTTTAATTTAGTCTTTTTCTGATAGTTGGACTTCTCTAAAATCTTGACATTCGTGGCCAATATCTCTTCCACATTTTGTCTGTACGCAAAGAAAAGTAAGAATCATGCAGACATGACTGAATTGAAAGAGAGGGACTAGGCTGCCCTTGACCAATTGGCTAAAGAAAAAATGTTAATGGTCCAATCAAATTTGGATTGAGTCTGATAAGGCATGGATATTAATACATGTATGATAACAATTTAGATAAGTTTATTAAATAGAATGATAATAAATTCATTGAAAAGATTTATATTTAACATATTTGATTCATCAAAAAGTTGTATTGACTGGATTAATTAAATCATATTTTTTAAACTATCTAAAATTATTTTCTATTTTTTAAACTTTTATTATTTTTTAAAGTATGACTGAATAACTGCTCCAACTTAGAAAAGAAAGGTATTCACACATTTACATGTATTATGCATTCGTTTACATTATGAGTTCCAATTGTTTATTTTACTCTAGCTTTACTATCAAAACTCACACAGCAAGCTCGAAATGGGTAATGGATAGCGTGACTAATGGATGGAGAGACTGGTGTTTTTGATAATAAGGAACATTTAATTTATTCTTTTGTCCAATTGTTATCATTTAAGGTGAGAAGGTACACTGATGTCGCTTGTTTTTAAAAATGTTGGTGTCCTTATCAATTAAGAGAGGATGCTATTTTTCCTTAATTCTTAAGATACGATTTTTTAAGTCTAAAACTATACTATTTTCACTTAAAATCAGTCATTGAGTTCATAATCTTCTATCATTTATCATTAATTATTGATTTTCAAATAGAGATTAAAATATTTTCTTTTTCTTTTTCTTTTCTTTTTTTAAAAAAAAAGAGCCGCTGATTTATTTTTCAAAACATATCTTATAATTTAAATGCTGGTATCATAGTTTAATTAGTCTTGTCATGTTAGTTGGATTTCTCTAAAATCTTGGCATTCATGGTTAATAACTCTTCCACATTTTGTCTGTACACAAAGAAAAGTATTAGTCATATAGACATCAATGAATTGAAAGATAAAATGTCTCTTACACGTAATCCGAATTAGACTTGACAAGTTGATTCCATAGATAACAATTTAAAATAAGTTTATTAAATAGAGTGATAATAAATTTATTGAAAAAAATTATATTTAAAATATTTGATTCATCAAAAGTTATATTGAATGGACCAATTAAATCATATTTTCTAAACTAGCTAAAATTTGATTACTTTAAATTATTTTCTACTTTTTAAAGTTTTATTATTTTTGCTTATTGGCATTTTTGCTTATACGCATCGATAGCCTTATGGTCGATATGTTGTGGCCGATATGTAATGTATTACCATTTTTTTTATTTTACTTACAACAATCAAAATTGCAATTAGAGGAGAGCCCAACAATGATTTTCTTGGTACATATCAAGTTTCGAGAGTTTAGAAATGAATTTATATAAAATACTCACCGTAATTATTTTTTCCATAAAAAATACATGAATTAAAGTTAATTATTCTGTTAGTTTGGATTAAAATGATAAAACAATTATCCCCGATAGTAATGCTGATGTAACTGCATACATCACTTTGATTTGATTAACAGAGTGAAACTATCAACGTGGAATTGGGGTCAACTCTAGCGTATTGGAAAAAAAATCATGAATGGGACTAAAGTAAGGCAAAGAGAAGATAACAACGTGCTTTCCTATGGTTTCAAATTTTTAGGATTTTTTAAAATTGAATATTTGTTTTAAAAATAAATATTATTTTAAGAGAAATATGACATTTAACCTTGTGAATGAGTGTTATGTTGGATTGTTTATGGTTTATAACTTTATATATATGATTTTAATTGAATTCAGAAAGGAATTTTGACACAACTCAATTCTATAGATTTTTTTTTTTTTTTGAATATTTCATATAATCTTCTATCATTTATCATTTATTATTGATTTTCAAATAGAGATTAAAATATTTTCTTTTTCTTTTTAAAAAAGAGCCTCTGATTTATTTTTTTAAACATATCTTACAATTTAAATGCTGAAAACTATAAAAATATCTCTTTTTATCTTTAAAATCTTGACATTCATTGCCAATATCTCTTCCACATTTTGTCTGTACACAAAGAAAAGTAAAAGTCATGTAGACATGACTGAATTGAAAGAGAGGGACTAGGCTGGCCTTGACCAATTGGCTAAAGAAAAAATGTGAATGGTCCAATCAAATTTGTATCGTGTCTGATAAGGCATGGCCGGCTTTAACTTTTGTGGCCCGTAGAATTGGTTAAGTCTCTATATACATTTAATATTGAGTCAAGGTCACAAGCCATTCAAATAATGATCAATTCAATTCAATTTATATATAAGATAGTATTGAGTTCGACCTCATTTGATTTGAGTTGCTGTGCTAAATTATTCAACTTAATTTATCTCAAAGTTTTAAGAAATATAAAAAATTGCAATCACTTAATTTATATATAAGTATGTACATCACTTTTATTTGATTAAGCCTCTAAAACTATCAACGTAGACTTGGAAAAATAGAAGATCACAACGTGATTTCCTATTGTTTCGAATTTATAGGATTTTTTAAAATTTGAATATTTGTTTCAAAAATAAATATTATTTTAAGGGAAATATAACATTTAACCTTGTGCATGAGTGTTATGTTGGAGTTTTCATGGTTTATTATATATATGATTTTAATTGAATTCAGAAAGGAATTTTGACACAACTCAATTCTATAAATAATTTTGGAGAGGCAAACTATAGTTTTGGTACATGTTTGAGGATTTAGAACTGAATTTATCTAAAATACTGGCTGAAATCATTTTTTTCTGTAAAAAATACATGAATTGAAGTAAGTAAAATCCACTATATTTGTTCTATCTTCTTTCTTTATTTTTAATCACCTTTACATCTAAACTTTTTACCAAAAAATATTGACCTAAATATATTTTTAATTACTTGTTTTTTGCCAATAGAAAAAAAAATTAAGTTAATTATTCTATCACTTTGGATTAAAATGATAAGACAGTTATCCCCGACAGTAGTGTATCCGATTTCAAAAAATGAGTGAAATTACCATTTTGCCCTTCTGTCTTTTTTCGTCCGAACGAACCTATAGTCCATCTTGCGTTCGTTCGCCATTCCATGTAAAATGGAATCGTTGGAACAAATGGACTTCTAGAGAAAGATTTTCAAAAGAGGTCGTTTCTCGACAGATTTTTACAAAATGTATCAAAATTCATCTACTCTGAATTTTATGAACTCCGGAACGGATTTTAAGTGAAAATGGTATAGTTTTGGGCTTCAAAAATTGTACCCAAAGAATTAACGAAAAATGACATTCTCTCTTAATTCTTTGGGTATGATTTTTGAAGCCCAAAATTATACCATTTTCACTTAAAATCAGTTATGGAATTCATAAAATTCAGAGTAGATGAATTTTGATACATTGTTTTTTTGAAACATTAACGGTGAATTCTCATTAAAAAATTACAAGAGGATTCAAGTATAAGAGGAATATACTCAAATCACAAAACACGAAAAAGAGAGCAAACAAAAGAGATCATAATAGAACCACCCAACAACAACAACCAGAAGAACACCCAGACCCCCATGGATCAATGCAGATGAGAAGAGTAAAATTCCAAAGATGGTCTTTGAAGATTAACTCCGGCTTTCGCCAGAAAATCAGCCACACAGTTTGCTGAGCGAGGTGAGTGAGTGAAGGAGACACCTCCACACTTGCACAGCCGCCAAATGTCCCTAGCAATGCTGATCAACCTCCATGGGGGAAATCTCCTATTGCTAGCCCAAGAGATGGCATTGGTTGAGTCACTTTCGATAATAAGGTTACCACTCCTAAGCCCAATCCAGATCTGAAGTGCTCTCCTAATAGCTCTCAATTCAGCCTCATTAGATTCCATCAATCCAACAGATTCGGAAAAAGTAGCCAACATACGCCCTCTGTCGTCATGCAGGACTCCTCCAATTCCTGCCGGCCCAGGTTTACCCCTTGCCGCCCCATCAACATTGAATTTAAAAAACCCAATCTGTGGAATAACCCAATTAACCGATCTCTTCTTAGCTCTACTAACACCTCTCATACATCCTTCCCACGACAGATAAAAGTCCTCAGGTGTTAGGCCCCGAAATTTTGATACATTGTTTGTAAAAATCCGTCGAGAAACGACCTCTCTACCAACTGTAACCTTTGCGCATTTGGCTAAGATTTTCAAACGAGGCAGAAACTATCAACGTGGACTTGGGGTCAAGTCTAGCATATTGGAAAAAGAATCATAAATGGGTCTAATTGTCTAAAGTTGGTCTGAAAACCGTGTTTCCTTTCCCATGGGTTTCATTCAAAGCAAGGAAAAGAGAAGATCACAACGTGATTTCCTATTGTTTCAAATTTATAGGATTTTTTAAAATTGAGTATTTTTTAAATAGAGGTGTAATTTAGTCATTTTGCTAATTATAGTTTATTTTCATTGTGTATTAAGCAATATACATTTTAAATTTTTGAATCATGAGAGTGGTACCATACATCAGATTCATATTTTTCCAACTTTACATTATTAACTCTTTTTTAATCAATTTACATTTTTGTTAATGTTTAGAGACAACTAAAACAATTTAACATTTGTTCAACTAGATTTGACCTATATTAAGTTAACTTAGTTTTCATTTTAACATTTACATTGCACGGGGTAGCTCAAGTGACACACTTTTACTCAGAAACTATAGATTCCAGATTTGAGTCCCATAATTTTGTGATGTCTGTGGCTTACGTGAGACTGCTATGGTGCATCCATAGTTTTAAAATATGGACTCAAGTTAAAAATATCTTTTTAAAATAACCTTTCAATAATTGAATCGGTTTGGAGAAAAAAAAAGGTCTACTTAGATAATTTCTTCTTAGTTTAGACAAATTCAGAACCACATATAACTTTGAAATAAAACCATTTCTTACTTGATTTATTATTTATGGAAATATTGATTATTTGTAAGAGTTGCCCAGTGATTCGTAAGTTCGAGATTTCAGTGAACAGGGATTTCAAGTCCAAAATTTTTAATTTCTATCCGTTAAAATTCCAAATTTTTTATAGATTTAGAAGATCTTGTTACGGCCCAGAATGTTTCTGATGGACCTAGAAGCATCATGTAAAGCCTAAAGTAGTTTTTTGAGATCCACAGGCCCAAGTACAATTTTTTGCAGTTCCAGAAATCTTTTTTATAACTCCATTAACAATTATCATAGCCCAAAAACATTTATAAAGTATTTTGAAGCTCATGGACAGTTTTACGGGCTAAGAAATGATTCTTACAGGCCCATTAACAATTATGATCGCCCAGGACTAACTGTCTTAGGTTTTTGAGGTCCATTCAATAGTTTTTTAAGGCATGGATCTGATTTTCGTTATGGCTTTGCATTACAAGTCAAAAATATTGTATATGGCAAGACTAGTCATTGTAAAACGTTTCTTTTTGAAAAAATAAAAAAAATCAACAACCCACTCAACTGGCCATTAAACAATGAGGTCCCACAACTGCCCCTTTTTCTTCCTATTCAGATTTCTACGCTCGCCATTAATGAAAGTGTAGATAGCAGATAGACCTCACAATGTAAATCTAATCTGATCCTGATGCAATGAAGAAAAAGGAAAAAAATCTCTGTTTCAGTTCTCTATTTATAGAGTACGCGGCCAAGCTGCTACTTACAAGTGAGAATCCTGCCTTCTGTGTATACTTGTGAGAGAGATCATGGCTGGTAAAACACCAGTTCTAGTCTTTGTATTGGGTGTGTTCATTTGCTGTTCAACCACCATTTTCAGTTCTCCAGCCAATGAAAGGAAGAATGGGATATGCAGAGAAAGAGAGAGGCTGGCCCTTCTCAAATTCAAACAAGGGCTCAATATTTCCAGTGATATCCTATCCACATGGGTGGGTGATGACTGCTGTAACTGGGTAGGAGTTGGATGCAACAACAAAACAGGGCATGTCTTCAACCTCAATCTCCACAATCTCCAAAATTGGACATATGCCCCATATGAATGGGACTGTGTTTCATTTTATGGTGAGATAAATTCTTCTTTACTTGAGTTGGTACACTTGCATCACTTGGATCTAAGTTTCGGATGTTATGGATCCAAGCCCATCCCAAAATTCTTTGGCTCATTAAAGAAACTAGCATACCTTAATCTTTCTCAAACAGATTTTGTTGGAATTGTTCCCCATCAACTTGGAAACATATCTAACTTGCATTTCCTTGATCTTTCATATCCCTTGTTTTATGAATTGCAAGTGGACAATTTCCATTGGCTGTCACATCTTTCTTCCTTACAGTACCTAGACTTGAGCCATGTAAATACTAGTATGGCGACTGATTGGCTACAATCACTTAACTTGCTTCCCTCTCTATCCGTGTTGCGCTTACGGGGGTGTGAAATAAGAGAACTGCTTCCTCTTTCTTATACCAATTTTACATCTCTCACCCAACTTGATCTTTCACAGAACTCAATTACTTCAGAGTTGCCAGATTGGTTGCTTGATCTTGGCAATCTTGTGCATCTTGATATGAGTTTCAATAATCTACAGGGTTCAATTCCAAGTGCTCTTGGACGTCTTTGCCACTTGGAAACATTAGATTTGTCATATAATAACATGGATGGAGAGATAAGTGGATTTCTTCAAAGTTTATCTAGATGTGGCAGCGAAAATTCAGTGAAAAATGGAAGACATTCATCAATAAGGGAATTGGACCTTGCTTATAATAATTTCAGTGGAACTCTTCCGGAAAGTCTAGGACAACTTTCAAACTTGGTATATTTGAGAATGGTGTACAACTCATTGCGCGGTGTTTTATTTGAAGCTCACTTTGCCAATCTCAGAAATCTTGAAGCATTGCGGATGTCCTCAAATTTCTTTGTTTTGAATGTCAGCTCTGATTGGGTTCCTCCTTTCCAGCTCAAGAGTATTGGATTCGGATCTTGCCAATTAGGCCCTCGATTCCCTCAATGGCTTCGGTTCCAGAAGGGCTATGGGTCCATGCATTTACCAAATGTCCAAGTGTCAGATGATATCCCTAACTGGTTTTGGAATTTATCTTCAGAGGTCTTTTATCTAAATTTGTCTCAAATGAGATTCGTGGCATACTTCCCACTTCAATGAGATTCTCCAGTGATGCAATTGTTGACTTAGGATCCAATAAGTTCATGGGCCAATTACCACAGAACGTTTTCAGGTGCATATCTGTTGGATCTATCAAACAATTCATTTTCAGGAAAAATTATCTCGAACTATAGTGGATATCAGTCATAGACTTTTCAAACAACCATCTGATTGGTAGTTCCATCATCCATATGTGATACAGGGAGATTGATTATTATAAATCTCTCAAAAAATCAGTTTACCAGGAAAATTCCTATGTGTTTTGGGAATATTACATCATTGAAAGTGTTGGATTTATCACACAATGATCTTCACGGTGTGATTCCTAGCATGTCAGGTTGCCGTAATCTTATATGGTTGGACCTAAGTTACAATAATCTTTCAGGAGAACTTCATTCTTCGTTCAGGAGTTTAGATAACTTGGCGGTTGTGGATCTAAGTGAGAACAGACTATCTGGAACTATTCCAATATGGATGGGGGAAAGCATTTCTCAGTTGAAGATTTTAAAACTACGATCAAATATGTTTGTCGGCAATATTCCTCATCAATTATCATCGGTCCATCATTCTCTTCAAATTCTAGACCTTGCTCATAATCGTCTGTCGGGAACCATACAAAGTTCTTTTGGAGACTTCGATGCCATGAAAGTAACACATGATAAAAGTGAAATTATTGGATATGGTCGTTTTCTTGTTTTTGGAGGAACGATAATTGAAATGTTTGAGAAGAAAATAGTTGTGGAAATTGAAATGTTTGAGAAGAAAACGGTTTTGGTTGTGAAAGGACGTCGACTTGAGTATACAACAACACTATCACTTGTAACTATAATAGACCTTTCTTGCAACAATATTTCTGGTGAAATTCCTGAAGAATTAGTGCATCTTCGTGGATTGCAAAGCTTGAATTTGTCAGGCAACCATTTAAATGGGAAGATCCCAAAAGAAATTGGCAGCTTGAAACAGTTAGAGTCCCTCGACTTGTCAAGGAATTTCCTCTCTGGTGAAATTCCGTTTAGCATTTCATCATTAACCTTTTTAAGTTTTTTGAACTTGTCATACAATAATTTGTCTGGGCAAATTCCACTAGGAAATCAACTGCAGACTCTCCCAGATCCATCTATCTATATCGGCAACCATGATCTATGTGGACTACCACTCACAAAGATGTGTAATGGAGAGCAAGTACCTCAAACATCAGAGACCTTGAATGGAGAAGATGAGGAAGATAAGGCTGAACAACTTTGGTTTTATGGCAGCATGGCATTTGGATTTGTGATAGGATTTTGGAGTTTTTGTGGCATTTTACTTTTCAACAACTCATGGAGGATTGGCTATTATAGGTTTATTACTAAAATAATTGACCATTTGAATGGATTATTTGCATATATGGTTGTAAAGATGGTGAAGAAATAAGGTATTTAAGGTATTTATCATAGATTTCAAAATAGTAACATCTTTTGTAAGGGGGTCTCTTTTTTTTTTTTTTTGCTTTTGTTAGTTTTGTTATTTGATTGTGTTCTTTGTATTTACACCTCTAGTGTTATTTATCTATTAATATAAATAAAGTTTCACAAAAAAAAAAATCTTCTACGGAAGATAAATAAATGGGTAGTGATTTTTGCACTACCATTTTCTCTCATAGTGCACCACTCTTAATGGAAAATTTAATTTGCACGTGTTTTCCTGCTTTCCTCTCTTTTCATCTTTTTTTAAAAATAAGAGTAAAATTGAATTCTCCTTGTAAAGAGCTGCACCATGAGAAAAAAATAGTAGTGCAAAAATAACTACTCTAAATAAATAGTACTTTGGTTGTTGTACTTCTTGTTTTTCTATGTATTAATGGTTTGCCGACTAGCATGAATGCTTACCGAAATGAAGCTCTTCTTTTTTAGTTAGAAAATCCTATTTTTTTTAAGTTTGACTCTTTCTTATTTATAGTTTTTATTCAATGAAATAAAAATAATAGTTAAAAACCTCTAAATTCATGCTCGACTTAAGTAAGTCGGTAAGTTTGTGAACTTGATTCAAAAAAATTTAGAAAAACCCATGAACTCATTTTATTCAAAATTTTATCGAGTCAAGTCAACTTAAAGTCTTGAATTTTTCGATAAAAAATATAAAAAAAGATGAGTTGTGGCACTTCCGCTGGCCTGAAGGTGTCTTTCTTTCACATTGTAAGTGGTTCTCAACAATTGTGACACATGAGTCATCTCGTATGTGTCATATCCCTGTGCTCTCACCTTTAATTTTTATTTTTTTCCCTTTTTCTTCTTCTCCTCTTTTGGCAAGGGTAACAAAAGATGGTGAGAAAACAAATGCATGCAATTTCACAAGTTGGATGGAATGCTTATTTTCAGATTTTATTTTTAATTAAAATTTCCTTCTAATTTCAAATTTTCTAGTGTCACATCTTATCTCTTTGGCCATTTCCATGGGCCATTTACATATGCAATGAAAATCAACTTTGAATTTAACATGGATTGATGGGTAACATTTTCACTTTCAAAATCCATTGGCTAAGGTTATAAATTTTGGTCAACAATTAAAATTTTCAGCCAAAATTTTCTAAATATAGTTTCGCATTAAAATGAAAACTCTATCGAGATTATTTTTGGCAATATACACTATCGAAACATGTCATTTAATATATTGTTGAATCTGATGTAAAGAAGATAATATGAATAGTTCTTTTATTAAGTTTCACCTCTATATGATAATCCTATCCCTTCATTTTAAACTTTTAAAAATCAATGGTTCATGCTCATTAAACTTTAAAGGCCGAGATTATATATGGCTTGGATCATCAATTGATAGTGAAAGTCTATATACTCTGCATCCATGTAATCTCCTATCAAATGAATTTAAATTTGTGAGATCCATAATCCATCTATTTGCATGTCTCAGTAGTGTGTCTCGCTAACCTAACTCATCTTAGACCTATTGTTATTTATCGGTAATATAGCAACACTTTTTTACTATATCTGGTAAATATTTGATATAGATTTATACAAATTGGACTTTGGACCTGAAAGTATAAGCTCAGACTAAATTATGAAACTGGCTTGAAGCCTGAGCCCAAGCCTGATATTCATTTGGGCTAATTGATGTTCATGTCTTTTCTCTTTTCTCTTTTGAGCCAGACATTTTAACCCTTTAAAGAGCTTCAGCTTGGGCTTGGGCTTGGGCTTGTCTAAATAGACCTGGTTAAGGATTTGGTAAATGAGGGTGTTAGTTGTAATCTTCCTCTTCTATCAATGGGATGGGGCCCCCCCTCAGTTGGTGGATGCTGAAAAGTCGACACATGGAGAGAAAAAATTGGTTTCCTAGTTTGCTACTTTAGGTGTAGAAAATGGTTATTAAAATTCACATGATTTTAAAGGTCTTTATCTTCATACAAGAGTGAGAGTATCAGATTTATTAACTCTACTAAATTAAATAATTAATGAAGAAAAAGAATAAACTTCATTAAAGATTTTAGTCATTTGATTGAAAGTCAATTTTATTTTATTTGTTTTAAATTGAATTTGTCACAAAATGTTTGTATTTGATATCTCCTATCTATGAACATTATCTCTTACTTAGGGCAAACATTCAACAAGGGAGAATCCTTTTATCTCACATAGAATTCAATTTTTTTTTTGAAATTCTCGTTTTACCCTTCCACTTTTTGTGTTGGTTGAAAGGGTAAAATGGGGATTTCAAAAAAAAATTCCTGTGTAAGATGAAAAAATTCTGTCGTGAGAGAATGTGATCCTATTTTTATTGAAAGAAATTGAATTTAAAATTTAATTTATAGCCATTTAATATTATTAGTCAAATTCACCAAATGTCCTTAATATAAAAATACCCAGTGACTTTAACTATCAAGATCATGATAGATTCCAATCGTCTTCTTCTCCTTCTGTGGGTGGGATTCTTATGCATTGGAACAATGAGATTGAGTTCTTGTGACAAAACTTCAAATGTGAGTTGTATTGAAAGAGAGAAACAAGCTCTTCTCACCTTCAAAGGTGGTCTTAAAGATCCTATCAACAGGCTCTGTTCTTGGGTGGGAGAGGACTGTTGCAGATGGAGAGGCATTCACTGCAACAACCAAACTGACCATGTAATCAAGCTCAAACTCAGAAATCCATCTTGGTGACATTGGGTTGAATGGAATTCACTATTCCTGAGTTAAGAGCCCAAACCCGAAGTCCCGAGCCCTTTAAAACTCTCCCTCCTCTCCGCTTCCTACATTCTACGAACACATCTCGACGTGCTTCGCGAACGCGAGGTTGCGTCTCCTTTGGATTGCAACAATCAACCGAGACACTTCCTTCTGAAGCCTTTTTATGCATATGGCCAGAGGCCATCTCCATGCACAGGCCAGAAGACCAAAATCATATAACAATTTATCAGGACGAATTCCATCTGGGAGCCCACTTAACACCCTTGATGATCCATCTATCTACGAAGGAAACAATAATCTGTGTGGGACTCCACTTCCCAACAAGTGTCAAGGAGATGAAAAACTCAGTTGATTAGGTTTTGAGCGTGTCAGATCCTAGCCTGGGCTGGCCCAATTTGTTCAAAAGTAATCAGCCTGATTTTTTTATGTTGGACCCGAGCCCAATCTGAACTTGAACTGTATATTTGGACTTATCCAAGCATGGAATTTTTGGTCAAAGCTAGAGTTATTTTATATCTTGAAAAGCTAAACTATATAGCTATTAAGGTTTTATATTTGCACATATTATTGGATATAAATTAAATAAAATTATACTTATCGGATTTACGAACTTGAGCTCAAATTCAGATTTTGGGCCAAAAATAAGCTCAATCCAAGTCCTTACATATAAATTCGAGTTGAACTTAACTATGTTGGGCGAAGCTTAGGATTGCCATGTTCAGGCCCGTTTTGTAATTACCGAGTTAGGCCCAAGTTGGCTTCACTTGTATTTATTTGTAAGGGCCGGGTGCAATTTTAAATCAGAATTCCAAATTCCTGCTTGCCTTGGACTTTTATTAGTCACTATGTAGACTAATAATGATATTTAATACTCCCTCTGTCCCAAATTAGTTGTCTTATATGAATTTTGAAATTGTCTCAAAATAGTTGTCTCATTTATAATTGAGTAGCATAAAGTGTGTTGAAAATGGATGAAATCACATGAAATGCTAGCCTTATATAGAGAGTTCTTTAAAAAATACAAATTTTTCAAATGTGACAACTAAAATGGGACAGACGGAGTATATTTTATTTTTCAATAGTCTATATCAAATTTCATTGAAGTTAATAAATATTAGCCAATATTAAAATTTATTTGATGCTTAATCATACAATTTGGACACTACTCATTTTGATCATGGTTGAATTATAATTTTTAATTGAGAAAAAGTTGAAATTAATTTTAAAGTTTTTAATGCAAATAACGAATTTCAATTAAAGGAAAACTTTCCATCAAAATAGGTGGTGTTTAATCACAAAATTATCATTACAGAGTTTAGCCACCATCCAAATTACCTATGCTAATTGCAATAAAGCAGACTTTAGAGTAAACTGGGCTTGAGCCCGGTCCATTCCAATCCACATTCCATAATTAGGTAGATAGGAACAATCTGGCTACAATTGATCTTTGTTTGCTGCACTAGTAAATTTGGGTTAGATCGAAGTGTGTATAAACAATTGATCTTCCATATTTATCAAATACTTTTCTAATTTTATAAAATTCTAATCGATCAAGAAAGCAATAGCAACCTATCCTTTAACAGGCCCAACGCCTCGCCAAAGCCTTCCCCAGGAAAGAGTCCACGATCTCAATAGTGACTTTTGGAGGATGGAACGAACAATGTTAGAATCTTTATGGAGCAGGAGGAGCCAAAAAGTCCTCGATCTAGTTTGAGTTTATTTCTTAGGTATTTTTTTTGACTTTTTTTTTTGTCTAACTCAATTTTTATTTGGTTAATATTTGAGTAAATTCAAAAAATCTTGAATTATTATTTTATAATTACACTATTATAAATTGAGATTAGAAATATAGGTAGTTATTTAATGATAATTTATATTTCCATCTATGTAGATTCGTACAAAATAATGAAAATAATTAGTTTAAATATATTAGTGAATTTATATTATTGTCTTCATATTTTATTATATTTTTTAGTTATTAAATTTTATGATTGTTCTTATCGAAATACCAAAACATTTTGATATGAAAACAAAATCAAAATGAGTCTTCAAAAGAAGGTTTCTCCCATATATTATAATATACCTATATTTTAGATTTTTAATTCCTTTTTATATTTTTAGATTTTTTCTTAAAATTCTTTTTAGTGTTTTATACTCTTTTAAATTGATGTACGCATTAATGGGATTTTTTAGAAATATACAATAAATTTGTATGTTTGAAGTCACCAACCTTGCCTTAAGCTTGCAAATGAAGAAACGAATAATACATATAAAATATTGAAAGAAATGTGGTAGAACGTGACAGTACTTTATTTACATGATCCTAAGTCTTAGCTATTTAAATAATGGATTTAAACCTAAACTATAAATCACAGGTGGCTTATTAAAAGATTCGTCTCTCCCTTTGTTGACTGTTTTTATATTTTAATTGCCATTAAAAAATTAATTAGTCCACGCCTTTACGTGCCACTTTAACCGATAATAAAGGTTTATGAGTGATTACAAGATGCAACTTTTCAACTAGTTGAGCACCAATCTTGTAGTTTACATTTTTTATTTTTTATTTTATTATTGTTGGAATGTTAGGAGAAGCATATGAATGTGGGTAAGCACCCATCTACTGGTGACACATTTGATTGTGTCTTGTTAATTGAAAATAATAAAATAGTTTTTTAATGAAATGACTAATGAGACAGAATGCCCTATAAAAGTTCACTTTTAAAAGATCACAACTTGAAAAATGCGAGTTCTATCATTATGATTACTGTATTTGGATTAGGGTAATTCATTAGGCAGTGGAAGCTTTTCTATCTATTCAAACTCGATAACTCTATGAGAAGTGGTCTTTTGGGGTGAAGTGAAAATTGAACTCAAAACTCCTACTTTCTGAGGCAGGTTCGTGGTCATCATTCTAATCCCTTTGGATTACTATTTAACATACTCTATTGATATATTAAGGTGGCAAACATGATATTTTGAAAAAAAAATAATGAAAATTAAAAAAAAAATCTCATTTTTACTAAGTAATGAGGCATTACTATTCATATAATGTATTAGGATCCATTTATAAATTAATCATTGGTGCATTTATGTAAGAAAAAAATGCATGATGAGACCCATATCTTATTCCAATCTTTATTTATAGGTTAAGTGTCTAATTGTTGATCTTATGTGTCATGTGGATAATTCAATTTGCTAACATTTGGGCTCATATTTATAGGCGTTATTATTGAAATGTAAACTCTACCACATCATGAACGATGGTTAGGTAATATATATATATAGGGTGACCATCCTAACACGGAGTTTTTTCTTTTAGTAGATGTGGGATAAAGTGAAATTTCCATTTTACCCTTCGCTGGTCCGTACAGAAATTTAGAAAACGATTGGTAGAAATCGGTGTACCGTTCATCAAGTACTGATGAACCGATCTGCATAACATATTTATGCAGAGCGGCGTACTAAGTCCCTCCCGTAACCGATCCGCTCAGTACACCGAGGCCATTTCTCGTTTTTTAAGATGAGTTCCATTTTAGGGAGTAGTATTTTCCGATATTTTGTGACATTTTCAACTTAGTGGGGTATAGAATTTACAGCTCAAAATTTATTACAAAAATTTAGAATTTCATCTAAAACTTTTAACCCAATTTTTGTAATATAATTTACAATTATTTCTTTATATTAAAATGCTAGTAACATCCCATGAATTTAAATTTTGTCCCACGTAATATCTATCATCTTTTCTTTTATCTTAATTGTGAGCAGTGGAACCGACTGATATGTCATTTGAATTGAGAAAAACTTGAAAAAGTAACTTAGAAAATAAATAATAATTTGACTTAATTAAGTTAGTGAGGGCAATAAATGTGATTTAGGGAGATATCCTAGACATTGATCCATGAATCCGGGCGAGACATGTAAACCTAATAATTTATTATTCCAATTAGCAAATTAACTTTGTGGTAACCAAGGTTTTAAATTGAAAATACAATCATTCATTGGACTTGTATTGAATAGGTTCAAAAATCGATAAATTTGATGCACATTGAGTCATTGACTTTAGTTTGCTACGAGTGCCTAATATGATTATATTTTGATGCCTTTTAGGTTTTCACGAAGAAACTCAAGATTCACATTTCTTCTTGAGTATGAGAGCGTTAGGTAAAACTCCTAATGCATATAATTTCTTTCAAGCCATAGACATCAGGTAATATAGGACTCAAACTTGAGACCCACGGGTTAAAATCTCGGTATCCGCTAATATATCGCCTGTGAAACTTCTCTTATTATTATTTTCTAATTAAAACCACTGATATCGGACGATAACGGCGATATAGATCGGATACCGCTCAATATCGACAAATATCGGCCATACGTATCATATCATCCGATATATAGGTTTAAAAATCGATGTTAAAATCCCTTATGAGACCTACGATTTCTAGCCAAAGTGCTTACTAGTTGAGCTACCACGTGCGAGGTTCATGCGATTGGAATGTGGTTATCTACTTTATAAGTTTATTTTGATCATTTACTACTAAAATAAAAATAATAATAATTGTGGACATCTTAAAAAGGAATTTGTATCAATTTTTTAATATCCGAATACCTGGTCAGGTAAAATAGCTAAGTTTTGAAGATCTAAGATTTTCTTGAGTGGGATTTAGATTAAGAATAAAAAGTTTCAAGACCCCAATACCAAACCAAAAATATTTAAATATAATAAATAATATTTTACCTATAATTATATAGTCATTTTATAAATTCTACTTATTTCTTCCAAGTTATTATATAACGATATTCTATTTATTTCATTTTGAGACTCTTTATTTTCAAGTTTTGCCAAACTTTTTAATTTAATTTCATTTTTTGGGAACTATCAAGATATTTATTTGTCTTCATGGTTGAGTTTCTTTTAATAATCTACTAAAAATGTCACGTTCTCAAATATTGTCAGATATTTTCTTAGTTTGGGCCAAGGAAAGACTCTCAGGACAGCTGAGATATCGGCCAATATATCGCCGATACATTTCTCTCTATTTTTTTATTTTTTCAAAATATCAGTTATTTTTTTCTTAATTAAGAAAAAGTAAAAAATTGAAAGCAGACCCTTTTTTGAAAAAAAATAAAAATCGAAAATATCAGCTGATATCTGGGTAGATATTTGCCCGATATGAGCGAATATCGACTAAGATATCGGCCTATGCACACGACCGATATCAAGTTTTTTTAAAAAAATGATAAAAATCAATATCGTCTAATATTTGGCCGATATATATCAGTGATATATCGATCAATATCCCTATCGTACAACCAATACTTATCATATCAGCCAATATAACTGGACATCAGAAATCTGAGATTTATAGGCCAAACTTTGGGCAGATTCTCCAAAGATAGACATTTAAGTATCTCGAATTGGATCATGTCTAATTAAAAAAAATCAGAATAAGGTAGCCTCGATTAAACCAACCCACATTTTCAAAGGGAGCACTTACACACACCCGATTTTTCTGCCTCTACACACCCGAATTCGGAAATTCGGGTGAAATTACGATTCTGCCCCCGCGTTTCCATTCATTCGAATGAATTCCCAGTTTATTTTGGCATTCATTCGAATGAATCACCAGTTCATTTTCGATTCATTCGAATGAATCACCGGTTCATTTTGGATTCATTCGAATGAATGGGCTGAATAGTAACACAGAGTACTGTTCAGCCCGATCATTCGAATGCCCAGTCATTCGAATCCGCCGAATGGATTCATTCGAATGAATGCCCAGTTCATCTTGGCATTCATTCGAATGAATCAATTCATTCGAATGACTGTACATTCATTCGAATGATCGGGCTGAACAGTACTTCGTGTTACTGTTCAGCCCGATCATTCGAATCATTCGCACACGATTCCGCTGAATACATTCATTCGAATGAATGCCCAGTCATTCGAATGAATGGGCTGAACAGTAACACAGAGTACTGTTCAGCCCGATCATTCGATTCATTCGCATACACAGCATTCATTCGAATGAATCAAATGAATCAGATGATTCATTTGAATGAATGTATCAGAGGCTGCCACGGAATGACAGTCCCTCTGGTTCAGCTGATTCATTCGAATGAATCAGCCCATTCATTCGAATGAATCATCTATTTTCAGGCATTCATTCGAATGAATCATCCCATTCATTCGAATGAATGCCCGAAAATGTGCATTCATTCGAATGAATGGGCTGATTCATTCGAATGAATGCCCTGGACTGCCATTCTCAGGCAGTCTCTGATGCATTCATTCGAATGAATCAGCCCATTCATTCGAATGAATGCTTGAAAATGTGCATTCATTCGAATGAATGGCCTGATTCATTCGAATGAATTCCTGGACTGCCATTCTCAGGCAGTCTCTAATGCATTCATTCGAATGAATCAGACCATTCATTCGAATGAATGCACGTTTTCAAGGCATTCATTCGAATGAATGGTCTGATTCATTCGAATGAATGAAACTTATATATAAATCGATCCACGAAATTCCACTCGTCTCATTCCATTCAAAACCCTAAACCCTCGTTTCCCTCTCCCTCTCCCTTCTCCCTTGAACCCCTTTCTCAATCCATTCTCCCTTAAAACTTAAACCCCATTTTCAACACCCACTTTTCACCCTTAAACCCCTTTTGCAAACACTTCTCCCTACAACCTCATTTTCAACCCCCTTTTCAACTCTCTTTTCAATCCCAAACCCTTGAACCCCATTTTAATCCCAAACCCTTATACTCCATTTTGAACCACGTTTTTCAAATACTTAACCCTAAAACCCCATTTTCAACCCCTTTTTAATCCCAAAACAATGAACCCCTTTTAAATCCCAAACCCTTAAAAAAAAATCATTCCCATTTTCAAACACACTCACTCTCTCAATCTGTTACCTCGGGTTGAAGTTATCTCTCTCAAGCTAATGTCTGGATCTCGTATCTCGAATCGAAGGTAAGTCCTATCTCAGTTTTTTTCTAGAAATCATTATTATTAGTGTTTTAGAGGTAGGTTTAAATCCTCAAGTGGCATGGAGTTTGTTGAGGGATGTTTTGAAAGTCGTGAAGACCTTATAAATTATGTTAAGAATATAGTTCTTAAACAAGGATTTGTATGTACGATAAAGAGGTCATGTAAAAAGGAAAATAAATTAGTCCTTAGCTGCGATAGAGGAGGTAAATATCGCAGCACGGTTAGCTTGGATGACGATGACAGAAAGAGGAAAGCATACTCTCGCCAATGTAATTGTCCTTTTGAAGTTAAAGGAAAACAAATTGTTGATGGGTCATGGAAGTTGACCATAAAGAGTTTGGAGCACAATCATGATATATCGGATGTATTATTAGGTCATCCAAGTACAATATGTTTTTCAAATTCTGAGAAAAGAATGATCATTGAAATGAGGAGTAGCAATATACCACCACGGCAAATTTTGACGACCCTTAGAAATCAAAATCCAGATATTGGAATATCAGCGGCTGATTTGTACAACTTTTGTTCTGCGCTTCGGAAAAAGCAACTAAGGGGTCGAACTATAATTGAAACTTTGATAGAAGATCTTCAACAAGGTGGTTATCAATACTTTCTTGACTATGACAGTGATGGTCATCTATCCCATCTCTTTTTCGCACATCCGAAGTCAATTTTTCTTACCGACAGATATCATAATGTGTTTCTGATGGATTGTACGTACAAGACCAACAGATATCATATGCCATTGCTTCATGTCGTTGGTGTGACAAGTTTCAATAAGAATTTCTGCTCATGCTTTGCATTTCTAAGAAATGAGAAATTTGAAGATTATGTATGGGCATTATAGATGTTTAAAAAGGTCTTCGGAGTGAACCATGATCGACAAATTCTTTTGACTGATAGGGAATTGGCGTTAAAGAATGCCATTGATTTGGAGTTCCCTAATGCTGTACATATTTTGTGTTCCTATCATATCAACAAAAATATTGTCGCTCGTTGTAAACCTTTGTTTAAGAGAATGGAAGACTGGAATGCATTTTTTACCGAATGGAATGGCCTGATTGAGTCCTCAACCGAAGAAGCATTCAATACAGCGTTTGAGGCATTCAAACAAAATTTTAGAGCTGATTCGTAGGCAGTGAATTACTTAACAAGGACATGGATCCCACTTAGAAAACAATTCGTCAATGCATGGATCGGATGGAGTTTACATTTTAAGAATCGAGCTACTTCAAGAGTTGAGGGTGCACATGCTATTCTGAAAAGTTATATATCTACATCTACAGGTGATCTAGATGTTGTTAGAAGAAAGATAGCCCATGTCATTGAAAATCAATTTGAAGAGTTCAAGATTCAACTTGAGGATGAGAAGATTCGGTTTGCATGTGATGTGTCTATTCCTTTCTTTGATGAATTGAAGGGCAAAGTTTCTCATTTCGCAATGAATGAGGTTTACAACCAATATGATATGCTTATGAACTGATCATTGAAACCCATTTGTACGGAAGAGTTTACAGCTTCAATGGGCCTATCGTGTGCGCACAAAATGCAATGGATGGACAAATTACATTTGGATGACATACACCCACAATGGAGAATAGACTTAATCTCATTGGCTGACTTGAGGATTGAAAGGAGGAGCCCTGGGGATGTATTAGATGTACACTTTGAAGGTATTAAGAACAAATATGGACATTTGTCTTCGTATGATCAAGAGATGCTCCTAAATCATCTTCAAAATCTTGTGATAAGCCAGTCAGTCACCCTATTATGCAATATTCTAAAGGACGTCGTCCAGGTTCAAGGAATTCATCACAGGGCCAAACATCTATACGTCGAGATCCTTCTGCATTTGAGATTGTAGAGAATCAACTAAATGGAAGGAGATGTGGGTTATGCAAAAATACTGGTCATACGAGGAGAACTTGTCCGAATAGGCCACCTTCTTCACAGGCATCTACGAGTGTAGATTTAAATGCTGATTATAATGTAGGTGATTTCATTGAATCACAAACAGCGAGTTTTCCACAGGATAGTGGATCTTACAACTTTGGTGACGATTCAACATATAACTCTACAGCAATGACCGAAGTAAGTTCATTCCTTAAAGAGCTTATATGTATTTACCAATCGACATATAACTTTTCCATATGTTCTAATGTCATTTTTTTAAAATGTTATGCAGTGGTCTGGTGATCTTAGAGATAATGACGATTTCTTGCAATGGTGGAATCAATGAAGTGGAGATAGGATTGTCAATAGCTTAATTTTAAGTTAGGAATGCTGTTGAATGTACTTGTCAGCTTGAATGTATTCATTTTATGTGGAATATTTAAATGCTAATTTAGTTCAAAATAACATTTTTAAAGTAACGACCCAATTCACAATGAGCAGGAGATAAATAATATAACATGTTCATTCAAAATATGAATTTTACATCTGTTTTACATGTCAATAACAAAAAAAAAAAAAAGTACATCAAAGACAAATAATATCCGGATCAGAGGTAGAAGGTGAGGCAGGTGAAGCAGCAGGAGATGCATCAGGAGGTGCATCAGGAGGTGCAATAGGTGGTGTAGCAGGAGGTGCATCAGGTGCAGCAAGTGGTGCAGCAGGAGGTGCATCAGGAGGCGCATCAAGAGGTGCAGCAGGAGGTGCATCAGGTGGTGCAGTAAATGGTGCAGCAGGTGGGGCAGCAGGAGGTGCAGCAGGTGGTGCATGAACTGGAGGTGCAGCAGGTGGTGCAGGAGGTGGTGCACCAGCTGGTGCATGAACTGGAGGTACATATGGAATAAGTGCAGTATGACGAGAACGGGGGCGAGAAACTGTTGGTACTCGACTATGAACAGAACGAGAGCCAGTAGCAGCTGCAACACCAGTCGGACCAATACGGGGGCCAGAAGCTGCTGTTAATCCAGTCGGACGAACAGAGTGGCCAAAAGCTACTAATCCAATCGGTCGGACCTGGGGGCCTGAAACTGCTCCAAATGGACGAGCAGGGGTGCTAGATCCTGCTGCTGTTGCTGAAGCTGAAGCACCTGCTCCAGATGTAGGAGCATGGGTGCCAGCACCTGCTCCAGATGTAGGAGCATGGGTGCCAGCACCTGCTCCAGATGTAGGAGCATGGGTGCCAGCACCTGCTCCAGATGTAGGAGTATGGGTGCCAGATCCTGCTCCTGAAGGTGTAGCAGATGATCGAGATGGCCGAGCAGGAATGTCAGATGCTGAAGCTGCTGATCGAAATGGTCGAGCAGGGCTGCCAGATGTTGCTCCTAAAGCTGAAGTTGCTGATCCAAATGGACGAATAGGGACAAAAGCTGCTCCTGCATATTCTTTAGATACCCTTGCTCGTAAACTCCCATCTGCTTCTGCTCCTAATGCTGCTGTTATCCCCCTTTCTTGTCCTATAAGCACAGCCAATCTCAAAGTATCGATAATCTGATTCTGCATCACATCCAACCTTGCAGAAACCTGATCATATCTCTGATCCATCTTCTCCTCCAAAGAAGAAATGCTATCAAGAATTTGTTGTATGTTGATTTCAGTTGATCCTTCTTGAGGAGGAGTCCCTGCCTCGCGTGCCTCACGCGCCTCAGATGGCTCAGGTGGTGGTGGTGCCTGAAGTTGAAGTGCCTCGACAACTTTGGGTACCCATTTCTTACTCACTGTGTCGAGTTGGAATCCCATCTTCTTCAAAGTTGAATCATTGAAATAATCAAATCGGTCTAAAGAAACTTTATCATCGGGGAGAAGAGGGATTCCGCATTCTTCAAAAAATGAACATAGAAATAGACCGTACAGAAGACTGCATCTTCTGGTCTTCCGGCAGGCGCGCAGGTGACTAATGATGATATGGGAGAGGGAGATTTTTTTCCCATTCATGATGCACCAAATCAAGAAGACATCGAACCATGTCACAGTAGTATGCCCTTTTCTAGGGCACACACAGTTGACAACTATGTGGTGGATGATTCGTGCCTCTAATGTCAAATTCGTCAGGGGGGGTCTTCTTCTCAGTAATATCTGTCCTCCCACAGATTTCCTTAAGGGCTACCAAAACGTCAAAGCCCTCAACATCAGTGGGCCATGTACGACTATCGTACTTTCTAATCGCATCTTTGGGCAAATTGTATAGGATGTCTAACCTATCCCGTGTAATGACAATTTCTTGCCCTCGGACAGATGTTTTAACCGACTCATCGTCAATTTTTTCCACATTGGCATAAAATTCTTTAACGACCGTCGGATACATATCACTTTTTAATGCCAAAAATGACCCTCAACCTATTTTTTCAAATAAATCTTCAACTTTAAAACCAAATTGTGTGAAATATGAGAGGTCCACGATTTTACCGAATATGAAGGACCGTGTGGAGAAATCCTCTCTGTACATGGTCGTCGCTTCCGAAGATACGAAATAGGTGGGGTCGAATGCGGTATCCTTCTTTTGTTTTTTCCCTCCCCTTGTTGAGGTTGCTTTCCTTTTCGACGACGATGTCATGGGTTAAAGGGTGGGTTTTTCAAAATAAAGGAAGAAATAGGGAGAATAGGTGGGGTTTGGGATTGAAATAGGGGTGATTTGAATGAAAGGGGAGTGTGATTCGAATGAATGGGGTGTGATTTGAATGAATGGGGGTGTGATTCGAATGAATGGGTGTGTGATTTGAATGAATGGGGGTGTGATTCGAATGAATGAGGGAAGGGCTCGGGAAAGGGACTTCGGAATGAGGGAAGGCCGAGCTTAGATTGAGGAAAGGGAGAGCTAAGGATGAGAGAGACACGGCCGGAACCGGTGCCGGAGCAGGAGAGTGAAAGGGGGAGGGAGAGCTTCGATCTAGGGTTTTGAAATGGACTCACGGCGAAGGAGGGAAGGGGTTAGGGTTCGGTGTCGATCGAATGAATCGACGGTTCTTATATATTAAGTTTGCATTCATTCGAATGAATCATCCCATTCATTCGAATGAATCGAAAATGAACTGGTGATTCATTCGAATGAATCCATTCATTCGAATGAATGCCAAAATGAACTGGGAATTCATTCGAATGAATGGAAACGCGGGGGCAAAATCGTAATTTCACCCGAATTTCCAAATTCGGGTGTATAGAGGCAGAAAAACCGGGTGTGTGTAAGTGCTCCCTTTTCAAATTGTTGACATGTATATAAAAGTTTTGGAAAGTTCAATATCTAATTGAAAAATATATTCCCCAACGATGTATCAACTAAAATATATCTTTGTTAAAGGGAGGTTTACTTTACAAAAGAGATGAACTGAAAATGTATTGCTTCTCCAAAGTCTAAAAGCCATGTGATGCGATGGGCTATCTTTAGTCTCGATTGGATAATACAATAAAAATGTGAATGAGGATAATATCTTTTAAAAGTTCTCCAATCAAGGATTTGTATAGTTTAGAAACTTCTTTTTAAGAAAGTATCTTTCTTGGATTTATAACATAGAAGAGTAATTTATCTCATCTAAACCTCTGTGACCCATGAATAGATTGAATCTAATTAAAGAGAAGTATCAATATATGAAAAAATAATTTAAATTTATGAAGGTACGGGTTTGGTTGGTAACCCATTAATAAAAATAAGTAATTGATTGAGCTTAGTATTCAAAATTGGACTCAACTTGATTGGCATATTTAACAAAAGAACGTCTATTTTAACACAGTCAAAATTTGTTACGAGATATGAGATGGAGTGAATTTCAATTTTACCTCTACAGGTATACCGCTCATCAAGTACCACTGTACCGATATACAGAACATATACATGTAAAGCAGTTTGTTATAGGTACACTTATACTTGATGAGCAGTACACCGATAGAAGTAAAATGAAATATCATTCCGTCCTGTGTCTCTTAACAAATTTTCTCCGTGTTAGAATGGCTGGCCTTAATAAAAATGTAAGTAACAAATTGAAAGTAGGAGTGTTCACTTGCAGGGTTTAACCCAGGCAATGTTCCATGGCAGGTTAAGTCCATTTGTATATACCGAGGTCCAAGCCCATCTGAAGCCCATCGGGCTTTGCAAGGTTAAAGCCCGAACCAGCCCATTTTCAAAATACTATGTCCAAGTCTATATGTTTAAGAATTTTAAAAATCCAACCGTTGAAATTGAAGTAGACGTTATGATCTGCAAGTGAACCAAATTTGAGCTAAAAAATCACATTTTAGCAATTGATATTAGTAGTCAAATTCATTAGGCAATCTTGTCTTGGTATTTTTAAAGATGTAGGATGACTTTTGACCATTAAAATCAAGTGACTAGAAATTGACATTTGACCTCAAATTTATTCCGTTTATATATCACCACGTCCATTTTTAATCTGA
Source organism: Chimonanthus praecox (assembly GCA_022113865.1). NCBI lineage: Eukaryota > Viridiplantae > Streptophyta > Magnoliopsida > Laurales > Calycanthaceae > Chimonanthus > Chimonanthus praecox. Next base: position 53,840,095 of record CM039093.1, on the reverse strand, counting down.
ATGGTTAGTCTCCTAATTAATTTCAAAATAATTTTAAAAATAAAGAAAATAAATTAGGTGTACAAATTCACATAATGGTTAAATGGGCCAAAAGGCCCAACAGACTTTCACAGGCTTCTTGTAAAAGTCCAAGCCTAACCATTTATATAAATGGGTTCATGAATTAATCCCAAGTCAGGCCCAACAGGCTGGTACATCTATGCAAACCCATTTATTTGTGACATATTCGAATAGGTTTTTCACCGGGTTCGGGCCCGGGGAACAAAACCCAACAGATACACCACCCGTGACCCGACCCAATAATATACCATGCAAAATACATTTTACGGTATTTTCACATGTCTAAACAAAATAAAAGGATAAAGAAATTGAGGCATTTAAGAAAGGAAGTGATGTGTGCATTATGGAATGTGCCACCTTTCAATCTTTCTCTTAACACTTTTTTAAGAAAAAATAGTACACAAGGTTAGTATTAATATTTTTTTATTAAAATACATAATTAATACTCTTTAATATTAAATCTGAGTTATATTAGATATATGAGGAAAAACATGGATAAAATGTGAATGATTTTTTTATTTTAAATTCACGATTTGGACTTTTAGATTTTGATAAACTGAGCTCATCAGATGAGGTCACAGTGAGGGCCATGTTGGATTGAAGTCGAAAGATTATAAATCTTTTCAATCCAACATGGCATCCACTTCGGCTTCATGTGATGAGCTTAGTTTATTCTAATCAATAGAAATTTTCTGATTGATTTTTGAAAAATTCGACAAAAAATTATTTAAGTTACAAATTCCATCCATACTTTTGACAAAAAAAATCAGCTGAATTTTACAACTTAGGTAATGGGTTTAGTAGCATCTAGCAAGATCCATTTATGAGAACGAGGCTCAATGAAATAAAAAACATTTTTAAAATACTTTAAATTTAATTATTTTAAATTATTATTAGTGTTAATCTTTCAACTTTTATGAATTTTAAAAATATGTAAGAACTATAATAAATCACCTTAAATAAAAAAAAAAATAGTGTATCTTAATTGAATAAATCAACTCTTATTTTTTTAAATTTCAAATCTTATAGGTTAATATCTATTAAAATCTAAAAGTCCAAATAATAAAGGAAATTGACTTGTGCCCCAACACTTTTACCTTTGTTACACTAAAATTAAATGAAATATCCATTTTGTCCAAACAAATGAGGAGAGGAAAGAAAGGGATTGAAAAAAAAAATTGAGTAAAATGAGTATTTCACTTATTTTAGGTGCACTTAAGATGAAAGAATTGGTGCACCAATTACTTTCAATAATAAATTTAAAATAAAAATTCATTAATAATTTTATCTATGTTTTTCCTTATATATCTAATATAACTCTATTTTAATATTAAAGAGTACTCCCTTTGTCCCAAAATACTTGCTCTATTTCTTTATTTTCACATTAAATCAAATTTTAACATTTTTTACTTGCCCATATGCGTCATTTTATAATTATTTTCACCTCCGACTCTTATCGTCTAGAATCATGCATTGTTGCATAATTTTTTTGAAATAAGAGAAGTATTTTGGGACAAAAGGATAATTTTTTTGAAATAAGAGAAGTATTTTGGGACAAAAGGATTATTAAGTATACATTTTAATTTACTCGCTTTATTTGTTACTCATTGTTCTCCGGCACTTTATTTGTTCGAGTATTGAATATTTTCGTATTGTGTGAGAGGTCTAACCCTCAAACTCTTACAACGTTTTATGTGCTCATAGATCCGAGATTTTATATATGATTATCAGCAAGTGAAGTGGGGGGATTTCTACTTACTAAAAAAAATATTAATACTAACAGAGGCGCGGACCATGACTCAGAAGAAAAGTGAGAGAAGTGGCCACTGGAACGGAATAAGAGGAAAAAGAGGAATAAAACGTACAAACGATAGCGTGAGTAAATTCCACGCACAAATCACTAACCTTTAACAATGGCCTACTTTCACCAGTCTACACGAAATCCGTCTTTCTTTTCAAAGTTAGAAGTCGTTGCATCACGAAATTCTTCCTCCTTCCTTCCTTCTCTTCTCTTCTCTCTCTCTTTCTGATCTGTCTTACTCTCTTTCTGTTGAAAGAGGAATTTGCTTTTAAGAAGCAAAGGTTCCCCAGTTACTGAAAATCAAGCCAGGAATAGAAAGAATTCACCTCCAAATCTTAATAAAGCTTCAGAAGAGCAGTGGAAATGGCTCCTTCGAGTTTAACACAGAGAAGGAACTGGTGCAACATGTAGCAGCAAAACCTGGCAATTGAGGATTCCAAAATCCAAACATAATTCTCAAGAAGATTGATAATTTGGTAAGTTCCTTGATTCTATGTTTATGATACTGAGCAGTCATACTTTTTTCCTTTCGGATAACAGGTATCCTCGATACTAATCTCACGAATATATTTAAAGCTCCCAATCAAACTCAAAACCCTATTTCATGAAGCGGGCTTCTTTACCGTTATCCTTTGAATTATTATAACTTTAGTCTTACATGTGAGCTACTATCATAACTTTTCTTTGAATAAGAATGATACTTTAAATCATTTAAAATCTATATAAATATCTTTCAAATAAGAAAAATCATTTACTTTTTCTACATTTCTCTGTGTCAAAGTTACTTATTTAAGTTATTTAAAACATAGTTTCAAAACTCGATCAATGTTATTTAACAAAGACATAGTATTTTATAATTATACTTTTAAGACTCTACAGTCATTCATGGGTATGGTTTCTTTTGCTCCCTTTTGAAAATTTGAAACCTAAACCTCATTGGTTGAGTTAATTTCCTTTAATCCAATACTGTTCTGGTTTTTACAATATGAAATCACGCTTAGTAGTCGTAGTCAAATTTTAATTTAGTGTTGACTTCTCAAATTTTAGTTTACAAATTCATCATTTAATTATTTATTTCATAAGTAATTACTATTGATATTTAGGTCGAAAAGAAAAGGAGAGGATGGATGGATTTATTAACTCTTTCAAGCAAGGCTGGGAAACTTACCGGCACGTTAGAACGACATTTCTTCTGGCAGTCGTCCTTTTCATCGGCGCACTATTTTCTCTCGCCGGATTATAGATGATGTAAGTCACTCAATCCTTCTCTTGTTCTGTACCAATGTTTAAAAAGTCGAAAAAGAAATGGTTTTTTTTTTTATTGAATTTAAGTGTAGAAAACCACATGATACTGTAAAACCCCCGCCTGTGAGTCCACTATCCCCCTTGGGCAGAGGTTCAGATATCGGCCGATACGAATATATATATATATATATATATATCGGTTTTTCAGTGCCGATCTATATCAGCCGTACGAACTACTTCTCGGCCGATATGGCCGATATATCGGCGATATATATCGATCCGATATCAACCGAGAAGTATAATATCGGTCTATTTTTTAAAAAAAAAATAAAAAATCAAAACGGTGGTGGGTCTGGGTCGATATCTCTGCCAATATCAACTGATATTTTACGTTTTCAAATTTTTTTTAAAAAAAAAACAGTTTCTTTTTGGGTTTTTATTTATTTTTAATTCAAAAATAATAATAAAAAATACCAATATTTATAAAAAAAAAAAAGAGGAGAGAGAAATTTATAAGCCGATATATCGGCCAGGACGAATTTTTTACCTCTGCCCTTGGGCACACGAAGGTTAGGCTATGGAGGCTCGAACCCGTAACCTCTCGTTTCCTGAGGTGGAAGGCAACCAGTTGAACTATACCCGTGGATAAATTAGATTCAAATAATTTTTTTTTCAAAATTTTCATCTAAACAGTCTCTTCTTTTTTTTTTCCTTTTTAAATCGTATCAGTTGTAGAAAAATAAAATATTTTAGAAATTCCTATTACTCGTCTCTCGAGAATCAAATTGTCAAAATTCGAGCCGTGGGATTGACAAAAGGGACACATTAGGCAATAACGGCCGTGCATGGTTTTCCACTACATTATCAGGTTTCGTAGAACTACGGACGGGTCGTGCACGGTTTTCCATGACGCCACCTTGGGTGGGACAGTATTAGGAAGTGAATCTGAATTCCGAAATTTTCATTTTTTTTAACGGTAAAGAGATTTTTTTTAAAAATAAAGAAAGAGAAAAAAAATAGAACAAGAAAAGCTCCTTCGTTTTGATCCAAAAGTCCACATGGAATCTCCACAGAGATATAATAATTTTAATCATGGAATAATATTATCACTCCTAAGTCTTAACATGATAGCTACTATTTTTTAAATGATAGAATAATATTGGAATATAGTATTCAAACTTGGTTTATACTTTATCTATTTATGTGATAAAAAATACTTTCATTCAAACCCAAATTTTTTATTATTTACAATTAGATTTCAAAAACTAGATCCGATGCGACTTACGAAACTCGTGGATCTAACAGTTGACTATCAATTTTAAATTTTTAATAAAGTATGGAACTTATGTAGGACTGGTGGGGCCTAGTCTCAGCTTAGGCCCAAATTGGTTCGATTTGTTCAAGACCCAAACCGGCCTGATATCTTTCTTCTTCTTTTTCTCAGCACAACTTTGGTCTCCAGTTGTGACTTGTGACTTGTGACTTGTGACATTTTAATTTAAGGTAAATACTTTATATTTTTAGGCTCGACCCTAATCATACGCGAAGTACTCCAGGGCCTAGGGCCCAAAAAAATTAGGGCCCCGAGCAGGGGTGGCCTCACTTAAGAAAAGGCCCACACTCTCTGCTGTTAAAAAAAAATCTTGGAATGTAAGGGTTGCAAGAGGAAGAGAGAGTGAAGTAAGGAAAAGATGTAAGGGTTGCAAGAGGAAGAAAATGAGTAAAGTAAGGAAAAGAATTGAGGAGGAGCAGGTTTTCATGAAATTGGATTTCTCTCATTGGGTTTCTTTCTCTGTCCCCTTTTTGTGGCAAGAAATGGGAAAGGGTATTTCTTATGTTTTGGGCTTTATTTTTTTCAATTGGAACATGTAATAAAGCTGAACAATGAGTAAAAAAGTGAAATTTTGAGAATCGTAAGAGGTAAATCTGAGATTAAAGTAGTAAGATGAATTGAAATAAAATGAGAAAAGATTTTATAAAAAGATAAAAGACATTTTTACAATATAAATATGTTGTGGTTTTTTATTTGGATTAAGCAAAATATTCAAAGTTTATTTCAAAATATACCAATCATTTCATCATTAAGATTGCAAGAAATAATTGTAAACTGGTGAGTTGAGAATTTCTATTCCATCTTTAATCTCAATGTTCTCTCTCGTATGGCTTACTCAGTTATTCCTCTTTCAATTAAAATTTAAAATAAAGATACTTGTCATATAATTAGTTTTTTAGATTTATGTGGAAAACTACAAACACTGTCCTACTAAAATTTCACAGGTGGTACCTCTGACCCTGTAAGGTACACCAAGGTAAGTCCGTAAGAGTTTGAACCTAACACATCCCACTTCTTGAGGTAGAAGATTACCCATTACTATATAAATTTATTTTAATCAATATATAATAAAATCAAACCTTATGGCTAAAAATAGACCAAATTCAAAATTAGATTTGACCAAAATTTCACCCTTAATTTAATGCCCTGATCTGAATGACTAATAAGTAATAAATAACCTTTGTGCTAGGAGCCTAGGACAAATATGGGTGTAAATCTTAGGTCCATCTAGGATGAATATGGCTATGACGTAACTTAGAAAAGCCCAAAAAATAACAATATATGTCCAACTCGGTGAGTCTAAACATTAAAAAACATAAATGACCCGAGCCATGTGGGATTCTTTAGTTATGCTGTTTTCATCCTACTGGGCCTGATCCATTGTGGCCAAAATTTTAGCCAATGCCAATCAAATTTGATTAAAATGATAATGCCAAACTTTACAAACACAAATGATCTAGCTATTCATTGATAAAATTGGAAATTTAAAATATAAATTTTAAAAATGTGTAATTAATATACACTATTTAATTGGGACAACTCATGAATAAAAGGAATGAGAAGCATAGTAAGCTTTTTCTAGACATTATAACGAAGCCCTTGATATTTGATTTATCAAGCGATCCTTTAAAAAGGTTTAAAGTTTGAGAGAATTTAACGAGAGAAAGGGCCTAAAAGGAATAGATAAAAAAAACAAGAGAAACAACAAGCAAAAAACAAGAAGTAGAATTAAATAAGAAAAACGTCCGCCCAATGGTTGTCAACTCCCAGTTTAGCGAAATAATCTACCATTCTATTAGTTGTTCATCCAACTTTAGTAAAAGAAATGCCCATCTCTCTTACTAAGATTCTCACTTCCCTAACCATATTAATCAGTATCCAAAGTCGTTGCCTCAATCCCGACGCCCATTTAAAAGCATTTGCAAAATCCTATTCTACAATCAAATTGCCTCCAAATAAGGTGAGCTTTCCTAATGCCAAGAATTTTAGCCTCATTGGAATTCTTTACTCCCACCTATTCTAATTGCTTATCTTAAGAAATTTTTTAAATTGAACATCTAAAATTCTTGCAGCAATATTTTAGAAAATTAAAAACATATACATGTAATAAATTTATGCAACAATATAACAAATTTTATCAGAAACAATTTAAAATTGGGCAATGTCATACCTAAGGTGAGGTGGGTTTTCTTTTCTATCAATATTCTATTCTATCAAGAAGGTCAAATGAGTGTTTCAATTGATTTGAAAGTTTGTGATAAAACTTGTTGACTCTCTTAATTTAAAATTTTATCTAGTCAAATTCAAATTAATTTATTCAATTTTTTTAATGTTTAAATCATGCTTTCAATCCATCTCAATTTAAGTCAATTAATATTATCCAAATGTCAGGAGACCAAATTCAATAATGAAGGCTTTTCCAGTAGCTTACCATCATAACTTGGACCTTCATTTAGTTTATGACTTCATTCAGTGGTCAAGATTAAGACAAAGACCTAACTAAAGGAAGTAAGAACCAATAGGCGAACTTCCCCATAGCAAAAAAACAATACAAATTAATAAATTTAGGTGGATATGTTTGGATTTTGCCGAACTCCATCATCTCAAATTTAAATTCAACCTGAATGGGATTTGTCCAAAGTCCAAGACTGCCACCTCAATGTAGTATGGAAAGAAATTTCGGTCGATACAATGCGTATCATTGTATAAGTGAGATATCAGCCGATATGACGGAGATCTCATAGAGATCTCACCAATATCGGTTTTAAATCACCGATTTTTACACACAAAAAAATCAAGAAAGAGAAATATCGGCTGAGACGTCGATATCTCAAAAATGACATTTTTTTACCCCTTCAATATAGACAATAATTTATTTAAATATAAAAGTTACATCAAAGAAAATATGTCAATATATTCTTTAAAATACTATGCCTGCACGTGTATGTGGCCAGGACAGAACCTTATTCCTTCTTATCATCCATCCATGTACTTTTAATTAATATTGGTTTGAATTTAGATTTTTTGAGATTTGAGTTCCCCCTGTCCCCTCCCATCTCAAAACTAGGGTCATCTATAAAAACATGAGAACGACTCATCATAAAAAATGATATTTTATCCGACTAATCTTTGAAGAATATTTAAATCTCTCAATTTATATAAATCAAGTAAATTTTACAAGAAGTAACTTATTAGGGTGGAATAGAATCAAACACAAAACCTTCATTTTCTGAAGTGCGTTCTTAAGCGCCACTCCAACCCATTCATAAAATTTACTCGTATTATTTACTCCATAAAATTAGTCTCAACACCTTTAAGGAAAACAGGTCAATCCTATTGTAATTTAAAAAAAAAAAAATTAATACAGCACTTGAGTTGAGTTTGGTCAATAAATCGAGTTAGGTTAGGTTCAACAATTCACGTCAACAATTCAAGTTGAATCGAGTTGAGGTTAGATTCTATAATATTTGATATAAGCCTAACCGTTTGAGTTTCAGCCCTATTTAACCCTACTTTAATTCTAGAATAAAAATAAAAATTTAGTGTCTAGTCATCCTTATCATTTCTCAGTTTATTCATTTATTTATTTATTCCCTCATTTTCTATGTTGCAGGATATCTTAGATATCAAAAGCTTAAAACAGAAAAGACCCACAAAGAATCATGAAATTCTCCTGGTGTGCCCTCAAAATGCTACAAGAAGATGCCCACCATCACCAGCAGCAGGAGGAAATGAAAGTGAAAGAGAGAATGATGAAGTAAAATCTCCATCATGCCCCGACTACTTTCGTTGGATCCATGAAGATTTACAGCCATGGAAGGCGACAGGAATCACAAAGGAGATGGTGGAGAGGGCAAAGAAGACTGCAAATTTTCGACTGGTGGTGTTGAAGGGAAAGGCCTATGTTGAGATGTTTCATGGGGGATTCCAAACCAGGGATATCTTTACATTGTGGGGTATCCTACAGCTGCTAAATTTCTACCCTAATCGACTGCCTGACCTTGAGCTTATGTTTGACCTTGGGGACAAGCCCATTGTGTGGTCAAGAGACTACAAAGGCAAGGATGCCTTGGCCCCACCACCCCTTTTTCACTATTGTGCAGATGATCAGACGGTGGATATTCCATTTCCTGATTGGTCCTTCTGGGGTTGGTATAATATCTGCTGCTATTTCTCTCTCTGTTTATGTCTAGTTTTACTTTGAATTTGTCATTAATTAAACATTTGAATGTGTTGTGGGACCCACTTCTAAGTTATTGTGGGACTTACTTCATGGTATTGACCAAAATGATCCACTTTTGGAAAGATATTTTGTTGGTTGTATAATTGGTCAACTCTGTCCTGAAGTGGATCCCACGACATCTTATCTGAAGTAAGCCCCACATGTCATAAATCAAAATATTCATCACCTACTCTCCATCGTATCTTTTATTATTCATTTTCTACCCTTTTTTTTGGATAATATGAGTATTGATTCTTACCTACATTAGAGGTGAAACTAATCTCACTGGCATGTGTAAACATTTCAATCCACATGCACCGATTAACTCTATAAGAAGTGGCCTGTTGGGATTGAGTGTGAATTGAACTCAAGACCCAACTTCATGAGGCGAGCATCTTGACCGTTAAGCCAACCCTTTGGGGTTCATTTTCGACTACTGCATATGAATCTAGTGTAAATCAAATGTTCATCGCCCACATTTGATCATGTCTTCTCTTATTCATTCTCTACTTATATATTTGAATCTGTCATAGATCAAAATGTTTATCATCTACACGTTATCATGTCTTTTCTTATTCATTCTCTACTTTTACATTTGAACCTGTGGTAAACCAAAATGTTCATCACCCAAACTCAATCATGTCTTCTCTTATTCATTCTCTACTTCTATATTTGAACCTGTCATAAATCAAAATGCTATCATGTCTTTTTTTATCTATTCCCTCTATATTTTCAATATTCTACCTCTCCACCTATTACATTTGATTTGGAACCTCTCGACTCTCTATACAATGATACGAGGGTTATAGGCTCTTATCTTCTACTAGCATGATCTAACCACCTTAGACTACATTTTCTCATTTTTTTTTTGTCTATTGCCATTATTTTTAATGCCTTCCTAATGCAGTTCTTTTTAATTATATCTTTTAAAATTAATCAACTCATCCATTATAAAACTTGTATCTTCAAGTGATTCAAACATAGCCTGTATAATCTAAAGGATAAATATATTTTTCAGGCCAGAGATCAACATGAAGTCTTGGGTACCTTTACTGAAGGATTTAAAAGAGGGGAACAAGAAAATGAAATGGATGAAAAGAGAGCCTTATGCTTTCTGGAAGGGGAACCCTAGCACCTCTCCTAAAAGACGAGACCTTCTAAAATGCAACCCATCTCATACACAAGATTGGAATGCTCGCATATATACACAAGTAAGTCTTCTCGAAGTCTTGGGTTCGGCTCCTCCCCGACTTACTTGATACACAAGGTTTACGGGTGGTTTCATGTATATGTGGGATTAGTCTTTAAATTTCATGCATGACTAACAGAGATAATATACAGGATTGGGGAAGAGAAACTCGAAGAGGATTTAAAGAATCTAATGTAGCAAGCCAATGTACTCACAGGTAAGACTTCCAGATTTATTTCTTAATTTGATTTTTAAAAATTTTTGATACGATAAAATGGATAAGACGCAGAACTCAAAAGGTCAACTTTAAGTACATAGATTTTTCGTTTTGATAATGATGATGAGAAAATTCAGTGGCTCTATACGTGTCAGATCTTACTACAGCCTGTATGAATCCAATATTGACCAGTACCTTGAAAAATTCAATAATGTCTTAGTCTTGATTTTGAATTTACTGCATTTGATGATGTATTTGTTGATCAAAATCAAATCAGATACAAGATTTATGTTGAAGGGCAGTCTTGGTCTGTTAGTGACAAATTCATTCTAGCCTGCGATTCTCCTACTTTGATGTTGACACCAAGATACCATGACTTCTTCACAAGAGGGCTGATGCCTCTCCAACACTTTTGGCCAATAAATGAAACAGATAAGTGCAGATCTATCAAGTTTGCAGTTGACTGGGGCAACACCCACCTGGACAAGGTACTCTTTCTATCATTTTTAAAATTGAAGTTATCATGATTTATAGACTCTGTTACACCATAAAAGTGAAAATAAACCTTTATACTTGCCAAATTTCAAATTTACATTAAGTTTTGGTCGATTTAATTTTTAAATTTAAATCATTAAGTTCATTGCCTTAGATTGATCGCTAAAATTTTCATATATGGCTAGATTTTGATATTTTTGCTGTTGTAAATAGTTGCTAGATTCGAAAACATATACAAAACAGAGTAAAAGATGGCTATCTTTCAAAGAATTTACAAAAAGTATGTTCTTTTAAAATATTCTAAAAATAAATGAGGAAAACCTATAGATCATTAGATCAAGAGGTGGATTGATGAGGCAAGATGAATTTTGAGCAAAAAAACCATCACAAAGTTTCTTGTAAGTATCATCCTACCCGGTTACTTCGATCCATTTCTAATGGGTCCCACAAAGAGAAAAATGTATGTTAGGAGTGCGAATGAGAGTCCCACATCGACTGTGAGGGGGAAATCTAAGGACTAATAAGGAATTGGATAACTCCACCTATCAACGCTATTCTTTTGGGCTAGAAGCTTAGTCCTAACAGTGGTATCAGATATAGGTCCCCAAGCCCAACGCATGTGGACTCAGGGATCCCCTAGCGGAACGAGATGGTTGGTGATGTTCTATCCGCCGGAGAGTCTCGTTCAAGGGAGAGATTGTTGAGGTGCGAACGAGAGTCTCGTATCAGTTGTGAGGGGTTAAATCTAAGGACTTATAAGGGACTACGTCACACTACCTTTCATGACTAGCCTTTTGGACAAGAGGCCCAGTCCTAACAATGCATTCCTACTCTATGTCGAATGAGTACTTGATCGTAATCATCTTCACATGGTCCTTGCTTATTATTTCTTCAAAGTAGTTTTCATATTGAAAATTGATATCAGTGTTTTTTATTTTAAGGGATACCGTTGTACTTTCCACTACTTAGATAATAACAATTAGACAAAAAATAAATGCAATGTCCCTTGTTATAAAAGAAACAATGTCCCTATCTATTCCCTTTATCGTTTACTTTATCGTTTACTCTTATTAGACTTCGAAATTCATGCCATTTGTGTTAAATTTCTATGAACTGAACAGGCACAAGAAATAGGTAAGGCAGGAAGCAACTTCATTTACGAGCAGCTGAAGATGGAGTATGTGTATGATTACATGTTCCACCTGCTAAGTGAATACTCTAAGCTCTTAACATTCAAGCCTACTCTATCTGAAAATACAGTTGAATACTGCTTGGAATCCATGGCTTGCCATGAAAGTGGGTTAAGGAGGCAATTGCTGGAGGAATCTATGGTGAAAGAACCTAAATATTCAAGCCCATGTTCATTGCCCCCCCCTTCAGTCCTGCAGATATTCAAGGATTGTTCAAAAGGCAAGCAAACATAACGAAACAAGTAGAGATTTGGAAAATTGAAAACAACAATCCCTAGAGATTTTGATTTGTATCCACATTCTTCTAATAATTGAGGGAAAAGTGTGTACTATAGTTGATTGAATGAGAAAAACTATAATGTTGTGCAATAATTTCAATAAAATTTACAGAATATCAATTGTCTTGTCATTTGTAAATCATCTCATCATGTGTTCTACTTTAGGCACTAATCATGTTTTAAAACCAAGATATCCAAGCTTCTACTTGAATTTTTCAAACATCCCACCTGACTAATCCTTGAGATATGTGTAAACCTCCCAAAATAACTTAAAGAGGGGTTTTGGGTTAATTACTTTATTATGTATTAAAACCGGCTTTATTTTGTAGTCCTATTAGGTGTTTAATTGGTAATTTGTCTTTAATTACGTGATGAAGAAAATAATCAAAGGAACAGATTCTATGTCCATTACCAGTCACGGCCATATACCCTGATAATGTAATTCGACAAAGCAAAATCAAGAGAAAACTCTGGCGATGTTTGGAGCCCAAGATTTTAACCAATGCCTGATAATAGAATTTCACCCAAAATCCAAATATCAGGTCTCCAATATCCGATCGGGATATGCAGCCCATATCATATATTTTCATATCAAATACCAAAAATCTGTGAAATTAGTCTTACCTCCAATGTAAAGTAGAGATACTCATGTTATTAAAAAAAATAACCAACAATCTAAAACATATCCATGAATGTTCTCTTCCTCAAGTATTCACAAGGGCAGCTATTTGAATGGTGGATTGATTAGATTTCTAGACCTTCAACCAGTTTCCAAACTAAAATGATTTCAGCGATTCAAACATTCAAATTTCATATCAAAATTTGATAGTTTAGTTAGTCTAAACTTCTAAAATTAGACTAGATGTGTTGGATTCAATTCCTTCCAAACTTACTTAAAAGTATATTGACAACTTGGGCCGATAGAAAAAACTCACCACAATGTTTTAACATTTTCAGAGTCAATTATCCCCAATCTTCTCCATAAAGATTTGACTGGTCTACCTAAAACTGAACATGAAATAGGGTCCATTTACAAACTAAAAATAGATTTCAATACCATCAATCCTTAGTCACAACCATCAAACAGTTTTTGATACAATTCAACAGAACTAAATAAAATGATCCACAAACCAGAACAGACCAGCAAAGAGATAATGCAACATGTGACCCGATATTGCCAAGAGCAGCATCAAAATGTCCAAAATGACAAACCAAAGTGAAAAAAGAAAGAGGAGAGAGAGAAAGTAAAAAACACATGGATCTATCATGCCTCTTCTTGCTCTTCCTCTTCCTCGTAATCATCATATCCTTCTTCATCAGCAGTTGCATCTTGATACTGCTGATACTCTGAAACCAAATCATTCATGTTACTCTCTGCCTCTGTGAACTCCATCTCATCCATGCCCTCTCCAGTGTACCAATGCAAGAAAGCCTTCCTCCGGAACATAGCTGTAAACTGTTCACTCACCCGTCTGAACATCTCCTGTATTGAGGTAGAGTTTCCAATAAAGGTCGAAGCCATTTTAAGCCCTGTTGGGGGGATATCACAGACTGTTGATTTCACATTGTTTGGGATCCACTCAACAAAGTACGATGAGTTCTTGTTTTGGACATTGATCATCTGCTCATCAACCTCTTTCGTGCTCATCTTCCCCGGAACATGGCAGATGCAGTGAGGTAGCGACCATGGCGGGGATCTGCTGCGCACATCATGTTCTTTGCATCCCACATTTGTTGGTCAGCTCAGGAACAGTAAGGGCACGATATTGTTGGGACCCACGAGAAGTGAGAGGAGCAAATCCCACCATGAAGAAGTGGAGGCGAGGAAAGGGAATGAGGTTTACTGCCAACTTGCGGAGATCAGAGTTCAGCTGGCCCGGGAAGCGGAGGCAACATGTTACGCCACTCATTGTAGCAGATATGAGGTGATTCAAGTCACCAACTGAGGAAGACACAAAAACCATGAGAAAATATACATTAGAAGTTTTCTCTAGAGATTTACCAGTTGTGCTGCTTGTACATCACAGCATAAAATATGTGAATCACCAAGTTATAATATGATAAAACACAAATATACGATAAACATAGTAAACAATTTGACAAATGCAAGAGCACATATTACTTAAGATTGGCAAGGACGTTGATGGGGACCGAAAATTTTTGCACCACAAAGTTTAATATTGAAAATCTCCAACATTGTCACTGATCACATTTCCATAGCCCAAAATCACATGCCCATGCATGGAAGGTGGCACTTTCGCAGGGAAAAAAAAACCCATCGATTATGAAATAGTATACATGATTGGAGTTCCTAAATAATTGAAAAAAATGATGAGAAATAGTAGTCAAAGGTGCACTGCTTGACGACGCCTAGGTCCAGACCTAGGCTCCACACTTATTTGGTGCCTGGTTTAGCTATCTAAAAAGAATGCCACTTTAGTTGGATTTTATCCCTTGAAAAGATTGTCTACTGCAAGCTTTCTATGTGACCCGGCATGGGGTTATGACTATTTTTTGGCCAATACCTCCAGTTAGAGCATAAACCCACCTAGAGCACAGGCAAGATGAGACCTACCCTAAAAACATGAGGTCAACACACTACTTACCACACCAGATTAACAAACCACTCTCATCATACAAGTATATATGGAAAAAACCCAAGATTTGTGCATAGATGATGGAGGAAGAAAATACATATACACAGAAATTGTCTTACAGCTAGGGGTTGTGAGTTTAAGTGTCCGGAAGCAGATGTCATAAAGGGCCTCATTGTCCAGAACCATGCACTCATCAGCATTCTCCACCAGCTGGTGCACAGATAGTGTAGCATTATAAGGTTCAACAACTGTGTCTGACACCTTTGGTGATGGAAACACTGAGAACGTAAGCATCATTCGATCAGGGTATTCTTCCCTTATCTTAGATATCAGAAGTGTGCCCATACCAGAACCAGTTCCTCCACCCAACGAGTGGCAGACCTGAAAACCTAAAAAGTAAATAACATATGGAAAAATCAGGAAGAAATATTTCAAAACAGTATCATAGAAATTGAAGTATCATTACAATTGAAAAATGAGTTCCAAAAATATAGAGAACTGAAAAATGTAAAATATTCACAAAATTGAATTATGAATCAATGGTAAAATCCTTTTCAGTATTAAACCTTGCAGGACAATAAATCTTTTGTAAGAGAAAGACATGAAGTACAACTCAAAACCTACATATAAAAATATAAAACATACCAGTGCCTCATTAGAACCTGATGCCCCCAGTGAAACCAGAAAGTACATCATATGTGCATTGGGACCATTCAACAATCACAACTCATAAAAGGGCAATAGTGAATCAACTACTACGAAGATCAGCACAATTGATCACTTCTGGCCAGTTGATCATATGCACAAATCATTACCTCAGAGTGTCTAGAAAGAGGCAGCCAAGGAGTAAATGAAAGAGTAAAGAGGCATTGGATGAGGATGATAACACTATAAGCAATACGAGAGAGAGAGATAGAGAGAGAGAGAGAGAGAGAGAGAGAGAGAGAGAGAGAAGCAACATACTAGATTCAACAACTTAGTAAGAAATACCACACAATAACAAACAGCCTCAATACAAAAACTAAATTAGTAGTGAAGAACAAAATGAGAAAGCACAATAAGAACTATGTTGGCATTGGATGAGGATGATAACACTATAAGCAATAAGAGAGAGAGAGAGAGAGAGAGAGAGAGAGAGAGAGAGAGAGAGAGAGAGAGAGAAGCAACATACTAGATTCAACAACTTAGTAAGAAATACCACACAATAACAAACAGCCTCAATACAAAAACTAAATTAGTAGTGAAGAACAAAATGAGAAAGCACAATAAGAACTATGTTGGCATTGGATGAGGATGATAACACTATAAGCAATAAGAGAGAGAGAGAGAGAGAGAGAGAAGCAACATACTAGATTCAACAACTTAGTAAGAAATACCACACAATAACAAACAGCCTCAATACAAAAACTAAATTAGTAGTGAAGAACAAAATGAGAAAGCACAATAAGAACTATGTTGGCATTGGATGAGGATGATAACACTATAAGCAATAAGAGAGAGAGAGAGAGAGAGAGAGAGAGAGAGAGAGAGAGAGAGAGAGAGAGAGAAGCAACATACTAGATTCAACAACTTAGTAAGAAATACCACACAATAACAAACAGCCTCAATACAAAAACTAAATTAGTAGTGAAGAACAAAATGAGAAAGCACAATAAGAACTATGTTGGCATTGGATGAGGATGATAACACTATAAGCAATAAGAGAGAGAGAGAGAGAGAGAGAGAGAGAGAGAGAGAAGCAACATACTAGATTCAACAACTTAGTAAGAAATACCACACAATAACAAACAGCCTCAATACAAAAACTAAATTAGTAGTGAAGAACAAAATGAGAAAGCACAATAAGAACTATGTTAAAAACATAAATGATAATGGACCAGAATACAGGTTCAAAAACACAAATGCGCATACTATATGGCAATGAATGTAGCAGTCATGAAGACATAGTTACAAATAAAATATCAAAATAATTCAGCAAGAAATGCATAAAATACATGTTTGATCATTTTTTGTCTGAATCATAAAAAAAATGCATGCAGAAGGCATTATATGATCAAGGACTACACTCTCTGAAGTGGATGGAAAATGTCCAGAAACAACTCAGAAATAGAAATACCCAAGGTCAACCATTTGCTATCTTGTATTCCAACTAAGTGTCTTTCAGTATCCTAAACTGTTTGCAGGCTACTTATCTCCCAAATATTAATATCAAAGTCATCCAGTCGTTTTACATCCAGCCAGACCAGTTTATATCCTAAATTGTTCAGTCCAATGGATCAAAGGATGCAATCTTCCCACAATGGAGGTGCGCACATCAAATCAACAGTTTTAACACCAAATACCGCTAAGTTGAAAGATCAAATCCATTCATTTATCTCACTCTGCATGTTGCCACTTGGCTTTCCATTCAGATCAGTGCTCCATCCTAAGACATTTAATCGCTACAGACTTAAGAGTTATGATCTTCTCGAAGAAGAGGCAGCCTCATCAAAATCAAGAGTTCAAAACACAAATTAAATCACACAAAGGGATGAAAAACAACAAAATAAAAAGCCAAAAGATCAAACAAATTCTGCAGCCTTCTATATAGGCCATTGCCACATCTTAAGCTAATTGAAGGCTAGAGGATCCAGGGTTATAATCCTCCCCACATCGGAGCAGCCTCATCAACATCAATTGTCCAGATCACAAACCAAATGTTACAAAAAAAAAGCGGATAAAACAATCCATTGCATAGCTAAATGAAATTTAATCAGAACAAACCTCAAATAGCCATATGAACTATGAATAAGAATATGAAGAGATAACTCACCCTGCAAGCAGTCACAATTCTCAGCTTCTTTCCTAACGACATCAAGAACAGAATCAATGAGCTCAGCACCCTCGGTATAATGGCCCTTGGCCCAGTTGTTGCCAGCACCGGACTGACCGAAGACGAAGTTGTCGGGGCGGAAGATCTGTCCATAGGGACCAGATCTGACACTGTCCATAGTGCCAGGCTCGAGATCCATTAGGACGGCCCGAGGGACAAATCGGCCGCAGCTGGCCTCATTGTAGTACACATTGACACGCTCGAGCTGGAGCTCGTTGTCGCCTTGGTACCGGCCAGTGGCGTCAATTCCATGCTCGGCACAGACCACTTCCCAGAACTTGGCTCCGATCTGGTTCCCGCATTGACCGCCCTGGATATGCAGGATCTCTCTCATTTTCCCTTCTTTTGGAGTATTAGATTTTCTTGGAATTAGGGTTTGGAGTTTGGAAAGAGAGGAAGAAGAGGAAAATGTGGAGGTTTAGATGGAGAAATGAGATGAAGGGAGATATGGACGGTGAGATCTGCGAGGTTGTGAGAGAGAGAGAGAGAGAGAGAAAAAGGACGGTAAGATTTAGATCGGGATCGGGAGAGGGACAGGGAGAGTGAGGAGAAGAGAGTGAAAACAGAGACGGTAGAATAAATGGGAGGCAGGAGCTATTTATGCTGCAGAGATAACGTTCCCGTTTAAAATAACGGACGTTTGTTTTGAGTGGGAATTACAATTTTTAAAAAATTAAATGAAGGGATTAACGAGGAGTCGAGAAAGCGTGTAAAACGCCTCTGTTCTGTTTCTACATGGCCCCACCCTCTCATATGGTCCAAAGAAATGATTGATATAAAATTATATAATTTTTGGTATTAAGTTTTAAAATTATTAAACTATAATTAAATTTTAAAATTATTAAATAAATACATTTATTTTTAATAATAGATCTAACAATAAAGATAAATAGAATAGGTCTAAAATATTACTAGATTTGATTTTTTTAGTAACATGGATATCTAATCTCTGATGTGAGAGTAATTCTACGTATACATAAAAGTATCTACAAGTTTCATGTATCAAGTTAGTCTAAGAGAAGTTAGACCCAAAACCTCTAGTTTAAAGTATCTAATCTTAAAAGTTCAAGCCAACTAATTTATTTGTACAAATTAAATAATATATAAAACAATTTAAAATAATCTATATGTTAGTATTAGGATATATTTAGATTATATTTAACATCTAAATATATCTTAATAGTTGAAAACATCTCTCTTCTATAAGAACAAAGAAAGCTATCTCTATTTTTCTTTCACTCAAAGTGGTTCAATTTATGTGTTAGCTTTTCAAATTTACCTTCCTCTCATCTTCATTACGTGTTCTCTGTCACTCCAATTTCAATCATCACATAAGTATTTTATATTATTTTTTAATGAAAATTTTCATAGATTTTCACCCCATGAAAACCCCCTATTTGAAATTTGAAGTTGAAAAAAGAAAGACATGAATATGCAAGCAAAAGAAGCATCAGCCTTTTTTGATAAATCAAAATTGAAAATATATACTATTCAGGGACGAGAAAATATTATCATTCTCTTTTGTAAAAAAAGATTTAGAAATTTATAAAGTTGACGTGTGGAAGAATGAGTAGTTGAATGTGCAGACATCTGATCTTTTTATCATCGAATAGTATAGGAGAATATTCTCTTTCTTTTATTTTAAAAGTACATATTGTCAAATTATGATAAATATATCTTCTATACATGACACGTGTCTCCTTTTCAAACTCTTTTGTCATCAGTCAAGTTTTCTTCCGAGAATGTTTTTTTCCTAAAACATGCTCGAGGAGCAAGATCCATCTTCAAAATCATCTCTCCGAAGCAAATTCCTCAAAATCTTGAAAAAATAGTTAGCCCATTTTTTTACCCATGATCCCACTTCAGTTCTCCATCTTGCCTATAGTTAGTTGTACAAGGAATTTAGGATGGAGGCCTTACTTTCGTTGAAAAATTACTGACTGGGTGAATGCCCATCAATGAATTAGGTGAAAGATGGGGATGCCATTCGAGTGGCAAGTGTCTGCAGTTAGACCTGCTAACGGGTCGGGTTGAATTGATCTTAGTCCGTTTTAAGTTTATTTCAGATTCGATACTTCACAATCTTTGTGACGGTCCCGTTGCCCTTTCATTGGCCTAACTTTGGTGTGTCTTAGGGTATTGAGTTTACCCATAGAGATTTTATGCTGATTATTCCACAATTTTCCTATGTAAATTTAAAAAAAAAAAAACTAATAGATGCAAACTATAAAGACCCTGTCAGTAATTGCTAATATCGATGCATTTGATTAGATGGGTGTAGCTCAATCGGTATTCTCTCATCTCAAAAAGAGGGAGGTGCGAAGTTCGAGCCACCATAACCTCAGTTGGTGTGTCCTAGGGGCAGTGAGGAGGCCTGTGAGGATTTTAAGTTCAATTTCCCACAATTTCTCACATGTAAAATAAATAAATAAAAAGATCGATGCAATAATACGTGTTAATATGGATGAATATGTATCAATAGACGTTTTTCAATTTCTAAGCACAGGATTTTTCAATTGAATCTCTCTCTTCTCTCGCCAATTCTATTATAATTTGGATTATTTTAGATTATCTTTGGTGAAAAGACACTTTCACCGCCTTCAAATTAAGCTATAAAATAGTACTCCCTCTGTCCCATTTTAGTTGTCTTATTTTAAAAAATTGAATTTTTAAGGAATAGCTCTCAAAAGGCTTATTGACTTGTCTCAAATATCATTTTAACTCTTCCAAAATGCATATGAGACAATTATTTTAGGACAGTTTCAAAATGTAAATGAGACAACTAAATTGGGACAGAGGGAGTATTGTATTTCGTGCTATTAAAATTTTAGAATGAGTCAAATTTGAGTATTTTGATTTTAAAATTTATTGAAATGGATATAATGGTACTTCATGTGTAATTTACTTATGATTGTTATTTTTTTCTTTTTTAAGGAAATTTTCAGCTGATTTGTGTCTAACTAGGTTTACGTGACTTGAAATCAACTCTTACTAAGTAAGAGACGAGTATGACATTTAAAACTATGAGAAGTTCTCAAATTTAGAAAAATTATTCTATCAAAGCAATTTTTTATATTAAAATATTCTTTTTTTTTATTAATGTATTCTTTATAATACTTGATCATAATAGATAAAAAAATTTATTCAACTTGTTTAAAGAAACTATACTGACTAGACCTTCCGAATTATTAAGGATTTTCATAGAAATTTTGTGGAAGTGACACCTAGCACCGTTTGGGCTAAGTTCCCTTCAAAACTAAGGGACTTGATCATATACTTGACTTGTAAGACTCATTTAAGGTATCAAATGAACTTTACTTTTAGTGAAATTTATTTTGTTGGATAGATCAATCAAAAAGCTTATGAAAAGTACAATGTCAAAAATCGAGTTCCGTAATCCAAGTTATGATTGTTATTTTTAAGTAACAAACGAGTATGATATTTAGAACTTTGAGAAATTCTCAAATTTAGAAAAAATTATTCTATGGAAGCAATTTTTTTATATTAACATATTTTATATAATACTTGATCATAATAGATAAAAAAAAATTATTCAACTTGAATGAAGAGACCAAAAATTCTAAAAAATGAGAAATGTAAACAAAAATGAAAAATGTAAACATTGACGTTTAGAAAATGGATCAATAAAAAATTGACAAAAATTGAATTTCTTGAGGTAATAATGTAAATAAATGAAATTTAGAAAGAAATGGTTAAGGAGAGAGAGTAAGATCAGTTGGATGTTGAGAATGTTTGAAGGGTCAAATGAGAAGGTGCCCTAAGGTATTTATTAAAAAAATATTCATCCAATACATGGTGGACGCACTATGCATCGATGCGTTGTGACCGCTATCCATCGGTACATATATTTTCATTAGAGGCCGAAATTTTTAACTTAGATATAACTAGCACTACTAGATTATGCCATCGGCTACCAAATGAAATATTTTTTTTAAGAGAGCATTAGATATTGTGGAAACAACGGTGTTTTCTTATTTTATCCTTTCACTTTTTAATTTATCAATAACAAAATTAAAAGCAAAATGAAAAAATACTCTTCTTTTACATCATCCATTGCTCTCTAAAAAAATATTAAAGACCAGAAAATTCCCACCAAATATTCCAATGATGGAATGGTGGACCCAACACTCGTAAGATTTTATGAATCATCTTGATATTTGGTTCATACGATGTATCAACTTAAAAAAACTGATATATATCGAAAACTAATATATATATATATATATATCGACCGATGTTTTACCTTAAGAATGAAGCAATACAAGAAATAGGTGATGGATCCAAAAGAGCTGAACCCTACGAATGGATGATTAAATTGGGGACCAATTGTCAGATGATGATAAGAAATTGTGGTCGTTTGGATGGCTGCATAAATCATGAAGTGCTATGATGAGCTCTTAATAACTTGTCAATGAAGTAACGCTTACCCATCTTGCAAGTTAGAGACTTGATACACATGTGTGCCTCTATATTTCAATTTAACAACTCATTGCAATGTCATGATGAGGGGAATGATTAGGAGAGTTCAACTTGATAACAATTAATTTTTTTTTAAGAATTTCTATACATATTTATTGAAATATTAAACATCAATTAGAATAAAACATTGATTCTAATTGAATGAATTGATATAAAAAAAAAAATTCTACAATTAAGCGAAGAGCCTTAATGTGATTGGTAGAGTTTTTAGGGTTTTTATCATCTAACATTTTTACGAAACTTATGAATTGTAGTATAAGATAAATGTCATTAGAAGATACTTGAAAACATGAAGTTCATATTAGATATTTCTTCATGTTGATTTTCTTCCTTATAAATTTTTTAAACATTTTACAAAGTTTTAGACCAATTTTCAAATTTTTAGGATGTATCAAAATTTTGATTTTCAAGTGCCTAAAACACCACAAAAATGACCATTAATTAAAAAAAAAAAATGCTCACCCTAGGTTTTCCATTTTTTTTCCTGTATTTTTTTATAAAAAAATTAAAAAGAATAAGAGATAGAAAGAGTATCAGCATTCAGCAATATTTTTGGAATTTTTGCAGAAATTTATCCTTAAAAATAACAAGTGAGTCCCAATTTTGGATCAAAATCGCTGAAATATCATTTAAATTTTACTGACCTATCCTGAGTCTAAAATATCAAATTTTGCTAATATATAATACATTCTCTAATATAAATTATAATGCAAATATTATATTATGAAAATACTAAAGTATACCATATGTAATAAAATTATTAGTATGATATATTTTGAATTTTAAAAACTTAATTTTTCGACAGATAGAAACCACTCAATTGGTCCTCTCTTGTGTAATTAACTAATTATATTGATCATATAATCTCCACATGGGTGTAACTTAACTGGTTGCCTCCCACCTCAGGAAGCGGGAGATTGCGAGTTCGAAATCCCATGACCTAACCTTGGTGTGCCCTAAGGGTAGTGGGCTCAACCGTGGGAGTTTTACGTTGGGTATCTCATAGTTTCCCACACGTAAATTCAAAAAAAAAAAAAAATTCCATTCATTTCCTCTCTTTTTTTCTTTCCAAGGAGTAAAACTCGAGCAAGTCGACTCATGTTTTACTAAACTCAGTCTAACCCATTGTCATGCATAGTTGAACTCAGCCTAATTCAACATGACCTCACAGTCCAACCATCATCACTCAGTCCGACCCTAATCCAGCCTATAACTCACGTAACTTGACCTAGCCCAGTAACACAATATCAATCGACTATTCTGCCAAGCTAATACACTCTTCATTTTTTAGCATATTTTCTTATATAACATCTTGTAAAAAAGGAGAAAGTAGTATGTATATGTTTATTATTCTCTATCTACAAACATGACTTTAAGATTTCATGATAATAACTTAAAAATAGAATCCACAAAGATAATAAAGGGATGATCCACTTTGAGTTGAATTAGGTTAGATTGAGTTTCAAAGTTGAAGCTCGCTCAATCTAAATTTGAATTGATTTTCCCCTCTCAACTCAATCCAGCCTATCCAACCCAACTCCATCGAGCTAGTTTTACCCATGCTAACTAATTGCAGTTATGCTTTATATTTTTAGAAGTTGAAACATTCTCTCTTTAAGGTCAAACTTTTAAGAGCTTTAATAAAAATCCAATGGATAATATCGAAAATTCATTTAAAGCTACTTGGACTAAATTTATTTTATTCAACCATCATTAAGATTAATTTTTATTTAAGAATTCAAATCTTTGCCATTTGATTTTAACAATCAAACATCATCCACCAGCTTTATTTACTTTTATTTTTTTTAATATTTTTGGTGATTTTGACCAATAATATCAAATGATTAAGATAAGTTTGGTCCACTTAAACTATTTTTTCAATCTCACCAAATAATTTTCTTTTATAAATTTATATTATTTTAAAAATCAAATAACTTTATGCAGGCACTGACCACATGGGTTTAAAATCGTTACTCTGCTTCGCTCTTCACCATTTTACTCGCGACGTTTCCGTCGAGATCCAACCTTTGAAACACTCTATTGATTCTCTTCTTCTTCTTCTTCTTCTTCTTAATATCTGTATCACTGTATGCTTCCTTCTTCTTCTTCTCTTTGTTCCAAATTCTTATTATTATTACTCTCTCTTTCTTTCTCTATGCCTCTCTATTAGGATTGGAGTTTCATTTACATTGTTTGGTTCTTCGAAGGTCTCCAATAATTATGCGCTCGAGTTCTTTTGTGCCCACCTCTCTATCCTTTCTTATTAGACTGGGGTTTCATATGCAGATTTCTTCAGATTTTTCTTGGTTTTCACGACTTTATTTTATTTATTTATTATTATCATTTATTGTTGCCTTTGAACTTTGTAATACATATGCCCTCTTGAAGGAAATCTTCTGTTTGTATAAGTGTGTTGAGATAGTAGAAGATGATTATATTTGCTATTTATGGTCATGGACAACTCTGTTCTTGTAATTGTGATACATCTGAGGCTTCTAGTAAACTGCATGTAACATCTTAGTTCGAAATTACTCATCTCTTTTTATTCTTTACGGAGAAATGGCCTCTTGTTTTTCTGTGATCCCAATTCCCATGTGCTCTTTGCTTCATTTTTCACAATTTTGTTTTATTTATTCATGTAATGTATGTCACGAACTGTTTGCAGTCGTGATTTAGAATTTTTCATTAATTTATTTATGCCCCATTTCCATGATTTGAATTGTTTGTGTTAATCTGAAAGTTCACATAATTTTTTTCTCGTAAGCATTTCCTTTGCTATGGTTATGGTGCCTGCTCTGTTTTGCCTACTATAAGTCATCACTCAACCAAATAAATCATCATCATTGGAGTCATTTATGTCTTTTACCGAGGTTTGTATCTCATTCAACCTAATAAATAGATTACGGGGTAATGCCTATTTCAAATAAGAACTCGAGACACAGTTATTAAGTATTCTTCGTTGGGACAATAACAATTCTAGGTTTGCTTCATGCTTACAGTCCCAAAAATTTCACTCCCTAAATTGGTAGCCATCAAGTTTACATTCTTTACATGTATCTTGAAGTACGAAGCCCTTAAGATTGCTTGATCCTTTACTGCCCATGTTTTATTAGTGATTTATGTGGTGATAAAAACTGTATAGATCAAAATTTCTTCATTTGCTGTTCTGTTTTTGTTAGGAGTGAGTATCCAACCCAAAAGGTTAGTCGAGTGAACTTCCAATGTGGGACTCGTTCGCAGCCCCAACAGTTTTCTTTTCTGACTAGACATTTCCAGTTGTTGCTGCATGTTTTTCTCTTTTGAATTAGTGTCATATCATGCAAGTAATAATATTATTTTTTCATTGTTGGAATCCACTCAAGATGAACACCAGTCCATTTGTACACTTTTGAGTCTTTCAAGTCCTCTATAGAGATCACTGTTATGGTTGGTACTTCATTTGCCTTGCAAGAGCTTATGTCTTCAAGTGACTGCTAGTTACAACTTTATGTGAGATGATTTCAATAGGTCTGCCATGGCTGGATTTGAATTCACAGGGGTTAGTAGTTTGTAATTTTGGATTTATTATTTGATGAGGCTTTATATGGGCCATACACTCAAGCAAGAGTCTTACCATAGCTTATTGTAGATTTAAATTACATATGGGACATTATTGAGGTGATTCCTTTGCAGTCACCCAATGGATTTGAGGTGAGTTCCCATGAAGATGCAGAATATGGTTGAGGAGGTAAGTCATTAGGAAGGAGTCTTACATTTCCCATGTTTGATGCGGCTGCTTGAGAGGTAGTGAGGCTGGATGAATTTGTTGTGCTAAAATCAGGAAATGCAATCAATGGTAGTGAGAAACAAAGTAAACGAAATCAATCCACACGGAGGACAACAATTTACATGGTTCGGCCAAAGGCCTATGTCCACGAGCAGCAAAGGGGAAAAAATCACTAATTTGAGGAGGAGATACAATTTCACTCTCATGCTCTCTCTCACCTTCTCTCATTGTATATAGTTTTCATACAATAAGTTCCAAATTGGGCAGGGACAAATTGAGTCAAATTGGGCCAGACCAAATCGAGCCAATAATCAACTGAATTGGTTATGCACTGCTTATAGCATTCTGTTATCCCATCCTCCATGGGCTGCATTATTGTATTGGATTGAAATAAAATTGGCACCTTGAGTTAGAAGGATTTACCCTGTTAGACCCTGTTGTGGGCCAGCCCCACTAATGGGCCTATTGGGCTTAGGCCCAATAGGGTGACTTATATATTATTGTATTCCTGTGTAAGACACAGAGAAAAGAGATTAGAGAGAGAGTGAGAGACAGAGAGATCTGAAAGGGAGAGACCTTGTAATCCTCTGTACTTGTTTTCTCACATAGTAGATTTGATCTCGCTCCGTGGACGTAGGCGTTCTAGCCGAACCACGTAAATCTTGTGTCGTGTGATTGTGTGTTTGCATTATTTAATTTCTAATCCTCAACAAGTGGTATCAGAGCCGAAGGTTATCGGATTCAGACAAAGTTCTGTCGAATCGGAGTCGGTAAAAATCACACAGATCGTCGGAGAACATCGGACGGAAAATCAGCCGCGTCGGCTGAAGACGATATATTGTTTATCGATTAAAATTTTTTTTTACCGTGAACGGACTGTTCACCGATCGAAAAAAAAAAAAAGAAAAAAAAAAAATTATCGATCTGC
Organism: Chimonanthus praecox; assembly: GCA_022113865.1. Classification (NCBI taxonomy): domain Eukaryota; kingdom Viridiplantae; phylum Streptophyta; class Magnoliopsida; order Laurales; family Calycanthaceae; genus Chimonanthus; species Chimonanthus praecox. The sequence continues at coordinate 53,813,402 of CM039093.1, read as the reverse complement.
TGAGTGCAGGTCGGCTGACGGTGGTTAGCAGCGGCGGAAAAGGGGGTTTTATATCAGCGTCGGCGGAAAAGGGGCTTATACAGTTGGTCGGCAGATTTGAAAAAAAAAAAAAAAAGAAAGAGCCGTGCACAGGAGTCCCGTCGCCGCAAGAAGAGGATTTTTTGGAATCCGGCAGAAATCGCACAGATCGCCGGAAAGAAACGGCAGCAGGCAGCCAGTTTTTTTGTTTTTCGGTTTCGAAGGAGAAGAACCAGCGCCGAAGTCGGAAAGAAAGAAAAAAAAAAACTCTGCAAACAGAGATCGGAGAAGAAGGTGACGGCAGATCTCGGTCAGCAGAGCTGATCGGAGAGCCGTGAGCAAAAGCAGAGAGCGGCAGCTAGCGGGAGTGAGGCGGAAAAACAGCAGAAGAAAAGGGCTTTCTCAGATCGCCGGAGCAGCAGCGGCAGATCTGGGTTTTTCCAAACGAAGATCTGAAATCAGATCCATTCCGAAAAGGGTTTTTTAAAATCGAAACCCAGAAAGGGTTTTTCAGCCGGCAGTGAAGGCGACCAGTAGAGACCCTCGGTGGAGAGACAGCAAGCAGCGGCGATCGGAGATAGAGATCGGTCGGCTGCAAGCATCGAGCACAGAGGAGCAGTGTTCAGATTGCCGGAGACCAAATCCCAGGGCCGAGCGAACCTGCAGATCTGAGAAACAGAGACCCCATCGCAGGCGTCTGAGTACAGATCGCCGGTCAGGAGCGGCGACCCCCAACAGCGGCGAGCGGCGGCCAGCCAAAGCGCCGTGATCAGCCCAGAAATCAGATCTGATCTCAGATACCGGCGATCCCGATCTGAGAAAGCAGAAAAAGAAAAAAAAAAAAAAAAAATTCAGTGGTCCGCAGGACCACCATTTTTCTGTACACCCGCGGGACCACCAGTTCAGGTGCACCCGCGAGACCATTTTTTCAGTGCACCCGAGGGACCAGCATTTTGTGTAGTCCGCGAGACCACCATTTCCAGTGCACCGAGGGACTACAGATTCAAGTACTCCTGCAGTGGGAAATCAACGGTCCAGATTTGTTTTGCAGTTTCCAGAGTCACCAGGACTCGGAATTGAGATCCGTCTTCGCCTGTACGATCGTGGCCGTGAGATCTACACAGTGACTGGTGTGGATCTAGTTTCTGGAGAGTTGACAGTGAGCGCCAAGCAGTGGTGTTTATAGAAAGGAGATCAGCTGAGTTCTTTTCCTCTTATTTTTCATCACTGTCATTTACTTTTTACACATTATTCTGCTATGTGTATGATTGAACCACCCAAGTGGTGAGGAGTTCGGGGGTATTTGGTTGGATGCTAGTAGTAGAACCCTAGGTTTGTGCAGGGCTACCAATTTACACTGTTGGTTATTTGCTTCCGCATTTGCGCACAAACAGAACAGAGGACAGTGACAGAATGGCATCCAGTTCCAGTTCTACAGTCATGAAATTGGTCCCGGGCAATTATCTCCTATGGAAGACCCGGATGCAAGATCTCCTGATTAAGCATGATTTATATTATCCCCTTTTAGGAGATGCATCTATGCCTGAAGATATGAAGACAAAGCCCAAAGAATGGGAGTACAAGCATTTGAAGGCTGTGAGCCTGATCAGGGAGTATGTCGATGACAGCATTCTTCACCATATCACAGCAGAAAAGAAGGCAGATGAACTGTGGACTAAATTGTCTACAATGTATGAGAGCAAGGCGCCAGTGAACAAAGCCTCTGTTATCAAAAGACTGGTGAAACTGACATACAAGGAGAACATCTCAATGTCAGAACACCTCAGCAACTATCAGGGCATGGTGAACCAGTTGGCCAGTGCGAAGATCATATTTGCAGATGAGATTTTGGCTCTTCTTCTCATGGCGACACTACCAGATTCTTTTGAGACTCTGGTGATTGCTTTGAGTAACTCTGCACCCGGTGGCGAGCTCTCCTTAGAGACAGTTAAGGAGTCATTGATGAATGAAGAGATGAGACGGAAAGAAAAGGGCATCGTAACTTCTTCTTCCGGAGCATATGTGTCACAGGATAGGGGCAGAAGACATAAAACTCATGGTCGACAGGACCATAGAAGCAAGAGCAGACCCGGTGGAGGTCATAGATCTCAGAGCAGAGGCAGAGACAGCAAAAAGTGTTTTCACTGTGGCAGAGCAGGGCACTTTAAGAATCAGTGCAGGGTGTGGAAGAGAGAAAATAATCAGACTGTGCAGTATCAGGCACGAAAGCCAGCTTCTTCAGATACCACGATTGCCACATGTCAGGAGCAGCGTACTCTTGTCATAGTGACCACCAGTGAGGGGGAGAGTCTGTCCATTACCCCCTCCTCATCTGAGTGGGTCATTGACACTGGTGCCACTTATCATTATATGTCTCACAGGAGCTTCTTCTCCACGTATACATCCGGAGATTTTGGAACAGTTCAGATGGGCAACTCTGCATGTTCCCCTATCACTGGAGTTGGGAACATTACTATGAAGACTAGTCATGGCTGTGAGATTAGTTTGAAGGATGTGAGACATGTGCCAGACATCAGATTGAACCTCATTTCTGCGAGGGTACTCGGCACAGAGGGATACATCAGTACATTCGGCGGAGACCGATGTAGGATCAGCAAGGGGTCGCTTACCATGGCACGAGGGGTGATCAGAGATTACCTGTATGTTTTGACCGGCACAGTTTGCACCGGTCAGATTCACGCAGTGCAGAGAGAGACTGCTTTCTCTCTATGGCACCGGAGACTTGCACATTTGAGTGAGAGAGGGCTGCAGATTCTTCAGAGGAAAGCCCTTATTCCACGGACTGAGTGCACCGGTTAGACAGTTGCGAGCATTGCATCATGGGCAAGCAAACAAGAGCTTCCTTCAATCTAAAGGGCCACATAAAGGCCAGGAAGCTAGACCTAGTATACTCAGACGTTTGTGGACCGATAGAGGTGGAGTCATTGGGAAAGAACAAGTACTTTGTTACCTTTATTGATGATTCTACGAGAAAGTGCTGGATTTACTTCATGAGATCCAAAGATCAGACTTTCTCATTCTTCCGTGAGTTTGTTGCCTCTGTGGAGAGAGGGACGGGTAGAAAACTGAAATGTCTGAGGACCGATAATGGTGGAGAGTACACATCGGGAGAGTTTAAAGAATTCTGCAAGAAGCACGGCATTCGACATGAGTTGACAGTGCCAGGGACTCCCCAGCATAATGGTGTAGCCGAGCGCTACAACCGCACCATTGTTGAGCGAATGCGTTGCATAGTTCACAACGCAAATCTACCCAAGAGATTTTGGAGCGAAGCAGCGAGGACAGCAGTATACCTCATCAACCGCTCACCATCAGCTCCCTTAAATGGTGAAGTGGCAGAATGTTTGTGGACAGGCAGAAAAGTTTCCTACAAGCATCTCAGAGTTTTTGGCTGCGTTTGCTATGCACACATCCCTGATATGTCAAGGAAGAAATTGGATGTAAAGTCGACATTGTGTGCATTTATTGGTTATGGTGGTCCAGAATTCGGATACAGATTGTGGGATCCAGCTCAACAGAAAATGTTCAGGAGCCGAGACGTGGTATTCCGTGAAGATGAATTCTTCAATGAGAACAATAAACCCACATATTCCAGTGACCTAAATCAAGGTCCCATCTCTACTCCTGACACATCTCAGACAACAGCAACACCTTCTCCTTCATCTGCACCGCCAGTCAGTCAGTCAGACGACAGTGGGTCAGATGTTCCTTCTAGCAGTCACAGTGACAGTGTCAGTGGGCCAGCAGATACGTCTACAGATGAGACAGTTAATGAGCCGGTACATGATACGCCTGAGGACACAGTGGAGGATGATCAGGACAGAGATAGACAGTTGAGCGAGGGGGAGCATCCCCTCAGTACTTCTACATCGGAGGATGTTATACCTCCTAGGAGATCTGTTAGAGAGCATAACCCATCCAGGAGATACCCAAGTTCCGATTATGTGTTGATGACCAGTGAGGGGGAGCCTGAGAGTTACTCAGAGGCTATAGGCGACAAAAACAGAATTCACTGGGGGAAAGCTATGGTAGAAGAGATGATGTCTCTTAAGAAGAACAACACATATGAGTTGGTTGATCTACCAGTTGGCAGGAAGGCCCTACAGAACAAATGGGTCTTTCGGGTGAAAAAGGATGGAGAAAAAGTTCTGAAGTATAAAGCCCGCTTAGTGGTGAAGGGCTTTGGACAGAAGAAGGGAGTGGACTTCGACGAGATATTCTCACCAGTGGTGAAGATGAGCTCCATACGAGTTATGTTGGGCTTAGCCGCGAGTCTAGATCTTGAGATTGAACAGATGGACGTGAAGACTGCATTTCTTCACGGTGACCTAGACGAAGAGATCTACATGAAACAACCCGAGGGGTTTGAGTTGAAGGGCAAGGAGAATCTTGTTTGCCGACTCAAGAAGAGCTTGTACGGATTGAAACAAGCACCGCGGCAATGGTACAAGAAGTTTCACTCTTTCATGACAGGACAAGGATACAAACATAGTTCAGGTGACTCATGTGTGTATTATCAGGAGTTCAAGGGTGATCAGTTCATCATCCTGTTATTATATGTGGACGACATGTTGATATTTAGAAGAGTTCTGAATTGATCAAGTTGTTGAAGGCAGACCTGTCAAAGGCGTTTGACATGAAAGATCTTGGCCCTGTTAGACAGATTTTAGGTATGGAGATTCACAGAGATAGAAAGAAAAATAAGATTATCCTGTCTCAAGAGAAATACATTGAAAAGGTCTTGGAGAGATTCGGCATGAGGGATTGCAACTCCGTTAGCACTCCTCTCGCCGCTCACTTCAAGCTAAGTAAGGAATGTTGTCCTTCATCAGAGACAGAGAAAGACAAGATGAGTCAGATTCCATATCAGTCGGCAGTTGGTAGTCTCATGTACGCTATGGTTTGCACAAGACCTGATATTGCACATGCAGTTGGATTGGTGAGCAGATTTATGTCAGACCCAGGACATGATCATTGGGAGGCAGTGAGATGGATCTTCAGATACCTACGAGGTACATCGAGTATGGGCATCATGTTTGGTGGAGACCCTTTTATTACAGGCTACACAGATGCAGATATGGCTGGTGACCTTGATGGTCGCAAGTCCACTTCTGGTTATCTTTTCACTTTTGCTGGAGGAGCCGTCAGTTGGCAATCCAAGTTACAGAAGTGTGTAGCACTTTCTACGGCAGAGGCAGAGTACATTGCTGCTACAGAAGCTGGGAAAGAGATGGTTTGGCAAAAGGGATTTCTTCGGGAAATAGGCATCAAACAGGAGGACTACACAGTGTATTGTGACAGTCAGAGCGCCATCGACTTGAGTAAGAATGCCATGTATCACTCAAGAACCAAGCACATTGATTTGAGATATCATTGGTTGAGAGCAGCTATTGAAGAGAAACAGATCAGTGTAAAGAAGATCCATACAGACCACAATCCAGCAGAAGCATTCACCAAAGTTCTTTCAAAGAACAAGTTTGAGTTCTGCGTAGGGGCATCTGGCCTCTACAGAAGATGACATCCATGTCAGAGTGTTCTCCTCCTCCTGGGGCTGGAGGGGGAGATTGTTGTGGGCCAGCCCCACTAATGGGCCTATTGGGCTTAGGCCCAATAGGGTGACTTATATATTATTGTATTCCTGTGTAAGACACAGAGAAAAGAGATTAGAGAGAGAGTGAGAGACAGAGAGATCTGAAAGGGAGAGACCTTGTAATCCTCTGTACTTGTTTTCTCACATAGTAGATTTGATCTCGCTCCGTGGACGTAGGCGTTCTAGCCGAACCACGTAAATCTTGTGTCGTGTGATTGTGTGTTTGCATTATTTAATTTCTAATCCTCAACAAGGCTCTATGGAGCTTGATCATCAAAGATGTATTGGCGTGGACCCATTCTGGAGTTTGAGCATTGTGGATCGGTTTAAACCCCATGAACATACCGAAAGGGAACCACGTAAAATCTTTATGTTGTGATTTTTTTTCTCTTTGTTAATTTCTCTTTTCTATTGTCGATATTGCTGCTTTTGTGAGGTAAGAAATGCATTTCCTCTCAACATACCTTACACGTTGAAGAAGTCACATAGCTCCCATTGCCATTTTGTATTTCCTTTCAGAACTTTAGCACCATTTTATAAATATTCATATGTGCAGCATCCTTTTTTTTTTCCTTTTGTAGTATCTTCAACAAGAAATGCTATTCTGCTACCTCAGACATATCGTTTCAGTCGAATGAAAATGGTTTTGAATCCGTGTCTCGTAATGGAGTTCAAATGATTTGAAGCATCTCTTTTCTTCAGCTCCTAATGCATCTCATTCGACACAACTAGGGTTGCAACTCGAGTGCGGCGGGCCGTCCCGTCAGCGTGAACCAGAGTTAACCCAACAATTCAAATCCAAGCCCATCCCAAATTATATTTGGAGGGACCAAGCGTAATTGGCTAATTTCAAACTTGAAATGTATATTGGGTTTATTGGACTTGGGTTTCTTTAGCCTAAATGATTTTTTTTCCATCATTCTATAAATAAAATTATATATTACATAATTGGGGCTTAATTTTAGACTTTTGGGTCAAACTCATGTACTGGGCCTGAGACTAATCTAAATTATAATTTGGGCATGACAATTTGGGTCCAAAATGAGCTGGAACCAAGCTCAAGTTAATCCGAAATCATTTTTGAGTTTTTTCAAACAAACTCAAGTTAAATCCAGCCCAAATTGTACTCTTAGACATATATTGCATCCGTTTTAAACACCTTTATGATAATTGTTCTCTCTCATTAGTAAGTTATAGGGTGAAAAAAATTAAGGATAAGTTGTGTTGAAGAAAAAAACCCGAATTAAATTCGGATCGGATCATCCAAATAAGCATATAAAAGTTACTATATTAAATAAAGTATAAAGCCCAATAAGCATAATAAGAATGTGTTTTTTAAAATATTGAACTGTCTGATTTTGATACTTTAGTCCATTCACTATCATAGTTGTTTAATTCGCGTATTTATATATATACATATATTTTCAAATATTTTAAAAAGGCACTATTAAAAGTATTTTTCAAAAATAAGAATTTAAACATGTTTTAGTGGCATAATATGTATACTACATTTGTTGTGAGTGTGTTCACATAACCATATTTATTTGTATAATATCATATTTTCACTGAGTGAACATGTCATTTTTACTTAATTATGCGATTAAATTTCTAACTTTTTCTCTTTCTCAAAAAAAGGACAAAATTGAAATTTTCTTTTGCAAAAAGTGCACCGTGAGACGAAATAGTGGCGCAAAAATCACTACCCGTTAATTAATGTGATCAACCTGATTTTTTTAGCCATAAAATTAATGCTGTTATTAGAGTAACAAATCTTAAATTCAAGCCTAATCCCCATTAACCAAAACCACGCATCAGGACAAGGAAGTCAAGAACCGGACCAAAGGGTTCGACCACGATTCCATCACCGCTACTCCAGCAGTAGGTAGGAAGCGTGAGTGCATGAGAACTTCGGAAGACACGAATCTACCGAATCATATCCATTTCACGATCTCCACAGATGCGATACAGGTAACGAATGGTGTGGTGCCACGTTTCGTCATAATGCGGATCCGAGTAGACTTATTTTGTCCGATTTGCAGAGGGCGATGGATGAGGGTCACGTGTTACATGGCAACAGTTGACTATATGGGGCCTACATGAAGACGGGACGACCGCGTCAGATTAGGTGAATTGGAGAACCTCTTGACGTTTGCCACGTGTAAATTCTTGTCCTTAGGAATCATTAATCGTCCTTTTCCAAAAGCCTAGGTTCCGTGCTTCCTTTCCCTCATGTGCTTATCGTTACCATTAATCGCAAGGATTCCCGTTTCCAACGTGTTAAATGCGATTAAGACATAATTACCCCTCTGACGAGTTAAAATCACTGCAATGCCCCACCCGTGCCCATGCTCTCTTCCGAGTACAATGTTTGCATGACTTTGGCCCTTATTGTGTTGGCCAATTCCTGACCCTCCAAACAAGGTCCCTCCAATTTACGTTGAGATCTAGACTTCATGTTTCAACCTTAGCATCTTTGAATGCTTATTTAAGTTGGTAAAAAGGACTTTTTATAAACTCCAAGGGGTTTATCTGATGTTAGTGTTGGGGTTGCTGTAAACGAATTCTATATTGGAAGTAGGGTTGGTCTTGATATTTTTGGACCCTACGTGAACTTTTAATATGAGTCTTTTATTTGCTCACAAAAAATAAAATCATATATTTTTCTTAGAAAGTGTGAAACATCTAAATAAAATATCATAACAAAATTTATAATAAAGTATTATTTAAAATTTATTCTTCTATGATATTGAGATGCAAAATTACTAATTAAATTACTATGTTCAAGTTTTTGTAATATTTATTTTTCAATAGATAAGATAATTAATCAATTCAATCTTTCTTATGATATTGCAGACCGAAGATAAGATTTTATCAGTTTTAACTTTGAAAAACTTCTTTTTGCAAAACTGTAACTGATATAATCAACATTATTTTATAAGCAATTCATGCATTTGGAAAATAACAATTAATTCTTTTTATATAATTTAGCAATTCAATTATTTATTTTACTTATTTTGGTACTGCATCTTTTATCATATTCGAATGTGACACTAATACAAATTCTCATTTGAAACGAAGATATTATTATTATTTTAATTTTTCAATTTTTCTGGATTTAAAAAAAAATAAAAATTAAACATTATCTTAATTATAATGATTTATACTTGTATATTACAACTAATAAAATCTACATTGATCAAATGAATAAAACTATATTTTTACATCCCTTCAAATTTTAAAAGCTTTAAATTATTTTTAATTCAAAATTATCAACTCAGTATAGATTTTTCTTTCGCTCTATTTAGATTATACATATATTCTTAAAAATAATAATTATTATTATTATATGCAACCAGGAATTGAATCTAGGTCCCTTATTTGAAAGGTGAGAATCCTAATCGGAACTGGAGAACAACGAATTTGTGTTTTTAGATGCATTATTAACTATTTAAGACATAATAAACGAGCTTATGGACTTGGGGGCCCTATTTATTTGGGTCTCCTAGGCGGCGACTTACTTCGCCTATAGCCTGGGCCGGCCCTAATTGGAAGTGTAGAGAGAGATTTAGGGGTTTATAGAGGACTTTGATTACTTCACCTAACAGACTAGTCTTTTGAACTGAAAGCTTAAGTCTTAACAAATAGTATCAGAGTCAGGTTTCAGATTATCTCATATAGACTCAAGAGATTATCCAGACAAACAAAATGGCTGACGTCGCTCTCTCCACTGAAAAACCTCGTTCAAAGGAAAATGGTTGTACCTGTTGAACTTTGATCACTTCACCTAGTATGTTAAATCTTTGGAACTTGAAGCCTAAGTCCTTAAAAATCTGACTTACAACATAAAAGTTCACGGTTAAAAATCTGACTTACAACATAAAAGTTTTGAGTTGAAATTTTATCTTATCTCAAACGACTATTCTTCTCGCGACACGAAATCGTGTCTTTTACTTAGTTTCTTTTTCTTTTACTTTTCACCTAATGACAATCGATTAACTCTGATTTAGTTTTTTTAATCTGGAGGTGGGCCTAGAATAGTGCATAATGTCCCAATGAGAGGGTGACATATCATCATTTCATACATGCAGACCAAGCAGCAACGAGACTTCAACGTGTCATCATTTCACACATTTAGCAATTCATAATAACAATCTCTCACTCACAAGATCAAAGTAAAGATTTCTACCTCCATCAACTCAACTTTAACACTAGATTATGTAAAAGAGAATCCAATACATGCCTACCTTTATCTGACCCATTCTAACTGTTGGACTATCTAAAAGAGATATTTGTTTAACTATTTAACTTTAAAACTTAATAATGGTGTAAATGCTCTATCAACAACATTCAAAAGTTGCAAAGTTTACATAATTTTGAATTCATGTATTTATAGACGAGGTCAATAAAAGTGTTAGGACTGAATAGAGTGATCAAAGTCATTTATAAATATGTAGATCTTCCTCTGCACTTCTAACAAGAAATTGGTTCGCAACCGAAAAAAAATGTGTATCTGAAAACTATATTTTAGTACAAATGATAAAATATACAAATAGTCTAAAACTTGTCTAAACTCCATAGTTCTATAAACAGGACAATAATATCAGAATTCTCAAATATTATAATATTTTTTGGAATTCTTATTTCTAAAAAGATCTTCTAAAATGACAACATTGCTGAAATATTATGATGCTATTCTAATAGTGACCTAAATATCAACATTTAAATTTATATTTTTACATTCATCTTAATTGATAAATAAAAGATCAAAAGTATAAATATTTATTTATGAAAAATTATTTAGTAAAAGATCTAATCATAATAAGGTTAAATACTATATCTTTATCAACTATTTGAAAGAAAAAAAATTAAAATCCAAAGTTCATTAATGAATGGTAAAGTTGTAGGATTTGACATTGTTGTAATCAAGTCTTTTATATCTTATTGTTTTTATTTCTTTATTGACTTATCTTTAATATTTATAACTCCAAATAAAAAATAATTTAATGGAACTTAGTTTTGACTGTAATTTAACTTGTATCCATGTCATCATATTTGTATTAATGTCAGTGTTTATCATCCGTCAAGCCGTCGTGATGGAATAGTTAGCAGGGCATTTTCGTCAATTCATAGAATACCGGTCTAGTGCTACCTCTAAACATGTGTATTCCATGGGTTAGGACGGATAACTGCTGGTCGGAAAATGAAATCAACCTCACTTTCCTTTCAGTTTCTTTGATGTGTACCACCACCCGAGTGTCCACATCAAATTCTAGTTAATCATGCCACCCGTTTTAATATATAGATTTTGTATTGGTCGTCCATCTTAATATGGACAGAATTGTTCCTGAGATAAGTATCGCTCATCAAATATCGGTGTATTGATACTTAGAATATATATATATATATAGAGCAGTGTGTTATCGGTACACCGGTACTTGATGAGTAATATACTGATAGGAGTAAAATGAAAATTTCACTTCATCTCGTGTTTCCTGACAAATTTTACCCGTGTTAGGATGACTAATCTTTTATATTACTTTAATAAGAATTAATGCACTATTTATTTAAAAGAGGTACTTTTGTTATTTTAAATCATTAGATTTCTATTCAATGATAAATTTATTTTCTTTTATGGTTATTGGTGAAAAGCACACCGTGTGTAAGAGTGACATTGAAAAAAAAAATGATGGTAACTTGCTTTTGCTCAATTTAAAAAAAATAAAAATTGTATAAAATATATTTTTATACCATAGGTGTTCTTATTTCGTATTGGATGTGAGATTAATTATATGGACATGTGTAAATCTCACAATCTACACACTAGTTAAATCTATAGAAAATGGTCCATTGAGGTTGAACATGAATTGAACTCAAAACCCCGACTTCATGAGGCCAGCATCTTCACCATCCGGCCAACCCCTTAGAGTTTAAAGAAATTATTTTAGATACTTAACAATTAGCATTAACATTAAAACCTTTTGTCAACTTGGGTTAAGTATGTGAAATGACCACCTGCACTTTGATGTGTGGTGTATTATACTATTACCTTACACTTTTTTTATGAATTTTCGTGTAGAAAATCGTGGGATACCTAATGTAAAACTCCTATGAGTGAACTCACTATCTTTAAGGCACACCAAAATTAGGTCATAGAGCTCGAACCCACAATCTCTCACTTTCTGAATAAGAGTTGACCACTTAGCATGGAGTATGTCTAATAAAGTGGCTATTGAAAGATTTTTCTTATATATAAAGTGTAAAGTGTTCAAAATAGGCAAATAACCTCTGAAATATCAACCAATAACAATTTTGTCAATACCCATATACCTAACATTTCAATTCGATGACTTCTTCATTTTATTTAGATAGGTCAATTTTTTTTTTCCAAAGACTGAAAAAGAGGCCTATCTATAATCAATTTAAACACAATGAATTGACTTGTACCATTATTTGAGAAATCCAAATTATTGTTCTTCAAATAAGAAATCATTTAAATCGTGACTTAAAATCAATGTTCTAAAATAAAATTGTTTTTAATAATAGTTTGACTTTATTAGTTCAATGGTTGAGTCAAACCACTTCAGACTGGTTTAAATTGTTATTTTAGTTTAACATCATATAAAATTATTAAAAAGTATGAAAAAAAAACTGTAAATCATAGTTCAACCATGATATTGTAATAGCAAACAATGAAAAATGATATTTTTAGTTAAATAGAAGATGAGAAAAAATAAAATAAATAATAATCATGTTAGTGTTTGATTGGATGTAGATACTAACAATCATGTTTCTAGTCAAAATTGTGATTCTTAAACCATGCTTTGTTGATTCTACTCGACCGCGACACGTCTGCTCTACCTCTATCACTAGTATAGTTTAAAACTTAAAAAAATCGAAGCAAATCAATCTGAGTTGAATTGACTCAGTAAAATTTTGAGTTAAGTGACTCAATAAATTTTACTGAATTTTTCTCAGTCGAGTCCAAAAACTCGACCGAAGTCTAAAGATCATCAAGACTGACATGCAATTTCTAGTGAAACAAAGACGAGAAATTAGGGAACCACCAGAAGTCCAGAACACAGATGAAAAAAATAAAAAAATTATTTTTTACACATATATTTGATTATTAGCCACGAGGTCTTCAGGTCTCCCTCATTCAAAAGTCAAAACTACGTTTAGAACTGGAACAGATTTAAGTCTGGACGGGACCCTGTGACCTCCATCGGTCAAGCCATCGTGATGGAATAGCTAGAAGGGCATTTTCGTCAATTCATAGAATGCCGGTCTAGTGGCTCCCATCGGTTGAATACTGGGACCAAACCGTATTTTTGGCTCTAACAATGGGAGGGACAACTGCTGGTCGGGAAATGAAATTAAGCATCACTTTCCTCTCTTTCTTTGATATGTACCACCAGCCGAGTTGTCTACATCAAATTCTAGTTAATCACTTAATCCTAGCAACTCGTTTTAGTAGATATAGATTTTGTATTATTTAATTAGGGCTGCAACTCGGGTCGGGTTTTGGCCCGACCTGAGAAATTATGCGGGTCGGGTTGAGAATTTCGGATCAGCAGGTCAAGTTGAGTTGAGAAGATAAAATTTCGCATGAAATTCGGGTCAGGTCGGGTTGAGCATTATAAGTTAACCCAATCCAGCTAATATTAGGCTAAAATGGGTTCAAAATGTGGGTCGGGTCAGAATTCAGGTTAGGATTCGAGTCAGGTCGGATTGTGAAGTTCGAATTGAGAATTCGGATCGAATTCCAAATATATCAACTCAAGTCGGATTGGGTTTTAAAGAACTCGTCCCGCCCAACTCGAGTTATAGCCCTAATGCTCATCTTTTAATACCCTTCTTCTCTTTCACTCTCTATGAAACCCAATTAGCATTAACATTAAAAACTTATGTTAACTTAGGTTAAGTACGTGAAATGATCACCTGCACTTTGATGTGTGGTGTATTATATTATTACCTTACATATTTTTTATGAATTTACGTGTAGGAAATCGCGGGATACCCACTGTAAAACCTTCTCGAGTGAGCTCACTACTCCTAGGGCACACTAAGGTTAAGCTATGAGGGCTCAAATCCACAACCTCCCATTTCTGAGGCGAGAGGCAGCCAGTTAACATGAAGTATGTCTAATGAAGTGGCTATTGAAAGGTCTTTCTTATATATAAAGTGTGAACTGTTCAAAATAGGCAAATAACCTCAGAAATATCAACCAATAACAATTTTGTCAATACCAGGGGTAGAAAAATCGGCCGGGCTGAGATATCGGCCAAACTTTTTCTCTCTCCTGCCCCTTTTTAAAAAAAAATAAATTCAAAAAAATACAGTAAATGCAGATAATTATAGGCTTATTGAAAAATACATCTTCTAATATATTTTTTAAGTTACAATATCGGGAAATTATATAGTTAGTAATAAAATGGTGAAAATTATAAGGAAAAACAGATAAATGAGGAAAATTTGTAGAAATAATTTTATAATTTATTTTCTTAGCCAATGAGTGTTATTTTAAGTTATGAATTATAGAAATAAATATAATAAAATGATCAAAAATTACATAATAATGTAGAAAAAATATTAGAAAATGAAACTAATGGGGTCCTAATCACTTGAACTGATAACCACACAAATGTCATACATAATAATATAATGTTTTCTTTCATTTGAGAAAATAGATTTTATTTTTTATTAATAATAATTAGATAAATAAAATTATTAGATAAAATTATGAGCTATAGTTAATTATGTTAAATTCATATAATAAAAATAAAGAATACCTTCTAATAACAATGACATTGGTAAAAATATTAGATGATAAATATAATATTAAATTATTACAATAAGATAAATAAAAGAAAATATTATACTTTTTATTTTCAGTATAAATAAATATTGTATTTAAAATAAAAAATATTACTTCCACATTAAGAGTAACTTTTTGATAAATGATAAAAACGTAAGAGCACACACGTGACTTTCCGTGTGAGGCCTTTAAGAAGAGCACGTGAGTTCTCTTTATAAAAAAGTGTTTTCACTTAAAAACTCTAATGCTCATCTTTTAATACCCTTCTTCTCGTTCACTCTCTCTATGAAACCCTAGCTGCCGCCGCTCTCTGTATTTTTCCCATCAACGAAGAGGAAAAAGAAGAGAAAGGAAAGCTGACAGGTGTAGCGATTTTTTTCTTCAATCTTTTCTCTATATTTTATTTTTTCTCTTTCCATTATTTCTCATTCGATATTTCTAAAAAAAATAAAGCTTTTTTTTTTTAAATAACAAATAATTGAATTTTTAAAATTCAGCAGATATCATGACCAATAAAGAATTCGGTCATATCGGCTGAATTTTTTTTTGTATGGCCGATCAGGGGTCAAAATATCGGTTTAATCGATATATCGGCCGATATTTTTATCTCTTATCCCGATATCGGCATTTTCTCTCTCCTCCGATATCGGAACCGTGAAAAACCGTACAAAACTGCAAAAAACCGTGAAACCCTGAACCGTTGAAAACCTTGAAAAACCGTCAAAACCGTGAAAAACCGTGTAAAAACCATGAAAAATCGTATCGATGTTTAAAAAAATAATAATAATAATTAAATACAGATATTTATGAATATCGGCCGATATTGTGGCCGATATTCGATATGTACGGCCGATACTTATCGTATCGGCCGATATTACTCGGTTTAAAAAAACTGATATATACCGGCCGATACGATATGTATCGGCAGATATTTGAACCTTAGTGGCCGATACTATATGCATCGGCCGATATAGATCAGTGGTCGAAAATCCGATATACGTATCGGCCAAATTTTTTACCCCTAGTCAATACCCATAAACCTAACGTTTCAATTCGATGACTTATTCATTTTATTTTAGGTAGGTCAATTCTTTTTTCCAAAGACTGAAAAAGAGGCCTATCTATAATCAATTTAAACACAATGAATTGGCTTGTACCACTATTTGAGAAATCCAAATTATCGTTCTTCAAATATCATTAAATTTGAAATCATTTAAACCACGACTTAAAATCAATGTTCTAAAATAAAATTTGTTTTTTCATAGTTTGATTTAATTAGTTTGACCGTTGAGTCAAACCACTTCCGATTGTGTTAAATTATTACTTTAGTTCAACATCATATAAAATTACTAAAATGTTTGAAAAAAAATTTGTAAATCATAGTTCAACCATGATATTGTAATAGCAAACAATGAAAATATCGAAAAAACAAAATAAATAACAATCATGTTAGTGTTTGAATAGATGTAGATAGTGACACCATAAAGTCTTAAATCCATGCTTGCTGATTCTCCATATTGGAAGCTAAGCTCTTTCTGGTCAAAATTGTGATTCTTAAACCCTGATTTGCTGATTCTACTCAACCGCAACGGGCTGCTCTACATCTATCACGAGCATAGTTTAAAACTTTAAAACTTTAAAAATCGAAACAAATCAGTCTGAGTTGAATTGACTCAGTAAAATTTTGAGTTAAGTGACTCAAAAAATTTTACTGAATTTTTCTGAGTCGAGTCCAAAAACTCGACTGAATTCTAAAGATCATCAATACTGACATGCAATTTCTAGTGAAACAGAAACGAGAAAATAAGGAACCACAAAAGTCCAGGACACAGAAGAAAAAAAAAAAAGTTTAATTTTTACACATATATGCCATTGATTATTAGCGACGAGGTCTTCGGGTCTCCCTCATTCAAAAGTCAAAACTACGTTTAGAACTGGAACCGATTTAAGTCCGGACGGGACCCTGTGACCTCCCTCGGTCAAGCCGTCGTGATGGAATAGACAGAAGGGCATTTTCGTCAATTCATAGAATACAAGGTCTAGTGGCCCCCATCGGTTGAAGACTGGGACCAAACCGTATTTTTGGCAGTAACCATTAATTAAGCATCACTTTCCTCTCTCTTTCTTTGATATGTACCACCAGACGACTTGTCTACATCAAATTCTAGTTAATCACTTAATCCTAACAACTCGTTTTAATATATATAGATTTTGTATTATTTAATTAGGGCTGTAATTGGGTTTTGGCTCGACCTGCATGATCCGACTTGAGAAATCATACGGGTTGGGTTGAGAATTTTGGATCAGCAAGTCTGGTCGGATCGAGAAGATAAAAATTTTCATGAAATTCAGGTCAGATCAGGTTGTGGATTTTATAAGTTAACCTGACTCGGTTGATATTAGGTTAAAATGGGTTCAAAATGTAGGTCGGATCAGAATTCAAGTTAAAATTCGGGTCGAGTTCCAAATATATCAACTAGGGTTGAATTGGGTTTTAAAGAACCCGACCTGTCCAACTCGAGTTATAGCCCTATATTTAATAAAAGGTACTAATTTTTGTATCCTCATTTTCTCCAATAATGCACCTCTTTAAAAGAAATTTTTAAATTTATTATTGCTTTTAGAAAAGAGGAAGTGGGGACAAATTTGAAAATTCCTTTTAAAGGATACACCGTAGGAGAAAATAAGAGTGCAAAAATCATTACCCTTATCGGTTTTTAAGCCTTATGATATATATATATCGGTCATACATTGATCATATCGAGTTATCGATTGATATATCAGGCAAGATATTGTCGATATGAATAATATCAACATTTAAAAAAAAAAAAATACATCTCAATCGTGAGTCCGACGGATATCTCGACTTATATCTGCCAATATCGGGTGAATATTGGTGATATTTGCGTTTTTTGTTTCTAGATTTTTTTTAATTGAAAAAAGACTAATATTTTTTTAAAAAAAGAGTGAAATTAGTATCGACGATGTCATATCGGGATATATCCGGTGGCGATATTTCTACCCCTCCTTACATCTCTTTTATTACGTTCGATGATAAAATCTACAATTAGATAATAATATTGGGTATTTGGAAAGAGTGCACGTCAATGATTCATAAAAGTGATTGGTCAAAGATAATCCACTTTTCAGATTCATGCTGTTTAGCCAACAACCAAATGATCATCTTTACTTCATTAATCAATATTAGAGAATGCCCCTCACCGTCTAAGTGTAAATATAAAAAATCACATACACGTAAAATATAAACAACTCTTATAAGATTTTTTGACTCTTCGAATCCATATAATTGGATGTGATGTAAAAAGATCATGTAAGTAAGTTGTGTATAAAAATTTTCACCTCCATCTTATTCAAGGGTATAAATATCGGTATCAGTTGAGATATCGGCCAATGTATTTCTCTATTTTTTTTTTTTTTTTACAAAATTTACAAATATCGACGGATGCGTATCATATCAGTATATCGATATTTACACCCCTGATCTTATCATTCTATTTTTTCATTTTAAACTTTAAAAAACCAATGGTCTTATATTCATTAAAATTTAAAAGTCAAAATTATATGACTTGAATTATAAGTTGACAGTGAAACTTTATATGTTTTATATATGTTTAATCACTTATCAAATTAATCCAATTATGTGTGATCCATCAATCATTTGACGACATATCTCGTTAAAGAGTCTCACTTAATGTGTTCATGCTAGCCTAATTTATAAAATATAACGTCATCTAATACTCTTAATATTTATTCATTGTTTTGACTTATTATTTACTTTAACTTATTTTATGCCTTTAAATTCCTTTGGCAACTAAAATATATAATAATATAATTTTTTAAATGTGCATGAAAATTTTAGGCCAGTGATACTCCTCCGGACATTTTGTGTTTAGCGAAATGGGTTTTAGTGTATTTCTAATTTTACCTTTCGTATGAATAATAAAATTTCAACGGACTGATTTTTACTGTTCATATAAATTTTGGTGAGCCGACTTGAACTGTTTATAAATTTTGGCGAACCGATTTGTAATTTCAAATAGTCAATTTGTACTCTTCATGAATTTCGAATAGCCAATTTGTAATTTTGAAAAGTTGATTTATATTTTTTATAAATTTTGATGAACTAATTTATAATATTTACTGACATTCTTAATACGATACATGGAGATAAATTAAACATCACGCGTGTCTTTATCACAAAATGGCCAAGGATCCTTGCCCAAAATTTACTGCAAAATCAATGACTTCGATTACGATGGCCCCTTGTAAAGTGAAGGGAAATCTGCAGATTCCTACGCACATGATCATGGACTTTAAAGTAGATTAATGAATTCTGTAGGGTCAAGCGTCACTTTATTATGCTGCAGATTAGAATGCGTCAATGTACATCGAAGGTGGTGGACAATGCCCAGTACCATAATTAATAATTTCACAATTTTATAAGAAAATAATAAAAAATAGTAAAATACACTATTTTTTTAAAAAAGTATTTTAAAATTTATTTTAGTGGGAGTGCTTCATACTGTTACATATGCATATTAAATAAAAAATTACTCTCAAAATGAAAGTGTTTTGACTAAATTGTTGTACTGAAACGTAATTTTTTGCATCAACTTTCAAATCTTTAATTTTTATGATATGAAATATATTGCTTTAGTGGCAATACTTAATATAAAACCATCTAAAACGTTTCTCATATTCAAAATATTTTTATTATCAAATTTTAATGTTAAAAACCCTTCTAACTTTTAGATATTAAACTTCAACAAATGACATGTATGATCTTTTCTCTCATGATTAGAGTTATCCAAAAATCAAATTTAGAAGAAAATGAATATAGATGTAATACAAAAAGATAAAATTAACTCACATGAGTATAGTTCAAGTGAGGGGTCCAAAAAACGCCGCGGTCGATAATTTTCTCTCTCATCTGTTTTTCTATTTTTTTGCATTTCTCTCTCCTCCGATATTCAAAATCGTGAAAAAATCGTATCGATTTTTTTTTTTTAAATTAAAATAAATTTTAAATACCGATTTGTGTACATATCGGCCGATATTGTGACCGATATTCGGTTCGAATATCGGTCATATCGGCTAATTACCTTTTTTTACAGACCGATATGATATCGTTCGGCCATGAAAAATCGATAAATATCAGCCGATATAATATGTATCGACCGATATTTCGACCCCTGGTTCAAGTGGTTGCCTCCTGTCTCATGAAGTAGGAGATTCTGAGTTCGAGTCCCTATAGCCTAACCTTGGTGTGCCTTAGGAGTAGTGGGTTCATCCATGTGTATTTTATTAGAACCACGTTAATAAAAAAAAGATAAAATTAAAAATAAAATGATGAAAAAAATCCAAAAGTTCTTATAGAGAGAGTTTCTATAGTATAAAAAATAAAATTTATCTAATAGAATATTCAAGATGTTTTTTTACACTTGGCACAAGAACTCTCTATGAGACACTCAATATCAAATTTAATTTACTAAAATTACGTATACTTTTTTAAAACTTAGATCTAATTATTATAGAATTTTTATTCGATGCATCTTCATCATTATAGGTCAAAATATTTATATAATAATTATTTATATTTTAAAAATATAAAAACTAATATAATTCAATAAATTTATTTTTTAAAATATAATAAATTTTATAATAATTTATTCATTTAAACTTTTCATCCGAGAAGGTAGGCCACAGAATGGCCCACTACTTTATTCTATTCGATCCAAAACTTCAGCTGTAATAAGTTGTTCGATCGATGGGCCTCTTAATAAAACAACGTGCCTTTAATTATCAAAGACGTTAAGGAAGTGGGAAGTTTCAGTTTTCCTCATTCCTTTTTTTATTTTTCAAACCATACAAATACATGAATACTCTGTTCTTGCACGGAACCTCACCATCTGAAATCTCTCTCTCTCTCTCTGAGAAGTGAGATCCATAGCAGAAGCATTTCTAGGGTTTCTTCTTCCTCTTTTGCGACGCGTCGGAGCTCTCTATCCATAAATCTTCGGTATCTTAACTTTTGGGGACAGATTCACTACCTGGAAATGGAAATCGAGTTTTTCCAAGCTTAAATGGGAAGAAATCGGATCTTTTAGCTGAAAAGGTGAAGAGATTTCTCATCTTTAGTTTTTCTTTACTCGTTTCTGTTCTCTCAGGTGAAACTCATAAGCTGAAGCACGAGCTTTTGCTTCTGCTTCTGTCGTTTGCCGATTTTCCGTTTTCTTCACGATAGAGGGGAAGATCGCTGTGTCGATGGGTTTTTCTGGACTGATATCACTGCATGACTAAAATCTGGTGGATTCTGGAGGAGGAATGCTCAGACTTTATTTTCTTTTGTCTTTTTTAGAAAAAAATCAGCTCAGAAAAGGAATTTCTTTTTTCAGTTCTTTCTTATTTATCTTTTTGGATCGGTACGGTGAGCTGTGAGGAGAGTAGGAAAGACCATAAAGAGCTCTGGTTTTCTCTTTTATTCTGTCTTCTGTTTTCAGAGATTTGAGAAGTTAGATGTCTAGAGATTACTGTAATTATATTTGATGAATCAGCTGAAAGTTCATGATTTGTTGCCTAGATTTGATAAAATTATTTGAAAAGCAGTGTTTTTCACCTGAGTTTTTGAGTTTGCAGAAAAGATGTTAGTTTTACCCCTCTCTCTCTTTCTCATTTTAATCTCGTGTTCTAAATAGGTAATAGAATTGAGAGAAATTCATGTAAAAATTTTATTTTTTCTGCGGAAGTTGAAAAGAAGAAATTGAGAATTCTGTTTGGCCTTTTTGTTACCCGAAAATTCTAATTATTATGACTTTGAGCGAAAAAACTACTGTTTTTCTGTGTTTTTTGGTGCTATGTTTTCTATTTTTTGATAAATTATCTAAGAAAAGCATTGCTTTTATTTTATTTTTATATTTTGTATTTTAGTTGTTGCATCCGAGTTATTACATTTTTTTTCCTTGCTTCTATCTGAATTTTGGTTATTTTTAATTGCTTTTTTTTTTTTGTTAACGTGAGTCTTGTTTGGTTTTGAAGTTTATTGAATAAAATCATATTGGTGAATTTCCCGTCTCTGATTTATTCTTTTCTTCTGGCAGAAACCAGATCTTGAATTCCTTGTCAATTCCAGTCCCATCTCTGACATAGTGACATGATGTATCAGTGTGGAATAAGCTGAAGTTTTTTTACTGTCCTTTTGATTTTCTAAAAACTTGACATTTCCACCCATTCTTTGATTTTTATTAATGCATTGCTGGAAATACTACTTGCTTTCGTATGTATTTTCTGCGATGGAATTCTAATTTTCTGAATTTTCTCCACGGGTCACGACCTCTAATGACGGTTGAAATACCCAATCTCAAGTTCTGGTCTGGACTTGGCCAAGCCTGGCCAATTTCCGGCAAATTCTAACCGGATTTGAATCAATAGCCGTCTGGCTCTGATTTGCCTCAAGCCCCCAAGTCCCCAACTAACTCCAGGATCAATTCTAACATTTAATACCGTGACTCTAATGGACTGTACTGGAGTTTTGTACAGGGCAGAGCCATACCTATGTGGGCCATCCTTTTGCTCATCTCCGTCCTGTCTCCAGTTGGGAGCCTTTACTCCCATAAAATCCGCCCATCATTTCTGTTTTCTTAACAATATTTATTGTGAGCTCCAATCAAATTATTTGGAATCATCTGATGAGATTTTAAGGGGGCATGGCCCATCTTATGGTACTGTGCAAATGGATAAGTGATCTGCTCAGGGCCAGCTATGGTTGGGCTTAAATTTTCTGGTTTTTATTAGAATGGGCACTATGATGTTGGGGTCTCTACTTTTACCCTTTCAAGGAATTAGATTGAATCTTTTGAAGAGAGTTATGGACGTGGATGTATGTATTATGGAATCTTTGAATTTTTTTTTTAATTATAAAAGTAGATCTGACTCTGAACTTTGTTGGCGTTCCTTTTTGTTTAGGGATTGCTTTAGCCAAAAGGCTGCATTTTATTCTTTTTAAGACCGTCACCTGTTTCTTTCAACTTTAAGATATTGCTAGTACCATTCTGTCACGTTTTGTTCGAATTGTCTCTTTTTCCCCCATAGCTTTTAGGCCGGCATCAGCTTCTAATTTTTTGTGTTAAAAGATTCTTTGAAGCAAAGAAGTTCAATGTTGAAGCTGATTGTTTATTAATCTAACTGAGGTTACTAAATCAATTTCCAAAGTAGCCAAGCGACCAATAGCTTTTGTTTGTAGATCAATCTTGCAAATATTTTGGTAGGTTAGCTGTAGTGTCTATTACCATTATTTAAAATTTCATCTCTAAATATCGGTAGTGGTTTTTGCGCCACCATTTTTGCACCACCCTTGAAGGAAAATTCAAATTTGCCCATACTTCCCTATTTCTCTCTCTTTTCATCTTTCCCAAAAGTAAAGATAAAATTGAATTTTCCTTTTAAGGGTGTTCACCATAAGAAAAACTAGTGGTGCAAAAATCACTACCCATAAATATA
Source organism: Chimonanthus praecox (assembly GCA_022113865.1). Classification (NCBI taxonomy): domain Eukaryota; kingdom Viridiplantae; phylum Streptophyta; class Magnoliopsida; order Laurales; family Calycanthaceae; genus Chimonanthus; species Chimonanthus praecox. Next base: position 53,790,441 of record CM039093.1, on the reverse strand, counting down.
CTTATCTTCCCCTACCCCTAAATCCGTGGTACTAAATTTTGTTAAAGTTGCTTGGTTCATGTTTTTAGAGGCAAAATTTAGGCAATAATCAGTTATTATTTATTTTTGATACTGTCATTGGAATCATTACAATGAGCAAGTTGTGTTCAATTCTAAAAGGATATTTTATAATCACTTTGAAAACCATGTGTTCATTCTTTTGCAATCTAAGGATTTTATTTGGAGGAATGATCTTGTGTTATCATTCTAATGGTAAGGATGAATTTAAATGGCACAATTTGAGACATGTGGGACTTACATTTTAAAAATCTAAACCGTTTAATTAATTTTTAAGTGCAAGGATACATATATCTTTTTAGATTTTGTGAAACTATTCCATTACATCGATCAAATAAGAGGTGTGTGATAAACTTTATATATTTTCTAATCAAGTATTTGTCATTTGATCCATCGAACAGTAGATTTAACAGTTTCACAAAATCTAAAAATATACATGCACGTATCTTTATGTTGATTTTTAAAAGATGGACTTCACTTATCCCAAATGAAGTCATTTGAAGCCATCTTTACCATTAGGATGACAACATGTGATCATTTCTATTGTATTTTAAAGTTAAAATGTAAGATTCATTCATTCCCTGCAAAGCCATATATATATATATATAATGTTATTGTGGAAGATGTCATCTGGATTGACTGGATTGTATCTGAACCATTAGCAATGTTATGGAAGGTGGCTCTGTGTTTTCAGATACCACTACTGGACCTGTCTCATTTGCTAAGCTATAACATTATATCTTGATGTGCATGGTTCAGTTTCATATTTCTTATTCTGGTTAACTTTCTTATAAAGCTAATTATCATATATATCATCACATCTTTCAATTTTGCTGAGTGTTTAACCATAGCAAGGGTCATTGTGTCCATTTTAATATGTTCACTCTCCCTTACTTGACATTGGCGCAGGATCAATGCCTTGATTACACGACTGTAAATCAGCAATTCACTATGTAAATACATTACAAAACTTTTTATTAAGGCTTAGTCCAATATGGGTGTTTTGTTTCAGGGCACGCTTTTTTCCTCGAGGCTTGACTGAGCGTAGAAAGGAATATCAGTCATCTGCTTGAGGTGGTTTTGGGTTCTCTCTTAAGGGCTGTTTCTTTGTATGCGTGAAAGAACTGGTATGTCCGTCTTCTCTTGACTCTATTTGAATTTTGGTGAATTCTTGTGTAGCCCTTTGGTGTGTACAAAGAGCCAGGGGTATTAATACAACAATTTGATAGTTGACCTTGATTGTTCAAGGGTATCTAGCTGTTTTTCCAATAGCATGTTTAATTTCAATTGACCCTGACTTCTTGAGGAATGAATTCCATCGAGCATATCATATGATAGAATGTTTAAGCATCTACCAACAAATTATGCATGTTTAAGCACATAAAAGGCTATAATAGTCATGGGATGTAGAAGCATTTTGGAAGCATTTGTAGAATTTGCTAAATGGCTCATTGCCTTTCTCATTAAAACCCATATATAATAGAATTTACAAAATCTCTCAAGAGGAAAGAATCAATCAACAATCAAATACAATCCCATAATCAGGGGACCCTGACAAATATAGGAATTCACAAATATGGAAAGTCAACGCTATAATGAATTTCCGTCAATAGCATTAAACTGAGATCTCGGAAATGGTGAAACATCTGTGTGTGTGTGTGTTTTTTTGTGTTTGTGTGTGTGTCATATTATTTAATTGCTATGAACTGGTTGACTGTTTCATTGGCATGTGCACCTTATTTGACTGTTACTTGCATGAATTTTCTATTGAAGAAGTGAGCAAAATTGTAAACCGATCTGGGTCCGTTTACAGTCCTAGTGGCATTATACCCTCTTCTACTTATTCAGGTTATCTTAGTTGGAATTGTATCTGTTTTGGCAGTAATTGTAATGATCCTTCAACCAATAACATTTATGGTATCTGTTAGAATCTAATTAGATTTTTATTTAGGATATATTTAGATTAGCAGTTTCTCTAATTACCACTTGCTATTGTACTTTCCTTTTTATTTGATTCCCATTCCCTTTCTATATTTGTACTCCTCTCTCTATAAATGAAGTCTAGGTCTCTCCTTAATTTACAAGGAAGACACACCACAATCCCGTGCCTAATATTCACAGTATCATTGGGACAGATGTACAATATCTTTGAACCTATTGGCTATACCATATATGTAACACATTAACCAACTTAGATATATGAGCTTAAACCCTTTGACTGCCAACAACATGCAGTTAAGAACATTTTACACAAATGTCCAATTTTTTTTTGCTTGGCATCTTGTCTGTAGTCGTATGATAATTCTCTTCTTGAATGCAATTTGATTGGCGATATCACCTTCTCAATTTGATCGGGGACATCTCTTTTTCGAAACTACATCATTTGCCAGCAAAGGGAACTCTTCTCTGAATTCTAATATCTTGATCAAGTTACATTTTTATTCTTCTTGAGATTTCATATCCTATGTGATGTATTCCGATTCTTGATATGATTACCATCTTTTCAGGTTGTTAAAATCTCTTCAAACACTAACCAACATAAAGAGAAATCCATCCACTATGAGCAACCTCAAATTAGGTGTGGAGGTTGTGAGTGCTCACAACCTCATGCCAAAAGATGGCCAAGGCTCTTCCAACTCCTTTGTTGAACTCCACTTTGACGGTCAGAGGTTCCGTACCACCACTAAAGAGAAAGATCTCAACCCTGTCTGGAATGAGAACTTTTACTTCAACATTTCGGATCCAAACTCTCTCCATTATCTCCACTTTGATGCCTTTGTCTATAATGAAATCAAAGCCACCCATTCCAGATCTTTCCTTGGGAAGGTCCGCCTCACTGGAACATCATTTGTTCCCCATGCTGATGCTGTTGTCTTACATTACCCTTTAGAAAAGCGTGGCATCTTTTCACGCGTGAAAGGAGAACTGGGCCTCAAAGTCTATCTCACTGATGACCCAATGTTAAAATCTTCATCGAATCCACTTCCAGCAATTGATCCTGCAAGAAATGAGCCACTTGCAAGCCAGATTCAACCTCAGGCCCATGTTCTGAATTCAACTCCTACCCCAGCACCAGTATCCAATGACAGGGCAGAATCAAGACACACCTTCCACCACCTTCCCAACCAGCACCAGCAGCAACACTCTTCAATGTCAATGTCCCAAGAACCAGTGAAGTATGCAGCCGATGAGATGAAATCTGAGCCAGCACCACCAAAGATTGTCGCATGTATTCATCTTCTCCACAGCAACCAGTGGATTACACACTTAAGGAAACAAGCCCATATCTTGGCGGAGGACAAGTTATAGGTGGTCGTGTTATACGCTCCGATAAGCCCTCTAGTACCTATGACCTTGTTGAGCAGATGCAGTACCTTTTTGTACGTGTTGTGAAGGCGCATGAACTCCCTGCAATGGATCTTACCGGCAGTCTGGATCCATACGTTGAGGTGAGAGTCGGGAATTACAAAGGTGTAACGAGGCACTTTGAAAAGAAGCAAGATCCTGTATGGAATGAGGTCTTTGCCTTCTCAAGGGATCGCATGCAGACATCAGTCCTTGAAGTTGTTGTAAAGGATAAGGACCTTGTTAAAGATGACTTTGTAGGTATTGTTAGGTTTGACCTCAATGAGGTGCCTACACGTGTCCCACCTGATAGTCCACTGGCACCGCAATGGTATCGGCTTGAGGACAAGAAAGGTGACAAAGCGAAAGGTGAGTTGATGCTTGCTGTATGGATTGGAACTCAGGCAGATGAGGCATTCCCTGATGCATGGCATTCAGATGCTGCGGCCCCTGTTGATGGCTCTTCTGCCACTGCTGCATTCATACGATCAAAGGTCTACCATGCACCACGGTTATGGTACGTGCGTGTGAACATCATAGAGGCACAGGACTTGATTGTGGGTGAAAAGAACCGTTTCCCGGATGTCTATGTGAGAGCACAGCTTGGACACCAGGTATTGAAAACAAAGGTGGTTCTGGCCAGGACATTTAACGCACATTGGAACGAAGATCTGGTATTTGTTGCTGCTGAGCCATTTGAGGATCATTTGATTCTATCGGTTGACGACCGTGTGGGGCCCAGCAAGGATGAGGTGATCGGAAGAGTTGCCATACCACTCAGTGCAATTGAGAAGCGTGCTGATGACCGGATGATCCATACACGTTGGTTCCACCTAGAGAAGCCAGTTGCTGTTGATGTCGACCAGTTGAAGAAAGATAAATTCTCAAGCCGTATCCAGCTCCGCCTCTGCCTTGATGGTGGCTACCACGTGCTTGATGAGTCCACACTACAGCAGTGATCTCCGTCCCACAGCAAAGCAACTCTGGAAACCATCAATTGGCGTCTTGGAACTCGGCATCCTTAGTGCTAATGGGTTCCATCCAATGAAAACAAGGGATGGGAAGGGGACATTGATACATACTGTGTAGCAAAATACGGGCAGAAATGGGTACGTACACGAACAATTGTCGACAGCCTCTCCCCAAGTACAATGAGCAGTACACATGGGAAGTGTATGATCCAGCAACGGTCCTCACAGTAGGAGTATTCGACAACTGCCAAATTGGGGACAAGGGTCAGAACGGGAGCACCAAAGACTTGAAGATTGGCAAGGTCCGGATTCGTCTCTCAACTCTTGAGACAGGCCGAGTGTATACACATTCATACCCACTGTTAGTCCTACACCCATCTGGCGTCAAGAAGATGGGGGAGCTGCATTTAGCGATTCGGTTTCATGCACGTCATTGGTAAACATGATGCACATCTACTCACGTCCACTACTCCCTAAGATGCATTACGTGAGGCCCCTGTCAGTTGTACAGCTTGACTCATTGCGCTACCAAGCCGTCACCATTGTGGCAGCCCGGCTGAGTCGTGCGGAGCCGCCGCTGCGGAAGGAGGTGATTGAGTACATGTCTGATGTTGACTCGCACCTGTGGAGTATGCGGCGGAGTAAGGCGAACTTCTTCCGACTGATGTCAGTCTTTTCAGGGCTGTTTGCTGTTGGGAAATGGTTTGGAGATGTGTGTGCATGGAAGAACCCTGTGACGACAGTACTCGTTCACATTCTCTTCATCATGCTTGTCTGCTTCCCTGAATTGATACTGCCAACAGTGTTTCTATACATGTTTTTGATAGGGATTTGGAATTACCGGTACCGGCCACGTTACCCCCCACATATGAACACAAAGATCTCTTATGCAGAGGCAGTGCACCCTGATGAGCTCGACGAAGAGTTTGACACATTCCCAACATCAAGGAACCCGGATCTTGTGCGAATGAGGTATGACCGTCTGCGGAGTGTGGCTGGGAGGATACAGACAGTGGTGGGTGATGTAGCAACACAAGGGGAGCGAGTCCAGTCACTTCTCAGCTGGAGGGATCCTCGTGCCACCGCAATATTTGTGACGTTCTGCCTTGTGTCTGCTTTGATTCTTTACGTGACACCTTTTCAGGTCATAGCAGTTCTGGCATGCTTCTATCTGATGCGGCACCCTCGTTTCCGGCATCGGCTGCCTTCAGTGCCAGTGAACTTCTTCCGCAGGCTGCCTGCTAGAACGGACAGTATGCTGTAAATAGGCTTGACTACTTATCAGGTGGCGATGCCACCACCATTATCAGCTTCCAGGTTAGTGTTTAGAATTGTTGTTTTATTCTCGTGATTTGGTTTCTGTAATGTGGAGTTAATACGCTGGAGATATTGAGAACTACAATAATTTCATTTGTAGTTTTGGCAATCAATTGCTGTGAAATTTTCTTGAAATCTTCGACTGATTGAACAAACTGTTCAATCAAAGTGGAAAAAAGTTTGAAAAAAAAAATGGATTGTATTGTGAAGTGATAAACAGATTGTATTTTTATACAACGGCCAATATTGGCAAGTGGACCATGTAATCGTCCTAACTAGTTGACCACCATACATCACAAGCCTGTTCCAAATTGTAGGACTACTAATTGTATTGCAATCTCAATAACAAATAAAAAGAATAAATAAATGAATAGATACAGGAAGAAATCAGTAGAGAAATTGACTGACTTTTTTTTTAAGACCAAGGTATTTAAGCGTTCGATTTGATTTAGTCAGGCGTTCCACTTAGACAAATCTTTGGAGCATAGCCATAGAGAAATTGACGACTTTGTATTGACATAACAAGAGAATGCTATGTGGAATGACAAGATTGATGCTTTTGATATAGTAGAGGAGTTTCAAATATCAGTTGAAATCTGGAAGTTCAGTCGATTTTTATTTGATTTGGTGGGGGTGACATGCAAATATATAAAATATCAGTTTGTTTTTGCTTTTTGAAATGGGCCTAAAATTGATATCTGCAAAATTTTAGCTAAATTTTTTGAAAACTCAGCTGTAAGTATTTTAAATAAAAATAATAAAAAATTGTGGCCTGAAATGGGCTGGATATTTGTTGGCCCATTAATCGTCTTATTATCACCTTCAGCTGAGATTTTGAACACAAATTCAGTAGAAGATCAGAACTCTAGAAGCCAACCTGAAATTCGGATTATAGCTTTGATGGCAATGATATTGTTGTTGGTAATGATTATGGTAAGAACTTGTTCGTCTTATTTTTGCCCTTATCCTTAGCTTTAGTTACAGTGTTTCTTTGAATGAGAAGTTTATATATATATATATATATATATATATAGAAGAAATTTAAGACTCCCACTTCTTTTTGAATAAAAGGGTATTGATAAAACTTTGAATGTACACAGTTGCCCATCTGAATGAGAAATTAGGATTTAAAAAGAAAAAAAAAGTAGTCTTGTGAAGTTGATGTGCATTATATTCAAGATTTTAAATCCCGGTGTATTGACCGATATAGTTCTGTATTGTCCAAGTTCTTTTTTTTTAAGATCAAGGTATCTAAGTATTTCACCTAAATTTTTTAGGCGTCTTGAAATTAAGTGGAGTGATCCTTTTTGTACTCACAAAAATAGATGGAAATTGACCTATCAAACTAACCCTTAGGATTTATTGTCTGTGTTCTTTTAATTTTCTTTAAAAAAAAAAAAAGGAAGTATGAAGGGATAGTCCTTAATTCCGTATCATGTATAACTATGTTGTAGTTTGATAGTAAATTTTAATTAGTGTTGTAGTTAGGTAGTTAATTTTAATTAGTGAATTGTTTACTTGTGAAGTTGACTCGAAGGCTACTTGGCAATAAAAACGTCTATAACAAAAATAATATCAATTGAATCACTTAAAATGATGTTCAAAAAACTTCAAAATCCTATAGTAAATGCATTAAGAGATATTATAATTTTAATTCAAAGGTGAATGTATTCATTGGTTTCTATGGGTAGAATCTTATATATTCTGGTGTGAGATAAAAGAAGTAATTCATTATTTTAGTCCACTTTTATACTCTTCCACTTGACTTAATCATAAATCAGTTTTTCACAATGTATCATTTTTTTCTTCTCTTTTATCTATGTTTTCACCAATCTCAGTTTCTTTCGTATCTATAATTTGTAACCTCTCAACTTTGAATACTGGAGTTCTCTTTTGGTCTTCTACTATCTCTAATATGAGTTTTTCTCAAATTGTCATTTATCAAAACAATTTTTAAACTATTTATAATATGATTATTTTAAGGTGGTCATCCTAACACGGGAATACTCTTTTACTAGACATGGGTTATTCGAATTTTTCACTTTGCCTCCATCGGCAGAAATCGATTTACTTTTTCAGTGAACCGATTTATATGTAAAATGATTCGGTCGGTGTACCGATTTGGACTCTTAAGAAATCGGTATACCGATTTCCAAGTGATCCGGTCGGTGCACCGATAAGTGAACCGATATCTGCGAATCGATGGAGGGCAAAATGAAAAATTTACTAAAACCCGTGCCTCCTAAAAGATAACGCCTGTGTTAGGATGGACACCCTTATTTTAAATCCATCTTTCAATATATATCAGGTCATCCAACTTAACATACACATTTTCGTCATTATAACTTTGTCTATTTTTCTTTTCTTAATTGTCCAATACTTCCCTTTATGGAGTAGTAAGGATTTAATGACTCTTATAAAATTGTTCCTTTCATTTTACCTATTCTACTCCTATTCTATTAATTGTATCTGTCCAATCCTCCAATGAATTCTACCATAAAACCTAAATATCTAAATTTATCACACTAAGCCCACTCCAATTTTAATTAGATTCGCTCTCTATATACTATTTCTCTAAATTTGCCTTTCATATATTCCATTTTAGTTCTACTAATTTTCAAACTATTTGTCTTAAAAGTTCTCTTCTCCAATCCCAACTAACTATTAAGTCGTCATTTAGCCTCAGTTAACTAATTATATATCATTTGCAAAAAATATACACCACAGTTCTTCATCTTCGATTCTTGATTTTAAATTATTTAGAATTTAAAACAAAGTACTATATGTTTTTTGAGAAACAATTTATTTTTATGAAATAATAAACAACTAATATATATATAAGAAAATGGCGAACAAAGAAATTGAAATATAAACTATTTTAGAAATGAAAATGAAATCTCCATCAGAAATAATGGAGTAAATTATAAAATGTAGAATGTAAACAATAAAAAAGGCAAAAAGATAAAAGAAATTTAGAAATAAAAATAATAATTTTTAACTAAAAGTAAAAATAAAAATATCTAATATTCAAAACTATGCTTGGGAATCCAAATAAAATAAAAAGAACAAATAGATTTATATAACAAAATGGTGGCATTTTCCAACATTGTATTGAAAAGAGAAAGTAAAGGAAAGAACAATAGAAAGTAAAGATTTCCTCACAATTTAGCTATTATAATGTGAAGATCTGAGAGATTTAAAACCATTATGCAATTTGTAATGACTAAGATTAAATAAATGTAAAATACTTTTTTAAAAGCATATGATTTAGTACAGTAAAACATATGATCTAGCCCATATATTTTTATAACATTAAATATTAGAGATAAAGACTGATTTTATAAATATATAAAATCATGTAATAAAATAAATTCGGCAGAACTATTGTCGAATTTAGTAAACTAAATGGTAGGGCTGTAATTCGGGTCGGGTTTTGACCCGACTCTAGAAATTATATGGGTTGGTTCGAAAATTTCAGACTAGTGGGTCGGATTGAGTTGAAAAGATAAAAATCAGCATGAAATTTTAGTCAGATTGAGTTGATGAATTTACAAGCTAATTCGATCGAATTCAACTCAGCTAAAATGAGTTCAAAATACGGGTCAGATTACACTTCAAGTTGATTCAAATTAGAATTCTAATCGGATCGAATTGTAAAGTTCAAATTAAAAATTTGAATCATGTCAAATTTGATATTCATCAACTGAGATTAGATTGAGTTTTAAGAAATTCGGCTTTTTCGATTCGATCTGCAGCCTTACTAAATGGCATAGTTCTCACGTATTGGGAATCTGAGAGAATGCCAAAAATATCGTTTCAATCGGTAAGCGGGACCGATTGGCGGCGGCCAATTGCAATAAAATAATGAAGTGCATAATGCTAATATAAACTTGAATGATTGTGGGTCGATATGCGAAACCATGAGGATGACTCATACTCCACCCAACTACCCCAAATAGTACTCCCACAGGATTCACTCTCCCCTCAAATCCACACTACAACGTAGTCACAAATATCGTTCTGCAGATATTAATGGCAATTAGTAATATTGTAATATTTTCATTTTTTTAGTTTTTACCGAGATATTAATGGAAAAATCTCATAAAAAATATAAAACTTTAAAATAATAAAAATTAATTAAGGTAAAAACTAATAAAATAAAATTCTTAATATATAATTTATTGGGCATTTAACATGGATATATCGTGATATTATCATTTATCATGTTTTTAATGTGAATTTATTGAAAATTTACCATTGTGCCGATAAATATGGTGTTATTAATAGGGTAATGATATTTTTTTTTAATTTACGTATAGGAAATCGCAGGATACCCAGCGTAAAACGCTCATAGGTGAGCTCACTATTCTTAGGGCACACCAATGTTAGAACATGAGAGTTTGAACCCGCAACTTTTGACTTTATGAGGCGGGAGGCAACCAATTAAGCTACACATGCGATAACAATGTGATAAATTTGAAAATACCCATTTATTTGGGATGATACGTCACTACACATGCATTTATGAGTGGCATGGATCGGATCTAAGTCAGGTGTTTGGGGTTGGCAATGGATAATATCAAATGTTTTGTGTTACTTGATCTGATGAATTTTACCTGCTCAACACAAATTTTATTTTATTTAATTAAAAAAATTATAAATGAAAAATAAAAATATGAGAAAAATATTTTTAATAAAAAATAAAAGATAAGAGGAATTTCCTTTCATGTAAGCCCATTAAACTATGAAAAATTGAGGTAATTGACTAATACTTTTTAATTTAAGTAGGATATATAGGTTAAAATTAATAAATAAATATAAATAAATTAGTTAAATATTATTTTTAATTCATTCCATGTTGATTTGGGTCAGACCATTAAAGTTTTTAAAAAAATGCATGATTCAAACTCAGTTTTTTCAGATTGACTTGGCCGAATTCACCCAGGTCAAGTCAATAAGAAGATGTCACTCTTTAATATTCGGTGACATTTTGCCATCTCTTTACTTCTAAATGTAATCCCTGCTTGTTGGTTCATGGTTACTCCAATTGTTGAATTTCACCTTTTTAAATATTTTAATAGTAGAAGTTCTAAATATTTAATTAAAAAAATCTTTTTAATCTACTTAAACTTTTCCACTATAGCCATCAGTGATCTCCAAGACAATCAAACATCAAAACTTTAAATATATTTTCTGTTAATATTCTTAATTTAGAATCTTCAACATCCAATTTTATTTATTGCTAATCACATTCTTGGATGTTTGATATAGGTTTAGAATATTCATTTAGATCTAAATATTTTACATTCAAATTCATATCCACATTTTACTTGTGATGCAAAAAAGTAATAAATACGATTTACACAACAAACCAAATAATTAGTTATATTATATAATTTTTATCTTTAATATAATTCATATTATTATTATTGAATGCCAAGGGTATTTCTACTTCACACTAGTTCCATGGATTCATAAAACTACCTCCAAACCTCATGTATCGAATAATTCTAAGGAGTGACAATTGAAGATCTCTAAGGAGAATCGAATTAAAGATCTTGAGTTTATTTCTAACTTGTGATGGTTGGCTCGACCGTCAAGACCTCATTTGAGATGCGAGAGGTTTTAGATTTAAGTCATTTTTTAATACAAAATGATCACTCCCCCTAGTATTATTTGACTGTGTGGATAGAGATGTTTACTCAATTCATCCCTTTTCTTCTCACGCTTATCTATCTTTAGTGGAATGTATCCAAATCCAGTTTGAATCCATTTTGAATGGATTTTAAAATCTATCCAAAACTAACCTCATTTTGAATGTTTATCTTTGAGCTCAAAGTAATTATTACATTTCAAATCGAATGAATATGATTTTTTATGAAAATAATCAGAGAGATACCTTTCAAACCCACCCAGTCCTATACATTGAATCTCACTCAGATGGGTCTCACAAAGCTACGGGCAACTGCTATTCATGGTTGAGGTTGGTCAAGAGAAATTTATTCTCAATTTAAATCATTAAATGATATTTATTTTTATACATAACAAATAACAAATTAGTTCAAGAAACCTTAGGGATAGTGGGTTCATCTGTGGAGATTTTACGTTGGGTATCCCACAGTTTCCCATACATAAATTCAAAAAAAAAAAAATCAATTTAAAGAAGTAAAATTGATATACTAAAAAATGATAGATAACATGAAAAAAATGTCATTTGAGATATATAAGAATTACCTCATTAGAATCATTTCTTAATTTTTAAATATAGAGATATAATATCTTTCTCTTGATATATTGCTAGAAGATGTTGCTTTTAGTTTTCATACCTTAGTCTTGGCAGGCAGCTAATTGGGGAAGACTCTGAATCTTCTAGAAGTAAACGCCGCTCATAAATTTGCAGAGCTCAGCACCCTCTTTAATTGGTCTCATTCAAGGGTCAAAATATCGACTGATAAATATTCTATCATCTGATATTTATCAATTTTAAAAGATCGAATAATATTGGCCGATACAATTCCATTCATTATATTTTAATAGAGTGAAAATATTAAAATAAAAGAAAATATTTTACACTTGTTTATTTAAATCCACTTCTAGTCTACGAAGGATCTAGATTCATTTGCCACTAAGGTTATTGCAATCCATGACACAAATATTGACGGTATTTTTTAATTTTTCATATTTTTATTAATAAAATATTATTACCATATTAATAATGCATATTCATCGGCATGACAATAAATTTTTGATAAATTCACATTAAAAACATGAAAATGATAATATCGCGATATATTCCAAATAAATTTCATATGAAGATTTTATTTTATTAATATTTTAACTTAATTATTTTTTAAATATTATATTTTTTGTGAGATTTTTTATTAACATTTTAATAAAAACTTAAAAATTAAAAATATTTCGATATTATCGATGGTCATTAATATCCCGAAATGGTATTTGTGACTACGGCTGCAAATTTAATTGAGGGGCCATGTGTACCATACAGGGTTTATCTATAGTCCGCAGACTACCATAGAAATCCTTCACTGTGGATGGCCTCCTAGAAGAATAGTCTGAAAGCTCGCTCTCGGTGTAGACTTTGAAGAGAGAGAGGGAGACTTGCCATTTAAAAGCCAGAGAGAGAGATTCGAGAGGGTCAAGAGACGACGAGACGAATTCAACGAAAATCGATGAGCGGTGGAAAAGAAGAAAAATGTCATTTCTAAATTTCTAAAATCACTCCCTCCCAAATTTCAATTAAAAAAAAGTACTTGCATTCTAATTTCTAGGGTTTGGAATAATGGCATGTCGGCGGACTAATATAGAGATAGAGAGAGGAATAAAGCCTAAGCAGTAAACCAGATCACAATGATGATATGAGATCAGTTTTGCCTTCATTTCCCTTAGAAAACTTTTTCCATCCGATCCAACACTCTGGAAGGCCGCAGTCTCCTCTTTTATCCGATCCTATTTGATTTATAGCTTTTGGTGCTCTGATTCGGAAAAAGAGCCAGCGCAAAGGAGATCTTCTCTGCCTTTCTATATCTATGGTTGACTGCGAGAATTTCTGGATCTTGAAGTGATTATTTTGGACGGCATGAATTCCTCGGACCGGAAATGGATTTTTGATTGTATTTGTCGCTGAATTTGCGGAAAAGCGCATTTTGCTCTGATCTGCTTTAAGAATCAGCTCAAATGAGAGGTTCTCTGCTGTTTTCGCTCTAAGATAGGGTTGTCTGTGAATTTCTGGGTTTTGAAGTGAATATCTTGGACGCGTGGAGTTCTTGGATTAGAAATGGATTTTTGATTGCCTCTGGAGCTGGATTAGGAGATTTAAGTGTGGAAGAACGCCGAAAAGTGAATTCTGCTTTGATCTGGTTCCAGGAATCAGATCAAACGAGATTTTTTTGGTGTTTTAAGCATAGATTAAGGTTGACTCGAGGATTTTGTTTTGCTGAAGTGAATTTCGTTCACAGCGTGGAGTCCTCGAGTTGGAAACGGATATATGATTGCTTCTCTTGAGCTGGATTTGAGGTCCACAAAGCAGAAAAACGCGCAAAAGATGAATCAGTATCAGTTGCGGAGCTGCTTTATTTGGCTTCTAATTTTCGGCTTTTGGTTTCTTTCAGTCAAAGGAGGGCTTTTTAGGTAATTTTGAACATATATGATTTTTTTAGTTTTTGCCTAATTTAGATTTATTGGTCTATTTGATGATGTATTTATAGCTAAAATAAGTTTTGATAAAAAAAGTATGGTTATTTAGAATTTCTAGGGTCTATGAAGCTGAAATTACTGTATTTTCTTAATATATCTGAATGTTTAAGATTTATGTTTATTTAAAAATTAGTGGTTTCTATGACTATGCATGTATATGTGTGAAGTGAGTTTTGAAGAACCATGTCATTCATACAAATATACAGTATGTGCATGTTTATGCAAATCACGAGTGCAACTGTTATATGCAGATATTGGACTTAATTTGAAGTGTCTGATCCGTACTTCTCTTAATTGGAGGGATTGGAGAATAAATTAACAAAAGTTCTAGTGTTTTTCAATTTCTCTGTGCTTTGGGATGGGCTGTAACATCTCGAAATTCACCCTATGCTGTGAGACCTTATGCTGTTGCGATTCACAGACCAATTCAACTGTTCTTGAAGCTCCTGATGTGGGTGAGAACAGCTATCCTTCCCTTGCATTTTTTATTTTATCCATGTGTAGTAGTGGCTGTAGAGAATGATGGTTTTGTTTTTTTTTTTTTCAGAGAGAGAAAGAGTGAGGTTAGTGATGTACCCGTGTTTCATGAGTACTCACTTGAACAACTCAGGGTTGCTACTGCAGGCTTTGCGTCGGAGAATATTGTATCTGAACATGGTGAGAAAGCACCAAATATTTATAAAGGGAAAATGGAGAATCAAAGGCGTGTTGCTGTCAAACGCTTCAACAGATCGGCTTGGCCTGACCGACAACAGTTCCTGGTATTGCTTTGGGGTTATAGAGTTCTTTTGATCAGTTTGCTATTGTTTCAAGTGGTTTCCCAATTCTTGTCTATGTTCAATCATAGATTTGCTCAAAGGAGAGCGATCCTCCCACGGGCACTTTGTGTATACATACACGGGTTTTACTGTAGTGCCCATTTTGCTTTTCACCTGCCGTACCGAAAATGTAAAATAATAGGAATGTCAGAAATCGGCTCGCCAAGAGTAAAACCGGCTCAACGAATCACCTGTGAACTGTAAAATCGGTTCTCTCAATCACCTGTGACAGTAAATCGGCTCGCCAAAAACTAGTAAGGGATTCGATTGGTGAGCCGATTTCTGACATTCCAAACTTTTTCAGTATGGCAGGTGAAAATGTGCATCACGGTAAAACCCGTATCTGCATACACAAAGTGCCCGTGGAGGATCACTGGCCTTCCTACTTCTTTAAATGTTTAACAGACTTTTTGTTTTACCAACCTTGAAGAAGTCAACTTCATGGGGCATTTGAATTTGCTCTTTAAAGCATGTATTTAACCATTTCATTGAACAGATGGTTATCCTTGCTGCTGTGTACTGGGTTTATTGTGGAAATTGGGAAGGAAATTAAATGTAATTCTTTTTTCTCCAATTTGTGCCTTATTTTGTGTTGGTCATGGCTTATTATTGTTGAGAATAATTTGGGGATGGAAAGGATCTGCTCTAGTCCTGATGCAGGTGGGATATATTCTGTGTGATTAGGCAAATAACTTCCAGCTTGAGATACAGCCTAAATGTTTCAGGCACATCGAGATGCATCCTGTGATACCATAATAGCTAATAGGAATCTTTCGTTAATTACATTATAGCATGTGTTTGAGTCCAAATTAGAGCTCGTATGTTTTCTGTGACAATTGTTTTTACTGCTTCTCACTCAATTGCATGCTACATGCACTCAACTCGTGTTATTTTTGCTGGTTTACTCATTGCATTTATTCATTATCCTCTACTGTAAGAACTTCTGAATTTTTATCCATGTTCTGTTGTGTTTCTCAGTTCTCACAACTCATGCAGCTGGTCCAGTTGTTGGAGCTTGTAGCATGACTGGCTCCACCATCATTAGGATCATAATGAATATTCTTTACATTAACGAGTTAAATAGCAGTCGACCCCTATTCCATCTATTACAAATTACTCAATGATTCCATTTGTGTCTCATATGAATAATTTTATATCAAAGTATTATCTAATATATGTTAATTTCTACATGCTCATTTTATTGCCTTGTGGACATGCTTTTATTTTCAGTTCATGCAGTACCATGACTATGCATTTTTCCTATTGCTCTAGGAGGAAGCAAGATCTGTTGGTCAGCTCCGCAACCAAAGATTGGCAAACTTACTTGGTTGTTGTTGAAGGATGAGAGATTGCTTGTGGCAGAATATATGCCCAATGATACACTTGCGAAACACCTTTTTCACTGTAAGCTTCTGGTTTCTGGTTGAAACTGTTTTAAATGTTTTAGAATGTAATAATGATCTGTTTGACGATTCCTTTATTTTATAATTTATACTACTTTTTCATCAAAATGTACTTGAAATGAAATTCTCTCGACAACTTTTTCACTAAAAGATTGTCTCTTTTTTTTGAAATTGAGTTTTACCTATGTTTTGGCATGTGTACACTATATACTTTATATGGAATAAAGCTATGGTAAAAATAGTGATGCAAAATAGTCTACTATCAATCAAACACAGGACAAAAGTGCAAAGTGGCCTAAAATATGATTAAAGCACTCTGAACCCTAGATCTAAGCATGCAATGATGGAAAATCAGGAACCAGAATGATATCTACTGCTGCATGCCTGCAAAGCATAATTTAAATGCTGATTTCAGAAGTTTAAGAGTCTGTAATCAATGACTATAACAAAATCTAGACGAATCGCATGACAAACTGAAGACGTCTAAAGAGTTCTATAGCATTAGATCACATTAATCTCTAGAAGTCATCACAAGTAGAGTTCAATATCTCTGAATTTCCTAAGTTCAGAACCATCATGTCCAGAAGATCTCCTCACAAGAGAGTACAGTTCCGTAGGGAGAACCAGGCCCCCACTTAAGACCACACCAAAAAACACCCGAAATAGATCCCAAATGGAGGTTGTCTGGGGATTTCTGTGTAAAACAGTTCACAGCAGGATGGGGGAACTACACTGAAGATCAAAAGGGGTGAAAACGAACCGATTAGACCCCGTTAGTGCGGTTGTACGGTAGACCTGGCAATTGGTTGGGTCGATTTGGGTAGGTCTTATTTGGGTTTGGGTCAACAATCTTCAAACCATTACTTGTTTATTAAACGAGTTAGTCGGTTTGGGTAACAAAATTTTAAATCCATACCCATGTTAATTGCTTAGGTTCGGTTTGGGTAATCTGGTCGGGTCAAATTTTGCCAAGACTTGTTCAAGGTAGACTTGGAAATGGGTTGGTTGGGTCGGATCAGTTTCGGGTTCGAGTCAACAACTCTCAATCCATTATATATTTGTTTATTAAATAGGTTACTTGGTTCAGATCTATTTCAGTTTCGAGTCATAAAACTTTAAACCATAGTTGTCAGATCCGTTCCGAAACCTGCTCTGATTTTTATCTATATCGGAATGTTCCTTTGTTCCGGCCATTTTGGTATTCCGTTTTGGAAAAGGCGGTGTAACTAATTTAGAACGTAAAAAAATATGAATAGAATAATATAAACTTAATTTATCATTTTATACTAATCTACTTAAAATATAAATTATCATTAAATAACTATTTCTAGTTGTAGTCTTAATTTATAATAGTGTAATTATCAAATACGAATTAAAAAATACTTCAATTTTACTCTAATAAGAATCAATTACAAATTGAATTAGACAGAAAATCCAAAAATTATCCAAGAAATAAACTTGAATTCTCATTTTATTCAAAATTAAAGGCCAAAACGTAAAACGCATAGGCACACTAGGTCCATTTCATTTTTTTTCTCAAATTTTCGTCATACACATTAAAAATGAACCATCTGAATTGAAAATATATTTCATGAGCTACAACTAGATCAAATTTCAGCTCGAAACTCAATTTTTAACCACTTAAGAACGCCTGATGACTTTGACTATTAAGATTAAATGGCTGCATATTGAATTTTAGAATCATTTTTTTTCCTGATTGTAGCCCATGAAGTATATTTTTTAAATTGTACGGTTGGATTTTGTATTTGTATATAAATAAAAAATAAAAAAATGAAATCTGTAGAGCAGAATAGATAAGCCAAAATGGGCCATTTCGGTATGATTGCCTAGATGAGGCCCGTTCTAGCTGGAACAGAATCCGGTACCAAGACTGGACCCTTTCTATTCAATTTTTTGGCCCGATCCAGAATGTTCTGGAGCAGCCGCAACGGAATGGAATAGGCAACTAAGCTTTAAACCCATGCTCCATTTTAAATGCTTGAATTTGGTTCGGATAATTGGGTCGGGTCAAATTTTGCCTAGGTCTATTGTATGGCCGGCCGAGATTTGGCCACTGGGGGCCTGCTGAGTGCAAATCTGTCCCTGGTTGGTCCCATATTTGGTTTGTGTTGGGGTTTTGTTGGCTGTTTGTGGTTCTAAAATTCCAAGAAAATTGAAGAATGTAAAAAAAAAAGGAGACAATGGAAGGAGGAGAAGAAAATGATGGAGCACACCTAGGGTTTCCTTGGAATCACACCAAGGGTTGGAGTCACACCATTATGTTCAAGAGGAGGAAATGCAATAACACTTTTAATTCCGTTCAATGTCAAAATAATAGGTTTATACGAGTATTTATGAAAACCTTAAAAAACCTTAAAGACCCCACACATGTGCGTGCAATGAACACCATCCAAAATAACATATTACATCCAAACAAAGTTTGGTACTCAAAAAAAAAAAAAAAAACCTTCCTAAATCACCCACTCGGCCCAAGTAATCATTCTGAATGAGAATGGCTAAGATCTTAGATTAAGCTGTCGTGTTTTAAATTTATACTCGCAAGCGCACGAACTATTTATAGTATAGCTTTAGTAGGCAAGGTTGAACTCATCGGAACTTTGGAAAATATATCCATGAAAAACATACCATTGAATTATATATTTTAAGAAATTTAGAAAATCTTGAAAATAAATCTCAAACATGGAATTAATTCTCTAATCTAGGAAATCTAACTTTAATTTAAAAATATTTTAAAAATAGAAAACGCAATATAAAATTAGAAACAACATCTAAAAATAAAAGCTAACCATTCAAGAGATCTAATTTTCATGGAAAACACAAAATTTATTTAATTTCAATTAAGTTGGTGGAATTAATGTAGAAATTATAAACAATCTTAATTTAACTTAGAACACAGAATTAAGATGCAATTAATTAATTTACCAATCTAATTCACCAATTTCAAGAATTTTGAATTTATAAATAAAAATAAAATTAAAAACACCTAAATTACCTCTGTACATATTTACAATGGAACTGGCTCAAAGAATCAAGGAGGCATAGTATGGGATTCCACCTCCATTAAATCCATAATTTTTTAATTATTTATTTATTAATTCCCAATTTTTAGATATTTAAACATTCAAGTGCATTAATATGGTGTTCAAAAATTGATTTTCCATCGTTTAATTTATGTATCCAATTTTATTTCAAAAGACAATGGATCAAAGAAATTAATCTAAGCATCCAATGTTAATATTACCTTTTATCAATTAACACACCAAGCCAGGATTAATTAAATATGAATATTAATTACCACAAATACATGATATTAGTGGTGGAAATAATTAACATTTATTAATTTAATGAATCCAAAATCATAAACAATCAAACACACATAATCTGGAATTAATAAATAAATAAAAGGAAATTATTTCATTAATGGGGTTTCATCCTCAACCATAGTCAAGAATTTAGAAATACATCATGATGAAATTAAAGCAAAAGAGATGAAAACATAGAACCCGATCCATCTTCGGAGATTCAAGCCTTCTGTCACGGCATCTCTCTCTGCAATCTCTCGACCTTTGCTCTGCCTTAATATCTCTGGGCAGGTTCGAATCTTCTCAATGGAGAGGCCTTCAATTTATAGATGTTAGGAGAGGCTAATTAGGCAACCATGCGACCCTCTCTCCAACTTAGCCGATCCTCTCTCCTTTCTAATCTTTCATTCAGTCGGCCAAGCCATCGCTTCTATTCTTTGTATACAGCTGAACCGGCCAGGACCTCCTTCTATATTTTTTTTATCCTTGCTGGCATGTCCCACTTTGATTGGTTTCTTTTCTCATGCATCCACCATCCCAACCTTCCTCTTTTATTTTCTAAATCAGCCAACACCCTCCTTCGATCCTCTTCAATTCTTTATTTCCTTCTTTTTTTTCTTTCAATTTCATCTTCTCTTTACAGCTAGAGATGCAGTCCCGATGGGTCTTCACATGGGGATCGAATAGAATGAAAAGTCCTTGATTCTCTCTCTTTGCTGTATTATTTGAAAATGGTGGCTGTTTGCAAAGGTGCCCAAGATGCTGCTTCTTCAATGGGTTTCTGCCTCTCTTTTGTTAACACCTGTATGCTGTTCGATATTTCAGTGCTTGACAGATTTACACTGCTCGCTGCTAGGCTGATTTCATTCTCAACAGATTTCTCCTTCAGATTGCAACAACTGTTTCTTGTCCTCTTAAGATTGGCTGTCTAAAGTCTTTTCTCTGTTTCTGAGAAGGTGTTGCTCTCTTTGTTGCTTTCATACTCGGTGGTTCTTCAAAAGATTTGCTGAAACACTGTATGCTTCTCTGCTTTGAGTGCTGATTGCTTGCTTCTCTGCTTCTCAGTTTCATGCTTCCTTTTCCCGCAATTGGCATTGGCACCTTGATTGAAATCAACCTATCATCTCACTGCTCTGAACTGAGAATTGATTTACTGCTGGCTTAAATTATTTGGTTTGCATTGACAGTGCCTTATCTTGGTTCTTCTTCTCTTTTGTTTTCTTATCTCTTATTTCATCGTTGACTGGCTGCTCTGTTCTCTCTGTCATGTTGGTTGACCTCTTGCTTTGAACACACACATTTCAGATTCTTCATGGACTTATATTAGGCTTTCAATTCCATGGAATTTTAATAAATTATTTTACCATTTACAATGAATCTCTAAAATGTATTGAAATAATCCAATCTCTCATACATGGATTTGGAATATTCAATTTACAATAACACCCTAAAATGTGGTAAAATAATTACTAAAAATCCAGACTTTCCAAAAATAGATTTTTCTGCCCGGAAACTGCACTTTCTTCCAAAGTTTTTCTTGTATCTTGTATTTTCCTGAATTATCTGTAGAGCACTCAAATTCCATTAATAATAACAAAATCACATAAAATAAGGGACTAACTGTATCCAAATTCAGAGGTAAAATATGTCAATTTCCTATGTACATCACAAGCCAACTGCGATATGAAGAACAAAGCAACTACAAAACCCGATCTGATAAAAGTGGATGATCAAATCAGACTTTCCATGCAAACTAATGCAGATCTTTGTAGAGATCCAACTCATGGATCAAAACGATCAGGTCTAGCTAGATCTGATGGTCCTCCTCCAACCATAGATCCTAGGGCTGTGTGATGTTGCTTTTAGGATTTTCGATTAATACGGTAACTATCATGGATGGTCCTTGTCGCATTCACAATAACTCTGTTTAATCGTAAAAATCATAATATCCTGAATTTATTGTTTGATTCAGTCAGAATTGAAGTTACAAGTTTTTGATTATCATGTGTATCATAAATATAAAATGGGCATGAGCATGTGGTATATTGCTTACTTCTCATTTGCGCAACCAAAATGGTTCTGGGTTCAAAGCGCAATGCTTTGCTTCCAAAAAAAGATTTTCATGTCCCATGGTTTGAAGGAGGGGAAATTACTAGGGAACTCAATCTTCTCCTGTAAGAGCAGGTCCCCAACTTTCTTCTGAAAGTTCGAAATAGTCAGATGGGCACCACTATTATTGATGGGCAGCCATATTGTATATTGTTGATTGTAGGACTCGATCTTCTCTTGTAAGAGCAGGTCCCAACGTTTTTATGGAAGTTTGAAATAGGTAGATGGGCACCACAATTATTGATGGGCTGCTGTAGTGTATATTATTGAGTATATTGTTGATAGGGCCTGTAAAGGATCTAAATTCAATTGGAAATGAAGTTCATCACCTAAGAATATACCAAGTAGGGTTAGTGTGTGTTGGCAGTAGATGATATTGCAATATTTTACAGGATGAAGATTTTCGACTGTCAAATTTTGTTACCTTCATAATCGACTATTGTTTGAAAAGAAAGATGTCGAGATTCTGATAGAAAGTGCCAGATCCAGCACTTGGGGGAAGAGAAGAGAGAGAGAAGGGGCGGAGGGGGTTGCTACAAATCTTGTGTTTTCTCAGTACCTCTCTTGTCCTGTCTTTTCCTACCACACTTTTCTCTCTCTACTGCTCTCCTGTTGTCTCACCCCACCTCACACTCTTTTCTCTTGTGATGTGGTTTTTTATTATTTTTGTTTTCAGCTTTTATATATTTTCTTTTTCTTAAAATTCCATGAATATTTAAATATGCTTTTACTGATAGGTTAAATATGAATATTTGCTCACCAAAATTTCAAAGTTTTATTTAAAATATGGCTTTTTTTTTTCAGATTTTATAAATTTTGTTTTTTTTCTCAAGACTATAAATATATAAACACCTTTTTATTAATTGGCTAAATATGGATATTTTTTTTGAATACATGGAAACCCACTGACCCCACTTTGTGGTGATCATAGGTAAAACCCCTGGATCCATGACACCACCCACAAGCACCATGGATCAGGTTAGGTGCCCCAACGGTTTGAGGGCTAGACCTCCCACACAAGATGAGAATACCCAGCCATTCAAACAATTAAAGCAATCGGTCTAAATATGGATATTTATTCACTAAATTTTCAAAATTTTATTTTAAATGAATGCAAACTGAATTTGGATGCTTGCTATTTTCTTCAATTTTATTTAGGTTATCATGGTTGAATTTGAATGACTATGAAATGAAAAAATGAATGTTTACTCTGAAATTTCCAAAATTTGTTTAAGTTATTGGGGCTAAATTTAATTGTGGACTATTTATATGTTTGCTCTCAGAAACTCCATATTTTGATTTGGTGAATGAGGGAACATCAATATTGATAGATTGGTTGAATTTTTTAAGTTCTCTTTGTTTATATTTAATATATTTAATATTTAAATATAAATTGAATTAGATTTTCTTGAAATGGAAAAAAATATTACAATTTGCCAAGTAATAAAATGTAATATTTTGAATATTCGTTTTTCCGTTTTTTAATTTCTGTTCAAATAATTGTATATTATTATAAATTTCCACTTGCCACTTTTTTCAATTTCAATTTAAGTAACTAATGTTGGAATTTGGATGTTTGTTCACAAGTTCTCAATTTTATTGGTGTGACTTGGAGTTAAATATGAATGTTCTATGCTCTTTTCTATAATGTTATTACTGTGAAGATTCGATTAAAATTATTAAAACAAATAATGGTTTAGATTTATTTTGACAAGATTTCAACCAAACGGCAATATTTCAATCTATCAGATTCTGTAACAGTTGCCAAATGGCATTACTTCATTATGGCAGTATTTTTATCTACAAGATTTTAATATGAGAATGGCTGAATTTGACACACTCAGCCAAACACACTGTTAAACAATAAGAGGACTGAAGAGTGAAGGTTCTCCACCTGTAGAATATCTCTTGTTTTCAAGTTGTCCTCGAGAACCTCTATTTAAGCTCCCATCTAAAGATATCCTTTCTTAATCCAATTGATGTTTAATGAATCTCTTTTCACTTGTTTGTTTCTGACTGATTGCATTTTATTTTTAATTGAATGATTACTTTGTGAAAAATCATATTATGTTCTCTTTGGCCAGTTATTTTGCTTCTCAAAAATCTTGTTTTCATGGAGAGGTTACAAATTTGACTTTTGCTATGTTAGTTTATTGTTCCAATTTCATGTTGATGATTGATAGTTGTTTTGATACATTCAATTTCACAGGGGAAGCACAACCTATGAAATGGCCAATGCGATTGAGAGTGGCTCTACATCTTGCACAGGCTTTGGAATATTGCACCAGCAAAGGACGTGCCCTTTATCATGATCTCAATGCTTACAGGATTTTATTTGATGATGTAAGTACAACATCTTCATTAATTTTGCTGATGAAGACGTACCTTTGTGAGGAGCTTATGTATATCTCTCATCATGGGTTAGCATTTTTCAGGATTGCAATCCCAGGTTATCATGCTTTGGCTTGATGAAGAATAGTCGAGATGGAAAAAGTTATAGCACTAATCTGGCATTTACCCCCCAGAGTATTTGCGAACTGGTAATGCCTTGTACCTAAACAGATTTTTTTTTCATGTATTTCAAGATTTTTAATTAATTTTGTTTCAATTACTATTTATGGTAATGATATGTGTGAGATTAACTATCATTTCTTGGTCATGCTGTTCTTCAATGCGGTTTTTTTTTTAATAACATAGGTATCCCTATTCCATATGGAGGTGAAACTCGTTCCACAAATACATGGCCTTCCTGCTTGCCTGCAAGCCTCGTGTATTGGGTTACTCCTGGAAGAGTCAAACCTGCATTGAGTTTCTTATTTATTCTATAAATATTGGATCATTAATCTAAGTCAAAGCTGGAAAAATTTCTCAAATACATCTTTTTTTCTCTCTCAGTTCTTGAAGTTCCTAGCTGTCCACCTTGGGTTTGAGCATAGATGGCAGATGTTTTTATTTGCTAGTTTTAGATCTGTATGTTTGACTTATCTGCCCTTGAAACTAATGTCAGAAAACATTCCAGATACAATAAAAAACTGTTTAGTTGGAGATCAATGAAGTTTTTGTCTTGTGTATTTTAGTCATTTTCATCTAATTTGTTCAAACACCAAAACAATCTAGTTAGTGTTATTTCTGTTTGAATTGTTTCTTGAGAAGTTTTTTCTGCTTTTTTTTTTGAGAAGTGACAGAAAATTTTATTACTGACTGACAAAAACAATATGTGCTTTACAAGTATGAGAGGATGGAGGTAGTTGGTTGACTTTTGGGAAATTATTCACATGGCTCAACATATAAGTATTGGTCATCAACTCATCATATATGTTCCTATCGACACACAATGCAAACAGATTAAGACAAAATCTTTGAATGTAGGTTGCTAATGATAGTTTCAACTTTTTTTTAAACTATTGGCCAATAATATTGGTGATAAACTGATTTTTTGTGAGACATTATATGGTATCGGTTTCCAACATACTGCTTGATATGATATGTATCGGTTAATATTTTAACCATGATTATTTGTAAATGCCTTTATAGTGTTGTTGACATGTTGCTGCTTTTTGGATTTCATATACAATGAGTGTCTCCTAAATTTTGTGTTGTCTTCACCTTCTGGTCATCAAAGTGGAAGGGGATACAAAGCAATTTTTGTGTTGATGTATTAAAATTGTTCATGATACATTCTAGGTATATTGAAAATGGTACCCTCAATTTTGTCTTAATTGTAGTTCATGTTATATGGGCGTTAGATAGGTAGTTGGTTGTAGAGAAAAAAGAAAATACCAAATCCAACTGTCAATGCATACTCTAAGTTGATGAGATAAATGGCCTTATAGTATGATGGCGCAACCACTAATGTTAGAACTTAGAACCGTTCATGGATGAATGGAAAAGTTTTTAGTTGGAGTGGGGCTTCGCCAAGGATCTATATTGACTCAATAATAAGTTGGAGTCTTCGAGAACTTTTGAGTCTACTAGTATGAAAATTAGTAGAATTGAGATAGAATACATGGAGTGTCACTTCAGTGGAATAAAAGATAGAAAGGGCAATTCAGTTAAAGTTGATGATGACTTTAGTAGCATATTGTCATAAGTTTAGAAACTTTAAGACCTATGATAGAATCTGTTGGAGGATTGGACGTGAATATAGCTGATAGGATGGGTGTGGGGTGGACAAAATGTAAACAAGTTAATGGACTTTTGCGTGATTTTATAAAACATTTATTAGACTTGCTATTCTCTATGGAGTAGAGCGTTGGGCGATGAAGAAAAGACAAGTAGACAAAGTCAAGGTGACAGATTTGCGCATATTATATTGGTTGAGTGGGTTGACTTTAAAGGATAGAAATGATGGCATTAGAGATAGTCTAAAAATAGCATGGTAGAAGACAAATTGAGATAAACTCATTTTGGTGGTTTGGGTATGTAAGTAGAAGACCAAAGACAACCCTAATATGTAGAGTTGAGAGGCTACAGTAGGAGGGGAAGATCGCTTAAAATGTGGAGGGAAGGGATAAAGAAAGACATGACTGATGGTGGAATGATTGAATGTATGGATATAATTCAAAGGGAAAACTAGAACTTAAAAAACTACCCTAGATAGATGGGTTTTTGGCTTTGTTGATGATGTCGAAAAGTAGAACTTGAAAAGGTAACCCTAGATAGATGGGATTTTGGCTTTGTTGATGATGTCAAGGATACTAGATGATTCAATCTTGCTCTTGTTTTTCTTTTTGGCGTGGATCTACAATAATAAAAAAAATTAACTCTGAGGATCCAAGCCTGCATACTTGTTAGTAAACTTGTTGTTATGTTAGTTTTGAAGAATTGAAATTATGAATACTCACATGTTTAGAAATGCTCCAATTATGTTCACAACTAGATGCATTACATGTAAGATTAACGATATGAATTGCAAGTTGCTGTAAACCTGGATCGCTGGTTCCAAATGTACTTCACCATGT
This sequence comes from Chimonanthus praecox, assembly GCA_022113865.1. NCBI lineage: Eukaryota > Viridiplantae > Streptophyta > Magnoliopsida > Laurales > Calycanthaceae > Chimonanthus > Chimonanthus praecox. Next base: position 53,763,923 of record CM039093.1, on the reverse strand, counting down.
GGCTGGACAATAAACAATAGTCATTTATTTTGTTTTAATTCTTTAATGTGAAAATCAAGTGTGGAATTCACCATTCAAAAAAAAGTCAAATTTGTTAATTCATTAATTAAGATCACTTTGTGCTAAGATGCGATTGTGACATTTCTTAATATCCATAGGGTGGTTCCAAATTTGCTATGTGAAGTTCTATAGGTTGCAGTGCCCCAATAATTTTATCTGAGTGCTCGCTTCTGGTACCATCTTATCTATGCATTAAAAGAGGCCTAATATGATTTTGGCATCGTTGGCAACCTCTTCATTAAATATACAACACTATGATTGAGAAAGTGCCTTTTTGCATGTAAGGAGGATGGAGTTGTTCACTCCATCGTTCATCAATGATGGTCCAAACTAGCTTGTATTTGCCTTCATTTCCATTCATTGCATTCTCATTATTTTCTTTTGCACGATTGGCTCATGGCCTGTGTGTAACCCATTGGAGGCTTCTCATCTGCATCAACCATTAGGACTTTGAAAACGGGAGTAAATGTTTGTAAGACATAACATTGTTCTGAAAGTAGGATTGTAAACTTGTTTTTTTTTTTTTTTCTAGTGCTTAGTTTTTTCTTTTTGTATTTGCACCTCTGGTGCCTCTTTATCTATTTATATATGTAACGACCCGTTTCTGCTAGCATGATACCTCATGCTAGAAGGAGGAAGGCTACCATTTATATACCAGGGAATTTTCAATGCAACTAGCAATGTGAGACTTTTGGGTGGGGTATTACAATATATATGAACCATTTCAAAAAAGAGAGGTAGGATTGTAATAACAACACCTGTTTCTTGCTTGCACTCCATCAATCTGAGGCAAAAATTTTCCCCATGTTGCTTTTGATTTTTTAAAGCTTTGCAAGCATTGCAGTGTAAGGAATGATGTGGCAATCTTGTGATACGAGACTCTACGATCTTACTCCCTTATGTATATGCTCTCATTAAATTGAGAACTCAATTATTGTAACATGTGAAGTCATTCAACATAGGAGCTTTTCGGATGGTATGATTCACTGAAGGATTTTTTTTTGGGTACATCCTCCAACATCAAGTCTATGCAACAAGCAGTACATGGGGACCAAAACATGTCCCGATGTTTCTCCAACATTTTACCATCTGAAACATAATTTGTACCATTATCATCACCACTTCCATGGCTTTGTTGGACAAATCTTCGTTGTGGTACTATCAAGTAACCTTTAAAAAAAGTTGACACTATCAAGTAACTCAAACAACTTCTCACCAGATATTACATAAGGTGAGGCATCCATTGACTCAGGGAACATTGTTCCCATTGGCTAGTGCACCAACAGATTGAAGAGTGTTCTTCCCTATCTATTGGTCCATCCTTCCAACATCAATGTGCACCCATATGAACTCCATGCTTTCTTAAGAGTTTCCAACAAAATTTAACTGTACTCCACTTCCTCAAAAGTGGAACTTTCAACTCATATAGCTGGGAGGCTTCATTCCTGGCGCAAATTGTGCAATGGCTTTTATCATTTCCTTGAAACTACTTGGTGGGCTGTCTCAACAGGAACATCTGCTTGATAGAACTGCTTTGCTGACATGCTTTTTCTCTCTTTCTTTATGGTAGTGTTTTTCCAAAGTTGATTGAGCTTGTCCTCATCTTTCAGTCACACTAGCTTACCTAGGATTCATGAAGGAATCCATTGGACCATGTATGTGTGGCCTTCTGTTCACTTGACTACATTAAACTCCTGGATGAATAGTGAACCTGTTCGTCATTAAAATCAAATCCTCCTCCCCCAAGTGGCAATGACATTAATGAAATTTCAATCTTTCTACTTTGCCTCTAATTTTTGTATTTTTCTCCACCACATGTGGTTCAACTCTAGGATACTTCTTCGTGTTTTGAAATTCACCAAATATGTGTTGCTTGAAATGATGAAACTCCTTTACTTTTGAAATTGCAATAGTTGCATGAAAAAAATGCAAGTTTTTCATTTGGATTTCTTAGATAAGCATGTGAGCTAGTTGAACCCTTGATCTTGAGGCAGCTGTGCTAGAAGTAGACCCACTTGCTATTTTTTTTCAAAAAATGAAACAACAATTAAATCAACCACATCAATAAGGACTGTAAAGAAATTTAGGAAAAAAAGTAGTAGTTAACAAAGGCAAGTGTGCAACAAATGATAGAAACAAGAAATGTAAGAAACAACAGAGCATGAAAGAGGGATTCTTTTTGTTTGGGTTCCACTAGTCACTAACACTAGGGTGATTGGAGAATTTCATCTCATTCCTATCGACTACATTATGCTTCTACCGTCTTTGGTCGTTGATTATCTAATCCATTACCTTATTGTTTTCATCTTTTAGGAAGAGTAACACCAGAAAGTGTAATATACAGCTTCGGCACGCTTCTGCTTGACCTTCTTAGTGGAAAACATATTCCTCCAAGCCATGTAAGTTCACACTTTTGTTTTAGAAATTGTGCAATTTTGTAAGTTCACACCTTTTTATGGTAAATGTGGCTTACTATTTATTTCTTACTTAGTGTTATGGAAGTATGATATTTTTTTTGAAATGGTAACTTTATTAAAAGAGAAAGAGCGTCAGAGGTGCACATAAAACAAGCATACAAAAATTGAAAGAAAAACCAGGGATAAAAACTAGAAAAAATAAAAAAAATACCAACTGGAAATTACGACAATCCTAAGAACTCCAACCAGGCGCACAAAATAGCTGACATGGAAACATTTCGAGATCCAGAAGAGTACCTTCAAGAGGGACCCGACTCGTCACCTTGCACATGCCTTGAACTATATTTGTGGCGGGAAAACACTATTGGGCTTGGTTAGTAGAGGCTAGGGGTAATAGGGCCTGGGTGGTGGAGGCCGAGAAAGGGATGTAGGGCTGGACAGGTGGGTCAAAGAGTCTTGAATAATAACTTGGGCTGGGCCGACGTCTAGAGGTCTGGCTGATGCTAGGCTAGACAGAAGCCCAGAATGGCTTAATGCTAAGGAGGAATCTGGCAGAGTTGGGTTGTGCAAGGGAGATAAAAAGGAAGAAGTGGGGTTAGGTGTGGCGACTGCTGCCGAAAGGAATTTTATTTTCCTCGCAACTGACGAAAGGTGTTGTAGCGCCCCATCAGGGAAAGGGTGGGAAGGCAGGATTGGACCATTGGAAATTGAGGAGGAATTGGATATGGGCACGTGGCAGAGGTAGGGATGCAAGTTTGACCCTCCAATGGCAAAACAATGGTCTTAGTTTTGGAAGTATGAGGTGGAATCACCGCCTGGCAGGAGGTAGGAAGGGTTGGAGCTGAACTTCAGTCATCCTCACTGTTGGTGACAACTGCAACTGTCAATACCGATGATGGAGAGGCATCGGACAACAGAGAGCGGGCAGATCTCAGCACTCGGATGACAACAAAGATGGTCATCCCGGGAGAGACACACCAGAGAAAGAATGAATTAGGCAGCGACGACCAAGACGAAGTAGAGAAAGGCGTCGATCAAAGCAAAGCAAATCGAAGGGCATCTTCATAGATCCAGAAATGGACAACTCTAGTTCTAGGCTCATCAAGGATCTGGTATCGTTAATTCCTGAAGCAAAGAGAGAAATACGGACATGCAATTCAGATCCGATATGAGTTCATCTATGCTAATGGAGCAGAGGTGTAGGTTGGAACAGGATGGGTGGGGCAGATGGAGCTGGGTTGTCTTGCAGATCCGGTGACGGAGATGGAGGGTGTTAGCTGGGTGGGTTTGTCTGGGTGTGACGTACTCTGATTCTGATCAAAATCAAGCAGGAGGCGGGTTGACGATCAATCTCTTCTCGCTTGAGTAAATGGAGACCTAGTCAGGTGAGAAGAACAGAGAAGTAAAGAGATGCAGAACAGGGCACCGAGAACAGAAATTGGATGGAAATATCTGAGTAGCAGCAGTAGAAGGTGAGACAGTAAGGCTTAGGATCAGAGAAAGGAGTGGGTGGTCTCCTCCCTCTGCTAGTCATGTAGGAGAGAAGAATATGGAAGTATGATATTACCTGGGTAACATTGAAAGGTGCTTTGGAAAAGCTATCCAATGTGTTTGGAAGGTCTTGTAGAATTGTTATGGCATGTATTTTTTTTTTCTCCACAATCTTGCTGCACATGAGTTTAAGGCTAGTGGTTAAAATTTATGAAAATAAATATGGATGTAACCACAAACATAATAATGTGGTGGGAATACTTTAACAGATAATTTTTGAGTTTTAATAGGGTCTTTCTTTCATATAACAATTTTTGATTGCTTTAGTATTTAAAAATATTGAATGAAACTAATATTTTTTGTTGTTTTAGATGGCCTTCACAATTATGCATTGCTTTAATGCAAGTTTGATAATTTGAAAAATATCTTGTTTTAATTTTCTTATTTCTGTTTATTGTTTTTCAGTATATGTGATGTCTATAGGATCCCAAATTGGAAAGTAATGAAAATTCAAAGCAAATGGGGGATAAGGATTTTACTTTGAGAGGAAATTGACCTCCTTTGGTTTCTCTTTGAGGAGAAACTGGCCTTCTAGCCCAAAAATAATTTATTCACTAGGATCCTATCATTTCCACCTCCTTGAAACGAACATTGTCCTGAAGGTTTGAAAAACTTCTCGAGTGATGACTGCTGGAATGAAATTCTTTGAATACAACACAATGTCCAGAAAAAGTGGAGATGTACATCAGCTCCAACACAAATCCGATAATTCCGAAGACGTGGATTTCCTGTCATGGATAGCGTGATGGAAAATCAGCATTTATGGTTGAAGGGGCTTGGGACCCTTATCCTTGCCGGTCAAAGTGACCTAGTCGTTGTGGACCAAAAGAATCGCGGCATCTTCTGATTGCGTAGTTAGTAAAACTGCTATGGCGACAATGCTAGATGACCCCCTATGATCTGATTCATATTGGCAAAGTAAGTGGATTAAATTTTAGAGACACAGTTTTGAGTCTTGCCCTTATTAGCATGAATATATGCACCATGGATTTTTGACTCGAGAACTCCTATTGATGTGTGTCTAGTGGAAGTGTATCATTGCAGAGACTATTTTCGTCACCAACAACTGTGGCTGGAATATCCTCAATCGTAGTGGCCACACCACTAGTTATTGGAGGATTGCGAGTGTCGTTGGGAAGAATCTTTTCTTCCAAGTGATCCATTTTATCTTTGAGAGTGGCCATTATTTTTTTTTTTTTTAATGTTCACCATGTCTTTGGACATTGCTTCCACAACCACTTCGAGTTTGCTTATATGTCCTTCCATAGGTTCCATAAAAAATGGTGTAAAATGAGGGAACCGAACTACTTATTTTTTTTCGAGAAATGAGGTTGGATTTGGAAAAAAATAGTTTTTTTTTTTTTTCGGACCAGAAAATCGCTGCTCGGGTGGAAATGGTTCGAAAAGTCGGCCTTTGGCTAACATGATTAATGGGCAGAAGTCTGATATAGGTCAGGGCCAAAAATCGAAACCTATTCATCTTACGGTGTCTCACTCAGATCAATGATTGTTACAAGTCAATGAAACCTTTTTTGAGAAGAATATAGAAGTTCTGGATCGTATCTGGATTGAGTTGGCTCGGAACTCAAACTCCTTGCCGCAAGAAATCAAAGATTGACTTGAATGTGTCGGTGCGTAGGCTCTCTCCTATTCTTTTCTAGATTGTGCTAGTCTCTGAGGAGGACAAAAGAAGATTTAGTTATGGAGGTTCACATTTTGCTGATGGACCATTAAAAAGAATTGATAGGTGGTCAGAGTCACAGGAACTTGGGGTGGTGGTGGATTGGATTCAGATCTTTGGAATCCCGTTGCATGCTTGGCGGAAGGAGGTGTTGTGGAAACTCAGGGCGCTGATGGGGATTGTGGAAGAGGTCGATGTTCATTGTTTGAACATGGAGATTGTTGTGTTTGCTTGTGTGAAGGTCATGCATCCTGTAAGGTTTGGCAGTTCTTACTCAGAAGGGACAGGCTTTCCGGCGACTGAAGAAGGTGACGGCGACGGAAATGGCAAATGGAAAGTCTTCGGGAGTTTCCGCCAGAATTCCCACGACACATTATCTTCCTCCAATATCAGCGGGGACGACTCGTCTCCATTGGGATATGCGAATGGTCCTTTGGAGAATTAGGGAGCTATTGCGAACAAAAAAGAGAAATTAAGGTAGTAGTCGAGCAATTTCAAAAGCTTTAAAGAGGTGGTACTGGATCAGGGGAAGGTCCACTCCGATTCTAAAAGTTGGGCCTCGTCGTGGGCTCAAAGACATGGTCTCTTTGCGTTGGGCTTGGTGTCTATGCCTAGGCTAACTTAAGCCCAATTGCTGTTATGCCTATCCAAACTCAAACAGAGGGTGGGTATCAATTTGACAAGGGTCTTCGTCAGGCTCCACCAGAAGGTCCTCCTGGCATGGGGGCTCCTCTCTCTCAGTCAACACTGATAATGCTGACAGAAGTAAGGGGTCATAACGGAGGGTAGCTGTGAATGATGATCTCACTGTTTTCCATCAGGGGGAACCATCGCAGAGGGGCTGCAACATGGAATCTACGCAGGCAAGGATGCAAAGCTCTCAAGATCGCTAGGAAGATCAACAAGACTTGTTAATTGGGCAGAAAATGCAGTGGTGGAGGAAAGGCTTGCTTCAGCTGTGCGGACAGAGAATCTTGACGAGGACAAATTGATGTTAGTGGGGGTTATCCTTGGGATTTCTTCTCCCACACGATCTTTGCAGCTGAAAGAGGTTTTGACAGATTTTTGGGGAGCTGAACGTAGAGATAAAGAGGAGGAACAACAACAACGATTAAGTAGGAAACAAGAGAGGGAGTTGCGGAATTTGCAATCATCAGTCAATTATGATTGGTCTTTGGTGGTGGCAGGGACAGAAGGTGGTCAAGCGTGGTTTGATGAAGGTTATGTCTTGGAATGTTCGGGGATGGGCTGTGATGAAGAGAGTTATGGTGAAGTGGATAGTGATGGTTCAAGGGCCAGATGTTCTTTTTTTTTTTTAACAAGAGACAAAATGTGAAGAGTCGAAGGAAGGGTTTGTTCATCTGTTTGGGGCGCTGGTGACTTGCTAAGGTTTCTAAAGGGGCCTTCGGTGGGCGGTGGGCTGTATGGAATTCTTCAAAGATGAGGTTGGTTGCTGCTGAGGTCAAAGATTTTTCTATTAAAACAGTGTTGGAAGAGATTTCATCTAGGAAGTTTTTTCTTTTCACTAATGTGTACATGCCAAATCAAGATTCCAACATAGACCAGTTTTTGGAGGAGATTGCTTCGGGAGAGGGAATGGTAATGCTTCCCTTCCATGGTGTGTGGGAGGGTACTTCATTGTAGTTCGTCGGATGTCCGAGAGGAAAGGTTGCTATATAATTTCTTCCCATATGCAACATTTTTGCCATTGGATTGATGAAATGGAATTGTTAGATTTACTGCGGGGTGGTGCATCATTCACTTGGTCGAACATGCAGGAAAATCCTAGTCTTGCTCGTCTAGATAGATTTTTTATCGATTCAAGTTGGGTGGAGTGTTTTCATCATTCTTCATAGCGTGCTACCACTAATCCAGTTTTTGATCATATCCTAATTATTCTTGATTCTACTTTGGATTCTTGGGGTCCTACTCCATTTCGATTTTAGCTAGCTTGGCTGGAGGTAGGTCGATTTTCTGAGATGGTTGGAAATTGGTGGAGGGAGTTTACAACTAGGGTTGGAAGGGGTATTGTTTGTTGCAGAAGCTTAAATTTTTAAAAGGAAAGTTGAAGCTTTGGGCAATGAATTGGAGTGAGGAATACAAAGTCGAGGAACAAACGTGGCTAGAGGAGTTGCAAAGTCTAAATCAGATGGATAAGGTTGACCTGCTTTCCCAGGATCAACTTATTAGAACGAATGAGATTATAGCTAGCCTAAAAAAGAATGCTTTGTTGGAGGAGATAAAGTGGAAGCAACATTCTCGCATTAAGTGGCTGAAAGAGGGGGGATAAGAGCACAAGGTTCTTTCATCATATGGCTAGTGGTAGGAGGAGGAATAATTATAATCATTCTTTATTGGTTGAGGGGGAGAGAATAGTTGAAAGGTCGGATATTTGTGAGGAGATAGTACATTACTGTCGGAGGCTATACGAGTCTCCAAAATGGGATTTTCTTATTCGTACATCTCTTCCTTTTAAGGAAATGACGGATGAGCAACGTCTGTTGTTGGAGTGTCCTTTTGATGAGGCAGAGGTGAAAGATGCGGTTTGGCAGTAGGGAGAGGATTAAACGACTGTTTTCCTATCATGTTCTTTAAGTTCTTTTGGGATTTGGTTCAGCCTGAAGTCTTTGCTTTTCGTATCAGAATTCTTTTTCAGAGGAATAATCTCTAAGGATTCGGGGCCTGACTTTATTAGTTTGATTCCGAAAAAGTTTGGTGCATCTGCTTTGAATGATTTCCGTCCTATGTCTTTGATTGACGGTCCGTATAAGATTTTAGCCAAACTTCTTGCCAATCGGTTGAAAAAGGTTTTACCTCGTATCATCTTTCCAGTGCAAAGTGTTTTTTTGGAAAGCAGACAGATCGTAGATTCAGTTGTCATTGCTCACGAATGTTTGGATTCTAAATTTTTGTCTCGGGAAGCATGTGTGGTGTGTAAGTTAGATTTTCAGAAAGCTCATGAAAATGTAGATTGGTCCTTTCTGGATTTTGTTATGAAGCGCATGGGCTTTGGTGACTGTTGGAGGGGTTGGATGATGCCTTGTTTGTCTTCGGCGCACTTGTCGGTGTTGGTCAATGGGAGTCCTAAGGGGTTTTTTGGGATGGAGAAAGGTGTCCGGCAGGGGGATCCTCTATCTCCTTATTTATATGTCATTGTGGCGGAGGCTTTCCATCTCATGTTTCAGAATGTGTTTTCTCAGGGTTGGATTCAGGGTTTCCGTATTGCGAACTCTGATATTGAGATTTCTCATCTTCAATACGCTAATGATATTGTCATTTTCCTCAAGGCAGATGAGGAGGTTTTGAAAGTGGTCCGGGCAGTTCTCCAGTGTTTTCAGATTTGGTCAGGGTTGAAGATCAATTTTACTAAGAGTGAAATGATGGGTGAATGTGGAGTAGAGTCAGTGTGTGGAGCTGACGCCATTTTTGGGGTGTAAAGTTGCTTCTTTTCCCTCTGAGTACCTAGGGGTTCCTTTATGTAATGGAAAGCCTCGAAATGTGTGTTGGGATACAATTATTGATAAAATGGAGAGGAGATTATCGGCTTGGAAAGGGAAGTATTTAACGCTTGGTGGTAGAGTCATCCTGATTGAGGCAGTCTTATCTAGCCTTCCTGTTTATTGTATGAGTGTCTTTAAATGTCTGGTGGCGGTGATCAAAAAGTTAGAAAGGATCCAGAGGCACTTTTGTGGAATGATGATATTCAAATGTAGAAATTCCATCAGGTTAGTTGGTCCCAGGTTTGCAAACCTAAGGAGGAAGGTGGCCTCAGGATTCGGCCACTTCGAAAGTTTAATGATGCTTTGTTAGGAAGTGGTTGGCGGTTGGGCGATTCCTCCAATGGTCTTAGGAAGGATATTTTTCGACTAAAATATAGATTACAGGGTTATAGATGGAGGATTGAAAATGCTAATGGGAGAGTTTTAGGTTTTTGGAAGGGTGCTTGTTCCGTGGCTATGGCTTTTGGTTGGCACATCCATTATCATGTATACTCAGGTGAGGACATATTTTTTCGGTTGGATAAATGGTTGGGCGATGCTCCTTTAGCCCAATTGTTCCATGTGTTGTTCTCTCTTGCAACAAATAGAGAGGCCAAGATCAGGGAGTACTACAAGGTAATTCATAAAAATGTAGTTTGGGGCCCTCAGTTTCGGAGAGATTTGGAAGACTGGATGTTGTTGATGAATCTTTTGGAGAATGTCTTTGGGAGATGGATCCTCATGGCTTTCTCTGTGCAGTCATTTTTTAAGAAATTATTGTCGGTTGGTGATGCCCCTTCTATTCACCCTAAAATTTGGGTGGGGGCTTCTCCCTTTAAAGTGAAGATATTTGGATGGCTTGCAGGATTGCTAAAAATTTTGACTATTGATAATCTGCGTTTGCGTAAGATGTTTATCCTGAATGCTTGTCCTTTGTGCTTATCAGACGCGGAGTTCGTTGACCATCTGTTGCTCCACTGTTTATTCTTTTACCAGATTTGTGTGCACTTCTTTCAGCTTTTGGGTATTGCTTTTTGTATGTCTCGCATGTGGGGTGAGTTGTTTAATGAAGATGTGGTGGTGTCAGGAAACTTTTTTTGCCGTAATCTATGGAATGTGACTTTCTTAAGAAATGTTTGGTCTATTTGGCTGGAACGTAATAAAATGGTGTTCCAAGGTAAGGAACGTTTTGTTCTTTCCCTCCTAGATATTATTAAGTTTCGGCAACTTGGTAGTTGGTCGGTTTGGCTAAGTTCTGGGGAGTCACTGTTTCAGATTTGTGTAGAGATTGGGATTCTATAGATTTGGTTGTGCATCATTTGGAGTCCAATCACCAAGTTTGTTAATTCCTCCTGCTCTTGGGCTTCTCAAGCTCAATTTTGATGGAAGTTGTATGTGCGATATTGGTATGGAAAGGTATGGTGGGATTCTTTGGAATGATTCGTGGTCTACAGTGCTTTCCTTCACTGGGCCAATTTTGAAAAGTTCAGTAATTGAGGTATGGTGTGGCATTTTAGAGTTGGAGGAGTTGGGAGTTTATGGGAGTATGGTAGAATGTGATTCTCCAGTAGTTGTTGGTGGGCGTTGGGGTCTCAATGCCCGTGGGTTTTCTTGGACAAGATTGAAAGGATTTGGCATATCATTGCTTCCTTTAATTTTAAGGTTGCTTGGACTTCTCGGTCAGCTAACTCGGCTGTTGATGAAATAGCTCGACATGGGTTATCTTTAGTTACGAAAATTGTAAACAGATTCTTCTAATTTTTGGGGAGGGCTTCTATCTTTTCATTTTGGTGGGCTTCTCTTGGCCTTCTTTTTGTAACTCTTCCCTCTTGAATTAATGCAGTTATCTTTCAAAAAAAAGTTGAAAGGGCTTGAAGAGAATGAAAAGAAAGAAAATAGGTTTAAAAAGATTTTTTTAATAAAAGTGGGTTTGAAAATAAAATGATTTTTTTTATTGGGTTGAAGAAAAATGTATGAAAATGGGACTGGGAATTAAAAAAGGTTTTCAAAAGATAAGAATGTAGAAAAATAGTAGATTTTTAAAAATCAAAAGAAAAAAATGATGTTTTTTAACCAAGGTGAAAGGCGATTAAAATGGGTTAGATAAGAGGTTCATGCAAAAATTTGTAATGCCCCGCCCCTTTTTACAGTCTAAACGGGTCGTGACTCGCTTAACTATAGGCTAAACGGGTGTCACCCAACGCATTACGCACCTAACGGGTCTTACATCACAGATTTGTAGCTGGGGGAAATGAATATATATATTTTAAAAAAAAATTATAGATAAAATAAATAAAGCTATCAAATCCTTCAAGCCCATTTTACATATCGCATAAATCATAAGGTCATCGATAATATGAAATGAATAACATCTATTATCAACATCACATTTAATCTCACTACTCATCCCATTCCATAAAATAAAGTAAAAATCAATATCTTCAAAGTTCTTAATTATTTCAAGCCAACCAATCAAATCTCTCAAAATTCGTAATATCAAATAAAATAAATCCAATCAGATGAATCCATAACTATATTAAGAAATTAAATATTCATCTTTTACAGTCTCTAAACATCAGTGGTCTCTTCCAATCTTAAGTCTAGAGGATTACCTGCAATGTAAGGGGGGTGAGCTTCAAGCCCGGTGAAGGAATACAATAATTCATACCCAACATAATATCTCTATCATTCTCTGTAAATATGATCTTAAAACATGATTAAATAATATGCTTTTAATATCTATGCATTATGCCATGCAAATGCAAAATGTTCAATGCTCAATGTCTCATTCCTCCACAACACACCCATTGTATTTGGTGGCCATCCTGCCGAAGCGAGGCCTATAATTTACCACAGAGTGGTACTTCCCATACCAAATGGGGCCTATACAACGCAACTACCACAAAATATCAGTCTTCGTGATCTCTCATGGCCTAACAAACCAAATCTACCACATGCGTGGTACTTCTCACTAAAAGCGAGGCCTCAAACTACCACTGTTGTGGTCACCATGAAAGATCACGGCCAACACCTCTATACCCATCCCATTAATATGAAGATGTCATGCTCAATGCCATGTCTACTATGCATCATCTCTATCATCATGCCACATGTTATGAATCATATTAACATGCCATGAGAAAAATCATTGCCATCATACTCCAAACATGATTATAATCTCAATTTAACATAAACATCATGTACATATTTTAAGCATCAGAACTGACTCCAATAATATCATATATACAAAGGAGTAAATTATATTACAACATTATCATTATGGTAACAATATTATAAATCAACCTCAAGAACATCATTTATCACATCATAATAATTAACATAACATTCAACCAATTCAAACATAATTATTGGATCTTTCAATAAGGCTATTAGTTGATTTCCATTTATCCGAGTAAACTGAGTCCCCTCACAGCCATTAGAACACTTAGCCAAATCCCTTACATTATTGTGAGTGAGCACCGGACTACAACCACTATTTTAAAATATAACTCAGTCTATGTCACGCCCCGCCTTCCAACACCTAGACGAGCGTGATCTGACTGTACAAATTTACAACACCTGCTGCCCTAAACGGGTCTTACATCCAAAATCTGTTGCTAAATTTAAACAAACATAACTACGTTCACAAACCACCAAGATTCCTCAAGTCCACAACCTGCTAGAAAACTTAACATCTCATTTGAGCTTCCAAATAACTTAAAGGGATAAAAACCACTCATATAAAGATTTCTAAACACATCACTTACTCACATTCCCATAACAATTAAAGCGTTCTCAAATTTAATTCATACTTGAATTTATTATCCAAGTTTTCACAAATAAAAATAAAACGAATAAACAACTTTCTCAAAGTCTTAAATCAAATAAAAACCAACATAAAAATAATAAATTCTACTAAGCGAATTCTTCATCAACTCCTCGCCTTCTAAGCTCAGTTGTGATTATCGTTCAGACCCAAGTCCAAGGGATTGCCTGCAATGTAAGGGATGAGCTCCATGCCCAGTGAAGAAAACAATAACACAAACATAGCGTATGATATTTCTACTTCCTCAATGATATTTCAAATAAGCAAGAATAACAATTTATTACATGCCCATGCCTTTACAAAATGTAATGCTCAATGCCAAATGCCATATTCCAACCCATTATTACAATTACTGATATTTGGTGGTCTTCCCGACGAATCGAGGATAATTCAACATCGCCTTAATAGTCTTCCCACATAAAGTGAGGATAACACAACCTACCACCAAATAACAACCCTCATGACTTGTCACGGATATTACATCTCATCTACCATAATGGTCTTCCCACTTAAAGTGAGGATAACAATACTACCACCGTCGTGGTCTTCGTGACAATCATGGATCGCACCTTCATACCCAATGCTATGAATATGAGAATGCTATGCTCAATGCCATTTCAACATGCTTAATTAATCATGACATACTTGTAGAATTATGATTTCCATTCTAAGCAGATTATTGCATCATAATCGATATCTCATTTACTATAGCATGCATATACCTTGAAATAAACATAACAATAATTCAAGCATCATAATGATTTGAATCATATAGCCCAACATTCAAACATGTACCATCAAGATTGAAATTCAACAATACCATATTAATCATTAATCTACGAATATAAAATTATCGGATCAATACATAATCGTTAGATTTCACAATCCAGGCGGAATGGATTTCTTCACGGCGATAGAATCCTCTCCCTTACATTGAGTGAGCACCAGATTATAACCATTATTACCATGCATCCAGTCTTTTTCTAGATCCAACAATTATATTCATAACATACAAACAATGCATTATTTTTCATTACACAACAACAAATAGAAGATTATATGAATACATGGTATGTAGTGAATTGTTTCCCTCACCTAGAATCGCGTGAAATGTATGGTGCTAGCAAGAAATCCAAAGCTGTATACACAAGTCTTTACTCCAAAGTTGCTGCAAATTAATTTGAATGTTCTAAGCCATTAAAAACTGATGTTTGTTAATCTCTTTAAGTTTCTTTTATTTACAAAGTAGATGATCATATCCTACTGCCCCTTCTAAGGTAAATCTAAGGTCACAGGCTTAAAGTGAAGGTCTTGAGTCTATACCATGCCTAATCTCACTCAATGCTAATAAGACGATAAACCCTTATTCGTAAAAAGGATGGGTTCGCCTTTAAATTACTAATACTTTTAATCAAATCCTATAATTAAATAGACAGTTGGAGTCATAACTTTTAAAAATACACTAAATACTTTAACTAAATAAAACCATAACGATTACAAGGGTAATAATGCCGTTGAAGTGAAAACCATATATGTTTTGAAACAAAGGTCATTATTAAAGTCTAAAAATCATATCTTTAACCCTTATAAAAATATAGAATGATAATTATATCGCTGAGAAGGACATACAACTAATAGATTCAGGTTGTAGTTTAGTAGATTTATTTTACATATATGAGTGCACATACTGTCGGTTTTATACATATGACTCAAACAAAAAATTAGGGGTTAGACATATTAGAGATAGTCACCAATCTGGCCCATTTAACAGTCACAAAACTGAACTTTATGCAGGCTTAGACTGCAAGCAGTTTCTGGGTCACTGCAGGCAAAGGGTTTCCAACGGTTTAAGAGCTTAACCAGATCTGATTGCAGGACTATTCTGCTGTTTCCAGGTTCAGAATCTGCTGGTTTTAAACTGAAAACAGAGACTTGGGAGCAGCCACTAAGTTGGCTCAACCCAGAAATATATATCCATACATATCTATATATATTTAATAATAACTGTGACCATATACTGCAGATATTATATAAAAGAATTTGTAAAACTGATTGAAGATGGGAGAAATCTGGGTATTTATTTAATTCATAGTTTTCCAACTTGTTTACTTAATTTAAACAAATAAGAGAAAACTTTGGAAGGAGAAGGCATGGCCAAAATACATAAATCGAACAAGGTGGCTGCCTGGTTTGGGCAAGAACCAGAGAGGTTAAGGGCAGATTCTACGGAGGTTGAAATCAGTCCACACTTAGTTATTTGGGGAAGAACACTGGGCAGGTACTGTTCACGGATCAAGTATGGGGGACAGATCTTAGTCACTCCTTGAATCAGTCCTACAACCGAGCACTAGATAAGGCCAAGATACATTAATTGAACAAGGTGGCTGGCTTTAACATTCAATTATAAAATAGTTTCTCTTTTGCAAATCAGGTTGAAGGTAAAATCAAGTAATGGATGGCCTGAAAACCTTACTCATAACTGGGCTTAAACTATCATAGAAGAAAAATAATGGAATAAAGAAAAATCATAGTACCTGTATACAGTTTGACACTACTCACTGGACGGTGATGGAGAGGGCAGCAGCTTATCTTGCTGCTCAGATCTGAGCCAAGCAAGGAGGAAAAGAGAAGAGGTAACTATGATGGATGTGTATCTACTGTAGCAGGGAACCAACGACAGAGGCAGCAATGGTCTCTTTCAGTGCCAGCTGATTAGGTGTGCGGCAAAGAGGAAAGAAAGAACGATGCAGGGTTTATAATATGGGATTGAATGGCTTTCCTAATGGGATTAGTAAAGAAAGAAAGATAACTTAGGAAAAGACTAGCTAATTTCGTAAATAGCAAAACATGTAAGAGAAAGGAATAAAAGAAACTTTCACCGATAGAGAAGAAGGGAGAGAGAAACTCGGCCCAAGCTTTCTTTCCAAGATGGGATACTCAAAATTACTAATTTTGGTTCTTGGTTTTGAAAATTAAATCTTTATTCTTTATTTATTATTACACATGTAAGAAAAAAATCTAATTTAATTCTAAGTTCCAAATTTCATAATCGATCAATCTCTATATGTAATCTTGCCTCAATAACGTGGGTCCCTTTAAATTATTGATTTTAATAAATTGCCCTTTATTTCTCTTTTATTAATTTTGTCAATCATCGATTAAATTCTAGACACTTAAAATTGGAATTTATTTATTGATTTCACATTCTTAATTGAATATTTCCAATTGAGATTCTAACTTAGGGGAATTAAAATCTGAGTTGATAATTTATTTTCCATTCCCTTAATTTAATTCGAAGGGGATAAATTTGTAAACTCTTATTGAGGGGAAAGTGTGTGAAATCGGGGTCTAATATTCAATCTCTAAATTCAATTGTATTTACCCCAAATAAAATTTATCAAATTAACTAACAAATCAATTTCGACTAAGATAATTTTCTAAATTAATTTTACCCTATCACTACTGACCCGTTACCCCGGGTCGGGTCATTACAGTCTATTTCCTAGATCCAATATTACATTCCAAATACACGCCATGCAATATTCTTTTCTATTGCTCAATCATACAAATAACATAGAGAATTTTCATGCTCAGTAAAGGTACAAAGTATTATTTTCCCTCACCTAAAAAGTTCACGAAGTGTAGGTGATGAATTCACACGCATTCCAACTTGTTGTCAAGTAGTAAGAATTTCGGGACGTGTTGCACATA
Source organism: Chimonanthus praecox (assembly GCA_022113865.1). Lineage (NCBI taxonomy): Eukaryota > Viridiplantae > Streptophyta > Magnoliopsida > Laurales > Calycanthaceae > Chimonanthus > Chimonanthus praecox. The sequence goes on along the minus strand of CM039093.1, from coordinate 53,747,198 downwards.
AATTTGTTTGAAGTTCTAAGTATCATGAATATTACATTTCTAACATCATCTCTGAATAATCTAGACAGAGTAAATGTAGGAGATGTCCTAAAGGTTTAGGGATGTGTACACTGGCAGGAGGGTTGGTCCATACCTCTAAACTGGTATCTAAGTTTCTTATGAGTGTTTGGAATTGTCGGACATAGGTATAGGTTCCTGTCCCGAAATCACTATATACGCCAATAAATATGTAGTTTTAACTAGTAAATAAATAACTTGAAACCAAATCACAGTCAAAGTAAATATGAAGAGAGTTTTCATAATCTTTTGCAAATAAAACTACATGAGAAGAGGGACCACCCATAATAATAAATAAAAACTGAAGTAAGCGGAATGAAATAAAATAAGAGAAAAGAAATGAAGAGTATTTTGTAAAGGCTGTCATAATACTAATACCTGAAATTTTAAATGTCTTTTATATATACATTTTTTTTTTTTGAAACTCCTTGCATTATTAAGGAAAAGAAAATAATTATATAACCCAATGAATAAATAATTTGGCTAACACATATGGACTCAAATCTGTTTCAGAATTTTGTTTATTACATAATACAGACCTTACAGTTGGGCCAACATATATCCTCAAACATTTAAAGGAGCTGAGTTATTAAATACCTTAGAGAATTAATGAGTATAAGGTAATGAAAATCTTACAATAATAAGATCCAAGGGTAGTTTGAACAATTTTCAAAATAAATTAATTGAATAGGAAGGGAGTATTTCATAGGAACAAGGGAATCATTATAAAAATTTAAACCATTAATATAACCCATATATACTTTGAAAACTCAGATACATAAGTAAAATGTCTAAACATATATACAGTTAACAAAGTAGAAAAAGAAAAAGAAAAAAAGGAAACGAATTTGAAATCAATTGGTTCGGAGGACTGCTTGTAAAAAGAAGATTGAGACTTTAGACATTAAACACTTTAAGCTTTTTAAATCGAAGAGAATAAGATAAATACCAAGAAGTAAATAAAATTATACTTAGTCGATTAAAGCAACCAAAATAAAGGGTGGATAATCCAAGGACGGTGGATAACACAAGAACTTGGATTAAACGAAAGGGCCTAATGGCTTCAATTAGTAGTCTAGCTTTACACGTTTCAGTTTATGAGACCTGATTAAATAAAAGTCTTTATTACAATTTATACATCAACATCATGCAATTAGGTTAGTAATTGAAGACCTGATGCCTCCGGTATTTCAGTCAAGGGGGTGAGTTCTCTGCAAGAGTTGCAGACAGCATCCGACTAAGAACCAGCGGCTGTTAACCGAAACCAAAAGGGAACGGACTGCTTGCAGTATTGAAGGCAGCAGGGAAAGACCAATGGACGATTGATCTAGTCTTGGCCAGAATAGGCCTGAACGAAGGGCTGAATTTGTAGGGATCTGGGCGAATGGCAGGGAAGGGGTTGGGTACCAAGAAGCTTATAGAATAGAAGGAGAGAGAAGAGAACAGAGGAAGTACCTGGTTGCAGATCTGGGTTGTAAACTTGGGCCTGATCAGCGACAAGGGTTGACAAGGAGGCGGCACGCTGAGGAAGCAACAGACAACAAGGGTCTTGCGGTTGCCTGACGGTGATCGAAAGGAGGAGAAGGGTTCGGCTGGATTCACAATTTATAGGAAATAACGTCGGCTGATTTCTTCCCAGAGGGATTCAGATTTTTGGGGAATCCTAGCCGAGACAGAGTTTCCATCTGTAATTTAGGGATTTTGATGCTACAGTTATATAAGGGGAGAAGGAAAGGGAATCAATTTGGGAAATTTTCCCTCACTGCAGCGATGAAGGGGATTTTTAAGAATATAAGCCGAAGGGGGTATTTCACTGTGAATGGGATTCACGGGTGTGGGTCTCCGAGGGGCCCACATGGTTAAGTCATTTATTTAATTCCTAATTTAAGTGGGATTAAAATTCTAATTGAAATTCTTAACTTTGCAAATTAAAATCTAATTTGATAATTTAAATTTTTATTAATTCAATCTCAACTCGAAGCGGATAAATTAATAAATTTCTAATTAAGGAAAAAGGTGTGCATTGGGGAACCTAAATTAATTAAATTCTAGGTTTTTATGTGTTTATTTATTTTACTTTAAGCAATAAAAAAAATAAAGAAAATAACACATAATTTCACACAACACATCAAGAGATCCATTTGCTATTTTAGTTTTACCCGATTCGATTGACCCGCTACTCAGGTTATTACAAAATCAAACGTAAGGAAGTGGTGGCTAGAGTTGGGGTAGGAAAAAGAAAAGAGAAAAAGGATTGAGTTGGTGGGTGAGAGGAGGTGATGGAGTGTAATGGCTGTAGCAAATTGTAGCGGCAGAAGCAAGGAGTAGTTGTGACGACATTAGTGATGTTAAGGAACTAGTAGTGGCGGAGCTCAATGGACTGAATCTGGTGGGGTGGGACTATATGTGCTAGATCTAGATCGGTAGTGGCTGACAATGGTGGCATTGATGTCAGAAGAAAATCAACTGATAATTGCCTTTTTCTTTTGTTTCTTTGTCTTCTTTTTCTTTTCTTTTTTTAAAGAACAAAAATGTATATGGGAAGAAGGGATGTTAGTGGAAAAGGGGTGGATCTGGACGTTGACAGCGAGGAGGGTGAAGGGCGACCGCAACAAACAGTGAAGGAGGTAGAGGCTGTGACTTGCTGCAGATTTGGATTGCACAGATCTCAACAAATCAATTTTCTTTTTAATTTTCAAGGAGGAGGATGGAGATAATGGTGGGGATCGATACAATATCTGTTACGAAAATGATAGGAACTTGAATCGAAAAATAGTGGAAAATGAAAGAAAATGGGGGATAGGGATTTCACTTTGAGGGGAAATCAACCTTCTTTTGTTTCACTTTGAGGAGAAACTAGCTTCCTAGCCAAAGGCTGTATTTGGGAAACTCTTCTCTACAACTCAAATGAAAATAATAATATTTCAAAATTACAAAGAATAAGATAAATCCAAATGACCCCCAAAATTATTTATTTACTTGGATTCTATTAGTTGCTAAATTCAAACTGGTGGGGGTAGTGTATGGACTATGAATTTGGTAATACAATTGGGTTTAAATGTTCTATGTGAAAAGCCGATGGTCTCCTTGAAAGACCAATATATAACATTCCAAAATTTCTTAGTGTCAAAAGGGAGGATCCTCAATCAACAGAAGGAAATTGAAGAGTTTTTGGATTGTTCATCTCCAAACAGTTCCTTTGGAAGTAGCAATGGAGCATAGCAACCTCAAATGATACTAAAATCCACAATGAATAAGATAAATATTCCCCAAACCATGTTATTATCTCATTGAAGCGCTTGTGGAATTTAGAATCTGAGGTACACTAGGAAAGACGTTTCAAGTTCCAAGTTTTTTACCCAATACCTTCCAAGTTAAAGTTTCCTTTGAGAATGACCAAAGAATCAGTTAAAAGTTCTCCTGAGTCCAACCCCTAAGAGTTGGCTGAAGGTCCTCAAAAGTCCCCCAAAGGTGGCTTTTGTGGACCTGGAAAAGGCTTAGAAAATGAAGATAATAAAATGAGGGGGGACGAAGGGTGTTTGGTCACTTTCTTTTATTTTTTAATTTTTGAGTTCTATGTTTTGTCCGCATCATCCTCCCCCCACCACCCCATCCCTCATCCTACTCCTCCTCTCCCTTCTTTTCTCTTCTTCTTCTGCATTGGAGAGCCCTCGTTTCAGGTCAACAGGTGGGCCTCAGATGATCATGATGTATACGTGAAAGTAGACTGTTCATAGTATTTTGATCTTAACTTTTTGGTTCTAACTTAGGTTTTAGGAAGCTTACTTAAGGACCTTTCAGATGGTCCTTTATTTTGTCAATGTTCGACTCTTGGGAATGAACCCACATTGTAATCTTTGGATCCATACATTGATTTGTGATATTTTTTTTTTACTTTTTTTGTTTGAATGAGGAGTTGTGATCTATCACTCGCATAACATAACATTCCTTGGTGTTTCATTGATTAAATCTCGAGGACTTCTTGAACCACCTTTTTTTTTGTTTGAATGATGGCGTAACATAACATTCCTTGGTGTGTCATTGATTAAATCTCGAGGGCTTCTAGAACTACCCATTACCCCATCATTGTTCAATTGAACCATATTTTTTCCAGATTGATTTAGACTTTTCATGGATCCCATTGGATCTCACCGCATTTCAACGGGTCATAGTGCTTTTTGAGGCACAAGGGGTATATTTAAATGTAATTTAAATGTCAACAATGGCATGATAGAATTCCTAATTGATCTTCTTAAATAAGCTGCAATATATATATATATATATATATATATATAATTAGCTTATTTAGACAACAATCAGGTAGGAATTCTATCATGCCATTGTTGGCTTTTAACTTCGCCCCTAGATGAGAATGGCTTTGACAGTGATGGTTTTTTTAAAATAATTCAGGAAAATTGCTTTTCTTGTTTATGATTCCTAATGCTTCCAGAAGTTATTCTTCTACGCAGGTTGCTAGTTTAAATTTTCTTATTTTTGTTTTTACAGGAAGGTGGTAGCTCATGTAGATTTTTATATCTAATATCCATTTTCCTGCCATATTATTCTTGAGTTTTGAAGAGTACCATCCTTTTAATTCTTTCCCATGTGTGACCCCGAACCCCATCTGAGGATATGGTGAATTTGTTACTCTTGTGAGGATCTGAATATGATCTTAACAATTTGTTATCGGTCCCTTCACTGCTATGTAGCTTGATTCCTGTATACTTATTGTTCTATTGTAATGTAAAATGCTACATTTAATACTTTGATGCACACAGGCACTTGACTTGATACGGGACCGGAACTTTCTGATGTTGACAGATTCTTGCTTGGAAGGACAGTTTTCAAATGATGATGGAACTGAGTTAGTACGCTTAGCTTCTCGTTGTTTGCAATATGAGCCTCGAGAACGGCCTAATGCAAAATCATTGGTGGCTTCTTTGACTCCTCTTCAGAAAGAAACTGATGTGAGTTCAGTTTTTTGCCCCCTCTGTATATAATTTTTTCTTTTTTATTTTTTTGGGGGGGGTGGGGGGGTGGGGTGGGTCGGTGGGTCTGTGTGTGCACGTTTGTTTTTTATTTGGCTTTCGTTTTTTTCTTTTTATTTATTTATTTATTTCTGGGTGGTTGGGGGCGGGAACCTGTTAAGGAACAAAAAGGCATTTTCATTGTGTACGTGCACATGTTTTTTTTTTTTTGCTCTTTTTTTTTGTATGGCAAGAAAAAATTTCATTTTTTTTTTTGTGCGCTTTCGATTTTTAGGAGGAATTGAACAGATTTATATTCTGAGTGTTGTGCATATGGTATGTTTGTAACGATCTTGTTTATTCATGCTAGAATACCAAACACATTTAGGTAAAACATTTTGAATACAACCAACAAATGCCTTGACTCCCTTTCTTTTATTCAGTAGGCTAAAGGTGCAATTCCCCTTGGCCGATGTTGGATAAGGTGGAATTTATTCGATGAGTGCTTAAGAAGAAAACTTTTCAAGTGGAATGAAGGAGCCAATTGCTCGATTCATTACCCTTTGGGCGATGGGGGGACCTGGATTGTGAGATGCAAAGGCTGTTGTGGGACCCACTACATGATTGTTGATCACATGGGACCCACTGCTGCACAGTGTTGACCTAAATCGTCTTATTCTGGAAAGTCAACTTAGTTTATGATACTAACTGTATGATTTATTCTAATTGTTCATTTTTTTTATTTCTTTCCATTTTTAGTCACCATGATTGGCTCCCTGTTTATTATTTATACGTGTAATCTTTTACAGTTTTTCACATTCAATACAATACATTCTTGAAGAGAGATTTTCCTCTCCTCCAATAGTTTCTTCTCTTTTATTATTCTTTTCTCCATTATTATTTTCCACATGGTAGAATTTCTGGACACTTTAGGAAGATTTCTTTTTTTTTGTTTTGCTGTTCCTCATTGGCGAGGCTTTTGCCAGTGGGACCCCCTCCTAATCCTTGTCGTTTTTCAAGGGTCTATCCATCGGTATTGGCTGATCAAGGTTTTTCACTTTGTGGGACCCACGTTTTGCTGTGCCTTTTTTGCCTCTGCCTAGATGACATAAACCCAATTTTCTTGGATTTTTTCCATCAAACCTGCTGGTTTTTCAACGTGGACAGTAATCTCCCACCTTACTGGTGTCGCCCCTGCCTGGTCTTTGGCTTCCACTTCGGTGCTTTCAGCAACATCATTCGTGGGCCCCTCAGATCGACTCTTCTTTACGTTGTTGCTTGGACGCAGACTATAGACACCCTAGATTTATATATAGAGCAAAAGAAATACAAATAAGGAAAGTAGATAAAAGGGAAATCACTAAAAGAGGAAATATATCTTTAATAAAGCAACATCTAAATATTGCTTAATTTCTAAATATATCTAATATTTAAATATACTCTAACACACCCTGTAAGCTGAAGCGTGTATGGAAAGGCACACAAAGCTTGGAAGTTGTAGAAATGGCAGGTGAACTGCAAAAGGTGGCATACGACAATGAAGATTTGTCAGCAACACATTGATTTGCTGCGAAAAATTGTTGAAGTAACAACACATTGACTGGCTCCGAAATAACAAACGTCAAACATAGATGGTAGACTGAAAAAGAGAACAGAAAACAGATAGGATCACTATAGCAAATCACTGTCATAAACATGAGAGAGTGGGATGGGATTCGGCTGCTCTGCTCCTACCTGCCACTGCTGTTTGGTTGTTGCTACAGGGCTTGCGAACGAAAACCCAAATCGGGAACCTGGGTACAAACAGAGAAGGGTGGTCTGGCTAGCTTAGATTGGCTGGGCGGCTGCAGAGCAGCGGGGGATCTAGACCTCTCAACCAAAATAGTAGCCCTGACGGAAGTAACGTCGGACGATAGCAGGCACACACCTAGGCATGTGTCGAGGGGTGTTGTGGCGAGAAAGAAACGAATCTAGGTTTCCACACAGGTGGTGGATTGGGAACAACAGCAAAGCGACGATGGGCTGCCAACAACTGGAATGAGATCTCAGAGAGATCAGAGATCAGTGACTGGCTGCTAAAACCGTGAGCTTGCAAACTGTAGATTATGAATCGGCAGAAGGGGTTGGTGCGTCGGCGAGGAAAGAGCGCCAGAAAGGGAAGAGATCTGAGGAGATCGCTCCTGCGTCGGAGAATTGATGGAGAAGAATTTGCGACGGTGAGGGTGGAGATTTTTTTTAAAAAAAATATGAAGAACGAATCAACAAAGAAAGGACAAGGATGGTCCTCCCTCTGCCAGCGATTATATCCTTCGACAGAGGTAAGAAGAAAAAGTTCGTGAGCAAAGGCAAGAAAAATTTCGTGAGCAAAGGCAGTCATAAAGGAGGGAATTTTAGAAGAGATTTTGATCATTTGGCTTTGCTACCATGTAGAATAACACACAGAGAATATAGTGTCTTTCTTAATCAAGGAGAGACCCTGGATTTATTTATAGAGCAAAGGAAATACAAATAAGGAAAGTAGATCAAAGGGAAATCACTGAAAGAGGAAATACATCTTTAATAAAGCAACATTGAAATATATCTAATATTTAAATATATTCTAATAGGAGACACCCCATTTTTTGGTGTTTTACCGTGTAGAATATAACACAGAGAATATGGTGTCTTCCTTAATCAAGGGGAGACCCTGGATTTATTTATAGAGCAAAGGAAATACAAATAAGGAAAGTAGATGAAAGGGAAATCACTAAAAGAGGAAATACATCTTTAATAAAGCAACATCTAAATATAGCTTAATATCTAAATATAGCTAATATTTAAATATATTCTAACAGGAGACACCCCATCTTTTGGTGTTTTTTTGGGATCAAATCTCCTCGCTTTTTTGCCTGGTTTAATTTGACCTCAGGCTTGTATTGTCGCTCCTTGATGTTCTCTTCATCGAACTTGGCTGCTCAACCTTTCATCACTTGTGGGACCCTCTTTTCTACAGATTTCCCTTTGCTGCTTGGGACGCCCAAACACCTCTGTTTTTGGGTTCGTCTGGTTCGATCTGCTGGCTGTTGGTCTCCACAGCTTTAGAATTACCTCTATTGGTGTCGCTCCTTGCTGTTGATTCAATCAAACTTGATTGCTTTGATCTCTATCAACGGCAAGGATTTTTCTACTTGATTTTTTCTCCATATCTGTTGTTGAGCGACTGTGCTTGGGTCTACTTTCTCCTTTTTGGACTATATTTGCATCAACATTCCTCTTTATTTATATGTTGATGCACTATTGTCATTGCACCTACCTGCCTTTTCTATCTACAAAGGCTTATGCTTCTTCTCCTGGTTGGTGGGACCCACATTGGTGTCTTTTTCTGTCTGAATGGCTGCAAATTGGTTTGCTGGATTTCCATTGGGATTTATCCTCTTCTATGGCCTTCTCTTTGCTGTCATATCAGGTGCTTCTTTTCCTTTTCTGTTTCCTTAATTACCAACGACATCTTCCAATGCTTATTCTCATTCTTGGATAATTGATTTTGGGCTACAGACCATATGTCTGGTATGTCTAACCTTTCTCTTCCCTTTCCCCTGTTTCTAGTGGTCAAGTAAAATTTGCTAATGGCGCATCTGCTACTATTGCTGGCAAAGGACAATCCCTATCCCTTCAACCTTGGGTCTCTCCTCTGTGTTGCATGTTCCTAATTTATCTCGTAATTTGTTATCTGTTAGTGCACTCACTAAGGCTTTGAGTTGCTCAGTCACTTTCTTTCCTTCTCATTGTGTCTTTCAGGATCTGATCACGAGGCAGGTGATTGGTGTTGTGGGACTCCCTTCAGGACACGTAAGGTGTTGCAGGACCCACTTTAGAACGGAATTGACCCAAATCATCTACTTTTCCTATTTTAGCCACCTAGATTGGCTCTCCTTATTCTATTTATACATGTAACCCTTCAGCTTAGAATACACATAAGTAGATGATTTGGGTAAACTCTGTTCTAAAGTGGGTCCCGCAACACCTTACAGTGTCCTGAAGTGGGTGCAACAACACTCCCTTCAAGGTGGTTCGAAGATGTCAAGTAATCCCAGTTTGTTAACCACCGAATCACGTTGAGTTCGAGGAATTGACTTTGTGAAAATTCCTTACGTTGATCTTTAGGCTTCAGACGCGGAGTGAAAAGTCGGACTTCGGAAATATGCTGACGAAGGAAGTGACAATCAACTTTCATGTGCTTAGTCCGCTCATGAAAGACGGATTGGAGACAATGTTGATGGCCACCTGATTATCACAGAACATGACAGATCTCCAAGAGCAAAGCCCAATTCATAAGGAATTGTCCGAACCACAACAATTCAGAAGCAGTATTAGCCATAACACGATATTCAGCTTCAACACTTGAACGAGCAACAATTGACTGCTTCTTGCTTCGCTAAGCAACTAAATGTGAGCCCAAGAAACACAATAGCTGGAAGTAGGGCGATAATCATTCGGAGACACGTCCCAAGAAGTTAGTGTTTTTTTTTTTAATTAGGGTTTCTGTATATAAATAGAGAGAGGAGGCTGCGACAAAGAGGAGATGAGAGAGGGCACAATTGCACTCACATAGGAAGAGACAAGAGGAGGGCACTACCATTCATGCAGGAGACGAGAGAAGGCACTACCATTCATGCAGGAGATGAGAGAGGGCAAACACTGGAGAGTTGAAATTGTCGCAAAGGATTTAGGTTTTAAGGTGTTTGAGTTGGATTTTCTCAAGAACCTTGTGGGTCTTTAATTGATGCCGACCCTACTTTGAAACCCATGATCCTTGATTCAAGCCTAGCCATTTTTTGTACCTTCTAGGTGGACCTAGTTTTACTCTACCTGGATCCCCATTCAACAGTTCTTAATGTCTTCTATTTTTTCCCTTGAGTTCATGACATGTTCCTTTCCATTGTGAAGACAATCTTCTACAGAGGTTAAATTCATAATTTGTTATGCTCAATACAGACCATGCTTCACCAAATGAGCAATTGTGCTTGGAGAGATGTTGGCAAATTAAAATATGGGGAATCTTTTAGAGTTGGAGCCCAATTTGGTCAAATCATAGGGTGGGATCTAAGATAAAAAAAAAAATGGAGTTCGTAGTGAGTTGTGGTCTAGAATGAAATTTTTGGAGGACAAGTGGTCCTTTGGCAGAATCCTTTTTTGAGATTATATGCCATCTCCACTCAGAATAATAAACTCATTAAGGGGTCTTGAAAGTGGTGGGGGGTAGGGTTATATGGGCTTTAAATCTTAGAAGGAACCTCATGGACCAAGAAATTTCCTCTTTGAAGATTTACTTTAGGCATTAAGGTGCTCCAAATATTGATATTTGAAAGGGAAGAAATGCTGGTTTGGCCATCTGGAAACCTTTTGTTGGGCTACCTTTTTTTTAATAAAATCACCATTAATAACTTTAAAGCTAGAAATCTCCCCATTCTTAAAATTTTGCCATCTTTGTTGGATAAATGAGGAATTGGTTGATAACTTTTTCTTTGTTGTCCCTTTGTTTTCCCTTTGCTACCATTTCATATCAATGTTTTCAATTTTGTGGGTTTTGCCGCCTCCTTTTTGTGCTTTAATTTTGGAATGGGGGTGGGTCCTTTTCCAGGAGGGCGTCAAATTATTTGGAAAATGGTACTTTTGGCCACCGCATGGGTTGATTGGCTTGAGTGCAACAGAAGAATCTTTGAAGATAGCATCAAATCCTTAGTTGTCAAGTGAATAGGCTATAAACCGATGCATGTGAGTCTCATCCCTTTCAAGTTTACCCATGGATGTTGTCCTTCAAATATAATTCAGTGGGCTTTGGTCATTGTGCCTATCAATGGTTTTTCGGTGGATCACCATAATGGAAACTGGGCAGTTGTATTTTAGTTTGTATTATGTACCTATTGGGGCCCAACCTAGGGTATGGGTGTTAGGTGGGCCAGCCTATTTCATTATAGGCTTAAGGGCTTCATTTTCCGCTTTCCATCATCGCTGGACTTTTTACGTATTGGTCAACGACCTATCATTTGGTATCATAGCACGTACCCTTCTTGGTTTTGAATCCTAGAGGCGGTGGCCTATGAAAAGACGTACTTGGTGCTAGAGTGAGGCCGCCCCAGAGGTGGAAAGGGCTACTTGATCCGGAGCTTGAGCCGTCATAGAGTGTGCCGCTGGGATGTTGGTTCTGAAGCATGGTAGTTTGCCAAAGCATGGTAGTTTGCCATGTACCTAGTGGGGCCGAACTTGGGGCGTGGGCGTTGGGTTGGTCCAGCCTAGTATGGGAAATACTTAAAGGCTTGATTTTCTGCATTCAATTAGCTCTGGAGCTTTTGGCATATTGGTTAGATACCAAACATTTATTTTCTTAATTTGTATTTTATTTGAAGACTTATACAGGTATAAGTATTGTGTATTAGGACATTAGCTTAAATCCTCACTGGGCTTGTGTCGTTTGCGTCCCTGTTTTACGTGGAACAATTTTTTATTACCTTTCAAACGTTTTTTTTTTTTAAGAGATGGACTTGTAATTCTTCTCAACGTGGTTATAATGTCTGGCCCACTTTCTTTAATTTCGTGCACGGCGTATACAATTCACACGTTTCTCATTTTCTGTTTAGTTCCAGTCCATTATAATAGAGGTAGCATTCTTGCAACGATATAAGTCTTAAATGTATATTTATGTGTGACAGACTGGCACCCTTCTTGGTACTTGGTAGCATTTGATTATTTGGCATGACTGCTTTATTCATGTTTCTCCAATTTGTATGTCTTATAAGATGTGTTCTCAAGGACAACAAATAATATTTCGATTACTTGGTGCCACTTTTCTTTTATTTGAACCTGATTTTAACAAATTGTAAAATCTTTTGTACAGATTCCATCTTATGACTTGATGGGTGTACCACATGGTGCTGCATTGTCATTGCAGCAACTATCTCTATCTCCTTTTGGTGATGCTTGCTCAAGAATGGATTTGACTGCCATACATGAGATATTGGAAAAGGTTGGCTACAAAGATGATGAGGGAACGGCTAATGAGGTTTGTTTTTTAATGCCCTTATTCTAGAAAATGTATAGCAGTACTTCCAGCTACATACAGGAGTAGTTTTTAAGTTCCATGCTCATGGTTTAAAAATAATTATTTCATGTGCAGACAGTAAATGGTTTTGAAATATTTCATGTGCACTTCAATCTGTGAAGTGTATCAATCTGAATTGAGTTGTTTTCTTGCCACCACCAATCAGGATGTTTGAGTTTGATACACTGTTGAAGTTTGAAAAGGATGCTATACAAGCTGAAATTTGACATATGTTATTGTCAACCACCTCCAATCAAGATGTGGAAGTTGATACACTGGTGAAGTTTGATAACTATGCTGTGCAATGCAGAAATGCAGCAATCCATTTGATTCACAAGCTGGAAAAAATACTTCCCTTTTGATGGTTAATTGATAGATAAGTTGAAAGGCCCATAAACTGAAAGTGACTTTTTCAGTGATGATAACATACAAGTCTATGTTGCACAGCCACTTCAAAGTAGGCATCCGTGTTTGATAATTCATATGTTATTTGTAAAATCTGTCTCTCTGCTTCATTGATGGCATGTACCTGCCGTGTTCAGGTGTCATAGCTCTAAGCAAATTTTTGGAGAACCCATTAGTGTTGCACCATATAGCTAGATTTTGACACCAAATAATGAGCACAGGTTACTGGATCCTGTTACTTGGCAAAGTAGAAAACTAACTTTTTTTGAGGTTCCAGAGCTTATAATTTATTTTGTCGACTAGATATGAATTTTATATTTATTTTGTTGTCTGTTTATCTTTACTAATTGCTGTGCTTAGTGGTTGAATGCTCGCAGTTTTTCCGTATCTCGAGAGTGATTCTTATTTATGATGATTAGTAACTAAATGAGCTTTGATGCCTTTCATTTTGTAGTTATATCTGATGATTATTGATCACTCAAAAGTATTACATCATTATGCAATCTTAATTGGATCCTAACTGGTCCATTTTATACTGCAGCTGTCGTTTCAGATGTGGACTGACCAAATGCAGGAGACTTTGAACTCGAAGAAAAAGGGTGATACTGCTTTTCGGCACAAAGATTTCAGAACTGCCATTGAATGCTACACTCAGGTTACATATGTTTAGCAACTTATTTTTTTAAGCCTTTATGTTTGTCAGCATGAAGTAGCAATCTCCTTAAACTTCCAGAGTGGCTATATTGTATATAGAAACTATGTAGTACTGTCTTGATCCACTTCTTCCACCATGTTGGCTACTACCATTTCCCATTCCAAAATGAAGAGCTAGATTCAATTTTCTTGTCTCTATCCATACTTGTGCATCGAAATTGGCAGTAATGGGTAAAATTTCTTGTAGCTTCTGTTGCAATGGGGGGGGGGGGGGGGGGGGGGGGGGGGGGCTACAGTGTACATGGATGTAATCACACCCTTGCTTTATCTGCCTGAATTAAACATTTGGCCTCGTTTCAACTTCCCAGTTTTTTTTTTTGTGATGAATCTAATATCAATTTGCATGGGAAGGATCACTCTCCAAAGATATGCAAGGTATCCTTGTTGAGAAAATGGAAAAATGCTGTTGTTTAGTGTGTAGTGACTTCATTTCTAGTGTTTTTTCCCCTCCAATTCCATAAGTCACTGCTTGGTTTTGAAATGAGTCCCTTTTTTGGGATTAGAAAGTGAGAAACCATATTCAAATATTTGAATCCATTATTATTATTTATTTTTTAAATTACCAGGATGTGCACTCTGCCAATGGTGTTGTTCGCATACATCTGACGACTATTCTTTACTGGTTATTATCATATGATAGAGTAGATGCAATTCACAATTCTGAGGTCTTGAGAACACAAGTGTTCAGTGTTTAAGAAGACATGCCATTTATAGTATAACTAACTGTTTGTATTGCATGCAGTTCATTGAAGTTGGTACTATGGTTTCTCCAACTGTTTTTGCACGACGTTGTCTATCTTATCTAATGAGTGACATGCCACAGCAAGCCCTTAACGATGCAGTGAAAGCTCAAGTCGTGTCTCCTGCTTGGCCGACTGCTTCCTATCTCCAGTCAGCTGCACTTTCTGCCCTTGGAATGGAAACAGAAGCTCGAGAAGCACTCAAGGATGGGTCATCCCTTGATGCTAGAAAACATGCAGCTTCAGGACAATAGTGGGCCAAAAAAGAAAAAGGATACTAATAAAATGATGATGGGCAAATCTATAGAACTTGTCTACTTACCAGCACAACTTGCCCGTTTTGAATATGATACTGCAATCCATGTAATCTTCTCACTTCAGGTGGAAGACTGACTTGAGACCATGGGTAATAATAGGGCATAAAAAGGCCCTTCTCTATGCTGGTAGTGGAGGATGGTCTGTGGTCAGATCTCCTTTCCTGATTTGCGTTAAGTGACATGATTTCCCCTTTCAAATGTCGAGAGGGAACAACGAAGAGAAGAAACTAAAACTAAAATGCTCATGAGAAGTTGCAAGCTCTTATGGAATGTGAAAAATGTATACCCTCATTTTAGAAAATATATCCAGTTACCAGAAAAGTGGGCCTAGAATTTAAATCTATCATTATATCATTCTTTAGCCTTTGACATGATAAGGTTGTTCCTTTAATGGGGAACGTAGAACAACATATGTAACATCTTTGTACAGCAGGTTGTCGGGGTGTTTATTTGCTGGCAGAGTTGTGTGGAATTTGATTTGCTGTACGTACTGTTAGTGTTCTTTAATTACTGTACTGTCGTTCTCATTTTATAGACATTCTAATCTTTATGTAATTGATCTACCCTGCATGTGTGAAGTTTATTTGGTAAAAAACAAGTGCCCTTCTATTTGGCTTAATGTCATTTGCCGTTGCATAAAAAACTTGATTTGGATTTTAATCTATTTAGATAGAAACTTTTGCATCTAATTCTCATTATTTATTCATTACTAAGTAATCACTACGGATGGCTAAGTTGGTCTAAGTTTCTAGGATTAGAGTAGAATGTTTTGACTTTGACTCCTTATGGGTTTACCTGATATATGAAGCCTTCTGATGATTTTAGCACTTCGAGAACTGTAAAACCCAAACATTTTCCAACAATCAAATGGAACCTAAGGATTTTGAAGGTGACCATGTTACCGATCAAAGCCATGTTGAATACATAGTTGATTTTCATTGCATATGAAAATTGCCCATGGAAATGGCCAAAGAGATGATGATGGGACATTAGAAAAATATGAAATTAGAATTTTTTAATAAAAAATAAAATATGAATTTCATCCAATTTGTGAAATTTCAAAGATGTGCAATTGTTTTCTCACCGTTTTTCTTTGTACCCATGCTACTGAGAGAACAAAAAGAGAGATGACACCCATGAGACGACCCGTGTGTCACAATTGTTGAGAACTATTTACAAGGTGAAAGAAGAGCCACACCAACACAAGTACCACAATTTATCTTTAGGTACACTTTCTATCTGAGGAATTCAGGTTGGATAAAATTTTGAATAAAATGAGTAAATGAGTTTTTTCAAATGTTTTGAGACGAGTCCACAAATTTACTGAGTTACTCAAGTCAAGTATGAATTTAGAATTTTTGAACTATTATTTTGTTATTGAACAAAACTATAAATAAGGGAGAGTCAATAGGATTTTCTAACTAAAACAAGTGTTTCATTTCCTTAAGCACATCATCCTAGTCAACAAACCATAAACACACAGAAAAACAAGATTGTACAACATACAAAGTACCATTCATTTGTCTTCCATAGAAGAATTTTTTTTTTTTTTAAATGGTACTTATATTGATAGATAAAAAACAACAGCAAAACTAACAAAAACAAAAAACAAGTAAACAAATAGAAAATTATACTCTTGACTTGCTAACATGACCCTCCTTACCAAAGATCTTATTATGAAATCTATGACAACTCCTAATATACCTTATTTCTTCAACACCTTTATTACCACTATACAAATAATCTATTAAGATGGTCAATTAAGTTGGTAATGAACCTATAATAGCTAATCCGCCATGAGTTGTTGAAAAGTAAAATGCCACAAAAACTCCAAAATCCTATCACAAATCCAGGTGCGAGGCTACCATAAAACCAAAGTTCTCCAGTCTTATCTTCCTCATCTTCCCCATTCAAGGTCTCTGATGTTTGAGGTACTTGCTCTGCATTACACATCTTTGTGAGTGGTTATTCGCATAGGTCATGGTTGCCTATATAGATAGATGGATCTGGGAGAGTCTGCAGTTGATTGCCTGATGGTATTTTCCCAGAGAAAGTATTGTATGACAAGTTCAAGGAAGTTAAAAAGGTTAATGATGAAATGCTAGACGGAATTTCACCAGTGAGGGAATTTCTTGACAAGTCGAGGGACTGTAACTGCTTCACGCTGCCAATCTCTTTTGGGATCTTTCCTTTCAAATGGTTGCCTGACAAATTCAAGCTTTGCAATGCTAGAATGTGCACTAATTCTTCAGGGATTTCACCAGAAAAATAGTTGCTAGAAAGATCCATTATAGTTACGAGTGTGAGTGTTGTTGTATATTCAAGTCCACGTCCTTTTACAACCACAACCATTTTCAGCATTTGTTGAAAAGATTTAAGGAGGGAAAGGGGAACTTTTCCAATAATGACACTTATATTTTGTGTCACTCTCATGGCGTAGAAATCCCCTAGAGAAATTGGAATGGTTCCAAACAGACGAGTATTAGCAAGGTCTAGAATTTGAAGAGAAGGATGGACTGATGGTAATTATTGAGGAATGTTGCCAACAAACATATTTGATAGTAGTTTTAGAATCTTCAACTTAGAAATGCTTACCCCCATCCATATTGGAATAGTTCCAGATAGTCTGTTCTCGAAAAGATCCAGAGCTAGCAAGTTATCTAAACTTCTGAATAAAGAATGAATTTCTCCTGAAAGATTATTGTCACTTAATTGCAGCCATAATGCCACTTAAATTCTGTGTCACTCTCATGGTGTTGAAACCCTCAAAAGAACTTGGTATGGTTCCCGAGAGACGATTATAAGCAAGGTCTATAATTTGAAGAGAATGATGGACTGATGATAATTGACGAGGAATATTCCCAACAAACATATTTGATCGTAGTTTTAGAATCCCAAACTTAGAAATACTTCTCTCCATCCATAATGGAATAGTTCCAGATAGCCTATTCTCACTTAGATCCACAACCACCAAGTTATCTAAACTTCTGAATGAAGAATGAATTTCTCCTGAAAAATTATTGTCACTTAATTGCAACCATTTGAAATTACGACAGCCTGACATGCTAGGAATCACACCATTGAGATCATCGTGTGATAAATCCAACACTTCCAATGATGTAATATTCCCAAAACACATAGAATTTTTCCCATTAAACTGATTTTTTGAGAGATTTATATAATACATGCTATTTGCATCACATATGGGTGATGGAATACTACCAGTTAAATGGTGGTTTGAAAAGTCTATAAATGATATCCCACTATAATTCGAGATAATTTTTCCTGCAAATGAATTGTTTGATAAATCCAATAAAATTGCACCTGGAATGTTTTGTGGTAATTGGCCCATTATTGGATCCTAAGTCAACAAATGCAAAACCGGGAAATCTCATTGAAGTGGGAAGTAAGCCATGCATCTCATTTTGAGACAAATTTAGATAAGAGACATCTGAAGATAAATTCCAAAACCAGTTAGGGATCTCATCTGACACTTGGGCATTTGATAAATCCATGTACTCGTCGCCCTCCTGGAACCGAAGCCATTGAGGGAATAGAGGGCCTAATTGACAAGATCTCATTTCAATTTTTAACTAGATTTTATATAAAAATATTTGAGTATGAAAATAATTTTTTAACTTAAAGAGTATATCTTGAAATTTGTGTTCAAATTCAGCTATTAATTTTTGCGATTTTATATAAAAATATTTTAATTAAATAGATATGACAAAATTATTTAAATGATATGATTTATGAGACATATAAAAATAAATGTCAAAAAATACAGAAAACACATGGGTGCGAGGTTTATTATTATTTAAGAAAAATCCAGCATAGTTATTTATTCCTTTATAGAATCGTCTCTAATTTTTTTTTATTTACTTTTTTAAATGGCAGATGTTGTACACTCTAGAACGCATGTGATAAATAACGATTGGTGGAGTTTTCAAGAGTTAATTAAAAGAGTAAAAAAGAGTAATTTCAAGTGATGATTAATAATTTTATATTAAAATTAATATTTATTTTATATAAATTTATAATGTCATCACACAAAGACATTGGTGCTCTTCCACTAGAATTTTGTTCCTCCCTTTAAGGCATATTTTTCCACAAACTTTTACATAAAAATAGTATTTTATAAAATAGATTTTCATTTATTCCTTTTGCAACTGATTTTTTATGATAAAACATTTATGTATACATTGCATGGACAACTCTCATATACATGAGATTATTTTGTGTACTATGTATCTCTTTTGTTTTTGTCAGGGTCTCAGAACTCAACTAATTTACGCAGAGTGACCTTTTAGGATGGAGTGAGAATCAAACTTAGGACTTCCACTTCATACAGATTAATGGTCATCAATCAAATTCTTTGGATTAAAATTGATGCGGCCATATGTGGACGTAATCAAAATTTTAATTTTGACCCGGGCGGGTACATTATCAAATTAACAAGTTCTGGTCCCGAGTTGAAAGATCAAAATTTTATTTTCGATCCCTGCGAATCCATGAGCAATTTAATAGTGCGGGTTCCGAGTCGATGCATTGAACCTTTATGTGGGCTGAATCCAATTGAAAACATTGGGCCCAAAGTCAAGCCCAATATTCGTGAGACCAAGAATAACCCATGGCTGATCCATGATTGGGAATCCAATTAATTCCAACAAATAATAAAGTTCTAATCAGGTTAGGATTGGACTTTATGGGATCGGTAGTGATTAGTTGGAATAGTTATTTAGGACTATATGGATTAAGATTATTCTCATTTAGAAGTTGTTTTATTTGAATAAGTTTTCAAAGTAGTGTGTAGGAGGGTCGGTTTCTACTTAGTTTAGGGCTATTTTTAGTTTTTATTTTCCTATATAAGAAGATGTATTCAGACCTTTTGAAAGGAGACGATTATTAAGAAATAAAATTATTTTTGTTACTTTCCAATGGAAGATTGTTGAAGGCTCAAACAGTGAGCAACCCAGTTGCAGAGTTTTCTGCAGTGTTATTGGTCCTAGACCGAGACAGGGACTGTGGGAGTTGATCTGAGATCCTCAGGCTGTGTTAAACCACGTTGATTGTGTTAGTGCTTCTGTATAGCGATCGGGTTTTCGTCTACATAAAAAATGATATTAAAAAATGATATAAGAAGTAATAATATAAAAATAACTGCTCTCTTTCTCAATTAGAAGTTTTGACCGAATTCAATTTTGTGATTTTAAGAGAGGCAGAACGCTGCCTCAAACCATTTTTTTTTCTTTTAAAAATGGTAAATCAGCAAAATCACTGAAAATGTATAAAATTTGACCAAAATTTTACAAGTTTTTAAAATTTGACTGAAATTCCTCAAACTAATTGAAATTTTGGCCAATTTGACAAATTTCTGCTGATATAATTTTTTTTTTGAAAATTACCAATATTTTCAATATCTACCCTTCAAAACATACCCAAGTTGAAAAATTATTGGCTGAAATTTGGGTAATTTTGACCATTTACAAATTATAACTAAATAATTATCAAAAGACTGAATAATTATTTTTACTAATTTAGATCCAGCCTTTCTTGTGAGCAATGCATGTGAAGTGTGGAAATGTTCTCACCCAGTTGCAAATTTTGGTGATTTTTTCCTAAAGATGTGTTAGAAAGGCGAGACATGCCATTAGATGGATCGTGGGTCTCATAAATTTAAATTCATTTGATAGCTAATTATATGGATGCGAAGTATATAAAGTTTTACTATCACTTGATGATCTAAGTTAAAATTCAATGGATAAAATCATTAGATGAAAGTAAAATTTAATATAGAAACTATTTATATGGTCTTCTTTGCATGAGATCCAACAATATAAGCCCTAAAATCTATTTAATGATATGTTACTGATCAATCCATGTTGAATCCATAGTTGATTTTCATTGCATATGAAAATTGCCAAAGAGATGAAAATTTTCATAAAAGAACCCATGTATCACAATTGTTGAGACTCATTTACCATGTGAAAGAAGTGTCACCTCACACCAACACAAAATCATCTTTAGAAAGAAAACAAATATAAAGTGTGAGGAAATCAAATTCAAATATAAAAAGATAATGTAAAGAAAAAGAACTACTATTCATTTGTCTACCATAGAAGGTGCTTTTTTTTAAATGGTATTTATATTAATTGATAAACAACACTATAAGTGCAAATACAAAACAAAATCAAACAGTAAAAGTTAAAAAAGAAAAAAGAAAAAAAGGACAAATAGAAGATCATAGTCTTGACTTTGCTAACATAAACTCCCTTACTAAAGATCTTACTATGAAATCTATGATAAATGGCTTAAAGTCCTTATTTCTTCACCATCTTTACTACCATATATACAAATAATCCATTCAGATGATCAATTATGTTAGTAATGAACCTATAATAGCCAATCCTCCATGAGTTATTGAAAAGTAAAATGCCACAAAAACTCCAAAATCCTATCACAAATCCAAGTGCCATGCTACCATAAAACCAAAGTTGTCCAGTCTTATCTTCCTCATCCTCCCCATTCAAGGTCTCTGATATTTGATGTACTTGCTCTCCATTACACATCTTTGTGAGTGGTTGTCCGCATAGGTCATGGTTGCCGATATAGATAGATGGATCTGAGAGAGTCTGCAGTTGATTGCCTGATGGTATTTGTCCAGACAAATTATTGTATGACAAGTTCAAGGAAGTTAAAAAGGTTAATGATGAAATGCTAGACGGAACTTCACCAGAGAGGGAATTTCTTGACAAGTCGAGGGACTCTAACTGTTTCAAGCTACCAATTTTTTTTGGGATCTTTCCTTTCAAATGGTTGCCCGACAAATTCAAACTTTGCAATCCATGAAGTTGCACTAATTCTTCAGGGATTTCACCAGAAAGATTGTTGCAAGAAAAGTCTATTATAGTTACAAGTGAGAGTATTTTTGTATATTCAACTCCACGTCCTTTCACAACCACAACCATTTTCTGCTCATATATTTCAATTGTTGTTCCTGTTTTTAAAGATTTTCCCATTTCTGTTCTTCCATAAATATCATTTGAATAAGCTAAAGTAGAAACAATAACACTTCTATTTTGTGTCACTTTCATGGCATAGAAACCCTTGAAAGAACTTGGTATGGTTCCCGATAGACGATTATAAGCAAGGTCTAGAATTTGAAGAGAAGGATGTACTAATGATAATTGACGAGGAATGTTGCCAACAAACATATTTGATCGTAGATTTAGAATCTTCAATTTAGAAATGCTTCCTCCCATCCATATTGGAATAGTTCCAGATAGTCTGTTCTCACTTAGATCCATAACCACCAAATTATCTAAACTTCTGAATGAAGAATGAATTTCTCCTGAAAGATTGTTGTCACTTAATTGCAACCATTTGAGATTACGACAACCTGACATGCTAGGAATCACGCCGTGAAGATCATTGTGTGATAAATCCAGTGTGATAAATCCAACACTTTCAATGATGTAATATTCCCAAAACACAGGGATTTCCCTGGTAAACTGATTTTTTGAGAGATTTATGATATGAACACTCTCTGCATCACATATGGATGATGGAATACTACCAGTCAAATGGTTGTTTGAAAAGTCTATGACTCTTATCCCACTATTGTTCGAGATAATTTTTCCTGAAAATGAATTGTTTGATAGATCCAAGAGATATGCACCTGAAATGTTGTGTGGTAATTGGCCCTTGAACTTATTGGAACTAAAGTCAATAATTGCAAAACGGGAAAATCTCAATGAAGTGGGAAGTATGCCATGCATCTCATTTTGAGACAAATTTAGAAAAGCGACCTCTGAAGGTAAATTCCAAAACCAGTTAGGGATCTCATCTGACACTTGGGCATTTGAGAAATCCATGTACTCGTAACCCTTCTGGAACTGAAGCCATTGAGGGAATCGAGGGCCTAATTGGCAAGATCCCAATCCAATAATCTTGAGCTGGAAAGGAGGAACCCAATCAGAGCTGACATTGAAAACAAAGAAATTTGAGGGCATCTTCAATGATTTAAGATTTCTGAGATTGGCAAAGTGAGCTTCAGATAAAACACCATGCAACGAGTTGTGTGACATGCTCAAATAAACCAAGTTTGAAAGTTGTCCTAGACTTTCTGGAAGAGTCCCACTGAAATTATTATATCCAAGGTCCAATTCCCTTATAGATGAGTGTCTTCCATTTCTCGCAAAATTTTCGCTGCTACATCTAGTTAAACTTTGAAGAAATCCCCTTATCTCTCCATCCATGTTATTAAATGACAAATCTAATGTTTCCAAGTGGCAAAGACATCCAAGAACACTTGGAATTGAACCCTGTAGATTATTGTCACTCATATCAAGATGCACAAGATTGCCAACATCAGGCAACCAATCTGGAAACTCTGACGTAATCCAGTTCCATGAAAGATCAAGTTGGGTGAGGGATGTAAAATTGGTATAAGAAAGAGGAAGCAGTTCCCTTATTTCACACCCCTGTAAGCGCAACACGGATAGAGAGGGAAGCAAGTTAAGTGATTGTAGCCAATCAATCGCCATACTAGTATTTACATTGCTCAAGTCTAGGTAGTGTAAAGAAGAAAGATGTGATAGCCAATGGAATTTGTCCACTTGCAATTCAGAAAACAAGGGATAGGAAAGATCAAGGAAATGCAAGTTAGATAGGTTTCCAAGTTGATGGGGAACAATTCCAACAAAATCTGTTTGAGAAAGATTAAGGTATGCTAGTTTCTTTAATGAGCCAAAGAATTTTGGGATGGGCTTGGATCCATAACATCCGAAACTTAGATCCAAGTGATGCAAGTGTACCAACTCAAGTAAAGATGGATTTATCTCACCATAAAATGAAACACAGTCCAATCCATTTGGTAAATTTTGGAAATTTTGAAGATTGAGGTTGACGACATACCCCGTTTTGTTGTTGCATCCAACTCCTGCCCACTTACAGCAGTCATCACCTACCCATGTGGATAGGATTTCACTGGAAAAATTGAGCCCTTGTTTGAACTTGAGTAGGGCCTGCCTCTCTCTTTCTCTGCATATCCCATTCTTCCTTTCATTGGTTGCAGAAGTGAAAATAGTGGTTGAACTGCAAATGAAGACAGCCAATACAAAGACTAGAACAAGTGTTTTACCAGCCATGATCTCTCTCAGTTTACACATAAGGAAGGATTCTCATTTGTAAGTAGCAACTTGGCCTCAAAATCTATAAATAAAGAACTGAAACAGAGTTTTTTTCCTTTTTCTTCATTGCATTAGGATCAGATTAGATTTCCATTCTGTGTCATCCATACGATTGAGAAGAATTTCCAACTTTTGACTTGGTCTATCTGCTATCTACGCTTTCATAAATGGCGGGCGCAGAAATCTCAATAGGAAGAAAAAGGGGCAGTTGTGGGACCTCATTGTTTAATGGCCAGTTCAGTGGATGATTCAACTTGACTCTTCACTTCAAAGACTTAATTATTTTTTCAAAAAGAAACTCTTTACAATAATTTTCAATGACCAGTCTAGCCATATACAGACATAAAGTATTTGTCACTTGTAATGCAGTAATTTTCAAGCCATAATGAAAATCAGATCCATGCCTACAAAAAAACTATTCATGGGCATAAAAAACCTAAGAAAGTTAGTCCTGGGCGATCATAATTGTTAATGGGCCTGTAAGAATCATTTCTGAGTCAAAAAGTAAATAATAAAACACATATTTAAGTGAAGATTTTCTGCCAAACATTAGACGGAAAGATAATGAGAAACAATTAAAGAAGATAAAATAGAGAGAGTGGGTTTAACATACTTTGATACTTGTATTCACCACCTTGAATTTGTTCACATAATATCCTTATTGAATGGTAAATATACTGACACATGGGAAATCCTTTATTTTTTTACAACCTTTACTAATATATATATGAAATGCTAACTGAGTCGATCAAACAAGTAGTCAAAGAACCTGTAATAAGCAATCCTCCATCGCCTGTTGAGAAGTAAAACACCACATAAGCTCCAAAATCCTATCACAAATCCAAGTATGATGCTAAAATAGAACCATACATCTCTTCTTCCATCTTCTTCATCTTCCCTGTCCAAGGTCTTAGGTGTTCGATCCACTTGCTCGTCAGAACAAGTTTCTGTGACTGGTTTTCCGCAAAGATCATGGTTGCCCACATAGATAGATGGATCTATTAGGGTTTGTAGCTGGTGCCCTGATGGAATTCTCCCAGATAGATTATTATATGACAGGTTCAATCTACTTAAGAAAGTTAATGCTGAAATGCTCGATGGAATTTCACCAAACAAGTGGTTCATTGACAAGTCAAGCGATTGTAATTGTTGCATTCTTCCAATCTCTTCTGGTATCTTTCCACCCAAATTGTTTCCAGACAAATTCAAGTTCTGTAATCCATGAAGACTTGCTATTCCTTGAGGAATCTCTCCGGATAGATTGTTGTTTGACAGGTCCATTGTATTTACAAGTGAAATTGTTGTGGTATATTTGAGTTTCTGACCTTTCATAACCACATCTATGTTCCTCTCATATCTCTTCCCATATGTTATATTAAATGCTGTGGGAATTTCAAATCTAAAAAATTCATCAATAATGTCACTTACATCATGGAGGGATGTCATGGCACTTAAGTTGCCAAAAGAGCTGGGGATGCCTCCCGATAGACGATTATATGCAAGGTCCAAAATTTGAAGAGGAGCTTGTGATAATTGCAGGGGAATGTTGCCAACAAACATGTTTGATCGTAGGATCAAAATCTTCAACCCAGCAAGGCTTTCCCCTACCCATGTTGGGATAGATCCTGAGAGCTTGTTTTCGCTGAGATCGACGACAACCAAGGTATTTACACTCCTCAAGGAAGAAGGAAGATCTCCAGAAAGATTGTTGTGTCTCATTTGCAGCCATTGAAGAACAATACCACCCGACATGTTAGGAATCATACCAGAAAGATTGTTGTATGACAAATCCAAAATTTTCAACTTCGATATGTTCCCAAGACAAGATGGAATCTCCCCTACAAAGTGGTTGTTTGATATATCTAAAACGATCATTTCTTTTGCTCTGCAAATGGATGAGGTAATGCTGCCGTTCAAATGATTGTTAGAAAGATACAAAAAGCTTGTGTTGTAGCAGTTTGAGATAATCGGACCCATAAATGAATTTCTTGATAAATCCAAAACATTAGCACCTGAAACGCTATATGGTAATTGGCCATTGAATTGATTGGAACTTAAATCAATATGTGCTCCAGAAAAGCTTAATGACCCAGGAAGCGCACCGCGAATTTGGTTGAAAGAGAGATCTAAAAAGGAAACCTTGGAGGATAAATTCCAAAACCAGAGAGGGATCTCATCTAAAATTCGAGCATTGGATAAATCTAGTTTCACATAGTCCTTTTGGAACTGAAGCCACCTTGGAAATCCAGACCCCAACTGGCAAGACCCCAATCCAATATATTTGAGTTGGAAAGGAGGGATCCAATTGACACTGAGATTTAAAACAAAGGAATTCTGGGACAAGAGCAGAGTTTCAAGTCTGGTTAGATTGACAAAGTGAACTTCAGATAAAATGCCCTGCAGTGAGTTATATGATATGCCCAAATAAACCAGGTTTGAAAGTTGTCCCACACTTTCGGGCACAGTCCCGCTGAAATTATTGTAATCAAGACCAAGTTTCATAATGGGTGAATACCTTCCATTCCCAGTACATCTAGACAAACTTTCAAAAAGTTCATTCACCTTCCCTTCCATCGAATTCCCTGACAAGTCCAGTGTCTGCAAATTGCAAAGACGTCCAAGGGCATTTGGGATTGTACCGACTAGATTATTGGAACTTAGATCAAGGTAAACAAGATTGCTAAGACCCGGCAACCACTCGGGCAATTTTGAAGTAATTAAGTTCTCAGAAAGATCAAGTGTGGTGAGGGACGTGAAATTAATATTATCAACTGGAACAAACTCTCTTATGATACAATTAGGAAGCCGTAACACAGACAGAGAGGGAAGCATGTTTACAGATTGCAGCCAATCAGTCACCCCACTAAGATTTATGTACGCCAAATCAAGATACTGCAATGAAGTAAGACGGGCAAGCCAATGCAAGTTGTCCACAGTCAGATGAGATGAAGATGTACCTCTGATAAAAGTAGGACAAAGATAGGATACAGAGAGATCAAGGTAACGTAAGCTAGATAAATTTCCAAGTTCATGTGGAACCATTCCACTAAAACAAGAAGAAGAGAGGTCAAGGTGTGTCAGTTCTTTGAAAGATCCAAAGAATTTTGGGATGGACTGGCCTACAAAGTTATGCTTGCCGAGATCCAAGTATTGCAAGTGTTCCAATTCAAGCAAAGAAGGATTTATCTCACCCACGAAAGGCACAAGAAAATAAATACCACGAATGCTTAGGTGAACAACATGCCCTGTTTTGTTGTTGCAGACGACTCCCTCCCACTTACAGCAATCATCACCCACCCATGTCGAAAGCTTTTTGAAGAATGATTCGAGCCCATGTTTGAAGGTGAGAAGTGCCTGCCTCTCTCTTTCTTTACAACCCTTGTTCATTTCTAAACCAAAACAAGTGCTTGCAATGCAAATGAGCAGTAGGACTTTGTGAATTGCTAGTATACCAGCCATGGTTATTGATTACAGAGAGCTAAAAGAGAAAGTAAGAAGGATTCTCACATGTAAGCAAGGCAGAAGCTTTGCCTCTTAACCTATTTATAAGAAATGAAATATGAAATGTTCATATATGATGCCGGTCAACTAGCAAGTAATTTAAGTAATCAATTGATTTTATATAATACTTAAAACACCCTCCTCTGAATGGTTGGTTGATTTTTAGAGTGAGTTCTACTTTAAGAATGTTCTAAAGTCATGGTTTCTTAACATGGTATTAGAGCAGGTTCCACGTACAGCCATTGCATGTATGAGAGAGTGAGCAGATTCACATGAAGAGCGGGTGTGAAATGGTAAGAGAGTCCTACATCGTCTAATTTGAGAAATAAGAATAAGAAATAAAAACTCAGAAGGGGTTGGCCAGACGGTCAAGAAGTTCCACTCATAAAAGGAGGGATCTTGAATTCGATTCACACTCAAACTCCTCTAGGCCACTCCTCATAGAGTAACTCCTCATCAAATTACCAGTAGATCGGGAGATTTACACATGCTTATGAGATTAGTCTTACCTCCCATATGAAATAGAAATACCCATGTTAAAAAAAAAAATTGTTTAAGTGAGTGTTTTGTCTTCAAATTATCATTAGTTGCTGCTTGCAATAGATTCATATCAAATCTTTCTTTGACGTATTAAGTCCAAATTAAGTTTGTATTTGGATGAGAACAAATCTTTTACATTGACGACTTTTATCACAAAGTGAAAATGGTTCCCGCAAATGTGATACCATGTCATTCTAGTCCAAATTAAATTCCTTTCTGAATTCAATTAAAATCATATATATAAACCATAAATAATCCAACATAGCACTCATCCACAAGGTTAAATGTCATATTTCTCTTAAAATAATATTTTATTTTTAAAACAAATATTCAAGTTTAAAAAATCCTAAAAAAGGAAAGCACGTTGTAATCTCACTTTTCCTAGCCTTGAATGAAACCCATGGAAAGGAAACCACGGTTTCCAGATCATTCATGATTTCTTTTCCAATACGCTAGACTTGACCCCTGATACCTTCAGTGTCTTAATCAAATGAAAGTGATGTATGTAGTTTTTATATCAACATTACTATCGGAGAATATTGTTTTATCATTTTGATCCAAAGTAATAGAACAATTAAGGATACCGATGTTGGCGTGAGCTGTTAATTAGGGGAATTATAGTAGGAGTCGAGACCTGTAAATCCCTTGTTAGAAGGGTCAACCCCGTGATTCTGTCATAAAATCAGGGGTTGACAGAAATAGAAAATGTATGTGTATAAATATACCCTCTGTCTGTGTAATTGATAATTAAGTGAAATATACAGGAAAAATATTTTTTCTATGATGTTCTGACATGGTATCAGAGCCTAGGTTCGATCTCTTTTTTGTGGGAATCGAAATTTTTTTTCTGAATCGAAATTTTTTTTCCCGTCTGACACAGACGACGGGATTTCTCTTAAATTTTTTACTCTTCCCGGGAGCGCTTCCCGACCGACGTTACTATTCCTCCGCGTTTTCTCGGGATTTCTCTTCATATCTCCCGATCGACGTTACTGTGGGAATCGATCCTTCATCTGCGGCTTCGCTGTTTGCCCTCTCGCCGGCGCCGGACACCTTCTCCACCGCGATTCCGCTCCTCTCGGCTGCCTGCGATTCCGCTAGGATCGGCCTGCCTGCACTTCCGCCCCGGTCTGCTGTCGGCGTTTCTTCTCCGACCGACTGCCTGTTGCCTCCGATCTGCCACTGTCCTCTCTCACACCTCGCGGTTGCCGATCTGTGAGCTACCGGGCTTCCGCGCCCTTCCGCCCTTGATTCCGCCGTCGGACAGGCTGCCCTCACCTCCGATCTGCTGCTCTCTTCTCTCCCACCGATCAGGCTGCCGAGATCTGAGTCCGGCTTCCGCGCTCTGCGTCAGGCTGCCGCGATCTGTGCTCCGGCCTCTGTTGGTTGCTGCGATCTCGGTCCCGCCCCTGGCGCTGCCTCCTGCCACGATTTGGGGTTTTTTGCCGACGCCGCATCTAGCCGGAGTCGCTCTGTGCGATTCCAGCCACTTCCGGCCGGCGACCCTCTGCTTGATTCCGGCCGCCGCTTTCCGGGTTCAGATCTGACCCGAGCTTTAGTTAGCGGCCGTCGTCTACTCCGCTCTGCCACGGTGCTTGTGACTTGACCTTCACCACTTGCCACTGCTCCCATGGCAGACCACGACAAGCCCATTGATTCCACTGCCATTATCACCGAATTAACCGCCCGAATGACTGATGTCTTGAATAGAAATTCGGTTCCTGCTCCAATCAGTGATAATGTTGCTGTAGCTCCCATTGGCATTAAATTGGACGGGCTAAATTACGCTCTTTGGTCCAAGTTGTTGAGATGTACATCTCCGGCAAAGACAAGTTGGGACTCATTAACGGCGATGTCGTCAACCACCGACCGATCCCTCCTTCCTCAAATGGCGCACAGACAATGCCATTGTCAAGGGCTGGCTGATTAACTCCATGGACCCATCCCTCATCGGCAACTTTATTCGGTTTCCGACTGCGAAACAAGTATGGGATTCCATTGCTACTACCTATTTTGACGGCAGCGATACCTCTCAAGTGTATGACCTCCGGCGGCGTGTGACCCGTCTGAAACAGGCAGGTGGTTCCCTTGAGAAATATTTCACTTCTCTCCAAGGGTTACGGCGCGAGATTGATTTTCGTCGCCCAAACCCCATGGAATGTGTTGCTGATATTCAGCACTATAATGACATGCTTCAAGAAGACCGTGTGTATGCATTCTTGGATGGCTTGGATGATCGGCTCGATAACACTCGCAGTGACATATTACAGATGCGTCCGTTCCCTTCCATTGAACTTGCGTATGCTCATGTTCGCCGGGAAGCTGTCCGGCAAGCTGTTATGATTACCGGTGGTCCCCCCGATACTCCAGGGGCAGTTCTGGCCTCAAAAGGGTTCAAGCCCGGCCAATCAACTCCATCGTCTTCTCGGTCTCTCTCTCTGGGCACTGGGAAGGCTGGCACCTTTGCCAAACCCGCTCCTCTTCCTCTGATGGTACCAAGTGCTCTCACTGCGGTAATTTGAGACATACCCGTGAAACTTGCTTCAAACTCCACGGCTACCCTGACTGGTGGAATGACCTTCAGGCCCGCAAACGCCGAGATACTGCTGATGGCAGAGCAGGTCAAGTTGCAGTTGCTGCAGCCGAGTCTAGTCTCTCCTAACTCCCCATGTGGAGACCGCCCAGGGTGATCTACCAATCACAGAAACAGGTAACTTTGGTACTGCTCTTTGTAGTTCGTCTCGCGATGGTGATCGCTGTTCTTGGATCCTTGACTCGGGTGCCACAGATCACATGACATTCGATGCCGCTGATTTCTGCATGACCTCTCCACCACGGCGCACCTGCATTGCTAATGCCAATGGGGCTCTCTCTCCGGTTACAGGGGCTGGCACTGTGCAATTATCACCCACTTTTATCATTATCTCATACTTTGCATGTTCCCTCCCTTTCCCATAAGCTGCTCTCTGTGAGCCAAGTTACTGCTGCCCTGAACTGTGTTGTACTAATGTACTCTACCTTTTGTTTACTTCAGGATATTCTTACCAAGGAGATCATTGGGCGTGGTACTAAGAGGGGGGGGCTCTATTACCTGGACGATTTCAGTATGGGCCGCGCACATCACATGCATCCTCCGGTTGACAAGCAGAGCGACAGATTTGGCTTTGGCATCGTCGGTTAGGACATCCGTCCTTTGGTTATCTGAAGTATTTGTTTCCAGATTTATTTTCCAAGCTTTCGATATTGGACCTCAAATGTGAAACTTGTATTGTTGCAAAAAGCCATAGAGCTACTTATCCTTCAAGTATGAATAAAAGTACTGTTCCTTTTGCTTTAATTCACTCCGATGTGTGGGGTCCTTCCCCATTTACCGCCATATCTGGTCACCGCTGGTTTGTGATATTTGTAGATGATTGTACTCGCATGACTTGGCTCTATTTGCTGAAACATAAAGATGAAGTACTGACTACATTTCAGTCCTTCCACACGATGGTTCAAACTCAGTTTTCCGCTAAGATTCAGATTCTTCGATCAGATAATGGTGGTGAGTATGTGAACCACCAATTTCATGCCTATTTTCAGCAACATGGTCTTATCCATGAAACCTCCTGTTCACAAATTCCTCAGCAGAATGGTGTGGCTGAGCGAAAGAACCGCCATATCCTTGAAACTGCTCGGGCTATATTACTGGGCGCCCATGTGCCTAGTCGACATTGGACTGACGCCGTTGCTACAGCTGTACATCTCCTCAATCGGATGCCTTCCAAAGTGTTGACCTTCAAGTCTCCGTTAGAAGACTTGTCGACGTATGTTCCCTTACCTACGATGTTATTGCTTCCACCTAAGATTTTTGGTTGTGTCGCTTTTGTCCACCTTCATAAGAACCAGCGCACGAAGCTTGACCCTTGCGCCATTCGATGTCTCTTCTTGGGATATGCCGTCCATCAAAAAGGGTATCGGTGCTATGATCCAGCCTCCAAACACACCTATGTGACTATGGATGTCACTTTTTTGGAGTCTGAGACGTTCTTCTCTTCCTCGTTACCCACTTCTCCTCGTCAGGGGGAGATCAGGGATGACGAACCGAAGTGGCTACACTTTGACTGGCCACGATTTAATGACACCGACATCAACATTGAGGAACCCAATACAGAATTACATGTGTCCTCAGAAACGGAGAAAGATTCCAAAGCAATATCTATATCACCTGAAGCTGAAATGGAAACCCCCGCTCACTCCTCAGTACCCGACGTCCCATCTCCTGAGAATATCCCCGAGGTAAACTCTCCCACCATATCTTCAAACTCTAATGATATAGATATCCATGTTGGCTATACTTTACCTTTCAGGCATAATCGTGGCAAACCACCAATTCGATATTCTCCAGATATTGGAGAGAGAAGCTCAAAATATCCAATTGCCAACTATGTGTCTACAAAAAGGCTTTCTGACCCACTCAAGATATTTGTGCATGAACTCTCCTCATGCCATGTTCCTACCAGTATTCATGAAGCTCTAACAAATCCTGAGTGGACCCAGGCGGTGAAGGAAGAAATGGAGGCACTGCAGAAAAATGAAACATGGACTCTTGTTCCCTTGCACAAAGGAAAGAAGACAGTGGGATGTAAATGGGTGTTTTCCATTAAACACAAAGCAGATGGTTCGATTGACCGATACAAAGCAAGACTAGTAGCAAAAGGTTACACCCAGACATATGGTGTGGACTACCAAGAGACATTCTCACCAGTAGCGAAATTGAACTCGGTTAGAGTGTTGTTATCCCTTGCAGCGAACCTTGAGTGGCCACTGCACCAGTTTGATGTAAAAAATGCTTTTCTCCATGGTGATCTGGAGGAGGAGGTCTATATGAATGTTCCACCAGGCTATACAGCAACTTCTGAAGTTGAAGTGGTGTGCAAGTTACAACGAGCATTGTATGGCTTGAAACAATCACCTAGAGCATGGTTCGGGCGATTCAGCTTGGCAATGAAGAAATATGGCTATCAACAAAGTAACTCAGATCATACACTATTCTTAAAGCATCAACAGGGCAAGGTCACGGCCCTAATAATTTATGTAGATGACATGATTATCACAGGAGATGATCCAGAAGAAATATCAAGGCTTCAAGAGCATTTGGGGAATGAATTTGAAATGAAGAATCTGGGAGGGCTCAAATATTTTTTGGGAATTGAGGTTGCTAGGTAAAGGCAAGGTATATTCCTTTCCCAACGAAAATATATCCTAGATTTTCTATCAGAAGTGGGACTACTAGAATGCAAGCCTGCGGACACACCAATTGTCCAAAACCACAAACTGGGAGTATACCAAGACCAAGTACCGACAAGCAAAGAAAGATACCAGAGATTAGTTGGAAAACTTATTTATCTCTCACACACTCGCCCAGACATTGCGTATGCGGTGAGTGTAGTAAGTCAATTCATGCATTGTCCGAGTGAGGATCATATGGATGCGGTACTCAGAATTCTTCACTACTTGAAGTCATCCCCAGGGAAAGGGCTTATGTTCTCAAAAAACAATCACCTCAAAGCCGAGGGATATACAGATGCAGATTGGACAGGAAATATATCAGATAGAAAATCCACCTCAGGGTACTTCATGTTTGTTGGCGGCAACCTTGTAACATGGAGAAGCAAGAAACAGAATGTGGTGGCTTTGTCAAGTGCTGAAGCTGAGTTCCGTGGGATGGCTAAAGGTCTTTGTGAGCTTCTCTGGCTTAAAAGAATATTAACAGAAATTGGTTTTGCTCCAAATTGTGAGATGGACCTGTTCTGTGATAATAAGGCCGCCATTGATATCTCACACAATCCTATCCAACATGATCGGACCAAACACGTGGAGGTGGATCGACATTTCATCAAACAAAATCTTGAGAACAAGACAATCAGATTTCCTTTTATTAAGTCTGAAGATCAATTGGCAGACGTACTCACAAAAGCGGTATGCAGCAGGAATTTTTACAACTCACTTGACAAGTTGGGCATGAGAGACCTGTATGCACCAACTTGAGGGGGAGTGTTGGCGTGAGCTGTTAATTAGGGGAATTATAGTAGGAGTCGAGACCTGTAAATCCCTTGTTAGAAGGGTCAACCCCGTGATTCTGTCATAAAATCAGGGGTTGACAGAAATAGAAAATGTATGTGTATAAATATACCCTCTGTCTGTGTAATTGATAATTAAGTGAAATATACAGGAAAAATATTTTTTCTATGATGTTCTGACAACCGATCCTTCCACTGGAGATTTGTGTAATCAGACTCGGATTTTAGTATATTGTCAATTTTATCCTTCGCATGAATAGTAAAATCAGCTCACCAACCCTTCGTATGAATAGAAAATCGGCTCGCCAAGTTTACTTTTCGCATGAACAGTAAAATCGGCTAGCCAAAATTCGCATGAACATTAAATCGGCTCACTGAAATTTTATTGTTCATGCGAAGGGGTCCGATTTTACTGTTCATGCGAAAGGTAAAATTGACAATACACTAAAGCCTGTGTCGAGTTACACAACATATCCGTGGGAGGATCGCTATCCAACAATTAACAATGAGTTTTTTCTATCGGCAAAAAACAAGCAATTAAAAATATATTTAGGTCAATAGTTTTTGGCAAAACTTTAGATGTAAAGATGATTAAAACAAAGAAAGAAGATAGAACAAAAAAGTGGATGTTAGTGACTTAAATTCATGTATTTTTAATATTAAAAAAAAAGATTTCAACTAGTATTTTAGATAAATTCAGTTCTAAACCCTCAAAATCAGATATGCACCAAGAAAATTATAGTTTGGCTCTCTGCTAATTGCATTTTTTTCTATGATACGAAGGTGTCTAAGTGTTCCTTTAGAATTGAACATAAAACCTTCTATGATTACAATTTTACCTGTTACACCACATTGATGATGTTCACTTGACTGACCAATTCTTTTCTTTAATTTTAGATTATTAAGTTGTTCTAGAATAAGTGTTTGAAGAACCCTTCTTTTTAAGTTGGAGTAATGATTTAATCATACTTTAAAAAATAATAAAAAATTAAAAAGTAAAAATTAATTTAAAGTAATTAAATTTTAGATAGTTTAAAAATATGATTTAATTGATCGACTCAATATAACTTTTGATGGATCACATATGTTAAATGAAAAAACATAAATTATATTGGCTCTTTCAAGGGTCTATGGAGTCAACTTGTCAGATCTACCCACATGGGTGTAGTTCAACGGGTTGTCTTTCGTCTTAGAAAGTGCGAGATTAGACGTTTAAATCCTATGGCCTGACCTTAGTGTACTTTAGGGGTAGTAGATCTACCCACATGGGTGTAGTTCAACGGGTTGTCTCCCGTCTTAGAAAGCGCGAGATTAGACGTTTAAATCCTATGGCCTAACCTTAGTGTACTTTAGGGGTAGTAGACTCACGTGTGAAAATTTTACGCTATGTATTCTATAGTTTCCTAGACATAAATTCAAAAAAAAAACTTATCAAAGTCTTAACTCAGATTACACGTCTTGACTGAACCATTCAAATTTTTTTTTGAGCCAATTGGTCAAGGCCATCTGTTTCAATTCAGTAATGCCTACATGACCATTACTTTTCTTGAGTTCAGACAAAATGTGGAAGAATTATTGACCATGACTGTCAGATTTTAAAGAAATCCAACAATCAGGAAAAGACTAAATTATACCCTGATAGCAATTGAAAAACCTATTTAAAAATTATGATTTAAAAAACTCTATCGACAAAACTTTTTTTTCAATTGAAATTATATATATATTAGATCACCAAGGACCTAATACTCAAGTTTTAATTTAAATACTCTGACTTGCCTAGTACTCAAGTTTTAATCTTGTATCTCAAAAATAATCTCAATTAGATAAGTAAAGCTATGTTATGAAAGTCTGAATAATCAATTTTATCTAACAATCGAAATCATTGAACTAAATCTATAACATGTAAAACTTGTATTAGTGTTAATTGGGTACAGGTGCAATTCAGAGAGTTAGGTGTGCATAAGGGGAAATGGAGTCCATTCCTCTCACAAACCCACCTTTCTCCTAAATTGTATCCGTACATAATTTGATACCAATTTTATTTTTAAAGTCCATTGATTTAATCCAATGGATTTTTACTATTAAATAAAATGTTAAGTTTTGAAAGATTTACACCATATATAAATATTGGCGATACTATCGGTGGTACAATCATGATATCGGATCAGCCATATCAGCCGATATCATAAATATTGGTCACAAAATCATTTTTTTTTTTAAAAAAAATGATATCGATTTTTCCCGCCACCGATATTTGTCCATATCAATCAAATATCGGCCGGGTTTTTTCGTCCAGATTTTTTATTTGTTTTTTTAAGGTCGTTTCTTGTATTCTTTTAATTAGAAAAAATAAAAAAACACAGTCGATATTAAAAAAAAAAAGGAAGAGAGAGAAAGATATGGCCGATATCCATTATCTTCAAAAAACGAGATTTTTGTCCTTAGTTTACACATGCTCGTGGGGTTGGTCTCACCTCCAATGTGGAGTGGAGATACCCATGTTAAAAAAAAATGTGAAATTTTAAGGCCATAAAAATATTTCTTCTCTTGTCCAATCAAGATAAAATTTCATAGGCTCCATCTATAAGTCAAGACCTTTCAAATTCACCAATCCGTATGGGCCCAAGTGGGGTCATTTGGCTGTTTGTAATTATGTTTGATGCAAACTAGTTTGTGAGTGTTGTATACGCGTAACAAGGATCACCCGTAAACAAGTTTGCACAGAAGTTTGGTGCAAATGGCTTGATGGCCCACTTGGGCCCATATGGATGGGAGAGCATGAGGGGCTTTGGCATGTATATGTTGCATATAAATTTCATTTTAATTGAATAAGAGAAATCACATTTTTGAAGATCCTAAAAACTTCATATTATTTAATAGTGGAAATTTATCGAGTTAGATTAATAGGCTTATGAAGTCTAACAAAATTTCTAGTCCATTTTATTTATAAGTCCTCATCTCAAAGAGTTATTATTTCAGATTTTTTAACCTTAAACTACCTCATTTATGAAATTATTAAATGAATTTTGCAAGAATTCTTAAATTCTAGAATTAATAAAATTTGCCGACTTCATAACTAAAGGAATTTTATTTTATAAAACTTTCCACCATGGCACTAAATGATGCCCAATAAAATCGAGATCCAACTTCTCTTTAAGAAAGAGACGAAGCAATTATTGGGCTCATCCCAAGTCCAGCCCAAGTTAAACCCAATGGGTTCATTCATAGATTAAGGGTCTAGTATAAAGTTGGGCCATGATTCAATTCATGGTAGGGTTTATAGATTTCAAATCTATTAGTTGTGGAAAAAATCTATTCTTCCCTCAAATTTGTCTTTTAAAAAATTACTGGAAAAACCTAAATTGTATAGATTTTCTAAATTTTTTCTAATCTGTTGCATTGATGCTGATATGATCGCAACCAGATTTTCTAAAAAAATGGCATAAAATAATAAAAATAATTTTAGAATAAAAACTATTTCCATAGTTTATCCATAAAAAATCTTAGCTTTTTAGCCCCTCTCTTTAGATTCAAATAGGTATTGTAGCTTTTCGGCCCAAGAATCCCATATTTGAAACATAGCTAAGACCAAAAATTGACAAGTCAAACTTGGTTGCACCCTTATGAGCCAGATACGGCGTTCTTGGAACAGCTAGTCTAATTAGACCTTTCTGGGCTTGATTGTGCCCAAATTTGATGTGGTGTGGGCCTCGATCAACCTGTGCATGGACAAGGTCCTCATTCATGAATGGGCCCCTTTATTCTCCTCTTCTCATGTTGAGTGAGATTGTAACCTCTTACATAGATCTGATTTGGCCCCCTTTAAGGCCATTGATGCAAGTTAACCCCTCCTAAGTGGGTCAGGTTTGGAATCAAATCATCATTATCATAAGCAAGTATCCATCTATCAGGGGCTCCGCGGTCTCAAGAAACTCGAGCCCCTCGCTGCACTAAGGTGAAAAACTCCTACAGTCATTCCGAGACCAACCTCAACACCTCCATTTCCGGTGACTATTCCTGCCATCCACTCTGTCAGTTCTTCTCCAATCAATTTTATCATAAATCATATCAGTCAATTTATATTCAACATGTTATCTTTTATCCATTTCCTCCACATTTTCAAAGTTCGATCTCTTGTGCCTTAATTCTTAAATAAGCCACCTACTCGGAAAGGGGTTGATTTCAACCTCTAATTTCATGTTGGGCCAGATCTATCACTTCCATATCCAGGTGGGCTTGTTCTGGCCCAATTAATGCCTCTTAGAACAATTCCAAGTCAACTCACCCTTATCGAGTTAAGTCAAAATGAATACTGCACTTTTATGGGCTCTAAATAGGCGAATTGCATGGATGAGAAATTAGAGATTGCCCATGTTCAAGCGGGCATAATTTCAACTTGTTTCAACGACCTTGATTAGTCCAAGATCAACCCACATTGTTGGGTAGCGTCTTTAACTAACCCCTAGATTTTGTGGGCTTTAACAAACCTCACACATGGAAGTGGCCCATTTTGGCCTTCTCAATTTATTGGAATTCAAATTAGAGTCCAAC
This sequence comes from Chimonanthus praecox, assembly GCA_022113865.1. NCBI lineage: Eukaryota > Viridiplantae > Streptophyta > Magnoliopsida > Laurales > Calycanthaceae > Chimonanthus > Chimonanthus praecox. The sequence goes on along the minus strand of CM039093.1, from coordinate 53,709,075 downwards.
CATATGCTTAGGGCTGAAACTCTGGTCGGGTTGAGTTTGAATAAACCCAACCCAGCTCATGTTTAAAATTATTGAACCCGATCCGACCCAACTCAAATTGCTGACCCGAGTTATTCAACCCGACCTGACTCGAATTTCTGACCCAACTCAACCATAGTGTTGTTTTATAACTTGATGCAGTCGGATTGGGTTGAATTGCTTTTAAATTTACCCAAATTTCCTGCTGGTTTATTTTTTCCAATCCGACCCAACCGACCCGAGTCATACAAAAACATAACCCAAACACATTGATTTCTCGGATCAAACTAAAACCCGACCCAAGTTTCACCCCTACATATACTAGATGCTCCTCCCCAACCTAAGAAGAGTAGGAAGAGGGGTTTGAGAAGTCTCTCAAGTCTCAAGGGCAAGGCCTAATTGAGGCTATTCAGGGCCCTTTTACATGATTATTGGGCTTCAGCCACATCTTCTTCATTCAAATTCCAATTTTCAATTTGTTTTATTTTCTACTTTCAAATATGATCAATAATCTTTCAATTACCATATTTTTATGGTACTTCATACAATACGATTAGGCACCATTAGATATCAAATTGGACTATTGATGACATTTTGAACTATATCTTTCTTTATAAAATTTACTCTCCAAACTCATCAATTATGTGACAATGCTTATTAATGGTGTTTCAAATTGTATCTAATTTGTATTCTCTAATCACTTGAAGTGGACCCCACTGAACATCGAATAGTTCATATCCATCCAACTTCATCAATTCATATTTTTATCCATACATTTATAATTGTTAAATAAACCTTGTTGATTACATTCTCTTTGCTATAAATATAATTCAAATTTAAAAAATTTAACAGGTTTTTTGTTAACTTCAGATTTTACTATTGCAGCATTATCTTTTGTAATCTCAATAGCATTATTAATTTATTATTTTATTTTTACCTATGTTTATCATTCAATAATTACCGAATGCGTTTAACATGAATATTCCAATTGTTTAATACTTCATGTGATTAGTCCAAAGTATTCATACATACTACACCTTGTATAATGTAGTATACCCTAATTTAATGCGTCTATTAGGTATCCACTGTTGAATTAAATTTCTTCCCAAAATATTCAATATTAATTGTTATTTTACAGAGTACAAAATCAATGGTTAGCATAGCTGATTCATGATGACCATTAATCCATTAGGTATACCTATCACTTTATTTGTTCGATTAGTTTAGTTGGATATTCTCATCTTGTATGGGAGGTCTTACCTTCAAACCTTTGAGACGTCTAACCTGATCTATGATGTTTATGGGTGCTATCATGAATCTGGGGTTTTAGTTATGATCATCACAAAGTGGGGTAAGTAGGTTTCCCTATATTCAAAAAAAAAAAAAATGGCACCCATTTGGTAAACATAGCATGTTGTTTAGTAATTGGTTTGGTCAAATCCCTAATTCGTAATCCATTCGAACAGTGAACAAGATCCCTAATTAAGTTTGATGGATTTTGGTGGACTTCAAATTAAAGTTCGAGCCTCGCACGTCGGATTTTTTCTTTCCAAATTTATTATTTAATTTGAGTTTAGGAAATGTTTAGACAAATGAACACCCTTATATATAAATCACCTAGCAATTATACTCATAAAGTGTGATGAACTTTATTTGGACAATATAATTTATGGGCTAAATAAGTGCCTAACTCTTTCTAAACTTAAATTGGGTAATAATGAAGTCAAATGATATTTCATTATTTTCATCTCTTCTTAAATAAAGTTTCTATGTCATAATAAGTAAAAAAAACTTTCATTTATTTAAAAAAACAAAACTATTTATACAAGAGAAGAATCTCTACCACAATTTACAAGTGTTCATTGATAAAGTTCAAAATTGTGAATTTATATCTTATAGCACCAAATAGATAATTCACTTTTAGAATAAAAATATTATATTTAAATAAACATAGCTACTTATAAAAGATGAATGACTTTGATGGCAATTTAAAGGGCATAATCTTTTATAATTTCTATAAGTACTTTCAACTTGGGGTTAAAAAAATGTTTTTCTATCGTAACGTCTATTATAGTCGGTGTGCCGATACAATATATAATGGCATACAACGGTCGTTACAAATTCTCTTTTCTCTTTTTTTTTTTTCCTAAACTTCAAAAAGGATGTAACGGTTGTTACACATCCTAATTTGGCTTTAAATAGATGTAATGACGCTTTTAATCAATATGTAACGTCCGTGACATAGGGTATATTGGCATAACAGTGTACGACCGCTACAAGGTGTAGCATATCGGCTGCGATGTACCGAATTTTTCACCAGTTCTCAACAAATTCAGATGGAATGGGCCTCTCTCTACAGCCGGCCCATTGTTATCCAGATGGGAGCCACTTTGGTGGGCCCTACTGCCAACTGAAAAACAACATTGAGGAATCTGAAAACCAGTGAAAAGGTGAAGCAAACGACCATTGTTGACTCGTAGCAGTTGCAGATCGTCTGACCTTCCCTCGTCGGATAAGAGGAGGAAACCAGTTGTCCACCAGATCGCTTGTCATATCGATTCTCTTTCAACTTCTTAACCTTTCAAATCTCCCAATTTTTATCAATTGGGATTCTCTGACCTCCAAAACCCATTTTTCCTTTCTCCTTCGAATCCAAATCGCTCTATTCGCGGAAAACCCTTTTCTTTCTTTCATCTGATTTTCGCCGCTGCAGTCGCCTTTTATTTTATTCCTTCAACATCTGGTGATTCTGTTGGAGACGGAAATGGAGATTTTGCAAATTTTTTTGCCTGATTTCAGAACCAGAGCGGATTCCGATGTTCTTCGATCGGAGGGTTAGGGTTTTGGGGATTAAAGCGGTTATAAATCAGCGAATATGAGCAGAAACTGGATTCTCGCTTCGGTGTTCGTCATCTCGATTGTTATTTCTGGAAACTTTCAGGCTTTTGCATCAGAAGGGGGGAAATCTGATGAAGAAAAGGTAAAAAGATCCAATCTTTCATTTTATTTCCTTCATTGAGGACTTCAATTAGAGATCTTATACACTGCTCTCCTGCAATCTGCACTAATTATTAGTTGTCTTTTAGACTTAGACAGATTCTCTGCACAGGTGGACCCCACACAGTGGTGATCTGCCTCAGATAGGTGGTGGCCGCCCATCAAATGATCCTAGACACCGGATCATTTGTTGGATTTATTTTGAATTGTTATGTTTTTTATGTTTATTTTAAAAAATTACGGTAATTAGGTTGTTAGGATTGGTCACATTGCTAACACCAGCCCTTGGATAGCCTGTTGGCTTTATTTTCATTTTAAGTGTCCATCCCCAGACGAATTGAATTGCTATAATTTATTTATAATTCATTTTCACTTAGTTTCTAATTTATTTTATTGAACTTTCATCAAGTTGTTAGGATTGATGTCTGTTGCATGTCAACGATCTATATCAATTCAGTGCTGGTCTATATTAAGCTAGAACCAGTGGGTTTGGCCAGAGACTTGTACAATTTCACTGACGATTGAGAAATTGGTTGCTATCTCAGGTATCTCCTTCACCGGGCCCCTCTCCCTCAGTGAAAATTGATCAATCTGGTAACAATTCAGACTCACTTCAGTTGAAATCTAATCAAAACCCTGTGGGTAAGGGTAAATTGAAGGGATTGAGCCCTCAGAGCCTACCAGGGTCAAATCATTCATTGGATTTGCCTCCGAAAGGTTCAGAGAAAGAAACTATTAGAAATACAGATGATACTCAGTCAGTAAACAAGACTCATGAAACACCTGGCACCACTCCAAAGAAAAGTCAGGAAGGTGTAGAATGCATTGGTGAGGCTAGGAAGTGTGCAGATAATGGGAAATTGGTTGCTTGTCTTCAAGATCCTGGAAGTGGTAATGTAGAGTTTTGTTTTCATAATCTGTTAGTTCCATTATTATTTAGTATGATTTTATTTTTTTTCTTGAATCTTGATTGCATGTGTGATTACTTCTTTTACTTTGGATATTGTTAATTTTAATTTTTTTTGAAAGATGGTGTTAAAAAGGAAAAGGATACAACAGGACCAAAGGAGAAGGCCACAAACGAAAGCCCAACCAGGTGGAAAAGCTCAAAAATACAAGCCAAGTCAAACCGAGAAAAGAAAGAGGTCAAAACCAGGCCAAAAATGGGGAACACCTCTCAGGAGGCTTGCCACATGCAGCCACTAAACAAGGACAATTAGGCCAAACAAAAATCGATATCACCTGCGACCATCCTCTCCCTAGAAACCCCTCTCTTTGCCAACGAGTCCGCTTCCCCTGATGACATTCACAATAATCCAAGGGAAGGAGGCTGCATCTGACGTCCACCTGATGGTACAAACGGAATCACCTCCGACAATCAGCAGAAGAAGATTGTTCTACAACACAAGCTCGATGCCAAAGAGGAGGCCTTAGCTTCAGCCACATAGCTTGACACTGGTCACTTGGGCTGGAAATGCAATGATAGCAGCACCAACAATGATAGTTCTAATTTCTAATTCTAAAATTATTATTTTTTTTTTTTAATTTATGTGTGGAAAACTGCTGTATACCCAGCGAAAAACCCCCATAGATGAGCCCACTACCCCTAGGGCACACCAAGGTTAAGCCATGGGGGCTCGAACCCGCAACCTCCTGCTTCCTGAGGCGGGAGGTAACCCGTTAAACTACACCCATGTGGGTTAAAATTAAGTGAATTAAGAAATTCAATTCTAGAATTTTTATTATCTTTGGTGAATTTTTGTCCAAGCATTGGATGAATTTAATTTCTAGTTCTTGGATTTGAATTAAGAAATTCAATTCTAGAATTCTTATTATCTTTGGTGAATTATGCATGGTGTTAAATTTTGCCTAAGGAAGTTTCGGCCTCATTCCATTATTCCAGTGAGAATTTGCGGTTTTGGCTCATCCTCTTCGAAGCTCCGTTTGATGTAAATCCGGGTAAGTTATCAAGAGGCGTTATTCTATCGAAGTTGATATGAGGATCTCCTTAGACATCGGGGTTCTTTCAGTCATGATTTTCTTGGATCTATATCGGGTTCAAGCCAGATTTTGAGGCATAGGTAGGTGTTAAAATCAATCCTACTCTTCATCAGGATCCCATTCTCTCTTTCTATAGCAAAACACAAAAGATTAATAAGATCTATTTCCTTCTCTCCAAAACAAAGACCTGTAGCAGAGTAGATTTTCACTATTTTTTGTTAAACCCATGACACATCCCTTTCGAAGTGGATGGAAAGGTCAATTGACTGGGCTGAAGGTCCGGTCCCAAGGTTGTTAGGAACCTTTTCAATCTCGTACATCCAGTAGAGGGGGTTAAACTCAAGCAAGGGGATGAGCATGAAGGGGATCCTCTGTAGCAAGACGGTCCATCGATTGTGAATCAGTGGAGTTTCCATTGAGGCTAGCAATAACAATAGCCAAATTGTTGACATTCGAGGGCGGACATGGAGTTGTAGAAGGAGAGAAGGTTTCAGAGAACTTTTTCACTATGATCCATCCATCTCCGTCGAGGGATGGGAATTTGGCCTAAGGGCCAGAAAGCTCGAAGAACCGGCTCGAGAAAAGGTGGACTTGAGCAAAAAATTTCAACCGGTTGGGCTTGGACAAAAAAATAGAGCTTGATTACTATTAGGGTTAGGTTGGACTCGTATATGTGCCAGCTTGAAAGCTTGAGCTCAACTCGATTATGTAGACATATAAAAAATTATATAGGAGGTTGCACATCACACCTGATCCATCTTTTATTTTTTATTAAACTTTTTTTTTTTGTCATTATAAAAATCTAATTGGTTAGATTGAAAGTTAACTAGATTAAGTACATTTATAATAAATTTCATCCAAAGATTGAGATGAAAGCCACTTGATTTTAGCTGTCTATGATTTTGACCACTAAAATCATATGGCTTCAATTTTAGTTTTGGGATGAAATTTGTTATACATCTTAGACATAGTTATCTTTCAATTTGTCCAATTGGATTTTCACTATTCTATCAAAATATAAAAATAGAAAAAAATTAGGGAATCCAAATAGTTGTTCCAAACAACCTTGAACCTAGTGAAATGAAAATGTTTCCTCTTCACAGCAAACTCGTCGACTTCCAGCACTTTCCCAAAAGAGTGCTGTCCAGACAATAAGGGGAAGGCCATAAATCCTAACCCAAGCCTGGTGGTAGTCGTCCAAGGGGTCCCAGAAATCAACCTTGGAGAAGGGGGAATCGCCTCTCAAGGGATTCCTCCTTAAGTCCGTGTCTTTCCTCAACTACGTCAAAGAAAACAAGGGCACAAAGTCGGTCAATATGAGCTACCATAAAATCTCAGCAACAACCCCAATCAACTTGGAACAATCTGGCTTGAAGTGGACCACTAAGGATCTCCCAAGAGATTCCATATTTGCTTCCATCGCCTCCTTGCCCATTATGATCGAGTTGCCTTTTGCAGTAGTTTCAATCCAGATTTGCTTTGGACTGTTAGAAACACAAGAGGTGGGACTGTAGGACGGCACATGACCTTGCTTCTCCGTGTCAATAAAGGGCCGAGGAGGGGGAAACAAGGAAGAAACAGCAGCACCTCTGGCTTCATGACCGTATTTGTCCCGATCAACCGTTAACCTCTTGCCTCTGAAAAGTTTTCCATTCACCAGATCAATGGCTCTATAAGCTTCAATCTCATCAGCAACATGAACAAAGGCGAAACCTCTTTAAGCTTCAGTCTCCTTGGAGGTTGGGGTATAGCTGTCACACTATCCTACATGCCTGATTGAACAGATCGAAATTCTCCAACTTGGGAAAACGCTACGGAATGTTGGAAATGAAGAGGGAGATACAGGAATCCCTCTCCCCCATGGTACTGCCTCGTCCATTCATCTCTCTTTTTGGTAACTTAATTATTGTTAAAAACCAAATGATATCTTACAGATACTTTAATATTAAAAATGGATGTGTGGCCCTAATTCCAACATGGATGCTACTGAAGATATGTTAGTGTATGTAAAGAGGATGAAGAAGAGAAGAATTGGAGAAAACAGCAAGCCTGGATAAGACAATCTTATCTTTTTCTGATAGATCAATGAAGATATAATCTCCTCGCAAGATTGTTATTCTATCTATAATCATTCACAATAATTGCAACTTCTAATACAAGCTGTAAGGTCCCTTTAATTGAGGGATTAAATTCAGGCTAACTAATCTAACAGATACAGGAAAACTTTTACTATTAATTTAAAAGTTCAGTATCTAGAGGTCTATTATTTTGAAATAATTTACTAACTCGACCTTAAGCTATGGCATAGATGTTGATCATGCACTGGTGCCATCTTATCAACTATTATTTGTTGTTGAGTCCTTGAATTGACTTGGTGAACATGTCTTGCAAGTTGATCTTTGGATTGACATAAGGGTCACAATCTCCTTGGATGTAATTTGGTCATCAATGAAATGATAATTGACTTCATATGCTTGGTTTGTTGTTGAAACATAGGATTGGATGAGATATGAATTGCATAGCTTGCTTATCACAACTCATAGACATGCATTCATATGTAGGAAATCCCAATTCTGTCACAAGTTGCTTAAACAAAGTAGTTCACAACTGCATTAAACCATGGGTTGGTATTCGGCCTCAGCATTGGAGTGCACCACAAAAAACTATTCTTTACTCTTCAATGTAACAAGATTGCCGCAATAAAGACAATATTTTATAGTTGCTCACCGACCAGGGAACCGGCTCAATTAGCATTAGTGATAAACAAATGTTATGGGAGGAATACAAAATACCTTGTATAGATCATCCTTAAATAAGTTGTAGTATTCCATAAACTACATCAAAATAAGAAGTTTGAGGAGCATGTATGTAATAACTGACAAGGTAATGGCATTCGATATTTATCCTTTAGTAAAAGTTAACTACAGTCTTTTGATAAGAAGACGGTTTGGAGTGAGATTACCAACTTCTCATTGTATGTTATGATTTGAGTTCCGTTAGTGTATCAATAGGTTGACAACTTAGATGTCTATCTCTTGAAGAAGATCCAACACATATTTCCTTCAGGAGAGAAATATGCTTTTCAAAGAGCAAACCACTTTAATACCCAAAAAGTATTTAAGAGGCTGCAAATCTTTTATACCAAAGACATGCTGAAGATGCCATTTCCTAAAAAAAAAAGGATGTTGAAGATGGTTTTTCGAGTCGACAATGGAATCATCATCATTTCTTGTCATCACTATGTCATCCATGTACACATATGATGAGTCTCTTCTATTACTGCTTCACAATGTGGAATAGTTGGAACTACAGTAGGGAAAACCATATTGCATGAGGGCACTGTTAAACTTATTGAAAAAAGTGTGAGGAGATAATTTCAACCTATAAATAAAACTTTTTTATTTTCAATTTACACATTTGGTGTTCTTTGTGGACAAAAACCTGGAATTAGAACCCCATTCTCACCATGCAAGAAGGCATATTTTTTATCAAGCCAATGATGAGGACAATGAAGATTTGAAGTAATCGAGATGACAACATGATTTTAATAGAGTTTTGGAGCAAGTTCAAAGGTCTCCAATTGATCAATACCATATCTCTGGTTGAATCCTTTGGCTGCAATACAAGCTTTATGGAGAGCAATTCTGTTTTTTGGATTGTCTTTAGGTGTGAAAATCCATTTACAACTGGTAAGTTTCTTTCTAGGATGAAGGATAATCATTTTCTTTTCTTTTTTCCCTTCGGGGGCTACCATTTCTATTTCCATGGAAGCATTCAAGGATGAGTATTGAAGATCAACATCCTCCGTTTTGGAATTAGAATATAGTAAGAAATAGCCAAAAAAAAATACAAGATGCAGTAAGAGATTGATAAGAAGCAAATTGTTCAAGCACATAAAAGATGTTTGGATGAATCCTCCTCTGAACCCTCCCCCATTCCTCCCCTAAACCTGCATCCTCCTCCTTCCCCTCTCAGTTCTGTTCACTGGGAGGAAAAAAGGAAACATTCAGTATCCCTCTTCATCTCTAATCTCCCGGAAGCTTTCTCAAAGCTAGATATTTTTGCTCTGTTCAACAAATCTGGTAGAATAGTTTATAGCTTCATTCCTCTCTCCAAGGAATCTAAAAAATATCGTGGTTTTGCTTTCGTTCTATTTTCCTCGGAGGTGGAAGCTTTACGTGGTGTTGTTGATGTCAACGGTCAAGGCCTTAATGGCAAGAAGCTTTCTGTCAAGTTAGCGAAAAAACCCAGTGCCTTAGTATCTCCTATCCTCCCTCCTCAATGCACCCATCAGAACTTTCCAGCCCTTCCGAGCTCCATTGTCGGAGATGAGAATCCTTCCTATGCTCAGGTTGCCTCATCTTCGGTTTGGACCGTCATTTCTGACAAAGGTAAATCGATCATCCTGAGCAAATTTGTCGTCCAACAGAAGATTGAGTGCCTTCAGCGTTGCCTCGTTGCCTCTTGCAAGTCCCCCCCAGGTTCCAATCTCTGACCTCTTGCACTGGTTCGATGGTTGGGGCAATCTCGGGAAAGTGTCAATCCACCTCATTGACACTCGGTTTATCCTTTTATCATTTGATGTGGTCGAGGAGGCATCCAGGCTACTTAGTGAGTTTCCAGCTCTTCTTGATGCCCCGTTCTCCAATCTCTGCTTCTGGACTGAAGATTGGGAGTCAAAATCTTGTTGGGTTCAGGTTGTTGGGATTCCTCTTAGTGCTTGGTTTCCGGCGTCTATTCAAGCTATTGGTGGCTTTCTTGGCAATGTGATCGAAATTGATCCTTGCACGGCCTCTGACAACATCCTCTCCTTCGCTCGGTTTCATATCAGATGGGATCCAAGCCACGAGAAGCTAATCTCGGATCCCGCTGAAAGTTGGTGACTTGTGGATGGACCTATCAGTAGAGATTGAAGATGGTTTCATTTCTCCCCTTACCCTCCTAGCTCCAGTGGTTGTCAATGGAGAAAAGAGCCTTTCCCAGGTGCCGAACTAGCCCGCGGGAGCGTGACTGTCTTCATCCCCCTGCGGGTCCTTCTTCTTCTACTCTTGTTGTCTCTGTTCCTTCCCGGGAAAGCTGTTGTTCCCCTCAGCCTCCGGTGAAACCCTCCGACCTCGGTGATCGTCTCCTTCATGATCACCTGCAAGTTCTCGCTTTACCCGAGATCCAGAGTCAGACCTCTCTGTCTGAGCCTGGCGTTTTTCCCTAGCAGCCTTTCTCTAGTCTTGAGGCACTTGCGATTGGTATTGAGGCTAGTGGGGCTCCCCCTACTGTTGTGGGTGTTGTACCCCGAAACAACTCTTACCTGCAGTACCCCACCCACCTCTTTTCAAACTTTCGAATACCCAGGTGGCCCGCGGCAAACCCCCTTAATCACTCCTTTGGAGTCACCGTGTGGAGTGACTTCCTAAACCCTATAGATCCTCCTCCCAAACCTCAATCCCATAACCCTTCGGTGTCGTCACCATCTGTGGTCCCATCTTTTTTGATTCCTATTGACTTTCCTGCTCCTATCAACTGCAGTTCCGCCTCTCCTAAATCTAATCCGCCTTCTTCGGTTAGTTGTCCTTCGTCCCCCCTCCCACCCCCCAAAATTTTGCCTTCTCAGGTTACTTTCCCTGAACCCTTGAAGAGCTGTCGGAGTGCATCTTCTCCATCATTCTCTCAACCAACCCGTGCTGACTTCTGCATCGAACCACCAGACTCCTGTCATAGTGATATTGTGGAACCTGATATTCAGCAGTGCAAAGAGAAAGTTGGTACAACTGATCAGAGGGCAGAAGGGGGAAAATAATCAAGACCATTAAGTATCCCAACTGGCTGGACGAAGGGATGCTAGATGTTGCGAGTAAACTAGGTTTATTTCCTGATGGTCAGGAAGACAATTTGCTCTCTTTTATTGTAGCTATTAATCAAGAGGCTGTAAATTCAAAGAGAAAAGAGAGGACATCTCGTGTGCTCTCCAGATTAAGCTCATCTGTGAACTACAACAGTCACAAAAAGATGGAAAGTAGCCATGTATGCTTGCCAATCTCACCTTAATGATCTTCTCTTGGGATCTATCTCTGTGGGTGGTCGAGCCTTGCAGCCTGGGCATCCACCACTTTGCCGCCCAGTCTGTTGATCATCTATGCTTCTGTTGCTCTCTTCTCCTGGTCTTAGTCGTGTGGAATTTGTCCCCAATGGTCTGGTCTCGTCGGGCTACCTTCCTCGGTCATTGGCATAGCTTGGACGTTCGTGTATCTACTGTCGTTTCTTTTCCCTGCTCTCACTTCAGCTTTTTGGTTTTTGAGTAACCACCCCACCCCCCCCCCCCCCCCCCCCCCCCCCCCCATCTGTTGTTCCCCACTCCTGCACCAGCTTTTTTAATTTCTTTGCTTTTTCCTGTTGAGTGTTGTTTTAAGAGCCCATTTTTGGGTCTCTTTTCCCATGTATCTCACCAGTGTTTTGCACCTATCTTGGTGGTTTTTTTTATTATTATTATATACATGCGAACCATTCAAAAAAAAAAAAGCAAATTGTTTAATGAGATTGTAGCACCCTACCCAAGTCCCACATCGGTTGTGGAGTTGGGTGAGGGGGCTGGCAAAGCCCCTCTCCATCACAAGGCCCAGAACAAAGCCGTGAGGGCCCACGCGGAGCCCAAAGATGACAATATTGTGATGGGTAAGGTCGGGTCGTTACAGAGATGCTTAGTGCAACTATGCTTGTCCTTCCAAACAATAATAGGTAAATCAAAATCAAAATAATTAAGAGTACCTGGAGAACTAGAAGTGTGACTAATGGAATGGGGAGGCCAAAGGCATGTTGTCATCATTTGTAAACCAAGTAACACTTGCGATCAATTTGTGCTAGAGTAAGAGGCTTAATTTCCAAAAGAAGAGGAAGAAGAAGTGGAATGGAAGGAGATGAAAGAACTTGGAGTTGTTGATCATTAGCAGAGAAGCAAGAAATATCCTGATAAAAGGTAACATCTGTAGTGCTAAATTGTTCCCTAGAAGTTGGATCAATGCACAAAACCCTTTCTTGAGTGACAGAGTAGCCAACAAAATATACATGTAATTGGCATTTGTGAGAGCTTGGTTTTGGTAGAAGCAAAATTATAGATAAAAAGCTAACACAAGCAAACATACAAAGAGGATTATGAGAGATAAGATGACAAAACATTTATTGGAGATATGTTTTCCAAATTCTAGTAGGTATCCGTTTATCAAATCATAAGCACTAAAAACATAATCAACCCAATAAGATTGTGGAAGATGCATTTCAATAAGTAGTGATCTAGCTACCTCAAGGAAACGGTGATTTCCCTTTACCTACTCCATTTTGTGGTGAAATCTTGAGTTAAATAGTTTGAGATCCAATGCTATGTTCGTGGAAACACTTCAAAAAGGATTTGAAAGGTGTTCTCCACCATCTTCACTTCTCAATAAATGAATGGATCATTTAAGAAAGGGACTTAACATCAAATCATATTCCTACTAAAACAAAGCTGAGTTTTAAAACCATAAATATGGCAAAGCTCGCATAACTTGTTCAAGTTAATGCACTTAAGAATTTTTCTCTCAAAAAGAAAAAAAAGAGTCCTGAGAGAACTCATAGAGACGTTTAGGGAGAAAAATTACATATGGTTTTGTCTATCTAAAGAAGGTCTATGGAAAGTTGTAAGGCATTTAGTTTGGCAAACATTGAAAAAAATGCAGTAATGCATATAAACACCAGTTTGGGTTTGTTGTTTTGCTTTACTTTGTGAGAAGCAAATGATATTTCCAATATCCATTATACAAGATATGGCAAGGAAATTGCACCAGTATGATTTTGCCCATGAAACTAAAGTATTGAAAACAACACAGTAAAGATAGGTGCCCTAGTTTTGCCTCCTAGGTGAAATGTCATTCTATGTGAATAGGATAATAATTTCAAGAGTTATTTGGATCTATTGCAGTATTTCTTTCATATTTTTTTAGCATTGTGGAAGATCCATGAAATCATGTCATAATGATGGTATTTTCCATACAAGGGATATAGTTTGGATCTGATAAATTAATGTAAGTATGCAAATAATTACAAGTGGGATATTACTTGGTGACAGACTTGTGGAAAAAAAAGCTTGGATGAGTTTATTTGAAATGGCATACAGGAAGTTTTTATTCATGGCAACATTGAATGATGCTATCTTCTTAATTCTTGTGGCACTAGTTGTACTAACTTTGGCATTGAATGCTGTATATTGTTTATTTGGTAAAGCAGATTGAACGTTTCTGTCAACCGGTGAATGAAAGTCTTTGGCTTCCATTGTTTCTGGCTTCAATATTTTCTGCATTTTTTATGGCTGATATTATACCATGTGTTAATGTTTTATTGCAATTTTTTTTTTTGAATGGTTTTATTGCAGTAAAACTTCAGCCTCACAAACCGTTTGTTTTACGAACTCCAAAACTCCATGAAGTTGTTTGCCATTTCATTTATACTTATGATTTCACCTAGTACCTAATTTCTAGTTTCTAATGTTGCACTTCAAACCATTAGTGAACTCTTAAGAGGGACCTGAACTCCATGCGTACTCGATGTTATTTTTATTTTTATTTTGTTGGGAGGAATTTATGTCCCATTTTAAAAATGACATTATTGTGTCACATTTCTATCAGCACAGTTAATTTTAAAAATAATATCAAAAGTAAACTATATAATTTTTTCTTATATTTTATATGGATGGATTCATTTCAAAAATAATTATTTATATTGGTATTTAGCATATCGTGAGCATCTCAAAGAAAGAAACAAACATAACATTTGTTAAAGAAATTTGAATAAACTCAGATTTTTCTTGGATCATTTTTCCACTGTTTCCATGCCATTTTCCCTCTTTTATTTCTTAAAAAAAATGGTAACTTGACTCAAACCCACAACCTTTAATAAGCGACAAGCTCATTATCCTTTTTCAGGAATCTTCACAATGTCTATTTCATTTTTGGAAGAGTTCCCAAGGTTCTGTTTCCCTTTAAATTGCTTGTGAAATTCCATTATCTTCTTTTTGGATCATTTTTATGTACTTTTAAGTTTCTCAAGCAACATTATACTTTGTTTCTTATGTTATATATTTATTTTAATGTTAGTTGTGCTTCTCTGCTATAAATTAGTTTCTTGAGAACTTAGGGTGGTTTTGGAATGATATAAAAGCAATTAAATGAAATTTCTGGTTATGACAGGGTCAAAGGAATTCTTCCTTCTAGTCAAGAATGAAGGGGATGTCAATCTGACTGTGAATATCCGAGCCCCAGCTTCTTTAATTGTTGACACCAAAGAGTTGCTGCTAACCAAACACCAAGATGAAAAGGTCTGGTTCATTAGATATTTTCCTTTTCTATTCATTGTTTTGTGTGCCCTTCATGAAAGCTCTGAGTGAATTATTTAAAAATACTTTCACATTTCAAAAGCACATGGAGGTAATATGTAGAAGCGTTTGCAGTTTTCTTGAGTGCTGTATTGTTTCCCCCCTTTTTTTGTGATCTCTAACAGAAAACCATGTTGAGGAGAAACTGTATTGAAGACAAAGTGGTCCAATCCATGCTGTTCAGCTAGTACATTTCATTCCAAATGGCTGAGAGAATGGATCTAACAAAATCTATTTTCAGGTCCCAGTTTCAAACTGTTGTTCTAGCCAAAGTAGGTGCTTTTGTTCACATGGCGGCTCCTATTTTCTGTTTTTGAGTTATTTTGTTTCTTTTCATCATTTACCCCTTTCAAGCCCTAAAATAAGGTATAAATTTTTCCTTTATTCATTTCCTCTTTTTTCTTTGATACCTTCAGAGCCAAATCTATCTTCAAATTCTTTGGAACTGCTCTGCTTCTTGTCTATTTACTTATTTTTTGTCATTCTCCGAGATTGAAGGCAATTAAAGATAAAAACATGACCTCTTTATGCACTGAGGAATATTTTGAATATAGATAAGTGATAGCAAACTGTCCAGGCTTTACTAATTGTTTATTAGTATTTGTAAAGTGCAATACTTGAAATTTGATAGAGAGTTACACAGAACTTATTGATAACCTACATGGTACATTTACCTTAGGGCATGTTTGTTTGTCTCTTGAGAAATTGAAATCCAATGGCAAAATGGATTTCAGTGGAATATTTTTCATAGGAAAACGGCTCGGTAGTGGTTTGCCTTTTAATCTAAAATTTTCCTATGCTCGTTTGCCACTAGCCTACATAAGAGAAAATTGATTGATAAATGGGTCAAGTTGGGTTGGTTAACCCATTTAGTAAATGAGTCAACATTGGTGGGTAATCGGATGGATCTACTGTTTAAAAAAGGGACTAAGTTGATCAACCCATTGAAATTCCATTAGATACCTAGGATTGGTCAAGCCATTTAATAAATGAGTCATCTTAGCTATAGGTCAGATATATCCGTTTTGGATTATTCTAATTGGGTTAACCTATTTAATAAATGGGTCATTTTGAGTTGAGTCAAATGGTTTAATAAATAGTTTGGGTTAGGTTCAAGCTGATTAACAATTTATTAAATGGGCCAAAAGTTAGGTCAACCCGTTTAAGCTCAGTTGGGTACTTAGTATGGGTAAATAATTCATGTAATAAATTATTTAGGTCATGTGGGTTGGATCAATCCATTTAAGATTTTGGTTGGGTCAACTCATTTAGTAAGTGAGCTAGGTTTGGGACTGTTAGGCAATGTTTTAAAAACCCGGCACTCAACCGTCTCGATGGAAGGTCGGGTTAAATAAGGTTCAACCGTGATAAAACCCGGTTAAAACCTGGGCCATAATATTATATTGTAAATAATATTAAATTATTAACTAATAGATACATGGTGAATAAAACTCAAAGTTCACTAGATTAATAATTCTATATAGATTATTCAAGATACTTTTTATAAAAAGTAATAAAAACCCATCCATAGCTTCAAAAATTAATTATTATCATTTTAAATCAAAATCAAACTTAAAACGACACAATTGATCTTTGTTTTTTATTAATAATCTAAAAGTATTCTAATTTCTCTTTCAAAAATAAAATCAAAATTACATCATGCGATTATTTAAAATTTTAAATAATTTAAATAAAGTAAAATAAACATTTGAAATAGAGTTATCTATCAAGTATCAATTTACATTTTTTAAATCAATAAAATAAAGATATTTAAGTAGAACTTATTTAGCATGTAGACAAATTTTTGTTTAGTTTCATAAGATTAAGATGACTAATAAATAATAAATAATTAAAATTATAAGTGAGTCATGAAAACTCTTTACACACTTAGGTTCATGGAATTAAAACAAAAAAAAAAGTGTCTCCAAAGTTCCAAACCCCTCTATGTCTCACGACAAGGAATGAGTGGAGACTGGGAATACTCCCAGTCCCACATCGACTGGGGAATAAACAACCTGTCCCTTTGGGTGAGTATTTAATGGCCCATTGGGCCTGATATAAATTAATTTTTTGAAAGGATGATCTTTAATGGTTGAAATTTTATTTTTTTTTTTAAAACAATATTTTATTTGGTTCACGGGTTGCGGGTTTTTCAGCAATTTTGACCGGGGTTTTTAAGGGTTTATTTGCTTGAAGGGTTTTATGAAAACCCGACTCGTTTTCAAACCAGTCCACGGTTGAACTGCGGGTCGGGCTGGATTTGACAACACTACTGTTTGGAGAACGCTTTTCCTACCTCACAAAATAACAATATCAAAGAAGAAGAAAACCGAAAGAAGAAAATCAACACAACACAGAGATTTACGTGGTTCACTTTTGGTACGTTCACGAGTTCAACACCAATCCACTATACTCAAAGGCAAGAAATTGAAGGAGAGTTGGTTGTAGCTCTCGGTTACAGTTTTCACTCATACCTCTCTCTCTCTCTCTCTCTCTCTCTCTCTCTCAGAAAAGAACATTATATACTATCCTAATTAGGTTTACACAAGGTGCAATGTATTATAAAATTGCCCTCCAAAAAAAATCAACTTGGGGGCGCCCTCGAACAAGGGAGTGCTGCCCCCCTTAAGACCCACCAAGTGACCCATGTCCGGATCGATAGTAAATCTCTGATTATCAAGTTCCACAGAGTTTAACAGGGACAAGTTGGATTTGATTTAAGCTTTTAATAAATAGGATGAGTTGGGTTGTGTAACGCCCCGCCCTTTTTCCACTCGCTTTTCTTTTCCGAAAATCAGAGTCTATTTTTTTTTTTTTATAAAGAAAGAGTGATAGAGAGCGGGACGTCACGACGCGAGATAAGTCCGAACTTCTAAAGTTCGACCCTTAACTGGCTAACCCTATGTGTGCATGGACTAAGTCCATGAAAACGGTTCACACATAATAATATCAACATGCGGAATTAAAATCAAACCGGAATTAAAATCAAAATATGCGGAATTATAATAGAACCCAGTTCTATTCATTTCAGATAGCAAAGTACGTCAAGTCTTTAATCATAATTAATCATAACATAATTATCCAATAAAACATCCAACTATAGCAAATTCATCTAAGTTATTACATGCCCGGATTCTAGATATTCAAAATACAAGTCCACAAGTATCTTAAACAAAATATAAACTAAATCATCCAAGCTCCTATGCTTGGCCCTCCTTGCGTTCATCGTTCCGTCCATTCCCTGTATCATCAACTAGGGTAGAAGTATGGCGTTAGACAACACCCAGTAGGTATTCCAAGTAAGGCCAACACATGAGTTAGTACCAAAAATCCAGATATGATATATATCAAATCCAGTTATAATAAATCATACCATACTTATAAGCATCGTATCCAAAACAGTGTATGATAATAGAGATCCAATTATACTGGTAAAAATCAGAAACATTGCATGATAATAAAGATCATAATCATGCCGATTCAATGCCATGTCATGCTATATGCAATGAGTTCCTCCCATCACAAACACATAGTAACCTCTTGATGGAAAGCTCCTCATCAAGGTATCCTCCACGATTGTATTACGGACGCCCCGACGGAGTGTGGATCTCCGGTTACCTCTTGATGGAAAACTCCTCATCAAGGTATCCCCCATGATTGTATTACGGACGCCCCGACGGAGTGTAGATCTCCGGTTACATATCATCCCCCCATGCCATGCATGAGATGCAAATGTCCACATGCTATGCAATTATACAAATCATAGCATTTAAAATATTTGAAACATAATTTTTTACATAATCAAAAATAAGAAACATTGTACAAAAATCCATGGTTTCAAAGAGGTAGAATCCTACCAAAGACGCTAACTTGCCTTTCGTCCGGTAACCGCTCACGATCGTACACACCTTGTGAGGTCCCGTTACCTTATAATATAACAATCAATTAAAACCAAGTCCCACTTGATTTACAATAATGTCCAAGTCCATAAACCAAACTTGTGGGGTTCGGCCATACACCATGGCCGAACCTCACACCTTTTGTTTTAATTTCTTTCTTTGGTTTATTAATCAATAACCCCTAAGTTAAACATTTAATCACTTCCCTTTTATTTAATCCCATATACATAAACCCTAAGTCCATCAAAACAATCCCAATGGGGTTCGGCCATATACCATGGCCGAACCCATGGTCCATTGATTTCACTTAATTACCATATTGCCATTATACATATCCATAACCATTTACCTTGCTTATGTTCCAAAATAATCTATACATAGTTCTTTAATCCAAACACATAATCCAACAAATAGTTCATGGGGTTCGGCCATATGTCCAATATTTTTACATTACCACATTGCCATCCATGGCTAAATAACCAATAATCAAATCCTTTCATTCATTAACAAATGCCTAAGTCCATGTTTTGACACTCATCTTATGGGGTTCGGCCATACATCATGGCCGAACCCATGATCTTTCAATTTAGGCGATATTTACAAAATTGCCATTGATTCCATCAACTTATGTTTGGGTTCCAAAACATAGGTCCATTCATTTACTTTCCCAAGTCCAAGAGTGATCCATAATTAGAAACTTTCCAAATTTAGCAATTCCATTCTTGAATCCATAATTCAAGGTTCCTTCCATAATTAGAACTTACTAATTTAATAACCACCTTCCATGGTCTCCATTTAATCAATCACCAAAATAAGTCCATCTATATTTTTCCATGGGGTTCGGCCACACACCATGGCCGAACCCTATGGTTCCAAATCTTCTCTTTAAAATTATTAATAACATTCCATGTATCTAAAAACCATCAACCATACATCCATTTAAAATTATCATAATCGTTCACTAATTCTCTTTCATGGAAATCATTATTTCCATTAAACTAAATGATAACTCCTTTTAAAATATAACCAATCTCTTTCCATGGGGTTCGGCCAACATGGCCGAACCCTATGGTTCATCATCTTCCCTTAAAATTATTTTATTCATCTCCCAACTTTCTTCCATTTAATCCCTTTAAAAGCATTGGTATTCCTTCCATGGTTTCCATCCTTAAATCCATAAATTAAATCATATCTTTTCATGGTTTCTAACCCATAGAAATAACCAAAGTTACTCCATGGGGTTCGGCCCTTCATCATGGCTGAACCCTATGGTTCATCAATTTCTCTTCAACCATTTAAAACATAATATTCAATGGTTTTCATCATTCAAACCTTCATTAAATAATCCAATGTCCTTCCATGGGGTTTGGCCATACACCATGGCCGAACCCTATGGTTCCTCATTCCATTAAAATTACCATATTTATCACCTAATTCTCTTCCATGGGGTTCGGCCATACACCATGACCGAATCCTATGGTTCCTTATCTTAAACAAAAATATCAAAACTACTTACTGGTTCCGCAACTCCTTCGGTTTTCCTTCGCTCCGATTGGTTCTTCCGATCTTCTTTTCTTCCTTAGCCTCTTCTCCTCCTTGATCTTTCACAAAACTGAGAACACCTTCTTGCCAAGAGCAAACCAGCGTCAATCCTTGCTGGTTTTGTGTAATGCCGTGTGCCTCTCCTTCTCTCCTTTTATTACTTCCAATTTGTCCCAATTTAGAAGGTGCCAAGACCCTTTAATTTAGCCCTTGCCTATTACCGTGCGCCCTTGTGTCTTTCTTATATAAACACTCCCAATCGGTTCCATCTTTAGACAATGCCGTGAGCCCCTTGCTGCCTCTCTCTTATTGATCTCCAATCGGTTCTTATTTAGAGGATGCCAAGACTCTTTAAATTAGTAATTGTCTAATGCCGTGTGCTTCTTGTGTTGCCTCTTTATAAAACCTCCACTTAATCCAAATTTAGAAGGTGCCATGCGCCCTTTGTCTTTCTTTTAGTAGTTGCCTAAATACCACTCTCAACAAGGCAAGGATCCCTTTTTAGATACTCCAACTTATCTTGCGCATAACCCTATACATGGCCTAGCAATCTCTTTATTTAGATTAGATAACTTCTTTATTTAAGCAATAAGATAGCATTGTCATGTGACCCATTTTAGGACCATAAAATCTTTCCATTTAATCTTAGATATCTTAAAAGATATCCTATCAAATGTGGATATGAAAATCCCACATACATCTCATGCGCATATCTTTAATCTAGATAGATATATGTTTCATATCAACCTCACATACACGGCCAAATTAATCCATATTTAATAATTCACAATTTAAATGGGTAATTTTCATATATATTAATAACTTGAAAATCTGGGGTGTTACAGGTTGACCGGTTTAAGCTTGGTCTTCTACTTGCACTGGGCCAACTCAGTAAATGGGTCGAGGATAATTGGGATTACCCATTTTCTAAATGGTTTGAATTTGGTCAACCCATTTAAATCTCAGTTGCATCGGGACTCATTGGTTCAACCCATTTTGTAAATGTCCTGGGTTGGGTCAACACATTTAATCTTAGTTGAGTTGGGACCCATTGGGTCAACTCATTTTGTAAATGGTGTGGGTTGGGTCAACTTAGTTAATCTTAGTGGGGTTGAGAAATCCTATACAACTTACCATTCATAAAAGAAAAAGTTCTATGCAACCTAGGACACTATCAATCCTGCACAAGTAGCTCAACTGACAGATACTCTGACTCAGTAACTATCCAAAGTTCAAGCCAATTGGTTACCCGATGTGTAAGTTGCGTGCATCTGGAGTTTACTTAACGCCCTCGTACACAGGTAGAGGTGGGGTCTTGGGGTTCTTTGTGATTTAAAAAATCACACACACACACTCAAAACAAACCTAGGGCACCAGCTGCTGAAAGATATCTCTTCCTGAAACTTGCTTCTGTTTTGTTGACTCTAAACCTCATGCCTTTGTTTAAAGTTTTACCCTCTGGAAATGTTTCATCACCATAGGATCATTCCCCTAAAAACTCTCTCCAGTTCTGGCTCCACTACAAGGGAGCATCTTTTCTTTGTAAGAGAAATGAAGTACAACAATAGAAAAGTGTGTGATAAGAGACTCTAGAACCATAACCAAACTGTTTTTACAAGTAATCACCTCCCTCCATGGCTACTTAGTCTTTTGCAGTACTTAACCTCTGCCACTCATATTCAAAAAGGTTCAGCTTCTGTCCCTAGTATTGCCTATCCATCATTTCCATCCTTTATATACTAGAGAACATTTTTACCTACTAAAGATGGAACCTTTGGTTGACCTTACCTTCTTATAGGAAATCACTTTGGATTCTTTCCTATTAATTCGTAACAGAATCTGTGATTTTAAAAGGAGAAGCAATAAACATTTTGCTTCCAAATAAGTATATTATAGCTAAATTGGGTGTCAGCAAGCTTTCCATAAGTGTTTTCCTGTCATTTGCTCTATGGATTGTCAAAGCATAATGTATTATTGATTTGATCTGGTCAGTCGAAGGCACATGTTTTCTGGATTCTTCCTTCGAAAGTTGCTCTAAAGTTGTATCTTGGAACATCCAAAATTGGTAATGGTTGGAACTTCCAGTTGGAAAATAATACAACTTTTCTTGTGAACTTCTTCTGCCCTCGTTGATATACTTGTTACCGTTGCGGAAAAAAAAAGAACTTTTTTTAATGCTTTTCCCTGCCTGACCTGGCAAATGCAGTAGAGCTTGTGTGTTTGACTATGTACAGCACTGGGCCATACTCATGTCTGATTTCTTGATTGAACTTTGGTCCCTGTCTTTGCCTCACTGTCCAGTCATAGAAATGCCTCAAACTGTGCTGCAGTCATCACATACCACTCTTGATTAGGGGGCTTAGCTGGCAAACAAGTAGTTTATGCCTGAGATGGCTATTGGTATTCTTCGATTTTTTTTTCCACTGGTACATGATTGGTTTTGGAGGACAAAACCCAATATACCTAGGGACCTTCACGGACAACTGCACTTACTTTGTCCTTATTTTTATTTTTTTTTGAAAGGTTACTTTGTCATTATTTATAGCACTAAGTTGATTATACTCTGACCAATTACTTCTATAGAAACTGTTGGTAAGTTCTTCTAACATGTTTAGAATTTGGCTTGGTGAACCTTGAGCCATTTTGTTCTATAGATTCCTGGCCAGTTTTTCTCTGGATTCCTTTTAAGTGCTCTAGACTTCATTTGGACAGATTGGGTGACATTTGGAACTTTCCATTGAATCTACCAAACAGTGACTTTCAGGGTATTCTATGAATCACTGACTTCCATTTGACAAGTGATCTACTGTTTGAATTTTGATTCATTACCAAAATCCTTATATTTTGTGGGAAGGTTGGGTTATTCTAGCCCATTTCATTATATACGATGTTTGTACCTTTGTCCTGCTTCTTTTAATGGTAGGCTAGCTATAATCTATCAAAAACCATTTTTAAGTTCAAAGCAGCGATATCATTACCATACTATTCTTTTTTATTTGTGTGTTTCTTAAAGGATTTTTTATGTCTAGGAGGTTATCAATGTGGAAGATTTTCATTGTTCAGCAAATGAGGCAGCAGGCTTTGTACAGGGATGCCCTCTTTAATTTGTAGCTTGTTCCTTTGTAGTGTTTTTAGCTCTTTTTTAAACAGAAGTCCTTTATTGTCTGCTCCTTAAACTTTCATAAAAAAGATCATTCTTGTTTCTGGTCAATGGATAAAATACTTAAATCTCTCTCAAATTTTGATAGGATAATTGCCCATCTCAAAATAAAAAAAAAAGGATTGGATAATTGCAACTAGACTAGTTCAGGTTCAAGTGGGTCTTAATGATCTGTTTCTCTGTCTCAGGTGAATATCTCAGCAAATGCCTGGGGTAGTTTTAATATAGTACTAAATGCTGGAAATGGAGATTGTATTCTAAAATGGGGGCAGAGAGTGCCTATTTCTGCGACAGACTTTTTCCACGGACTGCCTTCTTTTGCCACTTACATGACGCCCATCTATGGTGTCTACTTTCTATCTCTGACTGTGCTGATTGTTGGAGGGACATGGGCGTGTTGTAAGTTTGGTAAGAGAGGACGACGAGTTGATGGTGGAGTACCATATCAGGAGCTTGAAATGGGACTGCCGCAATCTAGTTCAGCTGTAATTGCAGAAACTGCTGATGGCTGGGATCAGGGTGGGACGATGATGGGAAGTGAAGTCAACCACCAGGACGTCAGAGATAAGGCATGTTGGAAACGTGTCGGCCAATGGCCTTACTTCAAGGTCACCTAATAGAGATGGATGGATGATGGTTGGGATGATTAGATTTACTAAAGTTGAAATTATTTTTCATTCCAGAAAGGATATAGAAATGTCAGAAAAAATGAATTTTGCTTTCCTTTCCTTTCCTTTCCTTTCCTTGTACTGGATGGAAGAAAGAAAGGGATTTGGAATTGGAACTTGAGTTCACTTCCCACAATTTTCTTTAAAAAAATGGGCTTTTTGTCATTGATGTAAAATATGGGATTCTTTTTTTTTTTCTTTTTCTTTTTTGGTTGGATACAACATTGGCAGTTTTGTAGCATTTGCTAAGAGAGTTTGGAAGTACCCGATAATCAGGTATATCTCATTGTTTCTGGAATTGGATTTTTATGATGTTTTAGTCTAGATAGATAATTGAAATGCCTGATTCGAAGGATAAAACCCAATAGTCCATCGCATTTTAAGAGCTCGGAAGCATTCTATCACTGTAAGATGAATATGTGCACTTATATGTTCATTTTAATTGTGTATTTTCTATCCAATTATCTAATGCAGAAATGTCTTGTGAATTGTTGCAAATCCATGATTTTGGGGGCGCAATGACTGAATAACCCGACCTAAATTTGGGCTAGTGTTGAGCTGGGTTTGGATCTTGAACTCCAGTCGAAAACTGGGGTTTAGGGATGAAAGGTTGGGCTGAATCCAACCGGAATTAGAACTAGTATTTGTGCTGTGTGTTTATGTTCTTACGAGAGATTAGTTTTAAAATAAAAGAGGAACCCATCTCAGGAAGTGGGAGTCCTGAGTTCGATTCCCATTCTACCCCAAGGGGCCATTCCTTATAGAGTTACCCAATGTGTGGGTAGGGAGACTTGTACATGTCCCGGCTAGTTAGATACTCTAGCCTCTAAGAAGTGAAAGAGTTTGCTTCTAATTTGTTGGCATATTTCACCTTTGTTTGTTTATGACAGTAAGAGTGATATATTAAGACAAAATGAGAGGCAAATACACGTAATCTACAATTAGCTTGTCTAGTGCATAAATTGACATGAGGTATGGTTTTGATTTTGGTAATTAATTAAAGTTGCTCGTTGCTTGAAGCTCGCCTAACCTGGCCTGAAATTTGGTTGGGCTGAAATTGAACTGGAATAAATTTAGGATTGAAGATGACAGAGGATGGTATGAATTTGATTTGATGAATTAGATAGCTCGAGTGGTGTTTGGATATGAAGAATCCTTTGCCCTTATTTAGTAGATGCCCAAAGTACAAAAAGGAGTCTAATACCAGTCACTCATTTGCTCGGGCCACACCAACATTATTGTACCGGTCGATATTTCTCTCTCGATTTTTTATATCGGCCGATATTTGACGAGGTATCTCGTCCACAATATCGATGATATAATACGTCTCGGCATATATATCGCTCCTTGGAAAAATTTCTTTATCTTCGAAATATTGATTAGTAGAATAGAATCAAAGGTCGGTAAGATGGGTAACGTTGGATCAGCTCAAAATTTGAACACGCACTTAGATTCAGATGTTCCCTTTTAAATCTGTGTCATATTTGTTTCCAGAACTCCATATTCAGATCTTAGATTTGCTCCAAACTTCCATCCATGAATATCATGTTTGAAGTAGAAATAAAATAAGAAAGGAAGTTCCTTTCTTTCAAATAGATCTTGACCGTCCAAATTGTCACATTTAATACACCAATTATTCATTCAAACTTGACCAGACCATTCTCCACCAGCATCATCACGAGCGTCCATTCTGGTGGGCCATGCATCAGCACCAAGGATTTAAAACCAGATTTACATACAATTTCGGGTATGTGGAGTTTCAATGCCTACCAGTCAAAATTTTGGCCACTTTCCAAGTGAAGTACAACAAGTTCTGTATCAATCTCTCGTTTGGATCAGAACTTAAAAGGAGGGACTTTCTTTAACAATAAGTGCCACCATCGTTATTGATGAATTGAAGACTTCTCATCTATTTATTGAAATTTTAATTATCACAATATTTTATTATTATTTTTTTTTTTTGAATTTACGTGTAGAAAATCGCAGGAAACTCAGCGTAAAACTCCTACGAGTAATACCCACTACCCTTAGAGTACATCAGGTGAAGCTATGAGAGTTCAAACTTGACCACTATTTGTTATCAGCAAATGTATAAGTAATCTTACTTGTAAACATTAAAGATAGATAAAATAAATAATTTTAACGATTATAATATTAATAAACTCACCATGCTACATTATGTATTTTATTTAAACATTGAATAATCTCTCCACTTTAGATTATTTTAAATTTATTAAATATTAACAAATTATATCAATTTTTTCCCTTCATAAAGAGGTCCACATATTCAAAGTTTCAAACTTCAAAGTAGGGAAAAGAAAAAAAGGTATACCTCAGTCCTTCCTTCCCTGTCACCACATTCCTCTTTTCCAATTCGGTGGACCACATCATGAAGATGGGGACCACTGTCGATCTCTCGTGGCAGTGCTATGGATGCTTAGTCTTGTTTCTACTCATTCCACAGTAGATCTTCAAATAGATGGGACCCACAGTGGATTATTAGCCTTACATGGGACCCACCATGTGTTACACACCATTAGTTGGGTCATTAAGTGTAAGTGAACATTAAATAAAACCAGACTACTGTTTGAAAATTTTCCACCTGATAGATAATGATAATTTTCAGTTTCAGTTTTCTCCAAATCCATATTAAGAATTTTAAATTGGAAAATTAGTATGACATAATTTTGAAGAATTTCGAGTTATACCAAGTCAATATGAGTTGGCTCAAGTTTGTATTCGCTGTAGACCAATGAGTTTATATAACACTTGAGATATAATTTTCTCAATGACTAACTTTTGACAATGAGTTTTATCTTAAAAATGTTATCATGTCATAATTTGTAATATGGTATCAAAGCAAATTTCACGTACAGCCTCTGCATGTAACAGAAGGTGAACAATTGCACGTGAATGAGAAATCAATGACTTTATATAACACTTGAGGTACCATTCTCTCAATGACTAACTTTTGAGAGTAAATTATACTTCAAAAATATTATCATGTGATGGTTTTTTAACATTAGAGATGTCTATTTCGACTCTTTTGAACCATTTATGGGCTTTCAAAGGTTTAAGGGATTCTGATCAAGTACAGTTAGAAAGAAAATAAAAAAAAAAGACCAAAATTACTTCTGTGATTTTATTATTTTTTAATTTTAATATTTGAGACGTATCAACTAATACATTACCTAGCAACAGTATTAAAGGCCCACCTCCTCCATGTAAAGTTTGATTTGATTAAAAAAAAAAAGAAGAAAAGAAAAGAAATGTGGTGGTGGTGGTGGTGGTAAATGTAGGGGCAATCTTGAATACATCTAATCCAACGGTCCACAAATGCTTGGTTGATAAATAAAGACATTAATATTTGATGTTGGTAAAGGTGGTGATGGCACTTTAAAAAGAAGGAAATTAAGTGAAGTGGGATTGGTATTGGTGTGGGGTGCTTTGTTCCCCAACATCATCTGCTCTGCTTAGTGAAAGTAATAGGGCATCATTTTGTCTAGTGATATATAAAGTGAGAGAACCAGTGCGCAATCATTCATTCTTATTCTTAATCTTAAGCAAGCAACCTTTTTCTGCTTTCATGCCCACAAATTATAATCATATGGCCTTGTATTTCCCTTTCTTTACCACCCATTTATAATTATATCCCTTAACATTTTTTTCATCCTAAGCATTAGGGTTAGCATTTATTTATTTATTTATTGAAATATACGTGAAGGAAACTATGAAAAATCCAGTGTAAAATTCCAATAGGTGATACCCACTGTCCTTAGACTTAACAACTCCCACTTTCTTAGACGAAAGATTAGCAGTTGAGGTATACCCATATTGATTTTTCAAATTTTTTTCCTTCCTTGTATGATACGCATCATTTGATTCTTGCTTGCTCATTTCATTTCAACTTATTTGTTTGATCAGTAGGCAATGTACACAAGAGTTGGTGGCTTTAGGGTTAGGGATGCAAAAGGGCATCTACTTAAATGAAGTTCTGACAAGTGTTTGGTCCATTATCATACATGGTGGGCCACACAAAACTCTAATGACAAGCAAGGGAGGGAATTATAGAAAATGCTTCAGCTTCACAAATTTTATGATGGGATAACAGTTGAATGCAAATTATGAGGTCCACCGTCATCATCTTGATCTATTTTTCTATGCAAAGTAAAAAAAAAAAAGTTGTGACATGAGGATTTTCTAAGAAATTATTCATCTTAATCTTAACTTGGAAGCTCTGATGGAATTTAATACATCAATGCCGGTTAATCGCACTTTAAGTGAGATTCATTTTTATGATATAGACATGGGATAGTTTGCGTAAAACTCTAATTAGATGATATCAATAGTTAAACAGGAGAATTTTCATGGCACCAGTTATACACAGTGGCCCCATGATACAGTAGTGTGGATACCAAATCATGCCCCTTTGACTGCATTTGGATGAGGGGTTGAGGGGTGAAGAAGAGGGTAACCCTCATTTATCCCCGTTTAGTAACAAAGATAACGGTGAGAAAATTCCAAATTTTTCTTCTCCAATATAAATTCGAAAATCTCTTCATAATAAGTTATACCTTTTTTTACTGAAATTAACAAACAAGATAAAAAAAAAACTTTTCCAAAAGCCACCCCTACAAAAAAAAATTCTCTCATTCAGACACAACCTTTGATATGGAGACTTGACTGACCTAAGAAACTATGTGTACTGCAACCGTGTATTCTCTACCACTAGGGGTGAAACTTGGATTGGGTTAAAAACCTGACCTGCATGACCTCGAGAAATCAGTGAGTTTGGGTTATGTTTTTGTATATTTTAAGTGAAATCAGGTTAGAAAAAAATAAACCCACATGAAATTCAAGTCGGGTCGGATTAAGAAATTTAAAAGCAACTTGATTTGAGTACACCAAGTTATAAAACATCACTTGGGTTCAGCCTAGTGAGAAATTCAGGTCAAGTCGAATTGAGTAAGTTAAGTCAGCAATTCGGGTTGAATCGGGTCAGATTTAATAATTTTTTACATGAATTGAGTTAGATTTATTGAAACCCGATCCAACCTGATCCGACTTGACTCAAATTTCAGTCTTATCTACAACTTTCACCAAACCAAGATAATTAATTAATGGTCACTATATTGGTTAGTGTAATGTCAAAGAAATGGTCAAAATATAATAATAATGTTTAACTTATTTAACCACATTAATAAATGATCAACTACTGTGGTCATTATTCTAGTTTTTACTATTTCATGTAAACTTCCATAAATTGCAGTGAGTACAAGAAATGCATGTCGATGGAGGCACAATTATTTAATAATTGGAAGTTTAAATTTGCTTTAAAAAGCGGGTCTGTCAAGCTTATTATTCACATAAAGAAGGTAAGTTGTACATCTAACCGTTAAAAAAATGTGCCTCTCTTATATCAAGAAGTTAAAAGAAAATGAATAAAATAAGAGAGATAAATTACAAAAATAGTATAATTTAGACTCTGGAAAATGTGACACATTCTCCAATTGATTTCGACGCTTAATTGAACACTAAATTATGATAAATTGAAATGTTTAGCATTTTGTTTTTAATTAATTCTTCAATTTATTACAAAAGTGAGAGTTAAAATGATAAAAATATCAATTTATAATAATTTGATACTTAATTTTGGTCAAAATACCAGTGCCCAAATCAATTCCCTCAATGATTACTATCTGTCTTTCAAAATAAGTTTAAGAAAGAAAATAGACAATGTTTATTAATTAAGAAAAATTTAATTAAATTTACAAACATTGAATGATAGGTAAGTGATTTGAGTGGATGGAAGTCAAGCCGTTTATGATTTTATCTTATTTTATTTATTTGAACTATTTATATAATTTATATAAAAACAGAGTCATTCAACCACTCAAATAGTTAGACTTGATCAGATCTCTAAACTAGGGGAGATACACAACATTTATGTACACTGAAATGGAAGATACTAAATAAAACAAATTCAGTAAGTTTACTATTTTATTAGGCCAAAGAATTGTGTAGGTAGAATCCATTTTAAAAATGGCATTGATCCTTAATTTGGGGACTGTACAATTTGACATGGGCCAAATTTTCTCTAGATTGAATGGTTCTAGCTATGATTCAATGGCCCCAAATTGATGATTAGAGAATTTTGAAATATCATTTGAGAGTCATTTTATATATTTATTTTATTTTAAAATTAAACTTTGCATATCGCCCCTACAAATAAAATTTTGTCATTGGCCTCCCTAGTTTGCCAACTACGGATATTTTTTTCTTTGTAATTGTATGTATTTTTATCCACATTGAAGATGAGTCTAATCCTTAAGAATACCTAAAATCACCTACAAATCTTTCATCAGATAAGCCTGAAGAAAACTTAGGAAATTTTTGAAGCCCACTTGAACAAACTTTAAAATCATGTAAAAAGTCACAAAATTGCAATCGATGGATTATTTATCATTACACTGAGTAAGTCTGTGGAAAGTGATCTTTCATTAGAGTTATCAGGAATTGAACTAAGACCTCAATCCTTAAATTTTGTGTCTCAACCACTGAGCCAACCCTTTCGGATTACTTAGTGACGGTAGAGACATCTCTTTTTTACTAGTAAACACTATTCAAAATAACAATAATCAACTACATTAATTTATAAAGGACAAAATTACCATTAATTATGAGTAGCGATCCTCCCACGGGTATTTTGTGTAACCCGACATGGGTTTTAGTGCATTACCAATTTTATCCTTCGCATAAACAGTAAAATTTTGGTGAATTGATTTACTATTCATGTAAATTTCGGTAAGTCAATTTACTGTTCATGCAAATTTCGGCGAGCCGATTTTCTGTTTATGCGATTTCGGCGAGCCGATTTTAGTGTTCATGCGAATTTCGGAGAGTCGATTTACTATTCATGCACATTTCGAACCGATTTTACTGTCATGCTAATTTCGGCGAATCTTACTGTCCATGTAAATTTCAACGAGCTGATTTTACTATTCATGAGAATTTCGGCAATCCGATTTTACTGTTCATGCGAAGGATAAAATTGACAATACACTAAAATCCGTATCTGATTACACAAACCTCTCGTAGGAAGATCGCTACCCTTAATTATTTGTCAAAAGTGTAAAGGTACCTCCCAGCAATAGAAGGTAGAACTTTCTCCACTGTCTTTAGTTGTTTAACTGTGAGAAACGGGTTGGCATAAGCATGTGTCTTTGAAAACTTTTTATTTATGTTGTCTAATAATACACTATATTCTTTCAAAAAAGTATTAATTTGTCTCCAAATCTTCAGAAACAAAATTATTATTATTGATCCAAATGAGAAGCCTTGGTCTCAATCAGTTCTAATTTCTAAACCATGGGGTTAAGGCCTTGCATTCTTAGCATGCCTTTCTCCATAATACATGTCGTAAGTCACTTCACTGCAAATCAAATGGTCTTAAGTTTCCTTTCTCATGAAAGTGCAATAATTTTTCAGAGGTGATATGATATTTTTTTGCTTTTATAAATAATGGTTATAATTATAAGAACACATTATAAAATATAATATTTATATGCAGATCATTCATCACATATTCAACATATGATCCAGTATTCCCATACAAAAATAAGTAATAAAAAAATCTTCGTCGATATGAACCGCCGTTACACCTGTATCATCAAATCGATATGTATTTGCAGCAACATACCAATACGCTTCTACTCGTTCCATCTTGACTCGAGTGTAATGCACTGAACGTTGCAATTGATATGTATTGACATTCCTTCTCCTCTTACATTACGGCTTATGCACAACCTAACAACCACATTTTGTACACATGTAGGAAACCACCTTTTCTTGTATACTAACCTACAAACTTTGTTCTACCAATATTGCATTTGTCATGTGTTTACGTTTATAGATCTACGAGGATTGTTGCTTACAGTTAAGAATTCTAAAAACTGTGGGATGTGCATTTAAATTCTATGCCCTCCTAAATCTTAGACCGAGTCGTGCTCATATGACATGACAAGCACTGATTTAGTGAATTAGTCTTGTGGTTCAACCCCAAGTAGTGCCATCATACATTTAAGCACTGGTCAGTATTGACCAGTGAGTGGACTGAAAAACCCCCCAAATGTAGTGGTAATTAGGTCATTTTAATGATAGCATCCAAGGGTATTTTGGTCAAGTTATTATATTATAAATACTTTCATGTCTTACACAGTTCAAATTAACAAAGCCACCTTTTGTCATTTCCCATGATCAAGACCACTTCCATTCCATTTCTAAAAAGCAGATTAAGGACCCATGTGCCTGTTGCACAAGGGCCTTAATTAGGTTCTCTTGGGCCCAACACCATTTTAAATAAGTACTACAATCAATACTAATAAAACTTAGACCTCTAAGCTTAATTAAATAATGATTCTCATGATGTGGTGACAGTCTACATTATAATTACATATCATCATAGCAAATACAAAGAGAAGAGCCTGTCCTTCTTCCGCCTTGTACTTAAAGCTTAGTTTTTTTCTGATTATTTTGTCTTTGACTTCATTTTGACAACCATGATTCTCTGTACACAAACCTAACCTAACAAAAGGAATAATAATATCTACCCCAAAATAATAATAATAATATACTCAGATTTACTCCACAAAGATCATCCAACCTGCAACATGTGCAGCATTCATGAACACCAATCTAGATCATCCACATCAGGGGGTTTGTTGTGGTGTATTATATTATGCAAATTGCATTAGTAATCCAAAAGTCAATTGGTAGGCCCATCGAATTTGATGGTTAAGAAGAAAATATTGTTACCCACTATCTTAAAAATTCCAATAAATCAGAATATAGGGCACTTCTATAAAGTGATAAAAAAATTTATATCGATTAATTTGTTAAAATCAATGACTTTATATAATACTTGAGATTTCTAATAATTAGCTCTTAATAATGAGTTGTACTACAAAAAATTATCAGCTCTCTATCATAGTATCAGAGCAGCACTGAGAAATGTGATCGGTTAATTTGTGAAATTAATAACTCTATATAACACTTAAGCAGTATTCTTTTAACGGCTACTCTCAAAATATTATTGTCGCATAATTTTCTGACAACCTCCATTAATATTAAACAAACAAAAATACTAAGGGTCTTCATTAATAAAATTGTTCAATATCTTTTATTTTTTTATGGATCAAGATATATCCGATGTATGAGTGATTTTTTTTCAAAATTTTAATTACTATCATATTTTAATGTAAGTAAACAGAGTTTTTGACAGATAGTGTTAAAGGATGGGTCCTTCAGGAATTCAAGTGGCCTATCATATCATTTAAAGTCAGTTCAATAGATTATAGTAAATTATGTTTTTAGCATATTATATGATCTTCAAATGAAGAATAAAGTGGGAGTGTCACATCATTAAGTGTGAGCTTCACTAAATCACATTTATCAAATTTTCATCAAATATAAACTATGAAATAGATATTTACATATTGATGCTAATGTAATGGTAAGATTATAGGATGGGCATGGCCAAGTTGATTTAAAATTAAAATTCTTATTCAGAGTGTTTAGAGTAGTTTGAATTAATCATTATATAGCCTTACTTAAATTTATAAATTTGTTCAGATTTCAACCCAAGTATGATATAGATATTCATAACATCTAAGCAACATATTATCTACTGTAAAGGCATAATTTGATGATACTTAAATTGTCTCCCTTAAGTCTGCATGACCTATTATTTTAGCTGATAAGTGTTCTGATCTCTTAGAATACTCTATTAATTTTCGGAGTATATAAGTCTGTCTATTCACATACATTCAGTAACTCTCGGGGAGTGGCCCTTCAAAGTAGAGTGAGAATCAAACTCAAATCTATGCTTCTTATATGAGTTTCTTACCATTACTCCAACCCCTTTGGTTTTGAAACTGTTAGTTTTTTATTGATCTTTTTTCTTATATTTCTATTTAAATTATAAAATAGTAATTTAGTGATGATAATGATAAAATATTATTTTCTATCTACCTACAATTTGATCGGTGTACACCAATGTCATATACAATTGATATATTGTCAGACCTGATGTCCTGAAATCTCATGGGCCCTAAGCGAAGTGTACTGGTGGGGCCCTAGGTGTTATATTCCACCCCATTAGTCATTAGTCACATTGGTAGAGGCCTTAGGCGGCGTCCGGCCTTTAACTAAGATCACCCTAAATTGATGAAAGAGAATATAGAAATCATAGTTTAAAAACTCGAGTCGATTCGAGTTGGCTCGACTCAATATGATTTTATCGATTTTTCAAATCAAATCAAAAATTTGCAAAAAATTGTCAATTAGAATGTAGTCTAAATTTCGAATTTCTAAATATTCTATAAACCCTTCTAACCCTAAATACTAAATACTCTTTTGGGGCATGATGATGCAGAAATTAGAATGAAGGGGGGGAAAATAGAAAAAAAAAGGGTAGAAGTGGAAAGAACATCTGAGGCCATTGATGAAAGAGGGTGCGGATAGGAGCATTGCCCCTTTTTATACAGGTAATAGATTCCTCCATCACTCTCTTTGAGACCAAAGTTTTTTTCTTTTTCTTTATGAGACTTTTTTATCTTCTCACTTCTCTCTACTGCTCCCCTCCTTTTTTAAAGAAAAAAGAAAAAAAAAAAAAACTTTGGTGAGTGTGGAGAATCTTGGGGTCCCCTTTCCCTCACTCCTCAGTCCTTTTGACTTGGAAGAATAATTATTTTAAGAAGTTGGTAATGAGTTAGGATAATGCATGAAGGAATAGTATAGTACACCACTTTTCCTCCTTTTGAAAGAAAGAAAATAACAAAATACTAATACAAACATGAAAAGGATAGGTGTTGGAATGATGTGAGAGGGAAGCACAAGCAATGCTTTTCTTATTTCTGCTTTAGTTTTCTAGGCTGAGACCCACCATACCATCATGTCTGGTGACAAGAAGTGGGATGATGAAGACAACACTTTTAAGAGTAATGGCTTGGCTTGGATGACACCATTCTTCTACTTGAACAACTTCTTGAATGAAACAAAAGTATTTTGTGAGGTTTGTAATTCATTGTTGAGAAATTTTAAAATATAAGCAAATTTATGTATATTCATATAAAATAAATAATAAAAAACAATTTATAAAAAGAAAATATACATATAATAATATGAGAAAACCCCCATAAGGTAGCTCTGTTGCAGGCCACTGTTATTTTGGCTATGATGCTTTATTTTTTACTTTGTGTTTGACTACTTTTGTGCTTATCACTGTTCTCTCCTTAGCCTAGGCTGTGGACTAATTGTAATTTTGAGTTCTTATTTTCCCTTTTGAATGAATAACTAACTCATATCATTAAAAAAAAAAAAACCCATAAATGCTACTAATCAAATAATTTTAAATGCTCAAAATATATAAAGAATGTTAGATTGTATAAAAGAATAAAAGTGCTTAAATCACCACTCTTTGTGAATGGTTTTGAGTAATTTTTTTATTCAATTAATTGTCATCATAAAAATTGTTTCTTAAATTTATTTATCCTTAGCATTTGAGTTTTGCATTGTTACAAAGAGGAGGTTATTAAAAACATAGAGGAAAGTGAAGGCATAATAAATTGTGTAGTAGTAAATAATTTAATAAATTATCTTTTAGCATCAAATCTTATGATTTTGATTTAGTAAAATAGAAGAGTGAAACTCAAACCAACTTCAAATGTAGGAAAAAAAGGTTATAAATTATGACAAAGCGAAAGATGAATGAAAATGGGAGAAAAGTAGACCCCACCAACACAGGCCATAGAGAGGCACAGGCCCATGTGGATTCTCTGACTTGGCAACAGGCAAGAATTACATCATCTGTATTTGTTACTGTCCTTCCTTCCTCTGCCCTCTTTATTTATTAAAGATACCTAACTCCCCATGGTCCCATTTAGATATATGAGGACCCATTAAAGACCCACCAATGGTCCATCAATGCATAAGGGTATCATCTTAATAAGGGTGTTTCTTTTAGAAGGCAGAAGTTTTAGAATTTCTCATTTTGCCCCTCATCTATCATTAGAAATTAGTTCACTTTTCAGTAAATCGATTCACTTATCGGTACACCGGGCAGATGCACCGACCAGATCAATTAAAAATCGGTACACCGATTTCTTGAGAGTCCAAATAGGTGCACCGACCGGATCATGTTCATATAAATTGGTTTACTTTTCAGTGAATCGGTTCACTCATCGGTGAACCGGACAGTGCACTGATAAGTGAACCAATTCACTGAAAAAGTGAGCCGATTTCTGCGGATGGAGACAAAGTTGGAAATCTGAAAAATCCGTGTCTACTAAAAGAGTATGTTCGTGTTAGGATGGGCACCCAAAGTCTAACATGTCTTTGTTAACTTATTATTATTATTTGTAAACTTCTTCAGTGGACCTTTGAGTTATAGAATTTATAAATACATGAGTTTTCTTTCTTTAATAGTCGACTTTTAAGGATGAATTCTACTCATGTATTTTACATGATATCAGAACAAAAGTACCACAGAAATAGATCATATCCTTATGTGAAGAGAGAGAGTCAAGTATCTCCACCTTAAGAGAGATTGTTAGTAAAATCCCACATCGCAGTTGACCTTTGAGTTATAAAATTTATAAGCACGTTGATTTCCTCTCCTTAATAATTGATTTTTAAAAATGAGCTCTACTCACGTATTTTACAATTAGATGTTATTTCTTTAAAATTGAACCTATTTAATAGCCATTCATTTTTTTTTCTTCACAGTGAGAAGGGAAACATGGCAGATGAATCACATTGTGAATGGATTTAAGATTTATGATGATTCAAAAACATAGGCCTTCCCTTCTTTGAAGGAATTCAAAAATTAATTTGGTTGCAACAGTAATAGATTTCTCAAGGCCAGTGAAAGAGAAAAAAACATTTGTCAAAGAAATGAGAATGGAAATGTGGACGTGGCTCATTCCGCGTACCAAACATAATTTAAAATGTGAACATATAGGCATCAAAATCCCATCATCTTTCTGTTCATTCCATTGACGCTAAACAGAAACATTCCGCTTCAAGAAGTGAGATGGTACAGATTCGAATTCCTATAGTGTAACCAAGTGGCTATTCTATAGGATGTGGGACATCACCCGCTCGAAGTTCCCTTATCTGTAGTAAAAAAATTAAGCAGATACATACAAAATGAATGCACGCCTCTACCGAGTGCTTCAAATCGATTTTCTTCTGCTATTAGACGATGAATAATGTGCAGGTTGATTAGCAATGGCAAGCATAGAGAAATGGAAATAACGAGGAAGTAACAATTTTCATAGAAGGGTCGGAAACTGAACCCGGTGAAAAGGAATCCGGCAATAGACAATAGCAGGAGAGAAGAGAGAAAACGGTCACACACTACCAAACGCAAAATCCCCCGAGAAACACAAACCAAAAATCAAACAGAAACAGAAAAAGAAAAAAGAAAAAAGAAAGAAAGAAATAACGAGGAAAAACATTATATCGAAACCTCCCTTTTCTTCTTCTCATCACAGAACTGACCGGATTCCTCTTCGCCGGAAAACCCATATCTGTCTTTCTTTCTATATCTTCTCTTTCTTTCTTCAATGAAAAAAAGAAAGATAAATTCAACTCAATTCATCTTGACCTTCTGATGGGCATCTGATAAGCTCCAGTATGTTAACTACCTCTCCCATGTCCGGCCGGTTGGACGGCACCTGTGATGTACAGATCAAACCCAGTTTCATCACTGGGACCGCCTCCTCTGCAGGGAACTCTCCCGTCAGTCTCCCATCCACACACTCTTCCACCCTCCCCTCCAATGCACCCCTCACCATGTCACACAAGACTACCACGTCATCCTCCATGTACTCCACAGGCCGCCTCCCCGTTACGACCTCCAGCACCAGAACCCCAAACCCATATACATCACATTTTTCGGTGATCTTCACTGTCCTGTGTGCAAACTCTGGGGCCATGTAACCAAGTGCACTTTGTATCTTGCTGCTCAAAACATAGCGGTCTAACATCGGTAAGAGTTTTGCCAGTCCAAAGTCACCAACTTTTGGCTCACCAGAGCTGTCGATCAGGACATTGCTGGATTTCATGTTGTAGTGGATTATGTTGAGCTGGTGTAGGTGAGCCAAGCTCTTTGCAGTACCGAGGATTATGTTGAATCTCTCTTGCCATGAAAGGAAGTTTGCTGCAGAGCTCTCATGCAGGTGCTTGTATAAGCTTCCTCCAGAGACAAATTCATGAATGAGGAGTTGCAGCGACGGGGTCCAGTAATAACCTTCCAATGCAACAAGATTACTGTGACGGATCTTTCCGAGCTTCTTCACTTCCCTCTCGAAGTCATCTTGGGATTTGACCAGACTCGATACCGTGAGCTTCTTGATGGCAACAGGGCGCCCATCACGGAGGACAGTTCTGTAGACAGCTCCAAAGCCACCACGCCCAAGCTCACAGTCCTTGTTGAGCAATGCATGTGTGCTGGCACTGAAGTCGGGGTCACCAGAGAACATGACAAGTTTGCCTGAGTTGGCATCAGTGGTAGGAGAGTGGCTGAAGTCTTCATCACCATGGGATAGAGTGAGAACAGCAGCAGAGTTGGATGTGGAAGAACGGACCCGTAGGTTGAGAACAGTGACAGTGATGACACCAAGGGTAATTACAGCAGCAGCACAAATTGCAATTAGTGCAGAGATACTGAGGATAATTTTTTGTGGCGAAGGTTTGATGAGAAAGGTCCAGGGCCAGAGGCATTAGAGGAAGAATTTGGATTGAGAACAATGGGTTTGGGAAGGACAGTAGGGCAGGAGCGGTTCACAGCGGCGCCACAGAGAGATGGGTTACCAAAGACAGAGGTGGGAGATATTGTGTTGAAAAAACCACCCGCAGGGAGCTCACCTTCGAGGTGGTTGTGGGAAATGTTAAAGGAGACAATATGGAGGAGGTTGGAGAGCTGCTTAGGGAGTGTTCCAGTAAGGTTATTGAGGGAGAAATCTACAACTTGGAGGTTTGACAGATTAGCAAGCGATGGCGGTATTTTTCCTTGTAGGTTGTTGTGTGATAGGATCCTGCCAAGAAAAAGAAATTATTGTCATTGCAGAGAACCATAAGCTTCCATCTACACTCCAAATAAATAACCACATAAAACTTTCATGTGTTAAAAGTTGAGAAAAACAGACATCAAAAACAATCAAATTTCTAGTGTTCAGAATTAGGATGTTCAAGAACAAAGACTGGAAAATGGATAGGATGGGAAAAAAGAACATTGAGTTAAAGAATTTGAAGATAAATCACACTTCGAAACTTCTGTCTAATATTTCAAGAAAAAAATGGTCAACCATGTGATCCAACATCTCCCTAAACAATCAATTTAATCCAAACTGCACACACTGCCCATCTGATTCAGACCATGGCAATAAAAGTGGCATGGGTGGTAATGGTAAAAGCCAAAAAAAAACACTTGAACTAATTAAATAGTCCAAATAACTCATTAATGGGATTCTTGAGGAACATTAACTGTAGACTATTCACCATCGAAAATGGGATCAGTGTTTGATATGACAATGGGCAGTGGCTCACCAATTTCACTGGTCTTTAGAGATGATTCATTCGACTGTATTACAATGTGAAGTTTGTACACTAGCATTAAGTTTTTGTCTATAACTGAGAAAATGATCAAACTCCATATTTATGACCATATTGAATAAAGATTTTAATCAAATAAACCTTGAGGAAACAAGAAAGCCCTTCTTACATAATGGTAAGAGTAGAACTCAGAAAGCTGACCCAAGATAAATTGTTTGATGATGATGATGAATTAAGAGAGAGTATACAGGTTACTTTCGTTTCACTTACATCCCCAGAGACCACAAGAAGCAAAACAAGCATTCAACACTTTCACCCCCCTTCTGGTATTCCATTTCAAAGTAAATGCCAGCAAAACCCAATAAATTTGATAAACCGAAACAAAGGGAGGTCTCTAGACAAATAGTAAGAACGGTTCTATTTCCCAAAAGTGAAACTTCGTCAATTTTTCTTCTTTCTTTTTTTTTTTTTGGTTTTTTGAAAGGTAACTTCGTCATTTTTTAGTGGAGAATTTCATAAGCCCCGGGGGGGAATTGGCCAGGAAAAAAAAAGTTAAGAGGAAAGCTCATCTTCATACCTCAACCAACGCATGAAATAAAATGCACAAGCAGAAAGAAAACAAACAAAGAAGACTTACAGAGAAGTTAGGGAGGAACATTTTCCAATCTGGATCGGAATTTCCCCAGCAAGAGAGTTGTTGTCCAATCTCAGTTCCCTCAGAGTCACTGCTCCTCCAATTTCTGATGGAATACTTCCATTCAACCGGTTCTTGCTCAAATCAAGAACATCTAAAGCCTTCAACTCCCCAATGCTATCCGGGATCACCCCAACAAGAAAATTCCTAGACATATTGAGCGACTGCAAGTTGCTAAAAACCCCAATGCTGGATGGAATTCTTCCTGAAAATATGTTATCAGACAAATCCAAGACCTGAAGGCTCTGGTGCAGAGTCTCCACAGATCCAGAAGGAGGGTTCCCTATCGCCCCTGACAATGCATTAGCTGAAAGTAAGACCCTCCGTAAACCCAATTCAAAAACCCAAGAAGGAAGATTGCCCGTCAATGCATTGCTGCTAAAGTCCACTCCCCACAGGCTTCTGCAACCAATCATTGATTCTGGCAAGTTCCCAGTAAATGCATTTTTGGAAAAGTTCAACACCTCCAAGGACATTAGGTTTCCCAATGAGTTTGGAATCCTGCCAGAAAACCCATTGCCTGAAAGATCCAATGTCTCAAGACTGCTCATTTCTCCAATCCATGATGGTACTTCTCCAACAAATGAATTTGATCGCAAACTTAAAGAAGTGCACATAATAAGCTTCTGCAATGAATCTGGAAGGCCGCCAGTTAGAGAATTCTCACTGAAATCCAACGATTTTAACAACAAACAATCTCCAATGCCATCAGGCAACTGCCCTGACAACTGGTTCTTTCGTAAGCTTACGCTTCTCAGATTGTAGAGTCGTTCAATGCCTTTAGGAATCTCACCGGTAAGCAAATTATCTGACAGATCAAGCAACCTAAGACCATTCAGAGACCACAGTCCAGTCGGTAATGGACCAGTGAGATGATTTGAGGATAAATTTAGCGCAGCAAGTGTGGAACAAGAGCTCAAACTTGGTGGAATCACGCCTGAGAAGCTGTTCTTTGCAAGTGAGATTTCTCTCAGAGAAGTACATTGCTGAAAGAACTCGTCTGGGACTGTTCCAGAAAGAGCGTTTTCACTTAGGTCAATACTCCGCAGATTCGGAAGGCGTGCAAGCTCAGGGTTCACATTTCCGGTGAAATTGTTCTTTGACAGAGATAATCTACGGAGGGATTGGAGCTGGATTAGCCCCCTACCGATCCTTCCAGAGAGTGAGAATCCATCAAGTACAAGTTCAGACACTCGGTTTGTCCTCGGGTTACATTTCACACCAACCCAGTTGCAGGGATTCTCGTCATCTTCATTCCAAGATATTAGCTTCGACCCTGGGTCGTGGAGATCAGCTTTGAACACAATCAATCCAAGGACATCAGCATTAATGGCTGCATCTTCGGATTGGACAAGTACCAAAAGCAAGAAGAGGAAACCAATGAGCTTGACTAGCTCTCTCATTCTAGTACAAATCAGTCAAACTACCAGGATTCAGATCTTTGAATTAAAGAAACGAACGAAAATACTAGCTTTGAACTGGAAAAAAAACAGAACCTGACGTATTTCTATAGAATTTCAACAAGAGAAACTACGAAATCAATGAACTAGCCATTTGATGCAACAAGGGAAAAAGAACCCAGTGGAATCAGCAAAAATGCTGTTTTGGAGCTTCAAAATGCAGAAGGATCAAACCTTTTCAAATGATTTAAAAACAGAGGTCAAATATCCTGCATTAGCAGTTAGGAGAAAGGTTTCCAAGAACCATACGACTTCGTAAGCAAGAATCCCAGAAATGAGAAAAATGCCGTTTCCGAGCTTCAGAATGCAGAAAAATCAAATCTTCTTCTTCTAACGATTGAAGAGCTAAAATCTCCTGCATTAGCCGCTGGAGTTGAGATTTCTAACAGAAAGCAACCAATGGAAGAACAAGATCCTTTTCTAAGCAAGGAACCCCGGAAATCAAGGAAAATAGGGCTTTCAGCTAGAGAAAGTTGAAGAAGCGAAGAAATCCGCAGAAGGAAAACCCCAACAAAAGCTCAAAACCGCCGATTCCGCAGAAAAATTAAACTGAACCGAATTTCAGCAGGAAAATCCAAGAAATCACTCGCATTTGCTCCGAAACCGAGTTTTTCTACAATAAATCAAAGAGAAACCCATACAAAACCCAAGTAAAAGCTCAAAACCACTGGTTCCATGATCTGGACCGCAGAAAAGCAGGCTGTGAACACGATTTCATAGGAAAATGACAAGTAACCGCTTGCATTTGCTCGAAGAAGATATATAGAAGAGAGCCGAAGAAGAACCCTAGAAATCCATCAAGACACTCTATCCGAAGGTAAAACCCCCGGCCCGGAACACTAACTTCAGAGAACTTCGAAAAATCTCGAAAAAATAGCGTTTCAAAGATCTGATCTCAGATCAGATAAGATTGCGGATCAATCTAACGAGGTTACAGGATCGAGCCGGAAATTTTGCCGGAATCTGACGGCAGAGAGGGTGATGGCAAAAAGAAGCAGGAGAAAATGAAGACAGTTTTCCGGAAAACTAGAATATCACCGGAATCGGCGGCCGGAAATATAGCCGGAATCTGACGAGCGTCCGTTCTTGTCTCGCCATACAAAAGAAAAGAAAGAGAGAAGCAGTCTCTGTCCAAAAGAGAGTAGCTTTTATTGAGCGCAGAAAAAAAAAACCCAGGTAGAGTAGGCTCTGGCCCCTCTCTTTATTTCTCTACCGTACACGTGGCAGCACTCGATCTGTTGGATTTAATACCAAGTGGACGCCATGTGGAAAGATTTCTGAAAACCTTTATGACGTGGATAAATCTATGTGGGCAGCTTCGCAAATGCGATACAGTAGAGTGGATTGAGTGCTGAGGGCAAACTCTTTTTAATTTGATGACAGATACTCTTTTAATAAACTTTATAAATTATATTTATTAGATCAATATAAAATTTTATTTTATTTTTATATAAAGTTATAAAAATAAATGGCCTAGTCAGGAAAGAGATGTTCAAATATGTTTTAAGTTAAATTTATTTTTTTAGATATTTTTATATAATCACGAGGGGTTATAGACTTAGAGTAATGGTCAGTTTCGAAAATTAAAAATCTTGAGTTTGATTCTTATTACACTTCGAGAAAATCACTTCCCATATATTTATAGAAAATTACTAATATACATTTTCAAATGTTGCAAATTAAATTTTATAATTTAAGTCATCCTTGCAAAAACTAAAAAATGTAAATAGTCAAAAAGTATTTGAAAAAAAATGTTTTTCTATCCTTTCATCATTTTCTATAACTCTATTATTAAAACAAATTACAAATATGACAATTTACCTCTTCCGACCCTTGACCAAGTAACAAATATCAGCAGTATTTTTATTTTTACTGCATTAATATTGAAAAATGCCATTTCCCATTATTCTCACGATTTTGCCACCTCTCCCACTATTATCATCAAAATCTAGTATCGTCGTGATAATATCACAAAAATCCAGTAATATCACAATATTAACTACACTTAAAAAAAATTTATGTTATAACCATCAATAATTTGGTTTAAGTTTTGTATAACATTGATGATGGTATTTAAATGACATTTTAGGATTCAAAAAAGGTTAGATGATTTTGTTCTATTAGACAATTACTAAAGTAATTAATTTCTTATAATATATATGTATAATCCTAACTTATTAATAGTTGTTTTAATTTTAAGAATTATTTTTATTTATATATTAATAAAAAATATTATTTAGATATTCTTTTTTATTGAATTTTCTCTATAATATTCCACTAAAAATTATAAATTCTGAAAATACTCGAAGACGTTTGAGAATGGTATTTGTAACATTGATTTTGGCCATTTACATGCTAAAAGATAAGTTATTGTAGTTTTATTTAGCAATAAAAATATTTAAATATTAATTATTTTATCATTTATTTGTAATTTTGAATCAAGTGATTTAAAATCTTAAATAGTTTACTCTTGTATAAAATATTCAGAATACAAATAATAATTTAATAGGCTAAGTGATTGTGTCATGTTTTATATTTTAAGTGTTATATTAAATACCCTTATGATAATTGACATGAATGATTTCACCAACATATGTGATTGTTGCTACCATTTAGATAGTTCCTTAATATTTAGTAAAATCATTTCATAAAATAACACATGACGAAGATTTAAAAAAATTTATTGAGTATTTGATTATATTGAAATTATTTATTTTACTTAATTTATAGTAATTTAATATTATTTTGTTAAGTCTGATTGCTAAAACTTTAAGAGTTAAATATTTTCTGGAATTATC
Organism: Chimonanthus praecox; assembly: GCA_022113865.1. Classification (NCBI taxonomy): domain Eukaryota; kingdom Viridiplantae; phylum Streptophyta; class Magnoliopsida; order Laurales; family Calycanthaceae; genus Chimonanthus; species Chimonanthus praecox. Next base: position 53,664,829 of record CM039093.1, on the reverse strand, counting down.
CTATAAAATAAAACATTTAACAATTTGGTGCTGTGTAATATCTATTATTATAAATAATAATACACATATATATTTATTTCTCAGTTTGAAAATTATTTTGACATATATTATTAATCATTTAATTCTTTTGTGATAATATTAAATCATCAATAAAAATATACAATTCTTCATAATTATTAGAAGATTAATTTTTTTCTACCCATAAGACACTTTTTATTAATTTTATTAAGTGATAAAATTATCTTTAACAGTACTTTTATCATTTCAATTTATCATATATCTTTTGAACAAGTAAGATAATTTCTTAATAGTTATTTTTTTTTACTTATACAGTGTAGTTCAATTTGTTGCCTTCCGCCCTTAGTGTGTCCTGGGGTTTTACGCTAGATATTTCACATTTTCCTCCACGTAAATTAAAAAAAAAAAGATATTTCTAATATTATATTAAAATGAGATAAATATATTTAAAAATAGAAAAACTTATCATTATTTATAAAAAATAAATTATTTTACTTGCATAAAAAAAACTCATATTTATTATTTTAAAATTATTTTATTACTTGCACAATAAATGACACCCACGTGTCATTTTCCAAACCGTTTCTCACACACCGACCACATGCGGCTCCTTCCGCTTGAAGTTAGGTCGAGACTCGAGAGCCGTTGGGCAAACTTTGGTATAGATGATTTTACTCAAATACCCTCATCCAATGTTGAATTTGCCCTTATATTTGTAGAAAACTACGGATGTACCATGTCAAGTACGGAGTAATGGACTGTGGACAAAGCAGCCAGTATAAATATAATTATTCTTAGCCTTTATTAATAGTTTTCTTAATTGACACAAAATTTTAATATATATAGAAAATGATAACATTTATAGATAGGTAAATTTCAAATTTATTTATTCATGTTAATTTTGTAGTTTTGAATTTTAAAATGAAATCATTATTAGTTATTTATTCTTTTAAAAAATCTCAAAAACTTGTGAATGTATATTATTTTTTTTTTTCTAAAGGTGACTAATGAGAGAATCGTCACAATGAATTTGTTGTAGAAATAAAGAATCAATTATAATCTTACTAAGTTAATATATTTTTTTTTTAATTTATGTGTTGAAAATCATGAAAAATCCAATAAAAAATCATAACGGTAGATACTCATTAATATACTCATTACCTTTAGAGCAAATAAGATGGGACCATAGGACCTCAAACCTGATAACTCCCGCTATCGAGTTAATATTTCTTTGTGAGTTACATTAAATTAGGTGACATTTATTAGTTAAGTAGAGTCAACAAATCTGCAAATTATTTGTTGATATAGGACTTTAAGATAATAATTTTATTAGTTGTGTGAGTGATTTGATTTAAATTAATTAAAAAAGAGAGCTGAAGTGGAGCACCTATTAATGCTTCATTTAATTTATTTAAGTTAAATAGATAAGTATATTTAAATAAAATTTACTTTTATAATTGATGTTTCGACAATCTCTAATTCACAAGTTAGAGTTTTAATAAAATAATGCATATTATTGAAATTAAAATGGAGTCACAACAACTTATAACCCAAAAGTCATCATTTTATAATCTATCTCATAAATTATATCTATGTAATTTAAATTTTTATTCCTTTTTATATTAGATTTGAATAAGTGAAAATAATAAAACTTAACTTGATTCCTAAATATAAAATTTCAAATTCCACTTAAAAATATAGATTGTGCAGTAGATAATAGTAGGACTCAAAGCCCTACTGCTCACAGTGGATGGACAATAAGAACCGTCCATCTTATCTACATGTGAGCCACATCTGTGACACGTGTATCTGTCGTTGACTGGAATGTGAAGAATCCGAGATGTGCAAGGAAAATGCAGATATAGAGCCTACAGTCCACCAAACAGGATAAGCCAAAACGGGCTGTTCGTTAATTTGGGGGAAATATTGAACACGTGTGACTTCTAAGCGCCACGTCATTTGGTCCAAATTCAGGATATAGGACTCATTGAACTTGATTCAATTTGATTTAAATTTCAAACTCGAATTATTTAACTTGATCGAATCTAAATTTTTATTCCAACTTAATTTGAGTGTTGTTTTATATTTGGTGTATTCGCGTCGAGTGGGATTATGTTAGGTCGGATTGAGTTGATTTTAAATTTCTCAATTCAAGCCAACCTCAATTTCATACGAGTTTTGATTTTCTCAATCCAACCTAACTCGAAATATACTAATACATAACCCAAACCCACTAATTTCTCAGATCGAGTCATGTAAGTCAGGTTAAAATCCAACTCAAATTTCAACCTTAGAGCTTGGGTTCAAAAATTGTTATCGGCTGATATATCATTATCGGCCAATATATCGGCTGATATTTCTCTCTCTCCAGTCGATATTGGCCGATATTTCAGCCGATATTGTGAATATCGGCCGATAATGATATATATAGGCCGATATTCAGTACTTCAAAACCGATACATATCGGCCGATATTTGTAACTCTGCCCTAAAGAATAGTATCATTAGGGTGGTAAATATGGGTATTTAAAAATTGATAACATCAAATATTCAATTTAAAGTAGGTTTTGATGTAAATTTTTAGAATTATTTATTTTTTAATTCAGATTTGAATTTAAATATAAAATCGATTTAGTTTGAAATTTTAAAATAATTGAAGTATAATTATACGTCAAGTTGAATGACAAGTAATGTAAATATTACACTTATTATTAATAGATGTTATTTGTTAAATTATATAAGGAAGAAATGTGAAATTACATAAATAAATAAACCTCACGTGGAGCTCATTTACTATTAGATGTAAACAACTTTAAATGTTATTTTTATGGATATGCTGCACTTATCATAAAATAATATTTTTTTATAACTTTATGTTCATGTGTCAATTAACAAGTGGGTGGTCTTCAGAGAGTTAATTAAATTGCAAATTAAATAACGTATCAAATCAATATATGGTATATAAGAGAATAACTTGAGGTTAAATTCAATAATTTTTTTTTTTTTTTAGATTTAGATGGAACTTAGATTGATGACTACTCTTGATATACGCTAGTCATTGGAGTGAATATCATACATGAAAATATTTATAAAATAATTTTATCTTAATTTTAAATATCAAAACTAAGATGATTTGCTAGATTATATTTTGAATAATTTGATACTCCTCATAATAATCTATTCAAATATCTACTTCTTTTTTTTTTATGCCATGGATATCTCCACTAGGGGTAAAAAAAATGGCCAGGCCGATATGTATATCGGCCGATTAGTTTCTCTCTCTTCCGATATTTACATTTCTCTCTCCTCTGCTATCCAAAACCGCAAAAAATCGTCAAGAACCGTGAAAAACGGTAAAAAATCATGAAAACCGTATCGGTTTTTGTTTTTTTGTTTTTAAATAAAATAAATTTTTTAATACCGATATTTATGCATATCGGCCGATATGGTGACCGATATTGTGGACCGAATATCGGCCATATTAACCGATAATCATTTTGTACGGCCGATACATATCGTATCGGCCGATATCGTTCGGTCTTAAAAAACCGATACATATTGGCCGATACGATATGTATCGGCCGAAATTTCAACCCCTGATCTCCACTTCATATCTGAGGTAAGACTAATTTTACAGATACACGAAACCAGCCACAAATCTTTTGCATAAGATAAATTTGGAAGGAGTCGAACCCAAGACCTCTAATCTAATCCTAAATTCTCTACTCTAATTCTAAAAACTTAGGAATGAACACTAACATTTGCTCTCATATGTTACTATTATATTACCCATCATATTTCTCATTGAAGATAGTATTATTTATCAAATATAATTGAATTTGTCAATTCAAATTATAGGTGTTTATTATTTATTTGATCTTGTACCAATTGCCATTACTCCATTCTCTCTGCTGATTGTTATTTGTAGCAGCAACTCACCATTAGCAGTAATGCAACCGTAGCAAAACTTTCTTTGTGTAAGTTTATGGTCCATGCACTATGATTGAGACTCAATTCATGATCCATCAAACTCATTTGCTAATATATTTTTAAAATTCAAATCCCTTGAATCTTTGGTTTTCATTTGATATCAAAATTGTAAATAATTAATTTATCATTTAATTTTTATGTTCTAAGTTAAAGACTTGGATAGGTTGATGAGACTACTTCGAATGGGTAAAACTATAGAAATTTCTTTTGGTTTTCTTTTCACTTTTTGTAATGACAGAGTAAAAGAGTATTTGGTAAAACTTTAAATGCACGCAACTTCTCATAAGCAATGTGCATCATGTGACTACGAGATTCAAACTTAGAATCTCATGTTCATGAGGTAAAGTAACAGCTAGTTGAACTATTCTTTATAAGATATAAATACCTTTTTCACATTAAAATCATAGATTTTATCTTTAACTTTTTAGATAGAATCAATAGAGACATTAAAATGATAGAGATTATTTTTAACTTTAAAGTGAGAGATCAATTAAGGTCAGTAAAATTTGTTAGGAGATACGGAATTAAGTGAAATTCTTATTTTACTGTTACAAGTGTGCTGCTCATCAAGTACCTATAACCATTGTGACAAATACCATTCTCGAGATATTAACGGCAATTGGTAATAACGGGATATTTTTAAATTTTCAGATTTTTACCAGGAATTTAACGGGAAAATCTCGTGGAAATTATAATATTTAAAAAATAAAATAAAAAAAAAAATTAATGAAATAAAAATGGTATAGAGAATTTACCGGGAATTTATTGGGAATTTACCGGGATATTATCACGTTATTAACGTTTATCGCATTTTTAAAGCGATTTTATCGGGAATTTATCGGAAATTTATCGTCGTGGCGATAAAAACGCGTTTTTAATGTGGTAATGATATTTTACCGATAAAAATGCGGTAAATTTGAAAATACTGCCAATATTTGTGACAAAGCCTATAATATGTTGTTCTGCATATCGGTACACTGGTACTTGATGAGCAGTTCACCCGTAGAGATAAAATGAGAATTTCACTCTATCATATGTCTCCTAACAAATTTTGTCTATATTAAGATGAACATCTTCAATTTAAAGAATCAATAGACATTGGTATTTTTATAACAATATATATTTACATTTAAGTGATAACAATTTTTTTTTTTTTTTTAAAACTATGATATACCCATCCATTTCTTTTGTACATGCAAACAAGAGCGAGGATTAAAATGGGACTGAAAAGAGATGAGAGAGGTTAAAAAGGAAAGAGAGAGAGAGAGAGTGCATTAAGGTGGAAGTGAAAGAGGTAGTTCGTGACCATTATTCCTCTTAACTGGGGTCCCATAAATGCAGCACACAAGTATCATGGTTAAAGGTAAAAGTGGGGTCCTCACTTGTCATGTTGGGGACCACATATTTATGGTGGTACTGCATGCCACTGTGGCCGTAACAAGGGCTCTGCTTTAACTTTAAAGCCTGACCTCAGAGTTAGGTGTAGGATACCCTATTCTTCTTGGGCTCATTAATCACATCTCCAACATCCCTTAATTACTCCCCTTTTTTAACTTCTGTATTGCGATTAGTGGGGCCTAGTTGCAAATCAGGTGTCAATGGTTCCTTAAATGCAATCAGAAATTTAGGGTCCAACTCTTTGCCAATGAGGCAAGGGTTGAACTTCAAATATTTTAGATTTTGTTTTTATCATGCTTCATATCATATTGTCGAATAATAATTTTCTATTCTTGTGAATTTTACATAAACCATTATTATCAAGTGACTCTAGGTAATAATTCGTGCACTGTAAATTTTCATCATATTCTTTAAGAGAAAAATACTATTTTGATATTATTTTTCTTCTTCTCTCTCATATTTTTTTAAAAAGAGGGTAAAATAATCTTTACTTTTTAAGAGTAAAGTACCCTAATGAAAATTCTATGTTCGATTACTAACTGAAATGATCAAATCCAACAAAACATGATCAGTCCAATTGAAGCATGTGCCTCAATATGAGCCCAAAAGCAAGTGTTTGTATGAAATATTTGGCCAAAAATATTAATTAAATAGTGATTTCTGAAGTATAGTTTAAATTGTCATCAAAGTATAAAATAACCATTAAGTAAAGTATATATTAGATAATAAATTTAATTATATATTTTTTATATTTTATTTTTCGTAGAAAGTTGAAAATCCAACAGACGAGATTAAAAGATAACTAAAATATCTTACATGTATAACAAATTTTATTCCAAAACTCAAACTGAACTCTATATAATTTTAATGGTCAAAGTTATAGACATCTTTAGAAAAAATGATGCTATTGATTTTGACCGTTAAGATCAAATGAGTTTTATCTGAGTTTTGGATTTTTTTTTTTCTTTAAATGTAGCTAATACAATTAGCTTTCAATCCAACCAATTAGGTTTTTATAACTCTTAATTTTTTTTCATAAAAAGCAAAAAATGATCAAGTGTGATGTGCAATTTTATATATAATTTTTTATATGTCTATATAATCAGGTCTGACTCAAGCTTACGGGTCGAGAGCCCGATAGATAAGTCCAAAGTTCGGCCTTACTAATAGTTGGGCCAAATTCCTTAGGCTTTTGGGCCAAATTTCTACCCTTTGAATTTATATAATATTAAATAAGTTATCAAAATACATTCACCGGCGGATTAAGTCATGAAGATCCATTTGGAAACACATTTAATGGAGAATAGATGATCATGACTAGCCCTAATTACTCTAGCGGCAAATCAAGTCATTAAAATATGCTAGAACAATTCCAATGAGAACTCCCATCAAATAATGAATTAAGTCAAGACTTGCAGAAATACATTCGATGATGGATGAAGCCATTAAAAAATCAAGGCCTGTTTAAGACATCTCCAAAGAATAAATTTACATATATCCTATCACCCTAATCGTAAATACTGTTATCGGAATATTAACGGATTTTCAAATTTACGGGTTTTTATTGGGATATTAACGGAAAAATCTCATGAAAAATATAATATTTTAAAAATAATAAAAATAGAATAGATGAAAAATATTAATAAAATAAAAATCTTAATAAGGAATGTACTGAGAATTTATCGAGATATTACCGCGATATTACCATTTATCGAGGCCAACAATCCAGCACTGGTTGAGGGAGATCCCTTCAGTGTTACTCTTAGGCTTTATAGGGACTAACTGCCCTAATGGCCTGATTGCCACAACCTCACATCACAAGAGGAATATCTTGGTGCTTGTACGAGGGGTTACCTCTCCTTACATTCGAATCAAGCCTTTTAAAACCGTGAGCCCAAATTACACCAATAGGCACTGGGAGGAGTGAGGAGACCCATGGGATTTGGGTTGGCAAAGCGGACATATCATTCATTTTGAAGGGGGGCACGGTCCAACAAAATCCACCTGTTGTCTAGTGATTTTATTGAGTCAATAAATTAAGGAGCATGTGGGTTGCTCGTGGTGGGGATTTAGACCCATTTCAGAGAGGAAAGTTCTAAGTTTGATTCACATTCCACTCTAATAGATTACTCCTTATAGAGTTATCCGGTACGTGTGAATAGAGAGACTTGCACATATCCTGGGGATTAGTCGGGTGCTCTAAGAGGCTTGAACACTTGGATCATAAAAGAAGCACATCAAACAGAGTGAGAAATTTTGAAATGGAGAATCTTTATAGGGCAGGGAATTTCAAAAAAATTATGATATTTGAATTGTTAGGCTAGCAAATTTTTTTAGAGAGATTTTTCAAACTAGACTTTTATTAAATAAATCATAAATCTTATATACTATGGTGCATTTGATAAAAGACTATATGGATATGAATTGTGAAACATGTGAAGTCTCATTATAAAATGATCATCTTAACCTTTGAATTTTTAGACAAATATAAGTCATTAGTTATTTAAAAGTTCTAAATTAAGAGATAAGATGATCAAATTAAATATAAATTTAATTCATAATATGATAAGTATAAAGAAAATAAAAGATATATATACAGACAAATCATATAAATTGATTAAATGATTTATAATAAATTTGTTATCAACGGAAAATTTCTTTAAAAAAATCATTAAAATGAAAAGTCATAGCCACCCAACATACCTCAAATATACACATTGTAGCCTATTCCTTGAGCATTCAAGGCAGGGTTCGAAAAATCGGCCTTCTCGAGATTTCGGTCGAGATTTTTTCCCTTCTCTCAATTTTTTTTTGAAAATCACAGTAGTTTTTTTAAAAAAATCATTTCAATAAAATTAAGAAGGCTGTTTTTTTTTTAAAAAAAAAAAATAAACATATCAGCCGATATCTAGGCCGTTATTCGTCCAATATAGACAAATATCGGCCGAGATATCGTCCGAGCTCACAACTGATATTCAGTCGAATTATTTTATTTCTCGCCCATATTGTGCGTATTGGCCAAGTGTTATACCCCTGATTCAAGGTTAGTGTTACCAAAAGCAGATTTGGTCATCTAACTTCACTTCAGTCTCTGTGACTGCCTCACTTATTATGGAGGAATTATATATTGAAAATCAATTTGTTGCTAATTGCAAAGGAAATCATTCATTTATTCTAAATCATATACATGTCCTGCCTTTACCTAATTAACGAATCATAAATAATTTCTCTAAATAGTGAGACATTGGCAAAAACTTCAAGAAAGTTAGATGAGCAGTCCACTAAATATGTTGATATGGTAGCCAACTTAACATTGCCCTAAAAAGTCCCATGCAATATATTTAAAATGTGTATATTATGGGTTTGTTTGGTGGCTAGATCTTTAAATAGAAGGACTCTTAGTTTTCCATTAAAGAAGCAATAAAAAATATTATAAAATGTTCATTTGCATAATAGATTGTACATTAGCATTGTTATTTTCGTGTAAATCCACTAAATAAAGTAGTGATGGGTCCGTTAATCTTTATTAGAATATGAAATCCTACAAAAAATTCAATTTGATCAGATCAATTAAATTATGTTTTTAAATAAGCGACATATTTCTTACATGGATTAATCGAACTTGATTAAGATTAGATGGGTTGACCCAACTCTGCGTATTTACAAAAGGAGTTGACCAAATGGGTCTTAACTCTTAACCCAATTATTAAATACACCGTCTGATTTAAGTAGAGAACCAAGCTTAATGGGTGGTTTAACTTGGCCCATTTATTAAAAGCTTCACCAACTCGACTTGGGGTGCAACTTGGGCTGGGCCTAACCCGAGACTGCATAAAAGCCCCAAAATTAAATTAGGTACAGTTGACCTCAGCTTGGGTTGGGTTCATTATTGGGCCTAAAATATCAGATTTAAAATAGAATTCAGATTGACTTACGGCTATACATGAAAGCCTAAGTTTGGCCTATAAGCCCAATTTGATTTATCATATATAAAATCTAATTTTTGAATTATATTGAGTATAAATATAAAATTTAGATAATATAGAATTTTATATTTTAATATAAAAATATAAAGTGACTTTCATTTTAGGCCCAAATGAGTTGGGGCGTAAATAAGCTGACATATACATATTGGGCTTGGGTCCTATAAATACAATTTGGGATGGGCTTGACTAATTTGAGTTGACCCAAACTTGGGCGCAGGCTCGGGCATTTCAATTGCAATTTGAGTTCAAGTTTAGGCAAATCCAAACCTGAGCCAAACCCTCCTGATTGTAGACCTAAATCCGATTGGTACAAAACCTTACCCACTTATTGAATGTGTTGGCCCAACCAGAACAATCATTAATGGACTGATGTAACCCGTACATTATCAACTCAATTCAGATTGAATGACAAACTGATTGTTACTAAAGTAGACAAGCTTTGTGAAAGTTAGAAAGGATTTTTCACGAGAAATTCAAATTCAAGAGATATAAGATCCATTCATATAAAATACATTAATAGTTTTCTACAGATTTACTTGTACTCTATTGAGTGCCGAACACATGAAAAATCTTAGATTTTTTGGAGATAAAAAATTCTAATATTTAAAGATTTAAAGTAACTTAACACACACTTAGAGAATAAAATTCACGACAGAACGTCCTTCGATAGAAAATGTTACACCTTGTCGTAAGACATTAGTTGCGTTTGGATGAGAGGTAAATTTTGCAGGTTATCCTTGACCAAGAGTTATCCTCAGTATTATGAATACCCTGTTTGAAAAATGTTTCAAAAGTAGAAGGAGATAGGTAAAAAGTTGATTTTTTTTATCGCTACCCTTCAAGTACCAAAGAAAAGGTCCCTATTACCCTCCATTCACATGCAGCGAAAATTGTCAGCCATGTTGATTGTGGTTCGCAATTTATCCTCTTTGAATTTAGAAACAGTTTGGGTTATCCACGTGCTTTTTTATTTCTTTTTTAATGTTTTACTTTAATACACTTATTTTATTAAATGGATTTGAGTCGAATCAATTTATTTATTAATAAATCAGTATAGTTAATTAAATTGTAAATTTCCAAATTAGTTTTTTATATAACTCAAAGGAGTTAGAGTGATAGTTAGAAATCCATCAACGAGACTCCTTAGTTCGATTTTTGCTCTACTCTAACAGATCACTCCTTATAGAATTACTCAAAATTTCTCTCCAGATTACTGAAGTTGAGTGGGTTGACTTTAATTGGGATTGAATTGATCCACTTGCACATTTGAAACCCTTAACCAAAATTTATTTCATTTATTGATAAACTTAATAATTAATTAATAACATCAATATATTTAACATTTCTTTTTTTTTTTAAATTTAAATTCAAGTTCCTGACATTGGCTAAATAAAGTAATAAACTGCCACCCACCAGTCAAGCAAAGACAATCCCTGTTGCTTACTCCAAGGGTGGTCCAAATTATGGATATAAAATGGTTGTATGAAAGGCCATTTTCATAATCTGATTTTGGATTTTTTACCAGAGACAATAATATTCCAATCCTTCATTTTGTCATTTGCTGATGGCTTTCCATGTAATTTCCTAATCAAACTTGGACAAATTCCCAAGGTTTCTAAATTAGGGTTTCGATCCATGGTTTTAAACGTCTGTTGAGTCTGAATTGTATGGGCTGACTCGACTTATACTCAGTCGAGTATATGACTCGAACCGGTTTTTTATCATTTTCACTTGATTCCAAATACCACTTGACCCACTTTACGTCTAATTAAGCCCACACAACTTGAACTCAGTCTCTATTAAAATTCGAGAGAGAGTCCAATATTTAAAACTTTAGATTAAATCGTATCTAAATAGTTGTATGCATCTGAAGTTTTATCTTCTCGAAGAGCTTAGTCTTAAAAAGAATCTTATCTGAATTGTACTTGTAATCACTTGATTCCATTTCATAAAATTAGCAATGCCATTAAAAAAAAGGCACCCTGGACACCACAGGTTCAAGAACAGTAGTTTATTGATTCTTAAGACCATAGTACAAAGGATAACCAAAAGTCAACTGAGTCAAATCAGTGAGTTAAATCCTCTACAAGTCCACTTGCCAATGTTTAAAAAAAGTAATGCTGTAGACAACTTGTAAGTCCATCAGTCTTGAGACTTGAAAAGCAGAGCCTTTAAAATTCAAGATTGCTAAGAAAATGCTGACAATGAAGTATAAGAAAATATCAGAGTTTGGAACTTAGACTTGATTAAGACAAATCGAATTTTTAATTTTGACAAATTCTTGAACAACGCTTGTGTGTATTGAACTTTTTTATTATTATAAATATCAAATTCTCCTCACAGTTTTAAAACTCATAGAGAGTCTTATCTTTTTAAATAGAGACTCGTAGTAATGAGCAGGGGTAAAAAATTCAGTATCAGAGAGAGATGTTTTTCGCTCTTTTTTTTTTTTTAAAAGGTCGATATCGGCCAATATTGTGATATTGCCGATACGATACGGCCGATATTTGCACCCCTGGTGATGAGTGATGAGGTATTCTTGTCTGTGTAGTAGTCATGCTCACTCCGCTCGCATTTATTTGAGTCTTATTGAATATTATAAGTTGGTTGGTATCTATTTCATGAGTCAGATTTTATTTAAATTTACTTATTTGCCTAACTAAGGAAATTTTTCTAGTAAGATATACATGAAGAATACGTAATAAGTGTGTGTAAATCTCGTATGATTGCATGTGATGTATATAGACGCAACAATAATCAAGTTAGTCGACTTTATTCATTTATTTTCAAATTGGGGTTGGCTCGGTCATCTATTAAACGAGTCGAATCGAATTAAGTCATTTATCAAAATGGGTCTATTAAACTCTTAATGATCCATGAATTAGATAATTAAAGACAAGACAAGGATTGATGTACGGACGTGATTAAAAGCTCCAGCAGTGTTGATTAAGGGCATATATATACCTCATGGATTGGGTTTTGCCTAAATAATAAAAACAAGAAAATAGAACTAATTTAGGAACCTTGATAGAGGAGATCCAAATAAAAATCTATATTTCTAATTTCTACCCAAAAAAATATAAATATGCATAGTTTAAGTATGCTACACCGTTTGTAAGCTAAATTGATGGGCCCATCTTATGGGTCCTAGATTCCTGGTGCATTGTCTTTGGGCCTTGAGAGCCAAGCCCACGCAAAATGCAGGAACTGAACCGGTGCAAAGTGGGTCAGGACCATCACGTAACTGCACTCAGGCCCCGGCCCTGTCTATAGGCGGAGTTGGCCACCTAACGCCTCTAAATAGATAGGCCTCCAAATCCATAAACTCTATTGTTATATAAGTCCAAAAAATTAGAAATTAAACCCAGTAAATAAGCCCAAAATAATACTTTATTATAAGCATCTTAAAATCCGAGAAAAATAAATTTTAAATAATACTTTGTTATAAATTTTATTATGATATTTTATTTAGATTTTTCACACTTTTGTAAAAAAAATGTATGATTTTATTTTTATGAGTGTATAAAAGGCTCATCTTAAGAGTTCGCGTAGAGCCTCTTAAATCTCAAGGCAAACACTGTCTGCACTTCTGGCCCTTTGCCATGTAGGAAGTCTGGCTCACAGTAAATTGTTTGTGTCTATCATGTTATTGGTACAGTGCATTGTTTAAAAACTCAAAATAACGAGCGAGTCAGTCTGAGTCAATTCCATGCTGTGATTTTTCTAGTTGTTTATTTAAAATTCAATTGAATTTGTCGACTCAATAGGATTTTAAATCGAGTTAAGAGTTTCAAGTTTTTGAACAGTGGCATAGGTAATGTATTCCTTTCAGATTCAAACAACACCTTCATGTGCAGAAGCTATCCAGTTCTTGAAAAAACAAATCTTGGATCTTAGGATTTACTGATAGTTGCCACCACAATCATGTTTCAAAAGCATTTAAAAACTTAAAAAACATGAAACAGACTAAAGGAAATGAGTAAAAGAAAACAACAAAGAGAAGATCACAACAATAATCTAGCTTTCAATTATGGGCACTGTTGATCCAAATGCTGCCATCTTCTTCCAAATTAATTGTTCTTGTGCACTCCTTGATCCTCTGGTACAAGTTACCAGTCAAGTTGAGGCTCAATCTTCTGAAGAGTCAGATTACGGCCATTCGTATTAGAATTGGTTTCCCATGAAGATATTGACATGGAATGTAAGGGGCCTAGGACTACGGGAGAAAAAGGGTGCGATCAGGAAATTCATCAATAAACAGAAAATTGATGTTTTTTTTATCCAAGAAACCAAGAAAGAAGAAGTGACTCAAGGCCTTGTATAAGGAAATTTGCGAGGTCGGTTTCTTTCACAAACCAACTTAAGGCCGATAAGGCGGATTAAGCATGTTAAACTGGTCATCATATCTATTTGCTCCATCTCTTCTTGCATTGTACAGCATCATGTGCATAGTTTGTCTTAGAAGTTATTTCTCTAAATTAGCCATCAGATGCTTTGTGATGGATTCATAAATTAGGTCAAAAAATGGGTATTTGATCTGGTAGCATAAATTTTAGGTTAAAAATTGAGAAATGAGTCCGTTAGCATAAAATATTAGGTTAAAAAATGGATATTGAGCCCATTAGTATAAAATTTTAGGTTAAAAATAGATATTGGGCCTAGTAACAAAGGTTAAAATTTTTTAATATGGGATTTGGTCACATTTTGAATAAGAATTTGATCTTGGGCTTAAAGGCAGCAACTAGGGCCATTAGATGGGTCAAACAACAAATCAGACCTTTAATGGGTCACGGACGATCCGTTAAACTTATCAGGCCAGGCCAAATCCAAATCTTATTAAATCCTCTCTTACTGGACTGAGTCATAGGCGGTCAGTTAAGATTATCGGGCTGGTCTAGATCCTACCGGGTTGGGCCAGATCCAGGTCCGTTTACAGTCCTATCTATTACTCTTTTCACTTCTCTATTCCCTTGGCTGTGCATTTACCTATTTGGATATCCATGATCACATGCTATCTATATGCCATCCAATCGCCCTTGTCTATTATCTTGCATGGTCCTAGGCATCACCTTTGTTGCCACTTGCCAGGGCATGCCCTAACTCTTTTTCTTCTCTATGATATAAACAATTGTGACACGATGGTTAGCGTAAAATCTCTACGGGTTATATCAATTGCCATTAAGACACACTAGGTGAGCCTATAGGGGCTCGAATTTGGCCCCTCCCATTTCCTAAAGCTGGAGATTACCAGTTGAACTATACCATGTGGGCTTATGTCTTATCTTTACTTCACCACAAAAAGATCACACTTAAGATATGATCTTAATAGATATCTATTCATAAGACCTATGGTATGAGGCAAAGCTGACCACACTTAAGATGCAAAAGTTTAATGAATACAAAATAATTTAAAATCATGAAAATAGAGAGTTTAAAATATTGGCTTCTATAATTAGATCAAGATGGTTTTGTTTATGTCTCATGCTCAATTAAAGATCGCTTTAATGGACTCATCATTCTGGATAAAAGTGGGTCATTCGTTAAATAAACTAATAGCCAATATTCATTTGATAGGTCCACATTAGGTGCGAATGATCTCTCATAGGTCACACCTTTTTATTTATTTTTTCTTTTAAGACCCATAGAAATCAACATCTGGATTAAAAGTACATTTGATGTGGACCAAGTTTTATAATTCATATTTGTTATCATTTGATGCACATCTAAGAATCTCATACCAAAGAGTGTTGTAGAAAATTTGTCTCTATTACAAATTTGATATTATATAATTTTTTCTATTTTTATCTAAGTATAAAATTGTGGCCAAAATCTTTCAAAATCATCTAGTCTAATTATAGATTCATTTTTCTATTAATTTCCTCTTTTTTAAATAATAATATAACATGAGTGGTTCAATTCTTTCAACTCATCGAATTCAATATTAAAGCTTTTTCCTTTAATATTTTTTTACATGAATTTTCTTTTTTTTTAATATTAATATGAAATGACTGCTTCTAAAAACCATTTATATGACATGAATATGTTACATCTATCAAATTTATCAAATCAAATTAAATCTTTTAAAATCATCACCATACATTTTTTTCGTAAATAAGAATTTAATATATGCGCCAAATAATTATGTTACATAAATATAAAGAGGTGTCAAGCTTGAGCCCACATGATTTCAACTGATGTGTCCTAATGAGAGTAGATATCATCTACGAAGATTTTATGCTGAGTTTTTCAGAATTTTCCACACTTAAATTAAAAAAAAAAAAAATTATCTGATATTTGTTCTTAATTTCTGCTTTTATAATTGTTGTCTCCATCTCTTGTAATTTTGTCGGCAGTCCTTTTGCTTTCTTCTTTGGATTTAGCTTTTGAAAGATCTTTGATCCTGATTTCTTCCACATTGTCTCACTCACATGTGATGTCCAATTGTATTGTTGCCTCTCTAATTTCCTCCTTTTATCCTTAATTCAAACTAGAACTTCTTCAAGCAATCATTGATGATGTCGTCATATCTTTTGTAGTAGTCGTCCTATTAACCTATAATTCTATAAATTATTGATCCAATCATATTTTAATATAATATCCATCTTAATTATTTATTTATTTTTATTTTTAATTTTGTGCTTCTAGAGAATACATTGACGGTCTTATGATAAAAAAAACTCCTCTCGTAAAGGAAAGTCTTAGGTTCAATTCACATCCAAACACTTTTGGGCTACTCTTCATGGGGTTACTCCTAATCGACTTGCCAGTGAATGAAGATTGAGAGTTTTACACATGGTCGTGAGATTAATTTCACCTCTAATCTATGAGTATAATGACGAGGAATATGTCTCAGAAAGTAAAAGTTTTGTATTCGATTCTCATTCCACTCCAAAAGGCTACTCTTCAGAGAGTAATCTGATGTGTGTATAGAGAAGTTTACACATGCCTTCAAAATAAGCCAGGTACTTAAGAAGTCTGAACACCTTGATCATAAAAGAACTTAAATTGCAGTGTCGAATCTCTCCATTTGACAAAATAGAATAATATTTGACAATACTTCTTTATGATTTCATTCGTCACTTGATCATTGACTCATGTATTTTATATTAAATTTCAATCAATATTATTTAAAATCATAATTATGTTATAAAAGTGAAAGTATTTTTTTACCAATTAAAAGGTTTGTTATTCAATTTAATCTAGTTTTTAATTTTCAATCGAATTTTTTTTTATCCTATAATTCGGAGTTTCTATTTATTTGAGATCTTTATTCAAATCTTTCTCTCATTCGTGCATCTGTTCATAATCAAGTTTGAAATGATTAATATTTCTCTAAATAAAACTACAATTACTATTTAGTTTATTTTAAACTAATATTTTAAAAACTGATCCGTGTGACACCTGTATCTCTTCATTCGTCAGCATTACGCCAGTCGTCGTCCTATAAGCTATTTTTCTTTAAAAACACGTCAAAATCCTTGGCCTCTATCACTCCGCCATTAGAGCTCTCGAGCACTTGGTTTCGAACAATAACCCTAATTCAATTCTCAATCTCTCTCTCTGCGGAGCCCTTCTTCCATGTCGCTCTCTTTCCGCTTTTGTACGCTTCCTCCATCCGTCAGATTCTCTCGCTCCCTCCGTCCGCCGCGGCCGTCCGCCCCTCCTCAAGGCCTTGGTGCTAGTTTTCTCCCTCTTCAGCTGAACCGTCCGTTGAAGCTCTCTCTCGGACGTTCGATCGTCGCCTCTGCAGCTTCGCATGAAGAATCAGTAAGCACTGTCCAAGTTCCCTTCTCGTGATTTGAGTGTTTTGTACTGAACCATCATCATCTCAGTTTGCAACTGAGAAATTGCGAACTGATCTTTATGAGCTATATTAATGATTTAGTAATTATTATTCATTTATATTTCCCCTTTCAATAACATGTGTGGGCTGTGTGCTCCGTAGAGGACTATTTAGCACAATTGACATTATTATTCATTTATATCAGACTCTGTATCGTATCATATTTAGGGTGTTTGGAAGTGGTTTTGTCGACCCCCGGCTTGTAGTGGAAATGTTTATTATGTAATATGTTATTGTAATTAAAATCACATAAGCATTTTTATTTATTTGGGGTATGCAGTAGTCTGTTGATCTCTTTGTATTAATTCAAGATTTTGGAGTATCCCTTCTACAAAAATTAGGGCTAAAGGTCATTGTTAGCTCTTCAAAGCAAATGCAACAAAATCAACAGTTAGTTGGCCATTGATTTCAATGCATTTGGATAGGATGAGTATGATTCTCCACAATTATGCGTTTAAATTGATCCGCTGAATGTCGTATCTCATAAAAAGTGCTTTATTTTAATGAATATAACAAACTATGTTACTTTAGCATCGTCTACGCACCAGTCGGTAGATTCATTACAGGTGGGATCATCGTTCAATGATCCAAATGTTAGTCTGAGGGGTCATACACTGGATGGAGATGCCCTACATTCACAGATATCTTAGGGTAGTCCTTACTACCTGTTTCTTGACATTTTTCCCCATTGACTATGAGGTTTATGGAATTTTCTCATTCCATATATTTGTAGGCCATAAATAGAAGTGTTAGGGTATTTTTGGCAGCTCATAGATTTTAACTTGGAGATTCTGAATTTACGTTGTTAAAACTCAAATTGAAATCTCATTGTTTGATTGTCATTGGATGAGGGAGAGATTGGTCATTTTTTTTGAAACATTGGAGAGAGAGAGAGAGAGTGATTGGTCATTGATAGAGTGAAATAGTCCATGAAGATTAGAGGGGTTCTCAACTAAATAATCAACAATCGGGACATGGAATTCTACTTACACAAGGTCCCTCCTTCCCTCCCCACCCAAGGCTTAGAATCTACTATCTCCTGTTCGATAATGAGCTTTCTGTTGTTAGTTTTACCTGAAAATGTTCAACAGTGAGTTTGTTGCAGGATTACACTTGCATTTGGCAAGGAAGTAATATGCCATTTCATCATCTTCCTTGCATATGGCACTTGCTTGGAAATTTTAAATTCAAACTTTGCAAGTAAGTCGTCTTCTTCTTTCCAAAAAAAAAACCCTCTACAAGTAAATGATCACGTGTGAGACTGTGAGAACTGTTTCAGCTACAGCTCTCCAATAGAGTGTGTTCGTCCATGGTTGCACAACTTGACCCAATATTTTCCCACGAGGAGGCTTTGTTAGTTCATCAAAGGAAGTTTCCTGAAAAAGTGATTTCACTGATTAGAGGCCAAGTAATTTCCATTTCCAAGCTTGAATCTCACTCCTATAATTCCTCCATGAGGGACTTAAAGCTGAAGAAACATTTCAATGCATGGTTCTCATGATTCCAGCTTTAAAACCAGTCTGTACAATTTTCATGGCATGGAGGTACCAGATGCAGCTATATTTCTATACATGATTTGGAAAAGTATATGCATTAGGTGGTTTAGTTACTACAGTTTTTTGGGGTTGTGCTATACATGATTTGGAAAAATACATGTGTTAGGTGGTTTAGTTACTACAATTTTTTGAGGGATTGTGCCATGCTTTTATTTCAGGGAAGATGTATTTAGTTCTTGATGATTGTGTCTCTATGTTCTAAGGCATCTATTTTAAGAATAATATTCTATTGCTCCCTTTTTTTCTTTTCAAACTCAGACATTTCTTTTTCAATTTTTCACATCCATGTTTTTTTGAGACATCTAGGTCAAGTGTAAGATTCTATACAAGGACCTTGACCATCAAATCTTAGGCCCTTTTTTAAAAAAAAAAAAATTGTTGACATGTGATAGTATTTTTGTTCATCAAAAGCATTCAGAAATTGAAGTAGAAAGCGAGAAAAGTCAGCTTGATGTAAAAGCCTCAGAATCACAAGAAGCATGGAAGCAGACACTAGAATCTTTCAGAGAACAGGCTATCAAGATGCAAGGCCTATCACAAGAAGCATACGAAGTGTATTCCAAGAAAGCAATGGTGATTTTGATGAAAACATCAAAACAGTTGAAGATTCAGGCTGAGAAAGCAAGCCAGGATTTGGCTATTATAGCAAAAGAAATCAGTGAAGAAGGCAGAGAATATCTTTCTGCTGCGGCTGAGAATTCTTCTGATGAAGTCAAAGATATTGTGAAAACTTTTGCATCCTCGACTAATGAATTGAAACAAGTATCTGAAGTTCGTGACTTCTACCTTGGGATTCCTTATGGTATGGAACATTCAATATACCTGTAATTTATTGACTGGTTGCTCCCATTCTTGCCCAAAGTTAAATACTTCATATTATTGCTTGGATGGAGGATTGATGGTGATGTTCTTTCCTTTTGGATATCATTAGTTACTTATTTCTTTACTTTTTGCAGGCACATTTCTTTCCCTTGGTGGCTTTCTTTCCTTCATGTTAACTGGCAGCATTTCTGCCATCCGGTTTGGGATTGTTCTTGGTGGTGCTCTCTTGGCACTAAGTATATCAAGTCTAAGGGCATGGAAACGTGGAGAGGCATCTGCTCTATTTTTGAAAGGTCAAGCAGGTTGCTCTCTCTCTCTCTCTCTCTCTCTCTCTCTCTCTCTCTCTCTCTCTCTTGACATTGTCCTATGGGTTCCTGTCCACCCAGTGAAGTACTTCCCCCTTGGTTGAAGCCATTTTTTGCTCAATTCTTATATGCTATTAATTTATTAAGATTAGCTTAGATATCTACTGGAGCTTTGTTGCTGCTGCTCTTGCAACTACCATCCGCCTGAAAGAACGGCATGGAAACATCATCATCATCATCATCACTTGATACCGGAGACTTGAGCATAATTATTCTTGTCATACAGTTGCATTCTGAAACTCTTACCAACCAAGGAGTCAAAATGTCAGATTCTTGGTAACTGGTAATATATGACCTTTTTGGCAATGTTAATTTGACTACTACGGGGTTTATGACTTCATTCTCTAGTACCTTTTACCAGGAGGACCTCATACAAAAATTCAGAAAAGAACCGTGTCCATTGATAACAAAGCACCAAAGTGGATGTTAATGTGCCAGGGGGGTCTTTTAGTTACATGATCACATCTGTCACTAATATCTGATAGTTGTTAGACAAGAACAATAGCATAGTTGGTAATTGTCATTATTCCAACTATAATGGTTGCGGCACCCAAAAGTTCTAATAGTTGTAATTGACTGCTATTATTGAATTGTACTCTTTGTTATTGTTATTTTAAAACCTAATTTATTGGAGCTTTGATGTTATAGCTATTGCGGTTATAATATTCTTAAGGGAGCTGCGCTTGTTTTTTCAGGTAAAGAAACCTTAAGTCTACATGTTGCGTATTAGTTATTAGTAGTTTCAATACATTATGTGTATTATTTGGACTGATGTAGTGGCTTACAGAAAAGTGTAGCTTATTCAACTAAAAGTAGTTGTCAAGCGGTTTCTGATACCAAACCTCATTCTTCATTCTTGCAGAGGGCAACATTCCCACTTCTTTTATGACTCTTATCAGGTTCTTTTACTTCTAAATCTATTTATTATGGTTTTTTACGTTGCATATGGTATTGTGATTTGTCAATTGCTCCTTCTTTCCCTTAGCTATGGGGCCAACAGGACATGTCCGAACTCATACTTGTTTGAGTGCATATTGCAAAGCCTCAAGGTGCCATGACATGGATGTTGGAGGTGTATCTTGTACTTGTCAATAGATCAACTACACGTCTACACTGAATAATCATTTGTCATAAAATATTAGTTTTCTCAACATGCCATTTCCTCCAAGTTATTGTTTAGTCCCTGCCAAAGAATGGTGGTTAATATCCATCAAAAGTGCTGATGTACATGTGGATATATGTAATGATCAAGGCTATCAAAATCATGAACCATTAGCAGATATGACATAATTGAATATCACATTAAACAGATGGATGGTATTGTCTGTTTGGGGGCCATTGATTGGAGGTTAAATTGACAAATCATCAATGGTAAGCATTAGAGTAACTAATGTCTATCATATAGAGACTAGGATGTGAAACCAATTTTGAATTTTGGACACACCTGATCTTGTGCTCATGACTTGCATGGAGTGGTTTCTCTCCACACTGCCTCTGAAGTGGTTGTATACTTTTCTGTGTGGTATAATACTGTGCCAGATGGGAATCAGAGGGAAATCTAGTTGTAGGCCTAACAAACCACTTGTTCTTCATAGCGCTCTCTCTCATCAGTCACTTCTTACATTCATTCCATTTTGCTTTTCCTCGTTATTTGACTGAGATAGCAGGCTCTGCACCCTGGCTTCTAATGAAACCACATGTGATGGATTCCTCTCTTGGCTGAACAGAAGGTTAGATGAGATGGCTTCATTGAATCAGACTCTATTCAACAGCTCTTGGCCAAGTTCGCCAATCAAAAGTTTATAGATTCTTATATAACATTCCACTAAGGGAATCTTTCTAATAGTAGTGCATTTGATCATCCAGTCTCATGGATCAACAATAACAGTTTGTTAACCTCCCCGCCCCCCCCAAAAAAAAAGAACAAAAATGGTTGTTCATATTCGGAAAATGGAGATTTGTGAGTGTAAAGTTTGGGGGTTTTAGACTCAACATTCTTCATATGCTTGATTATCAATTTCCTTTTCTTTGTATAGTTTTTTCCCCTTTGATCTAAGTGTGCACATGTTCTTTTATTTATATTTGATAAAATGTAAAGTAGATATCATGCAATTCTTACTTGCCTTCCAACTACTGTATCTTCTGAATTTTTCAGTATCTTTCCATGCCTCAATTGCTTGGCTCTAACTTCTTTAAATCGGGTTTCCATTTGTTTCATCTGGTTTATCTTTGCAGTGGCATTATGGTGATTTTCTATTTGTATCGGGTCATGATAGATGGTGAAAAGAAAGGTCCAAGTGCTGAACTGAGTCCTGAAGACTAGCCTGACTGGAGGTCAGTATTTTCATGGTTGCCTTTCTTTCCTCTCTCTATTTCTTTTGAGAGAGAACAATGAAATTTTCATGGTTGCTTTTCCAAACCAAGTATCAGTAACCCTGCAAATGACTATGAAGAGCTGACAAAACTGTTGGGAGTTTTCTCACCTGACGAGGATTCATAAGATGTTTTGTTCTACATTCTCATTCTTCCAAAAATTTTGTTTATTCTGTTACCCATTGATCTATCATATGATTCCTGATCTGCATTATTATTAGTATTATTATTATTGATGCTACTACTACCTCTTGTTCTACAACATTCAATTTTTTTTTGAAACATTGACGACTTAATTCATTAAAAACAAAACAAAGAGTGAGTACATGAGGGAATCCAAGTATAGGAGAGAGATACCCGGATCCAAAGTAGGGAAAAGGAAAAGAAACAGAAAAACAAAAAGCAAAAGGAGAGGTACAACTACATGCCCCTCCCTCAAGCACTCGCTTTTGTATATTGAGGCCCTGATGCCTATCTAATTAGCATTCAAGCTTAAACATTCTCCCAAGCATGGCTTATCACACTGGTGTCGGACAAAGCATAGCGAACTTGCAGCAGGACTGAGCCTAAAGAACCAGTAGATGGTAGACCCTGTAGACAAATTTCCAGTTGATTAGTGTTCTAGGGTGGTGTCAATTCTCAAGTGCTATGGAAAGTTGACTTTTCCCCTTCTTTCTTCCATATATTTACACTGCCGTCTGTGTATGGAACATGCTGAGTCCATTATACTTAGACACCACTTATTTGGTCTTTAACATAGTAGATTTGTAGACCTGGCAATGGGTTGGATTCAGTTGAAGTCACATTCGGGTCGGGTTTCCAACTCCCTCCACCTATTACCCACCTATTCATTAAACAAGTCACCTCTCCTAAAAACCCATGCCTCTTTAAAAAAATAAACAGGTTAGGTCCACTCAAATTACATTTACCTATTAATTAATCAAGTTGATCCATTTACTTAACCCAAACTCAATTAGACCCATTTAGGCATTTACCTCATTTTAAAGTCACGAAAATAATAACATAGAAGTACCTACAAGTCCCAAAAAAATATAATAAAATGTGTCAAATTATGGATTGCTACACCCCCCTACAATATCAAGATCCCAACACAAGGTTTGCAATATTATGCATAATGAAAACACAATATGTAAGTTTAAATATGCTACATCATTTTGCAGGGTAGTGTACAAGTAAGCAAGAATATAGATCTCCTTAAGCATGTATATACTCCAAAAAATATAATAAAAATACTAAAGTTTACTAGCAAGTTGAGTTGGTTTATAGTTGTTTTAACCTATAGTGATGATAGTGAACATTTTGGCATTAAACATGTAGTCAAGCCAACGCTAACCACTCATTTTAAGGGTGCATTGCTAGTATCCTATAACTTGGAAATAACTCATGATCAAAATCACTTAACTTACATTCTTGATGTCATCGTTATTGAGTTATATTGAGACTTTCCTAGTGAGACTCATAGAAAGTCTACTACTTAAATGAGTTTAGACCTCATATAATTGGATGTGTTGCATATAGACATGGCTCTTGTTGGGTGGGGTCTCCAACCTTCCTACTCTTTTAAAATATTTGTGTTCAGGTCAGATTTCTCATCTCATGGGGAGAAGATAGGTTTTTGTAGTATGTATATTTTTAACCTGTTTTCAAGGTATTCGTTAGCAGACTCTACAGCAGTTCATGTGGTTTAACCTCTACTTTCCCTCTTTGATTTCCCCCCATCAGGTGGAAAGAAGATTTGCTGATTCTACAATGGTTTCAGATTTCTTGAGGATAATTATGAGAAGCAAATAGATAATGAGGCCAGTGGAAGTCCATGTATCCACAAATCGGGAGTCAGTCTTTGTTATGCTTGTACTGTTGGCGAACTACAACAGTTCCTCAAGAAGGGAAGAATTATGGGAAAAGATCACCCCATTTCGAAGGAGGCTTAGCATGGTTGTTTTTGTTTGATTATTTCTCAATACAATAATCTGCAGTTGTCTTTCAATGAACTCTTAAGGTTTACGCTTCATTGTATGACAGTTATTATGACGTTGTGAAATAGCATATCTTTCCCCCAAAAAAACTAATTCGTGAAATAGAATGCTTGCAGGAGGTGTGACTTGAACTATACTGGTCTTTTAGAGTCCTGTCTGTAGTTTTACTCTTGTTTTCATCACTGTATCAACATGCTGATAAATGGTTGAGTTATTTCTACCAAAAACAAAGAAGGCTGCTCATCTATCTTCCATTCAGGCTCCAAATGCCGTCCGAAAGGACATTATCATGGATTTAGCTTAAAGTCTTGTTAAAAACTTGGACTGTTTGTCAACTTGATATGATTTTAGTCGAATCCGAGTTTCTAGTTTTTGGACTATCATCATGCATTCAATGCTCAAATGATTATCTTGGCTGCTGTGTAGATTTTCCTTCCAAAGATGGTGGTGTGGGTAAATGATGTTGATCAGTTGTGCATCATAACTCTCAGCTTGAATCTTTTTGAATGTGAGGTGGTCAGTTGTCTTCAATCTACAATAGGCCATGCATCAATGTGCATGAAGAAGAAAAAGTAGGGTGCATTTGGACTTGAGATAAATGTGCAGAAGGAAACTACAATGAATCAAGAGGATGATTCACCTGAGATGATTCTTCAGTTGAAAGGTGGTTCTGCCTGCTTCCTGCAGCAGGCGAAATTCACTTGTAGCCCCATTTTTCTCCACCAAAGCACATTACCTAACAGGTGAAAGCAAGCAAGACCTGGTTCACTTGGTCCAGACCCCAATGTGGTTGGTGCACAAACAGGAATGCATGTCCTGGTGATTCCCAAAATTAGCTGTTTTTTAAGTTAGCATAGTGTTCTGCTGTTTACAGTTTGGCTTCAATAATTCTCATTTCCACACTGAATCAGGAAGCTCATAGCTACAGGGCAACTTTGGAGAGATGTGAGGCTGGGAACTGTTTTGAACTTCAATTGGTCTTCTAATGGTCGTTGGGAGCAATAAGTTTTTCCTATAGTACATTTATTGTGTTTTTTAGTGCCATCGATTATGGATTATTTTGAATATATAAGATATTATAGATTATTTTAATGCCCCTTTCTCATTTTTTTTTAATGACCGAAGGTGTCCAGGTGTCTCGCCGGACTTCAGGGTATGTGTATATCTTCTTACATACACGTCGGGTTTAAGCAATGGAACCTTACTCTATACATGTCCCATGGAAAGTGGATTAGAGTTACCAGAAATTGAATCCAAGATCTAAATCCTAAAGTCTTATATCTCATTTAGCCAATACATTGTGGCCGATATGCAACATACCTTTGAATTCATTACCTAAATTCTCTTGTGCTGCCGTCTCCCAAATGTTATCCAATCAGTGTAGTTTAAATGGGAGAGTGGAAATCCTTTTTGACACATTTCTCCCACATGCGTTCCCCAAGGATTTATGCGGACAACGTATGGTAGAAAGCAATCTCTTTGTTTTCAAATAATTCTGAAACCCTCGTATGGCATGTTTGGCATTCAAATTTGGATTTTGTGGAATTTGACAAATTCTGCTCAAATCCATTGTTTTATATATGGAACTTTTCAATTTCAAAAAGTTGGTTAAATTTTTGAAATTCCAAATTCTCTTGAAAAGTTATTATTTTTTAAATTTAAAAAGTCGTCTTTTTGTAATATGATATTTCTAAGATGTTTTTGGTGCATGGTGTAGGATCTTTTCAATAAATAATAAAAGCTTTTTGAAGACAAAATGATATTTTTACTTTAATAGTGTGGTCACATGCGAATCATTTAGACTTAATTGCTAAGTCAAAACATGATATGAAGTGTTAAATAATTTCTTAAGTGATTTATATTCTTAAATAAATCTAATACAGTTTTTAAAACTCCTTAAAATGATTAGAAAATTTTAAATCCCAATATCTAATTCTAAGATGAACCAAATAGAGAATGAAATTCTTTCAATTTCAGAATTTGTCAGAATTTAAAATTCTTGAGAAAAATAATGTAAACAAGAAGTCCAAAAATAAAAAATCGTGGCATGCCTACAGATCTGACTTCACTAGTGCATCAACCCAATATTCATGCAGATAGGGTAAAATACACCCATATTTGCTCATTTTGAAAACCAAAAAAAAATGATATCCTCGAACAAAATAGACCTAAAACATATTACTATGATCTAATGACATCAAAATAAAAAAAGATGGCCGCCTGAACGTGTGCAGCATATTACCCATACCTAAGCATATAAGGCCTTCAAATAGAGTAGTGATAAATCCAATAAAAAATCATCGATCATCATGATAAACAATAATCTCATCTATTTTGAGTCGACTTTATAAATTCTTCTCACCGAAATCTCATCTATTTTGAGTAGACTATAAATTCTTCTCACCGAAATATTCAATGTATAAGTGTAAGCATAGACCGACTGTCCTTCCTGATGTCTCACCCTTGCAATAAAAAGGCAAAATAACAAAAATACTCTATATATAATACCCAGCAACTAATTATACATAGGGAGACTAAAAATTTCTCAAATCGGCAAAGAGAGGGTCTGACTTGAAAAGGGGTAAAGGTGAATTCTAACCATTGTTTGGGTGGCGCTGGACAACAAGTCTTCCAACAAGGAATATATATTTGCTGAAAATCACTCATTAAATCAATCAAACCATGATTAAAACTCCCCAAAAATATAAATATTTAAATTTTATTGCATGTAAAAATATAATTTAATTATTTAATCAAAATAATTTTTGATAAATCACATATTTAAAAAAACTTTCTAACAGGCTCATCATCATCCAACGTGGTAGACTACATACCCAGATGTGCAGGGTAATTCACCACTGCACAGGGGTTTATCATTGAAAAAACACAATCGTATCATGACATATTAGACTCATGAGTATCGGCCAATCACTCTAAATTGAAAAAGCAATTGATACCATGAAGTACTAAAGTCCTCCAAAATGGTACTGCAATGGCTGTGAAGTTGACAAAAAGTCTCACATCGTCTAAAATAAAAAAACAATAACTCTATATAACACTTGAGACACCCTCCTCTCAATGATTTTCTTCACCTATGTTGGCTCAACCGAAATTTTCACTTTGAACAAATAAAAATTGATACCATAGAGCAAATACGGTAGCGTACCAACATCATCAGTGGTGTACCAATTTCGTAGTTTTTTACTTTTTAAAAGGCATGCAATCACTGGATGGTAGTTAGAAGAAGACCTGCAAGTCACGTGGAACTACATTTGGATTTATAGTTCTGATGTAAATCCGCAGAGAGATTTTGCAGGGTACAAGACCATTCCCAGAAAATCCATCACATAAATCAGAAAGTTGCAACCAGGAGAGAGAGAGAGAGAGAGATGCTATTTGCTACGGTAAAATATGAAATATGTGCGGCAGCATAACATACGACATCCTTGAGATAACCTTCATACCATGAGAAATCCTGTGTATGTGGATATGATAGCTTGAGATTTACATGAAATCAACGGGAGATTCCAACATGCACTAGAGCAGTAGCAATACTGCTCAACTCAAAGAGAACCATGATATATAATCAAACACCACGGGAATCCCAGAAACAGATAAGATGATCCTTTTCACTTCAAGTCTTAGATGTCTCCATGGGGAATGTGATTGGGAGGCTCGCCTTGATTATCCAGTGGCATGTATTGAGCCATGATGGCACGAATCTCTGAATCCATGTACCTCTGCAAATTCACAACACATGAAAATGTCAACTTTTTTTAACAATGGCAAGCCCATGTCAGTTTTAGAATGCATCCACTTGTACATGTCAAGAGAACCGAAAGGATTCCAAGACGAAACTGTAAAGAAGAACACCAATCAGCAGATCAACTGAAACTTAAAAAATGTAACTTAGGGCAGGGTCAAACAACATGGCAGCTTACTTTCTCAATCAACATAATGAATGATATAATTAATAACAATGGAATAATATTAGCATGCCCACTCCGTGGCTTCAGTTGTGGACTGCTCATCTATCTAGCAGGACATTGTAGATAGATGCGACCTTTGGCTGTGATATTAGAAAGCCATACAAGGAATTAGTACCCATCAAGAAAAGAATGGAAACCCACAATACACAGGAACAACCTTGATGTACCAATACATAATAATCTCCCTTTGTTTTTCAATAAAAAGCCTTGAAATACCACCATAATTCACTCCAGCCACCTTGAAGTCCACTAAACTACTACTGCAATCCAAATTGCAAAACTAATGGCTGTCTTAGCACCTAATTTATGTTGCACGAACTCTTCAAAAGGTGCGATGCATCTCGTCAGGCTCTTCATGGAGTCTATATGGACTCTACTAGTACTTCTTAATTTTTTTTCTAAGATGACAAAAATATACCATACGTTTCTCCTATTGAAACCTAATTAAAATATTAAAATGTTTGAAACTTCATTGTTTTAGAGTAAAACTAGTATATTATTTTTTGTTAGTGTTTGCTTGAAAGTCGCTAAGTCTATCCTACTGAAACAAATTAAAATATTGAAATGTTTGACACTCGATTGTTTAGAGTAAAACCAATATATCATTTTCTGCTAGTGTTTGCTTCAAAAGCACCAAGAGTTCCATATGAGACCTTTTTTTATTTGTTTTATTTATGGACAGCTTAAACAAGACAAAGTTACATGGTATATGTTGTTTATGGATGATATTGTTCCACTTAGTGACACAACGTATGAATAAATACTAAATTGGTCCTGTAGAAATATGTGGCTTGAGACAAAAGGGTCGGGGTTTAAAAGGATAAAATCACATGATCAATATGTGGCTTGAGACAAACAGAATCCACTTCAATGAGAATAAATTGAAAAATGCTACCATTTAGTCATTCACTAATTCCACACAGCTAGTTAGCTACTTAAGTGGAGCATACCTATATCTTGTTGTCTCAACATGCTTACATTTAGACAATATTGAGTGTTGAAAATAAAATAAATACCATCTCTACCAATCTACCTAAATATTTCAAGTTTCAGGATTGACCCTTTGGGTTCAGACATACAATGTAATTCATACTCTTTAAGTTCAGAAAAAATATTGCCAGTTCAGAGCAAACAATGTAATTCATTTTCTTTAAGTTCAGAAGAAATATAATCATAATAAAAAAATTGAGAAATTCACAATAAACATTTTCCTTGTTGAGCTAAGCAAAATCATATACTACTTGAACTGATCAATTTACTGAAAATGAACCTTTTCTTAGCACATGGGTAATTGGGAGACCGCTACTTAATTTTATGCAAGTTCAACAAACTAGAATGAAATGTACAGCTCTAAAATACTCTTGGAACTTCAAATAGTTATAAGGTTTACCCGGATTCGGTACTTGTACACAGCATACCCTCCTACTCCAGCTGCAGCCAAGCCAAAGAAAATAACCCACATGAAGCTCCAGCTAACCTCTGTCTTAGCCTTCTTGCCTGCACACATTGGAGAAAATTAATGGCTACTTCCAAGTATATACCTATTTCCATGACAGATATATGACCTAAAGCAAGGAGACCATACTGGTCTCTCCAATAAGGGAGACTAGTCTTTGAATCTACAGCATGCGGCAATGATCTACTGATCCCAGTAGACCCATCTGTTTCAAAATAAAAGAAACAAATAATGATATAAAGAAAAAAAAAATTGTGTAAAAATTTTAGTCTAAAGTCCATAAAAATTTCAATAGTTCATTTAGATTTCAGGGATCTTCTTTGAATGCCATGAGGGGCACCTTCATCCCTGTAATTTTTACATAGCTTCTATCTTTTTTATTTGTTCTTCTGTTTTCTCTTAAACAGATGTTCCTTATATTCTCTTCTTCTTCTTAATCTAACCCTTCTATGACTATATATATATATATATATATATATATATATATATATATATATATTTCAAAAGTGCTAGACTAGTACTTAGAAGAGAGCCTTTGCATCATGATGATTTTGATACAATCTCTTGAAGAATCTGACAATAAGAATTGACACAACATAGCTGATGCTACATGTTTACCTTGTAAGTGTGAAAACAGTATCCCATTACTCATGTTTCAAATGTTGAACAACACCCTTGCATGAGTCCTCCATTGAGACCACTTTGTACAAGTCTGGGGATAGAAATTTGAATTGGATTTGGCATAAGCTGGCCACCATAAGCCTAGTCAATTCTCATCCCAATGCATGCCCCAATACAAATAAAGTTGTTGCACTCAAGGTGGCACATCTGCAAGTGACTTTGCCCAATTCTTTTTAAATTTCTCCATGAAACAGTGCGTGAAGTGGTTTGCTTCTGGGGCTACATATCTACATGATGAGGCCAGTCTAGTTGTGGTGGATGGGATATCATACACATGCAGCACTAGCATGCATGCATGTGCATAGAGGTATGCAAACAAGTCCCAATTCCTGATTGGAAAATAAAAACGAAATTCCAATACCCATGAGGTACAGACAAGGCAACTGAAATGAACAATGCTACTAAAGAAGGGGATGCGACACCCCTTTCCCAATAACATGAACTTGGATATGAATGCAGATAACCATTCATAACAATTTATGCATACAATTTGTCATTGAAACATTTAACAACGCATTTTTTAACTTCTATTAATTTAGCATTTTAAGACTTTCAATTTTATAAATTTTCCAAAAAGATCATTTTCAAAAGTAGTCTTTTCTCTCATTTCTGTAGAGGAATGGAAGAAAAGGAACCACTGTTTAGTACTCTAAATGAGTTTTAGGAGTGATAAAGCAGTATCAGTTATGCTCCCTAAAGAGTATTACGTTTTCGTTTTAGACATGCCATTAGTTAGTTGTAACCAAGAAATTATTGAGCTGTAATTAGGCGAGGATCAACCCAACATTGACTAATTGTGTATGATTTGGTGGAAAACACAATGTTATAAGGATAAAGAAGGGAGGAGAGAAAGGGGAGCTACACCTATTTGACCACCTCACTACACAATTTTCTTCCGACAACAGTTTCTATCATTTCTCTCTTCGCTCTCCTCTATTCTTTAAAGCTTTAGACATGGAATCATGGCCTAGGGTATATATTCTGGGATTAAGATAGCAAGGTCTGAACATTCGTGATCCGGACTTTTAAGAGATCTTATCTACTGATCTATGCAGCCATTCGAAAACTTCAAATCTTGTTCCAGTAAGAGTTGTCCATCTTTGGTAGTGATGCAGTCTGAAAAGTATGGTTTCTATATATTATATCTCAAGTACACATGGATGTTTGTACAAAAATTATCAGATATGAAGTCTACCAATTTCTTAGTTCAGAAAGATATTATTTGTGAATAACTTGGAAAAAATGGAAAAGCTTTACAAGCAGATACTCACTTATACATGTATCATGCTCTGTCATATACAACAGATCACCACTACAGCTGCACTCATAACTTCCCCATGTGTTCTTGCATTTGCATTCCGGGCATTGACAAGCAAGCTTTTCTTTGCACTCATCCACATCTGAAACAGCCAAAATGCATGTAATTTTTATCCAGCAGACATGGTACTATTTTTTTAAGTAGCGACACAGTACTATTGTCAAATAAATTAAAAAATCTGGACAGAAACCTAAAGTTGAAAAAGGGATACGGAGCATCAATGGCTCAATGAGTTGTCTTTTAACTGGGCTCTGAGGTTGGCCTGTATCTTGACAATAACAGTCTATATTCCATGGTAAATGTTATGATGTACGGACTCAATTACAAACATGAATGTGTAGAGTGGGGATGAAACTCAATCTATGATGCACAGAGACAACCATGAGTACAAATGCAGACATGGAAAGAGGAACATGATTCTTCATTTTTCCAAAACCCAAAACATGGAGATAGATATGTGTGTTCTTTCAAAAAGATACTTTCATATTAGATTTTGTGATTCTTTTTTATTTGAAATATCTTACTCATGCTACATTTCATTTAACTTGTTAGAAAAATTAGTTTTTCAAGCATGCCATATGTCCCATATATGCTCATTTCTACACGCTTCTTCTAGTAACTTTTATGACCTTTTTTATATTTTCTATGACAAAAGCATAAAAAAACATCAAAGAATAGTTTAGATATTAAGAAATCAAAGTAGTGGGGTATTTGCTATCGGTACCACTGTACCAGCTATAATGCCTGGATACGTCCAAGTAGGAAAAGTTTTCATATTGTGTTATATCTGATACTTCATTTTTATGTGAAGATCTATGTCCTCGTCATATCATGGCATGTCCTCGTCATATCTATGCTATGTCTAGGCATGATATGGTATCGGTGTCCAACACGATACATTGAACATATGCAAGTATCCATGCAACATTGAATACATACAAGTATCCATGCAACTTGGGCTCCATATTTTTTTAGAAAACCAACCCATAGATGGAATTGTCCTATCTAAAGAACGGAATTTTAATTTAATGGGGAAAAATGAACAAGCTAGAAATTGTCATTTCTCAAACAATGCACTATTTTTGGTCATTAACAATATTTCTAAATCCACCAAAACAACTTTTCCAAAACATTCTTACATTAACACCTTTTAATCACATCATTTTAAACAGTTTTTATTGAAAAAGAGGTTGAAAAAGAGGTTAGAAAACTGTTACATGTTGAACAGTTTCAGGACTAGTACTGTAAGATATATTGTATTAAGTATCCAATAACTCACAAGAATCTGTATTTCATCCAGACGATAATCATAGTCTGGACAAATTTAAATATTTTGATAAGTTAGGAACTTTGAGCTAAATAAATTTATACCAATTCTACTTGCAGGCTACAGCAACATACTGCCACAACCACTTGCATGAACACTTCCCAACATGTAAAGACACCTCATGACCAAGTCTAAAATCAATCAATCGGTGAACACCAATGTCCCTGAAGATTTGTTGTTTCCTTTCTTTTGAACCTTGTGTCTATGTATAAAATGACGGGGGCTCAAGACAACTCCACATAGAGGTCAAATGAGGCATTCAGTGCAAACCACAGGAAGATTGCCCTCTCTCTTAATAAATTAACCTTTTCCAAAAAAAAAAAGATATTATTCAAATAAACTTGGGAATTTTAAGAAAACCAGCACCTTCGCATGTACGGGCTCCATCACCCTTGAATCCTGGTGGGCAGTTGCAACCATTTGACTGAGATTCCTACAAGAACAATTGTGAATTAACTCAAACTATAACAGTCCATTTTGCTGCCTATGACATTATTCACAAAAAACACAGAGAAGAACAGAAGGGGTAGGTGCATTTAGTTACTTACAGAGCAGGCAGAGTAAGTCCTTCCATCTTGTGTTTTCTTCCAACAGCCTCCGTTGTTAATTTCACAACGCCCAGCTCCAGAAACTGTAGAAAGATCATAAAATCTCACTTCTTTGAAATAAAGAATCAATGGTAGTAAACATTTTCTTTTTCTTGGACAAACATCAAGCAAAAGGAAACATAAAGTGAGCTCTATACACTTAGAATCTACAACAACAAAACACATACACCAATTCAATGATAACTCCATGCTACGAAATCAAGCAAATTTGGCTTTGACCTCTTCTGCCCCCAAAACATTGCCAGCACCTATTGCCAATTTTGAATTGGTAATCATGGGATAGAAAAAACAGTTTCCCACTTGTCTGATGTGAAATTGGATTTCTATATTTGTTCAAATGTATAGTGGAAAAAGGCCACACTTCATTCTGCCAAAATAACCCGACAGACAGTGATTACCAAACAAGTCCATATCCATCATTTTCCTCGTGAAGGAATCTCTTATTCATTTCTTAATTTCATTGAGAAGTGAACTGCAGAACAATGTTCTGAGCAATCTGACTACAGATGGGAATTGCATCACTGTATGTCTAACTGTCAAAAAATAGTTGCCAGTGGCAGAAAAAGTATAAAATAATTATTTAGTAACCTCAAGCATTGAAGAGTGAAAAAGAATCAAAATATCAGACAACTCTAAACAGAAAAATTATTCATAAGTTGGTTCATGACAAGCCATGGCCATTTGACTTGAAATCCTTATCTAAGAAGGAAGAAGCCGACAAAATTAAAATAAACTATTTATGATTCACATAATTATCAAATCCATTCTTACATCCAGAAATATTTTTCACCCTCACAATGCACAAAAATGCAATCTATACAAAAAAGGCATGAATAACATTAAACAGCTGTGAACTTCTCCACTGATGCAGTACCACAAACTCATTCTTTAACACAAATGCATGTGAAATAATTACTAGGAACCCATATCAAAAGCAAAACACCAAATTATCACCAGCTTTGTGTCTCAAAAACAAGAAAACAACCACTATTTGCCAAAAAGGCACAGCAAAACAGCAAACTTGGCAACTAAAAGGAAGCCTTAATATTTCAGGGTTAGAAAGAAGAACAAAAAGAAAGCTTGAGATTTCATGAACTCAAAATTAAGAGCCAATCCAAACTTTCCAAATTGTGACACCCATTGCAGATGAGGCATAACAAGAAACAGTGCATGGCAAATCCCAAAAGATGGGTCGATGACCATCATATATACATAGATCAATCCAATTAATCAGATTTTGGGGCTTCAATCCACATACA
Organism: Chimonanthus praecox; assembly: GCA_022113865.1. NCBI lineage: Eukaryota > Viridiplantae > Streptophyta > Magnoliopsida > Laurales > Calycanthaceae > Chimonanthus > Chimonanthus praecox. The sequence goes on along the minus strand of CM039093.1, from coordinate 53,629,844 downwards.
ATAAGATCATCAGCTTGAACCTTGGATAGAAAATGAATGTGTAGGAAGATGATAATTTCTTCGAATCAAAATTTTACCTTCACAACGGGTATATCCATCACCAACAAACTTCACACCATACAACAGGGCACTCACATACTCTTCCACGGAAGGTGTCCTATAATGGAATACACAGCAAAAATCAGTTACGACAAAGAACAAGCTTTAAGATATGTTTGGCAATGCCCTAAATCTCACATGCATGTACACAAACGCACATCCCCCGGCACCATGATATCAAGGGTTAGAATGACCAAACATGGATATGATATCGAGGGTTAGAATGATAAATCTAGAAATCATCACTAGATTTCATACATACGCCATGTAATTTAGACCCCATGCTAGCCAACCTCATAGAGTACACTTTTTTAAGTGTACCAGGTTGCTCTTTGCAGCACTATGCATGTGCACATGTTCTTACAGTTTATCTAAATAAGATCTTCCTCCATGTGCTTGAGCGTGGGGTAATAGGGTGTGGGACCTATGTTGGGCATACCAATGATAATGGACGTAGGTTGTTGGAAAGGTCTAAAGTTTAAATACAAGCCCAACAAAAATCACCTCAATCAAATCAATCAAGCAATGTTTTACAAAATGTTTAGGCATTAAAAAATCTAATAGCAAACCTGGAGGACTTGAACAACATGGCCCTCATTGATTTAATCAAGGTGATTTTTTGTAGGCTCAAGCACAAAACTTTTCAATTGACCCACCACTTGGGGGCAAAATAGGTCCCTTGTAGGGGTATGCACAGAGTGCACAAAGGTGAGTGAGTCCAGAGTGATCATTTGTCTTTATTTAATCAGCTAACATGTTAGGGCACATGAAAATAAGAACCCACATAGCATAAACACAAAAGCACGCCGCACAAGTGCACACACAGACGTGCGCATGCACACACACACACAAGTATGAATGCATACATGTATGCACACAACTTAGCAGTTCATAAAACCTGCTAATGTGTAGCTGTCAATTTTGTTCCATTTTGACTGAAATTTTTTTTCCAATGGATATGCCAAAGATCTGAACAAATTCTATTGCACCCTTTTCCAGTGCCCATTCCATTATTTTCTTTTTTACAAATTTAAGTTTTTAAGAAAAGATGAACCTTTGTACATGTTCCTCACTTTGCCAAAGCACATATATCAACCATTTTATGCATTTTTGTACAAGTTATTATTAAATGACTAAATAGTTATTTATTCTTTTAACTTTTACCATTTTCACGTTTTTGTTGTATTTTTTTTTCTTTTAATTTGTGTATTATTCTTGCACTACCAAAATGGAACACGAAATGGCTGAATCTCTTTAACTTATAACTGCAAATTGAAACAATTACCTTAACAGATCTAACAACTTTGATTTAAAGGACATGCAAATCAAGTCCCAAACGTGGGATATTACTTTTCTACCCTTCTCCACCCATGTTGGATACTTGCACCTATGTCAGATACATGCACCCATTCTTCATGGACTATTCTATCACTTTTGAACATTGTCTCCAATATGACAAAAATATTACAGTACTCTTCTCCTCTTAAAAACTAATTAAAATATCGATACGATTGTCACTCAATTGATTAGAGTGAAACTAATACACTTATTTCTATTAGTATTATTTTCACACCTTATAAATATTCATCTATAATTAGATTTAGATTTAGATTTTATTTAAATATGCTTCTGTGTACCCATGTCCTACTTCTTTTATTTGCCAAGTCCAATATCTTGCATCACATGTTGGATCCTAGCCATGCAACTTAAGATGATTTGAACTTTTGAAAAAATACCTTGCAAGCCGTAATATTAGCAAATTTATCATGCCAGCATCCACCGTTGCTTGTCAAGCATTCATTAGTTTCTATGTCTGTAGAAGCAATTCAAATAGGAAGGTCAGCAGCCCAACCATATGATACATAGAAAGCAAAAAATAAATAAAAAGGCAACACTTTGAAGATCTTACTAACCCTCGCTTAAACACACAGAGGGCTCAGTGGTCTCCTGGAAACCTGCACAGATGGCTTTGAGGACTGCACTTTTGTCCAACTTACCTGGAATCAATTAGGATGAAGCATTAAATTCAAGGTATTATACAATGCTTGATCAAGAGATACAGTGTGCTCTTTAAAAAACAAATTCTAAGAGAAACAATGGTAATGTGACACATATTCAATCACATAAGCCACTCATCAAGTAAGGCCCACCACAAGGAAGACCATGCCCCCACATCTCACCTACTGGATTATTCACCTAACTGATTTTTGGCTTTCCAATGGACATTATAATGTTCTACATTTAAATAGAGTGAGATCACATGCGGGGCCGGCCCTGGCTTAAGGCCAAATAGGGAACCGCCTAACCCCCCCCCCCCTCTCCAATTTGACCAATGGCTTAGGGCCCCCACCATGCACTTTCCCTAGGGCCTAGGACCCCTACCAGTGTGCTGGGCCTAGGGCCCCTGAAAATTCAGGGCCAGTCCTGATCACATGGCTCAGATTTTTAGACCATAAGACGGTTGAGACATTTGAAGCTCTTTCCACCACAATAGCCCATCATATGAATGGTCTGGATCAACCAAAAGGATGGCAAAAATTTACTGATTACAGCAAGTGTTACAACAAATTCTTTGAAGCGGGAAATATGAACAAAGTTACTCCGACAAAGTTCATTAGACAACTCACAAACCTCTATATTGTCTGTTGTTGATTACAAGTGTTGGCAATATAGTGACATCTCCTCGAGAATCTTTTCCAATCTAAGATCCCAATTGACAATATGTAAATGGAAGAAAAAAAAAGAGTCAGTCAGAAACATAAAACAAAATACAAGAACCCTGCTTGGAATGAACAATGTTTCTGGCAAGACACCGAGTCATGGCTTGGGTTTTAGAACCACAACTCGAACCCTGGTAAAACATGAAACTGGCAGAACCAAAATACGCTAAATTTAATGGTCACCTTATGTTATTTTCTAACTACGGTTAAATTAAGGAATCAGTAACAAAACCTGTGTATCCTGTTCTGCTTTGAGCACTGGATTATCTGCATCTGCGTCTGTATCTCCAATGCATTTATCTATCTTCTGAAGATCAAGACCTATAAAGACCCACCAGAGAGAGAGAGAATAAGGGTTCATAAAACAGGCAGATGCAACAATAAAATATTCAAGAATCCAATTATAGCTTATATGACATGCTGAGATGTATTTGTATGTACTCAAAATCATAACCCATAGGGGGTTGGCCTGACGGTCAAGCAGCTCCCCTCACGAAGGGAGGTCTTGGGTTCGATTCACGCTCAAACCCCCCTGCGCCACTCTCCATGGAGCTACTCCTCATCAACTTAACAATATGTGTGTGGATTGGGAGGTTTACACAGGCTCATGGGTTAGTCTCACCTCCAATGTGGGGTGAGGATACCCATGTTACAAAAAAAAAAAAAATCATAACTTTTTTTAACACTATGGTAAAATAGATGGTTATCCACTTTCAACAACTTGTCATGGAATCAATGATCATCTACCTACCAGTTTATTCAAACCGACAGTGATTGTAGATCATAAAGCAATCACAAGGCACTGAACTTACCCAGAGATTGAATCACTCGATCCGCACACTCCTTGGTGTATTTCTTCTCTTTCATTGGACACCTAATGGCAAAGTCAGTGACATAATCCCACCACAGCCAAGGCCTACCACTTTCATTTGCAACCTTAAACAAGCAGACTTGGCGCAGGTTCTGAATCACAACATCTTTCCCATCATAACCCCGGGTGAAGTCCTGCTCTGGGTCAGGGGCACAGTACCGTCCATGGTTGATGCATTGTGACTTACATTGCTTGCTCAAAACAAAAGCTTCAGGGCAGTACCAAGTGATGTAATGTGGGACAAACTGAGTGTAACCTTTCTTTTCTAGGATCTGGGCTGCCCCTTTAAAATTGCGAACAAATTCCATCTGACTATCACACTTGGGCCCACACTCATCATTGCTATTTGTCCAGAACTCATACTCAACACGTTCATCTGGGTGGGGCAGTGATTCACGCCAATCCAAATTGATGTTGACCATGTCACCATTAGAAAGAGCTTTCTTGATGCTATCACCTAAGGTTTTGCTGATTAGAGCTGACGGGATAGAGATGTTCTGTAGATACTCTGCCTGAGCATTTTCTTCTTCTGGGGTATCCATAGTAATTAAAGGCTCTATCTTGTTATCTGCGACCAGGATAGCAGCTGCTCCAGCTTTTTGTGCATTCCATGCCTTTAATGTGAAGTAACAGTCTGTCAAACAAAAGAAAATCACATATAAAAAGCTGGTTTGCTAAGTTCATACCATGGTCAATTCACAATGGCTTCCAAAGTCAATGAAGCAAGGAACTAAATCAAAGTTTCAGAGTATGTGAATACTGGCCGAACCAAGTACAACAGTCCTAGCTGAAGCAAATCACTTCTTCTTAGATTGAAACTGAATTGGCCTATCTGTTGCAATAATTTTTTGTTTCCTTTTTCTTAGATTGGTAACATGAACACCATCTATGGTTGCAATAATGAGTACCTATCAATAGTGCTGCATTGCCTCCTTGGAATGAAGTAACATAAGGAATGGAATGGAATGGAATACAGTTGGATATATGAAAATATGATTTCATATCAACATCTGGAAAGCAAATACTACCCAGAAAATATTAATTTTCAAGGAAAAAGAAATGTGCCTGAAACCTGAGTAAAATACCAAGTAAAAAAGAGGAGTATCTAACAGACAAAAGCCTTCTCTGTTTGAGAAGCAGCCATTGTTTTCATTGGCCACCATTAAACCGATTGCTTGATCAACTGTAATGATTGTCCACTAAAATGGTCATTGCCATGTTGCTGCACTGCATAAATTTTATTCCATCATGGGATGTGCACTTTTCTTATTAAATTGAACAATTAAATGGTGGGATCCGCATTTTATTGATAAATTTTGATAATTGATATGGTGTGTTAGGCATGAACTAGAACCTAATTTCTCATCCAGCTGGTGATTCTAGCCCCAGGGATTAAAATGGAATAGGACAGGCAGTGTTCCACATCATCAGGGACACACAATAACCACAAAGGATCATTTGATAGGGAGACTTTCAGTGTCTCCAATCCCCCTTACAAGTATAATTTAGAACACCAGTCAGCAACCCTCTGCCCACCGTTCGTTGGTCTGCTATGCCGGGAAATGCTTGACTGAAAACTACGACTCTTCAATTTTCACAGCACAGAACAAAGGTTCCATTATTGGCAGGCAGTCACAAAATCTGGATGCTGGTTTACCACTGATAAGTACACATGAATAATGAGTATAACTGCAAGGTGCCAATCAGGATAATCAATCAACAAATTGCAGCAATGCCTGCTCTAGGTGATAAAGGTGTCTTTCTAAACATCGGTGTCAGGATAACACAAATTCGTATATAGACATATCCATAAGGCAAATCAAGAATTGTTCCAAAGGGATCCACCCAGATATATGGTGTCCAGATGAGTCACATGGTCAATCCAAACCACTCATGCACTACTCAATCGTTTTGATTATATCCACCTGTTCTCACTACTAGATCAAGTATCACTGATATAAATATCTATCCAATTGTTAGATATAAAGTTCAAAAATCAATTATTTGGTAGGCACAGTTGTTAAAATATTACAATTTACAATTTGAATCTTATGCTTAAATATCGATTTTATTGACCCTTACGAATTTGATAATATTTTTTTACAACTAATATGTTAGTTTTAGAAAAATATGATTCTAGTCAATTTTAAATACATTGGTTGTATAAGTCATTCATGATCACAAGTAAGTACAGTCCAGCATGACTTTCCTTTTATAATCTTGAACAATTTTACATAAATAACAATCTAGTTGTCTGCCTACTATTATCACCATTTGATTTGTCATTTACCAATAATGGTTTCAATATAAAATGCATTAATTGTAATCTTATTCACTTTTTACAAGTTTCTAAACATTTTGCCCTTTCAGGTAAAATCATAAAAATCTTACAACTTACACTACATTTACGATTCGATACAATTTGATTGCCAGAATGATTTACTCACAATTTTGATTTTAGAACATTGCTGATGGGGCTCAATTTGGTCAGTCTAATAGTCCTATGTCTGTGATTCTCCATCTGCCTATCGTTTTAGCAATGTAAGAGGGCCTTGTTAGAGATCCTAACTTAAAAGAAAAGTGTTCAGCAGACCTTCTCTATATTCTGAAATATCCAAATAATTGTGCCTGGCAGAATGCCACCCACTAACACGCACACCTTGTGCCATCACTACCATGAATCTACGGAAGGAGAAAAACTAAACGATACTTACAAAACCAAAGCACATCTAATCTAGCATTTGTCAAGCAGATCACATTACAGACAAACTGAACATTAAATAACACACCAGAAAGCTGAAAGTTGGATTGAATTAGTAGCTGGAAGAAGAAATCACCTCCTCTTTCGGCAAGGAGAAATGTGGGAAGCCCTCCAGGTCTAGATTTGAAAGAGATATCAACCTCTGAAAACTCCTTGCATGCCTTGATTGGCCTTTGGATACACCACGATCCCGAGCATCGTCCCACCATATTGAGGGACACCAAAATTCCCAATGGCGCATTCATAAACATCTTTCAGAGAATCGGGAGAAGTTACATGCAAGCTGTTCTTCTCCACTACAAATCTACCGTAACAAGAGCCCCATAGATACAAAACCAAGATGAAAAGCGGCAGCTTTGCCCTCATTTTCACCACACAAACAGGAGATTTTGACGAAAAACACTCAAAAAAAAAGACCCAAACTTTCCTCCACAAATGCACAATCACGCAAAACCAGATGGAAAGTCTAAAATTTCCTCCAAAAATAAAATAATTAGAGAAAACCCAAATAGAAAAATCTAATCTTTCCAACAGAAACTCGATAAAGAGACAAAACCCAGATCAGATGACCAGATATTTACCTCAAAAGACCGGAAAAAAAAAAAAAACTAATCCGTTGATCATATACCTATTAATTAAAGTGAGCACAGATCGAAAATGATCGAAAACCCCAAAGTTTCTGTCAAAATCCCAGCAATAAGATAAAGCCCAGTTCGAAAACCGAATTTACTAAGAACGTCGGTGCTGATGGATTATCAAGCAACACAAACCCTTTTTCCTTAGCTTTCTCTGGGTCTTTCTTTCTATCGTTCCAGAAACAGAGAAAATCTATCTAATGAGAGATGTTTCTTCAGAAGAGGCTTCCTTCGTCGAGAATGTGGAATCGTGTTCCTTAGCGTGGGAAATTTTCTAGAAGAAGGAAGTTGAGATCTTTAAGAAGTGTTGTTGAGTATAGAAAGGGTAGAGAAATCAGTAGGGTACTCCGCGGTCGCACTATTACAATTGGTGCTCTCTATCCTTATCCTTAATGCTTAAGTATCCGTCTCCATCATAGACTATCTTACTGCGTCCATTTCCGCTTCACCGCAAATTTTTAGACCCTTCGTACGGGACAATGTCACATGATATTTTTAAATTTACTGTATTTTTAGCAGTAAAATATCAGATTCCGTTAATATTTTGAGATTTATCAATATTTATAATATTTTTTAATAAATTTGTGATAAATAGTAATATTATGATAATATTCTGATAAATTTCTGGTATAATGCTAATAAATTTTATATTGATATTTTATTTTATTAATATTTTTATTTTTAAAATATTATGTTTTCCATGAGATTTTCTAGATAAAATTTAAAAATATTCTAATATTATCAATCACTCTTGATAATCCAAGAGCAGTATTTGTGACTACGGTTTGAGCCCACTTGAAAATCGATCCTCTCCCTCACACCTTGTCTCATTGGGTGAATTAATTTTTTTTTAAGATTAAGATACCAGACACCTCATTATCGACAAACATCGAATAAGTCTAAAAAGAGTCGCCATGTCTGTTTAATTTGAATTAAATAAAAGATCTTTTACATTTTAGTTGAATTCTTCACCATCACACCAATATCGAGGATGAATATCTATGCAATTTGAACATATTTTAAATTAATTTCATCAATGAATTAAAATTTATATAAAATTTCTTTTATTTCTATTGTTAATTTTGAAATTTTTAAAAATCATGAATTTTAATATCTAATAAATTTAATTTTTATGAATAGTACATTTACAAAGTACTTTTTGAAAGGAGTTGACCCCATCATTATACTCCATCCAAGTGGGCCTTCAAGCCCACCTGCTGCGCAATGTCGCACAGGTGAATCTGCTCAAAAATGACTTTTTTATAAGTTAATATTAATATCTGAATGTAATTTTATTAAATGTATTTTTAAAGATAAAATTAAATCATGATTCATGGGTGTAGTTGGTTACCTTCCGACGCAGGAAGCGGAAGCTCACGGGTTCGAGTCCCCATGGTCTAACTTTGGTGTGCCTTGGGGTAAGGGTCCAGCCGTGGGAATTTTATGCTGAGTATCCTACGATTTTCCACTTATAAATTCAAAAAAAAAAAAATTACAAATGTCATTATCATCATCATGATAATCACTCGTATCTTTATTTAAAATAAATTTTTTATGTTTATATCTATTTAAAATAAATTGTATAAGTTCTTTTTATTTTATCTTGTCAAAGTTTGTAATTATATCCTCCATTACTTCTTAGTTGCATTTTTAATAATTTTTTTGTCTTTATTTGTTCCTTTTATTTGTAAGTTTTGTAATATTGCATGTGTACTCTACAATAATATCATCTCACAAAGATTCTAATTATGATTGATAGATTTCTTATTTGCTATTTTTAAGATTTTCTCAAGGGTTGGTGATTTTTGCACCATGAAATTTTCTTATGGTACACTAAATTTAAAAGAAATTTCAATTTTATCCTTATTTATATCGTTCCTCTTTTTTTTTCCACCTTTTCAAAAGTAAAAACAAAATTAAAATTTATTTTAAATTTAATGCACCATGAGTTTTTGCAAAAATCACTATTCTTTTTTGAAGCTTTCTGTTTCAAACTATTGTTATTTATTATTTTATCCTTTCATTTTAATTTAATATGTTGTTGTAAATTGTGAGTGAAGAAAGAATTTATAGCTACTTTAGACTTTTTAGAAATGAGTAAAAAATGAGACTCATTTAATTATGTTAGGTTTTATTATTTTATTATTTAAAATAAATAATTGAATAAATATTTTAATTATCATGATCAATCAATGGTAATGATACACCAAATAAAAATTATAAGACGTTAAATCCTATTTTAAAAAATAATAATTTTAATAAACTTAATTAAATATAAAACAGATCTCCTTGGTTTCCACTTGTTATCTATTTAAAAGTTTTAACTTATAAACACTTAAAGAAACAAAATTCTTTACTTTCCCGTCTTTATGATTATGCTAATCATATCATGGACCGTACCGCAGGAGCAGAACATTTAGGTGCTCCCGCGTTGTATGTTCTTCTCTCCTCTTCTAAAAGGATAAAAGATTGAAGAAAAAAGCGCGTTAAAAAGTAAAAAAGAGAGGCCCAAAACCGCCATTGTATTCAACATTTCAACAGTCTTGAATTTTCAACGAAAATCGTTCAAATTTTTCTGCTCCGTCGATCTGGACCGTCCAATGGATCTCAATCATGTTTCACAAACCTGCTAAAATCCACATTTATCTAAGATTTTCAGCATCCAAAATTATTAGTTTGAAAGATCAAATTCAAATACTTAAATATTTAAATAATTTAAAAATATCATTGAACATTTTTAAATATAAAAATTGATAAAAAAAAAACTCAGACAAATTCTTAACACTCAATATAAGAGTCTCACTGGGGTCTTCTTTATATTAAATTCAGTATATTAAAATTATTTTTTCTCAATTTAAATTCAATTTCTTATAATATTCAAATGATGTATCAATATTATTAGGATATTGATTTTTGCACTGTCATTTTCTTTTATAGTGCACCATTTTAAAAGAAAATTCCAATTTTACCTTTACCTTTGATAAGGGAGGAAGAAAGTAACGGCAAAATTGAAATTTTCTTTTAAAATAGTGCACCGTTGATAAAAAAATGGTGGTGCAAAAACCATTACGCTACTTTTATGTTAATTATGATAAGTTAAAATATGCATCTAAATATTCATTTTAAATTTTAAAAATCAAGAGCTAACATGAAATATTGTATTTCCATTTTTGACAATACCATAGTCTCATGATAATTTTATTTATTTATATAATATCAATTTTATCTTAGTTGAATGAGATCCACTCTTTAACATGATCCATTACAATTTTAAGATTTTTCATTCCCAACATTATGCATTTTATTCTGCATTTATGCTGTAGCTTATATTTCAAACTATCAATTAATAAATTTAATAATATGAGGTGGTAGTTATGATATTTTGACATTTACTAAAATTAAAAGTTACTTTTTAAGTTTTTTTTATTATAAAAATATTTTGAAACGGATCCTCTTATGTAAAGATTTTCTTAAATTAGGAATATATATTTTTATCATAGAGTTAGTAAAATGTAACCATTTAAAAAAGTACCAAAATGTGATGATGTGATATGATATTATTTAATTGAAATTTTCATTATCCAATTAATTGTAAAACAGTTGATACATCACAGATTATTAAATAAAATGTATTTTTTATGTCTCATTTTTTTAGTTTATTTTAAAATAAAAATTTATTTTTTTTCTAGAGTTGGAGGAGGATTTACAATTTTTGCTCCATTCTTTATTTCTTTTTCATTTTCCTTTTCTCTCATACTTGAAAATATTTAAACAGATAGATAAATCATAATATTATTAAATCGGATATTGATTTTTGTACCACAATTTTTTATAATCTTACACCATGTTTCAACAAAATTATGATTTTACCCCTATTTATTTCCTTCATTCATTTCCTCTATTCTGCTCTAACTATTAATTATTATTGAATCAATAAGAATGAGACTCATTGAACTATGTTAGTTTTTAATATTTTATTATTTAAAATAATTAATTGAATAAATATTTTAATTGTCATGATCCATCAATGGTAATGATGTATCGAATAAAATTATAAGAGGTTAAATCCTATTTTAAAAATAATAATTTTAATAATCGGAATTAAATATAAAATAAGTCTCCTTGGTTTTCCACTCGTTATCCATATAAAGTTTATAAACACTGAAACGAACAAACTTTCTTACTTTCTCGGCTTTATGATTATGATATTCATATCATGGACCGTATCGCATGAGAAGAACATTTAGGTGCTCACATAAGATTTTCACAATATAAAATGGAGTTTATTAAATTATTCTAACTATTAATTTAAAATTAAACTAAAATATTTATCGAATATTTTTATCTTATAATATTCAGGTTAAAGTTAAGATATATCAAATGAATATAGAAATTAAAATTAAATTAAAAAGATAAATTATAATTCAATAAGGGTAGTGATCTTCTTACGGGAGGTTTGTGTAACCAAACATAAGAATTACTGAATTCTCAATTTTACCCTTTTATGAACAGTAAAATTGGACATTTTGCATGAACTGTAAAATTTCGACTTAGCCGATTTACTGTTCATGCGAATTTTAGCAAATCGATTTACTCTGCATGTGAATTTTGGCAAGCGGATGTTACTGTTCATATAAATTTTGGTGAGCTGATTTACTGTTCATATAAATTTCGACGAGCTGATTTACGGTTTATGCAAATGGTTGGTGAACTGATTTTACTATTTATATAAATGGTAAAATCGGGAATCCACTAATTCCCGTGTCTGATTACAAAAAGTTAGTGGGAGGATCGCTACCCTTCAAAAAAATTACAATAAAACACATTGACCATAATTAAAAAATTAGAGCTAGTAGACAATGTTGATTTTTAGCTTTCCCATAGATTAATAGTGCCATATTTAATCAATAATGTTAGTATCAGCATAAATGCCCTATATTTTTTTTCAAAATATGAAGGTAAAACTATTTTTATAAAAATCATCTATAAACTTTATATAGTAATTAATAAAGGAAATAAAATAAATAAAAATATAATCTTAAATGTTACATAAGCAGCAATGCAACTGAGTAGCATCTGATTCTCATTACTCAACAGGTGCACCATATATATTAATCTATTTTTCTTTTTTTTTTTTAAATATAGATATCATCATCCAATATTAGAAGTGAGACTAATCTCACGAGAATATATAAATATCTCAATTCATACAAATGGATAAGTCGATGAAGAGTAACCTATGAAAAGTGGTTCAGAAGATTTTAATGTGAATTAAACTTAAAACCTCTCTTCATAAGAGAAATTTTTTAATCGTAACGCCACATTAATCTTTTAACTTAATGGTGACAATACAAGACCCTGATTAGCATTTTAAAAATAGAGATGTGAAGTATTTATAGCATTCAGTGATCATAAGATAACATGTGACTTCTTTAATTACTCTTACACAAAGAGTTATTTCCATAATTTTCAAGAATCTACATGCAAAACTAATATAGAAATATTATTTTTGTTTTAACTTTAGTGTTATTCTATTTCTAAAAGCTTCTAATGAGATTTATTAGCTCTTTAAATGAGTTTTTGGTCTCCACCATATTTTTTTAGTTTTTATAATTCAGTCATTTGTATTTATCTAAATTTAAAAAGCTACTATTACATTATTTAAATAATTAATTGAGAGGTGAAACTTTGCTCATTCTATATTTATATAATCATCTATCTAATATATTTAACTATAAAAAAATTAAAATTATTTGATAAAAAGTCTGAAAAAGTAATAAAAACAACAGTATTTTTATAATAAAAAAAAAATGTGTGAATAATTTAAACAAATGGTAGTCCCATCAAAATCGATGTCCATTGTCCTTTTCTAAAATTTTATCTTTTTCTATAACATCATGTACTATTTATTAACTAAAAAATTGCGCGGTTGAGAATGATCCACTGCATGCTTGATAATCTGCACGTGTTGCACGATTCAATGGGAGACTCCACGTGAAATGAAAAGATGCTCCTGTGGTCCCCACAAGAGTTGATGTGCAACATCCACCGATATAGCCACGTAGAAATTGGTAATACGGCAGTACCATTTTACTCTTAAGAGGACCACATGTGGTTGAGCCCGAACAATTTACTTTCATCGCAACCCGAGTCAGCTCGTATAGAAAAAACTTAAGCCCAACCAACCCCTTAGCTCTTTTAGTTCATTTAAGAGTAGGAAGTAGCACGGTATAAATATTGGTAATTTGTTCTAACCCGACATTTTTTATCTCTATTTTTTTATTAAATATTAGTATTTTTAAGTTAAAAATAAGTTTTTTTAAAAAAATAAAAAATATATAAATATTGGCCACGATATCAATAGGACTTATGTCTGGAACAATTTTTTTAATGTCGATATTATTCAAATTGAATGTTACATTAAGTGTCATTTTTAAAAAGTTTAGAAGGAAGGTCTTCAAATGTAAAAGATATTTGTCAATTCTAAATATTTTTTCTTTAAATATTTGATATTTTGAATGATTTTCATCAATTTTTTTTTTTAATTTCAATTCTAAGATAATTGCAAATTAGAGATTTTTTTTGATAATAATTTAATAGAATAATATTCAATACTTATAAAGTTCAATGAAGATGTGTTAATATAATTGATATAGTTTATATAATGTGTGTGAATTTCTAAACTTTTTATGAAAAATTAATAATAATTGAATTTTCTAAAATACTTTCTATGCAGACGAAGCAGTGCGGGCTTAAAAGTGTAAGATTAAAATTAAGTACCATGAAAAATTTACACGAAAGAGAGAAGGAAAAGAAAGATGGATTTGTTGGAAATTAGGAGAAAAGACAAGGAATAGTAATCTTAATTGAGGAAAGTGACAGAGACAAGCAATAAATGAGGAGAGAGGGAAAAGATTGGCAAAGGAGTGGTCTCTCAAGCCTTCACGTGGGTTGAGTTTGGAGAGGTTTGAAAGGAGAATGATGGAGCTGCCGAAGAAAGATGGAGCGGTGATTCTGTGGAGATAGGCGACGGCTGTAGGGGATGGATTCAGTCATCGGTCTATAGGCGGCAGCGGCGAGCCTGATTTGGGATAAAGCCCAGATTCAGTGGAGATGGAGGACTACTTGGGAATCTGGGATTAAGCCCAGGTTTCTGGCGATGGGGATGAAGGCCGGAACTTAGCCAGCAAGGGAGAACCGTCTGCAACATGGGCAGAGAGATAAAGAAGAGATACAGATTAAGATAGCAAATTTTTATTTGTTGATCTGATTAATCGTGAGAGAAATATCCTGTCTTAATACACTGATTAAGGACACTTGATACCTAGACTACCAACTTACACTATAAACTGACTATTAAATAAATAAATAAATAAAACATGTTAAGAAAAATTGGAAGTGGGCCCCACTCTTGACTAGGTATGTGGACCCACATCACTTCTCATTTTTAAGTTTCCTGTAAAAAAAATTAATGAAATGTTATATAAATATTTTTAGAATTAAATAAAGAGATTTTAATATAATTGATATAATTTTTAGGACGTATATCTATAGAATATTAGAGAATATAAATTTCATATATATATATATATATATAGGATACTAGAAAACATGAATTTCATACGAAATGTTTTTTTATGTTGATTTTTCATTTTCTAAATTTTAGACGTTTAAAAAAAAATTACGACATATCTTGTACGGATCATAATTTTGATTATCAAAGATATAATATTCTTTAAAAAAAACCATCATTTTTCAAAAATATGCTCAAATTATATTTTTCATTTTTCTCTGTTTTTTAATATTTTTCTATATTAAAAAAAATGGACCATAAAGAAATCATCTCAACCATACTTATCGAACAAGTGACAATAAAAACCTAGCCAGTGTTAGGGAAAAAAATATTTTACTAAGTTATGACTAAAGTTTTATTTTATTTTTTATTTTTTATTTTTTTATTTGATGGAGACAGGCTAAAGAAGAGGTAGCCGACTGTAAAACATTTTGATTTCCTCATTTGCCCTTTTTCGAAAACAACACATGGGTGGTTTTGATTAATTTATCGAACTTTTTTTAAAAAAATATTTTAAAATTTGTGAATTTTGATTGTAGTGCCTTCATTTTTTTTTTATCCTTCAAGTATCTCATTCGTCCACATCAGACTATTTAAGACGAAAATGCCCCATTCGTCCACATCAGACTATTTAAGACGAAAATGCCCTTTTCTGCGCTACCACAACCCAGATTTCTCTTAGAAACGTAGACCGTCCAAACTAATTGTGCTAGAGCCAAATATCGAAGTCCAGTCGTGACCGGTGAGGATACTTCTTTGTCAAGTGAATTACTTGGGTTCAATTTCTTTTGATCGTAATTTTTTATCTTATTTTTTGATGGGTATGATTTTTATTTTTTTTAAAAAAAAATGAGAAATAACATTAAAGTATTCATTTGTCTAAGTCCAACCTAAATAAATGGGCTTAAACAAAGCCTGACTTTGGCCTGTCAGATTCAAACTAATTGGATTTGGGCTTTAATAAACATGCTTAAAATCCCCTATCGAACAAAAAAACATTTATTCGAGCCCATTTATTTATGTCAGAGTTAGGCTCGTGCTTTTACTTAAAGTCTATTGGGCTCAAACATGTATGATTTGCTATCGTCAGATTTTCTTCTCGGCCTTAGATCAGGTGATGGAGAAAATTTTTGCCGGCGGGATCTCGCATACCCATTCCATTTTTTGATGATCTATCCATCTGTACCATAAAATCTCTGATCAGACTTGTGTGGGACCCTCCTCTAGCCAATTTCTTCTGTTGCTGCTTTGGGTGATAAATCCAATTTTATGCGTTTTTTTCTTAGATCCAAGTAGATCCTATACTTTTGACCCTAAGATCGACACCACCATGATCGCCCCTGGCCCACCTATCTATGGCTAAGGAAGACCCTGGGTTTTGATCAACGGTGTGGCCCACCTATCTATGGCTAAGGAAGACCCAGGGTTTTGATCAACGGTGTGGCCCACCATTTTTTTTTCTCCTCTCTTCTGTCCATTCGATCGAAGGATTGTTCGAAGGAAGGCTTCCTTCAGCGGTTCTGTCGGCGGATGAATTTAGTGGAAGGGCAAAATTGTCATTTCACCCAAATTTTTGAAAAATGGTGTGTAGGAAAAGAAAAACCTGATGTCTAAATGACTCCCTTAAATATATGATAAGTTTTACATAACTGAGTTCATTTAATAAGTGATTATATGGATATAAATTATAAAATTTCACTATCAATTGATAATCTAAACCATTTAATCTTACTCTTTAGATTCTAATGAGTATAAATCATCAAATTAAAAAAAAAAAAAATATAGAATGATCACACGGAGGTAAAGCTTTATATACAATCTATTTTATCTCTTCTTGATTTTCATGAAAATCTCTACTCCATTTAATAGTTTCTGCTAGGGATTTAAAACTTATTGCATCTCTCTATTTTAAGTTTTCAATTTTTTGAGACATATAGGTTTGATACGGTATTAATTAAATTGTATAAGAAAAAAATATAGTATGAATAATGGTTGTAAAATCAACAGCTGGTTGACTCTCGTATCAGAAAGCGGGAGGTTGTGGGTTTGAGCCTCCATGACCTAATCTTAGTGTGCCTTAGGGATAATGGACTTATCTATGAGGATTTTAGTAAAACTGTATCTGAATTTTCCACACGTTAATCTAAAAAAGAAAAATATTAAATTATAAATTTAATAACTATGAACTCTTTACTCTTTAATGCTAGACATCATCATGGTGAGTGTTTTTAATGTTTGCTTGACCAATATTAGTAAAACCTTATATTTTCATATTGGGATTCAAACAACATGCCAACAAGGTATGATATTTCATCATTGTTATTATGGAACCTATTTATTTTTATAATTTATAATTAGCTTTATAATTAAATTTTTTAATGTACCACTCCCTATAACTTTACTCAGTGAGTATGGATCAAAAGGTTTTTACATACTTCAAAAAGTTAGTCGGGTGAGACATCTGAATATCTTCAATAATTAACAACTAAATAAATAAATTTGCCATTATATTCCATGTCTCGCTACACATAAATACTCAAATTTGCAACTTTTATAATTACAACCATGAAACTGGCATTCATCAGGCTTGATAACTGATCTACCATGGCTAGACCACTTAAGACAACATAATCTCAAATGAGTTTACGTGGGCTTGAACTATGGGTGTAACTCAAGTAGACTGGGTTGGGTTTAGGGTATACCTGCGCTGGGCCCAAATTATAATAAAAGGGTCTAAACTTGACCCTAGCCCATGGTTAACTCAAAGTGTATAAACCTAAATCCGGCCTAAATTGTATTTGTAGGACCTTAGACCAATTTTAAGCCGAAAATGTATATGTAGGCTTTTTTAGGCTTAGGTATCTTTGGGCCTAAAATGAAATTCCATTTGTATTCTTTTATAAAATATAAATGATATATTGTGTGAATTTTATATTTATGTAACATCAATAGAATAAAATTAAATGTATTAAAATATTTATAAATTCAGACATTTTAGCTGAACTTATGCTTCTATGTATTAGGTCTGGACCAACCCAAGTTGTAATTCAAGCCTGCTATTTTAAATCAGAAAATAAGCTCAATCTAATTAGTAAACCCAAATCTATTTCTTTCTTTTTTTTTAATTTTTTGTGTGAATTCGGGTTAAATCCGATCCAGATTGTGCACACTAGCAACCAGAGAATGAAACATCGGCCAATAGATATTGGGTTTTTGAAACCGATATGCATCCGCTGATACGATAGATATCAACTGTACGCTTTAGATACCGGCCATAATATCACTGTAAATCATCTTAGATGTGGGGCCCACTGATATCTCGGCCAATATTTATCTATAATGAGTAAATATCAGGTTAGATATCGGCTGATATTTTAATTTTTTTTGAAAAAGGACTTTCTTTCATTTTTTTTAATTCAGAAAAAATGATCAATATTATGAAAAAAAAATTTGGAAAGAGAATTGTATGATTAGAGATATTGGCCGATATCTCAGATGCCGAGATTTGCACCCCTGCCAGCAGCCATCTTTTTATCTTCTTTATTTTCAGACATGGACCACATGAAGGGCACATCTTACCCACATTATTGGCTTGGTGGAAATCAAACCCAAATAGGGTCATGAATCATAAATGTTTTTAATAAACAAAAGAACAAACAGTGTATAGTGTATATACCATAGAAAATTTGCCACGACCTCGAGAAGCATGTTTCACCTTTTAAGATAAGTGGCCTCTTTTTCTCCCAAATTTAAGTGGATGAAATTCTCTTAGAACTACATGTGACAAAAATTTCAAAATTTTAAATTTATAGTTTAACTTGTTTTTCCAAGTGAAATTGATATATTACAACAAAAACACAAACACTCACAAAAAAAACATGAGATTTATATAGCTTCACAGTGTATCTACTTTCATAGGGAGATAGAAACAATTTTACTACCTCTAAGAATAGTATAATAATATTATTTTCCTCTTAATACAGATGATAAATCTCTAAAAAAAATATAGCATTAGATATAAAAGTACCATTATATCCTAACTAAATCTCCAATTGAGGCCCAGTATATAGTCTGAATCACCACATAATACAAGATATTAATCCAATAGAGAAAATGCCGTAGGACTCATTTTGGTAAGAGATACTTGGATTTTTCTATTATTTTTTATTTTGTTTTTGAGAGCATTGAGTTCTTTATCAATTTGTCGCTTGATATGCTTACTCTTTAATCTCACCATTGATTTCAAATGTTTAGAATAAAATTAATATAAAAAAACATAAAAAGAATTTACAATTGGTCCAAAATTATGTGCCAATATATATGATATCCAAGAACAACAAACAAATATGGTTGGAAAGTGTTTGTTGGTTTTTTTTTTTTCATTATTATTTTTTAAACCTTGTGAGTTCGAGTGATATGAGGCATTAGATAGCCGGATGCTTGTAGTACTATTTCTTTATGACTAAGGTGTCCAGGCCTCTTAAGGCACTTAACTAATCTCTAGAAAATGTGTAAATCTCTCTATCCACACACTGGTTAAATTTATCGAAAGTGACAACTTCACTTGAAGTGTTCCTCCACTCATCTGCTCAATCAATTGTTTAGGCCCATGTTTGAATGGAACAGAGAAGGGCATGTAGTAATTGATGGAGTTTGGCGAAAATAGGAAATGTTTGGATTCAGTAGGCAGAGCCCTCGTGACCCATCATCTAACTTATCCTTAACAATAATATAATCATAGGAAAATGATTTTTTTCCCTTTTCAGTTAGGATTTTTGCATGGAGAGTTGTTCCAAAAAATCATGCAACCTAACTTTCTAACTGAAGCTATATTTTGAGTTAGGGTAAAAAAATTAATTCCTTGATACTGGTGGTTGTATGTTTGTATCGGTGAACTGATATGTATCGACCGCAATAGGCCGGTATGCAATGGTCTGCACCCATCCGTCACCTGTTTGGAACCTGTCTGGACGTAGGCTACAACATAGGCTACAACATATCGATACATTGTGGCCAATACGTATCGACTGAGATTTTTCTACTCTATTGCGAATGATATAAAATGTATTGACTATTGACTGAATTTTTTACCTTTGGTTTTGAGATAATACTCTCGACTTGTATACAACTCAAATAGAAAGTATAAATAAGAAAAAAGAATACCTAAATATATCTATAACATTTTATTTACTAAGATCCTATCAAGTTCACACTGTTCTTACACTCGAGCTCCCATAGCTTAATCTGGTGTACCCTAAGGGCAGTAGATATCACCTGCGGAGATTTTACGTTGGATCTTCCACAATTTCTCATACGTAAATTCAAAAAAATTACAACCCCTTATCATTGGTCTCTTCTAAATCAATAAAATGTACATGTAATTTTTTGTCTTCAGCAAGTAAAATCATGTTATTATAGAGTCGACTCGAATCCAACCTGTCCGACCCGACATGGAAGAAAGGTGATTGGTTGCATTAGTTCCTTTTGAAGGATGCTGTGAAATGTCAAACTTGATCAGGTACACATGATCACGATGCTCTTTGGATTTTATTCTTATTAGACTTTTTAGAAGGAGCTCTTAAGTTTTCTCAAGGGTCAACCAAATCATAACAAGTGGATATAAAAGATTTTGAGAAATGATTTGGTTCAAATATATTTTAGAAATTGATTTCGTTTCGACCATTTCATTAAATTTTAATAATCTTTATTTAATTTTCATCTAACTCAACTAATATAATATGGGCTGAATCACGTTGAGTAGCTCAATTGGTTATCTCTCGTCTCAAGAAATAAGAGGTCGCAAGTTCAAATTCTAACGGCGTAAAGTGGGGACTGAATCTTTCCAAATAAGAGTGATTTTAATACTTTATAAGCTAAAAATTTGGATTTTATACTTAACTTGAAGTCCAATCATAGTCAAACTGTTTGAGCATTTTTTCCCACTTGATTTGGAATAATTTGTCGTAACATTAAGATCTGCTGAACTTGATATGCAATTGATCAACGTCGGCTAAAATGGGCAATTGATTTTTTTTTCTTTTAAGTTTAAACTATATGATGGTGACAATAACCAAACACATTATCTAAACTCTGATGACTGTGTTAGATGGAAGAGGGGGAAAACTCCAATTTATCTTACATCGCTAGGGAAGAGTGCCGAGATTCAAGATATATGTTAACGCCCACTCTCTTCTCAGCATGAAGTCTTTTGAGCATGTGTGTGACTCATATCTGTCAAAAACAAAATCGTTCAAATGTATAAATATCTAAAACGAATAATATCGTGCTGGTGGACTGAGTCATTACACAAACAAAGAATTTAAACAAAAACAACAGACAAATTACACTCCATTGTTTTAACCATTTATCAAACATACCTTCAACAACCGTGGTAAACAAATATACTTCTAATATGAGAAGTGGAAGAGAGCAATTGGCAAACAAGAGGAACTTATGCCTTTTCTTATCTAAAATTCTTTTAGAGAGGACTTTCAAAGATCTTAAAGGTCCCCTCCCAAATGAATTCGTGTATATAAAGAGTTGGCAATGTAAATAGCATTGCAAGGCGAAGAGAGTCATTTAACACCAAATGATAGATGGCCTTACTTCTTCTTCTTCTTCCTCAAGGCATCTGCCATTCACTCTCCCTCAACGGCTTCCGCAGCTACCATCTCTGGTGAATGCTGGAGCCCCAGAGGGAGACTGCATGAGAGCTGCCTTGCTCTTAATTCTCTATACCTCATACAATTCTTGCAATTTAGAAAATATGTCTTCAATGGTAAGATATTAATCTCATATAATACTTAATTATCTAAAATATAGTTGCTTTTAATAGGGTTGGTAACATTCTGTCTCAACACAATGGGGTCTTAATTCGGTCATTAAAAAAAATATAGTTGCCTTTAGAGTTAATCGAAAAATTATAATTTAAAAGGTCTAGATTTTAACGATGATGATGATCTCAATCATTTGTGAGTAAAACTTAGGGTGGTACTATTTTAAGTTGAATTTTATAGTTTAGACACTCTTCATTTTGATAGAAGGATTTATTTCTAGACTTAAGTCTTTATCACTATTTATCCATGTTTCATATTTACTTATTTAAAATACATTGGCTGAAAATATTACACCTGCTCAACACAATGGGGTCTTAGATGAGAGTACGAGACAATATATGTGTAATTTATTTTATTTACGTCTGAAAGAGAGAGTTTAAGGCAGGGGTACATATATTGATTTTTTCAGTGCCAATTTATATTGGTCGATATCGCCTATCGACGATATCGGCCGAGAAGTATAATATTGGTCTTTTTTTAAAAAAAAAAAAAAGTCAAAACGGTGGTGGGCCTGAGTCGATATCTCGGCCGATATCAGCTGATATTGGACCAATATCGGCCCAGATATCGACCGATATTTATGTTTTCAATTTTTTTTTGAAAAAACCAGTTTCCTTTTGAATTTTTATTTATTTTTTAATTCATAAAAAATAAAATAGTAAAAAATACCGATATTTACAAAAAAAAAAAAAGAGGAGAGAGAAATTTGTCGACAGATATGCATATCAGCAAGGCCGAATTTTCGACCCCTGGTTTAAGGCAATTATTAAATAAATTTTGACAGTTAGTTTATTGAATGATTGTGATTTATCTTATTAGTAGAAGAAAAAAGCTAAAAAAAGTTATTTAAAATTTGACTAAAAGTAAAAAAAAATGAATTCTTAATTATTGCCACACGCCATATAAAACAGTAGACCCTCTTTCATTTTCTTAATCTTTGTTTCTTTGTACATGGGATTTTTAATTGTTGAATGGTTTTCCAATCAGATCCAACTACAAATCAATTGGATTTTGATTAAACTACTAACTTAGTTGGGCAGCTAATTGATTATTTTATCTATTTAGATCACCATCATTCATTCTTCTTGCTATTATCTTTTTGGACTACTTGTTTGAAATTTTGAAGGTGCATCTGCATGTCTTTCAAGCCGCAAATCTAAACAAGAAAGTTAATTGGTGGTTCAGATTTATTGCCTTATATTTTTCTGATTAAATTTGTTTAATGGGCTTGGTTTGGTGCTAAGATCCAATGAACAAATCTGAATCTCATACGGTCAGTTAAAGATTTCGGTTTGAAATATCAAATATTGAAACCCAATAGGGGATTGGTCTGTCGGTCAAGAAGCTCCCCTCATAAAGGGAGGTCTTGAGTTCGATTTATGCTCAATACCCCTTTGGGCCACTCCCCATTGTGATTGAGAGGATCTCAAGGACTAGTCGTGTTAAAATGTCCCATGTCCAAACATAAGTGAGACCTCTGGACAAACACCTTGGTCATGAAATATTGTCCAAAAGATATAAATTTCACAAAATTTGGCCATTATTTAAAAAAATTGGTTAAAAATTTGAAATAACAGCTAATTTTTTTTGGCCTATGTCATGATCAAAAAGTTTACGTCGGCCAACATCTGTCACTGAACTCATACATGTGTGTACTTCAAGTTGACTTTTTTCAATTACCATTTGGTATCTTTACCATAGATTGAAGATGAGACTATTCTCTACAAATATTCGAAGTCAAGCAAAAGCATAACATACACCTCAAAACAAACAAGTTTTGTGCAAATTTTGATATTTTTTTAAGTTTTTAGATTCTTCAATCTAACACCCATTTGATTTTATGATGTCATTTGGATCAAATTATATTTAAATCGGATATATTAACATTGTATTTAGAATTAAGAGATATATTCACATGCAAGAATGTATTTGATTCCATAATTTCAATTCTTACCACATTTGAAGTATTTTTGGCACTTCCTTTCTCTCTCTTACTAATCTCATGGATATATGAAACCCTTCGCAAGCGTCGTGTATCAGGTAAATTCAGGAGTTGTCAAATCCAAGATCTCTATTCTAATTCTAAAAGCTTAGACCAACTGAGCTATCCGTGCGGGTTTAAATGTAACACTTTATCAAATCATTAAAATAACCAAGTTGGTTGAACCTAATTGATCCAAATCATGATAAGAACATGGTTTGAACATTTTAAGAGCTTTCAACATTTCAAAATGTGGATTTGGAGGAAGAACTGAACTTGGAATGGGATTATATAGGCTGTAAGGTTATAATGGGGTGACTTGAAATAAATGAGACAACTTGGGTAAAACTCCAATGCATAATATGGGTATTCTCACCTCACATTGGAGGTGAGACTAATCTCAAGGACATGTAAACTTCCCAATCCACACATACGAGTTAAGTCTATAGAGAGACTCATTGGAGTTGAGCGTGAATTGAACTCAATATTCTTGTCCAAAAACATATAGCATTAAAAAATGTGTTATCCATCATCTATTATAAGTGACATGTGGGAGCGTATCAAGCCTCCTTTTGAACCAACCTTCACCTATAATTGCAGTTGCTCCCTCCTTCAAGAGATTTCCAGATTTTTCATTCCTTTCATGCATTTAGAAACTTGAGGTTTTGAGTTTGAGAGCCTAGTAAGAAAAGTGAGAAATCTTGTCAGGTTGTAAAGGGTTTTGGGTTTAAAAAGAGAGAGATTAATGAAATACTTTTGGGGCAATCTTGTAATCAGTTTAAGATGAATAGAATTTGGTTTTAACCCATTTTTCATTATCTTGATTTCCAGTCTCTTTTTCCTTCTTCCTCTGTGCATCAGATAGGGTTTCAGAGCAAGTTTCATTCCATAAAAGTGTATTCAATGACCTAATTAGCCAAGGTTTTGGGTTTGTCACCATCACTCATTTAGCCAGTTTCAATAGCTTCAGTCTCTCTTTTTCTTTATTGTCCCTTTAAATTGTTGTGTAATCTAATTTCTATAAGATACTCTCACCCTTTTATCATTGAATAGTCTACATGGGTGTAGCTCAACTGGTTAACCTCTCGTCTCAGGAAGCGGTGCCAAGTTCAAGCCCCCATGACCTAACCTGGTGTACTCTAAGGGCAGTGGGTATCACCTGTGGGGATTTTACACTGGATTTCCCACAGTTTACCCCACGTAAATTAAAAAAAAAAAAGGTCATTGTTGAATAATTCCAAAAAACATGTCCAACAACTCATATTTTATTCAAATTTAATCCTTATAATCTTGTCACATCAACAAAACTACTATTGATATTTCTGTGTGTGCTCTTAGTGGGTGGGGTGGAGATGGGAGAGTGGCACCCAAGTGATTCTCACCTTGAGTTCTACTTGACATTTGGCATCGGATTTACAACTTTAAAATAACTAGATTTGCAATTTTGGGCCTGAAAGCATAAAAAAGATCGATCCCTTGGTGCTTTAAGCTTTATTTTTAAAATCTAGAACTCTTTGAACACATTTAAGAGTGGATAAGGATTAAGGAATTATTCTTTTGGCACCTTCAGCTCATCTTCCTCAAGACACCAAAATTGTTATCATCTTAAATCTAATTATGCAATTTATGGATTATTTGCATTTCACCTCTATATGCATAGTCAATTCTTAAAATTTTTAAATTTAGAATCTAAGTTTCTAACCATGTTTTGATCTATTTTAGATCTTTTGGTGTTTAAAAAATTTCAGCAACTATTTTCGGTTTGAAATGACCAATCACATTTTCAGATTAGTAGCACTACAAATTGTGTGGTGTCACGACACTAGGGGATTTGAAGTTGGATCATTTACAACTCTTCAATTTTGTGGAAGTGACAAAAGTCCCACATCGGATAATTTGATAAACCAATGACTCATATAATACTTGAGGCACCTTCCTCTCAACTGCTAGCTTTTAAGAGTAAGTTCTATCTCAAGAATGTGATTAGGTCATTGTTTTCTAAAATGGTATCAAATAGGTTCCGTGTGCAGCCATAGAGTTTAGTTGCACGTGAGAACGGACCAATGACTCCATATAACTCTTTAGGCATTCTCCTCTCAACGACTAGCTTTTGAGAGTGAGTTGTACCTCAAGAATGTTATCAAGTCATGGTTTACTAACAAATTTCATTATTATCTCAAATTGGCCCAAAATATTTCTTTAAATTTCAAATTGAAACTAAACCACTAATATTATTTCTAAAGGATCAAAGTGGGACATCTTATTCCAAAAGTGTCTTTACGACCATGTTTGATTTATTAGCTGATTCTTATCTATTGGGATGCAGTTTGTCTTTGTTCAAATTTAGAAGGTCCAATGTAGGTAAGAATGTGTTAAAACTTGTTAATAACTAAGTCGTTTTGGGGCCGGCACACAGATATATTTATTGATTCTTCCACATTCCTGTCACAATATTAATCAAAGTTCAAAAAATCAGGTGAGACAGGCTTTGCAAATTTATATATCACAATTGGGATGGGTTGATTGTCCTCTTTTGATTGATCAACTATATTTTTGAAAATGCTTGGTAAACAAGGGGGTTGCTTTTTGTTGGATTTATCACTTACAGTTGCAGTCAAGAACAGGAATGCCATTAAAATAATTATATTAATGTATTCCTGATAAATGACTCAATTTTGAAGTTCTAAAAGGAAAACCCATTTCCCTTTGATCTTGCAAAAGAAAGGAAAAAAGGGAAAAAGTGAAAAACTAAAGATAACCCTTTTCTGATTTTTTTTTTTTCCTCTGTTTTTATCTCTGTTTTTTCAATGACAAAAAGGTGAAAATATGATTTATGGGGAAAATGCATGGGAGTTAATTTTGCATGAGAGTTGCATTGGAGAAAGCAAATGGCATAGAAAAGATAAAGAGATTCCATATTCCATTCTCCTTTTCCAAGTCAATGATGCCATTTGATTTAGGTTCATGCTTCAAATACTGTTGTGGATTTCATCATCTCATCCAGAAAAGAATTCACCTTTTAATGTTGCCCAAGAGTCATTACCCCCATGTCATAATCAGTGCCTGATCAAAACTGTAATCCGAATTTTATATATGGGGTTGCACAACTTTCTCATTTGGTTTATATACACCTAGCTTTGTAGAATATCAGTGATTTCTTATTTAAAATCTCAAAAAAAAACTATTTTCCATAGTGATACTCTAGAAGCGGACTGCATATCCATCTCCACTTAATGATTATTATTTTTTTTATGACCAAGATGTCCAAGTCTCTTAGAGAACTCGACTAACTCTCGGAGCATGGGTAAGCCTCTCTATCCACATAGACTGAGTAACTCTATGAGGAGTGGCCCTTTGAAGTGGAGTAAACCGAAATCAGGACTCCCGCTTTATGAAGCAGGTTCCTGATCACTCCAACCTCTTTGAGCTATAATGACTCATTGCTCTATCGACAAGTTGCAGAAGATAGAGATGGGCAATGAATTGTGAAACTGACAATCAAAATACATTACTTAGCATCAAACTAGACCAGTTGGTCCTGCATGGAAGAAAATGTTATAGAATATTGAAAAAAAATAGTGGCTTATCTATAACAGTAATTTGACATAAGAAAAACTAGTGGGAAAGTTCAAGTGTATATCAGTTTAGACAATGAAAATACAGCAGAAAATTTGGTTTAAGACAAAAAATATTAAATTTTTAGGTCAAACGTTGACAAAATATGTATAATGTCTCAATGTTTTGCTATAATATGCTATAAAACAAGAGCTTTTAGGACCTGAAATTGGGGAAAAAGATTACATGGAGATATAGAAGATTTCAAAAGGATTACAAGAATCTCACTTTCTTTTATTTTGATAAAGAATATCATGTTTCATATCTGTTCAATGTGCACAAGATTCTCTATGAGTGGAGGCACTCGTTTTCTTCTCAATTTTTCATGTTGTTCAAAGGGCCAGGATTCTCCATTATAGGGCCCACCCAACATGGCTTAAAGAAACACTAGCTTGAGACAAATTAAAATGTTAAAACCTTGACTTTGGAATTATTAGAAAAATACTTCTATGCATGTGTAAATTAGATAGAATCCCATCTTGACAAACATTTCCCATTGAGATTATGGAATCTGCCCATTGGGTCAGTTAGAGGAATTTGTTCTTTCATGATATATTTCATGCTAAGAAACCTACAACCATTAAAGATCTCAAGGTCTATTTAAGTAGAGCTTCTTCTATCCATTCTCTTCCAAGGCATACAAGGTAGAGTAGAGCTTCTCTCCATTCTATTCAAAGTAAACCTTTTCTCCATCAAGTGGAGCATGCAAGGCTACCAAAGACCACTCTCTTCCAAGGCAACTGACATTCACTCTCCCTCAAGGGCATCCATACCCTGGAGGTAGAGTGAGAATGGCAGCTGCCTTGTTTTCTTTTGTCATCACTCTGATAGGTAACATGCTTTTCTACTGTGTTTTTCTTCCTTGAATGATTTAGCTCACTTTAAAATATTGAAAGAGAAAAATACACTCTAATAACCCAGTCCACCCAGTATATTTTTGTCCTCTTTGGGCTCCAATCTGTATGGGTTTACTTCCCTTTGAGCTCCAACTCATTTGAGAAAATGTCATATGTTAAGGGGAGTGGGCGTTCTTCATATATCCTATTCTCCAGACTCTCCTCCATGTTGGAGTACGGACGAGTTCCACATCAGTGAGAGGGAGGAAAATATAAAGACTTAAATGAGGCTGGATATCTCCACCTATAAGACTAGTCTTTTGGGCTGTAAGTCTAGTCCCAACACTCCAAGTGATGTGGGACTTCTTTTGCCTAATACCAACTAGCGTGTGCATTAGCTCCAACCAATGCGTCCATCGCAGCAATGGAAAAGGCGAGGAATTGTACATGGAGCATGTGAAATTTTGAATATTGTTGAGACTCATCATCTGTCTAATAGGAGAGTAAAGGTGTTGAGTTGCCAACCTACGAATGAGGTAGAATGAAGGAAGAGCTTTTGATGTATTCATCAAGTTCCTAACATTAAATGATCGATTATATAAAAAATCTTCACACATATTCCATGCATATAGTTGTATACACATTTCATCCTTGTTAATGGAGATTCTTACCAAGGGTATTTCACCTGCACAACTCATTGAAAGGGCCTATACTGTGTAGAAACTTCATTTAGAATGATCTCACATAACCACCCATAGTTCAAGTGGTATCATGCACAAGCCAAAGCCCCAAAATTGCATCTTTTGAACAATAATAGCTTCCAAAATGAGGATGTTTGAGAAAGAAATATATGGTCTACCACATGAGATTTTCCATGGTCAGCCCATTCTTGAAGTTAAACATGTGGGAGTCATGGTTTGGTGATCTCTACAGATACAACATACCCTTTTTTCTTCCTTGTTGATGAATGACTGTGTCACGCCCCGAATCCAGATGTGGGCCCAGAACGCGACAATTTTTTTTTTTTTTAAACAAATCCAATTATCAAAGCCCATGGGCCTCTAAGAGAGCTCACTTAAGCCCATAGAAAATGTCGCACATGCTCAAAATCACACCATTAAGCCTAATTTTTGGGTCGGGGTATCACAGGCTGAGATGAATTCATATTACACAAATACCTCTCTCTCTCTCTTTCTCTCTCTCCACACCCAACACCTGGAAGATGGATTTTCATTCTTTAAGTCTCCTTATAGTGAAGGTGTTATGTTGCCCAAATAATGTAAAACCCTTAATTAAAAGGTGATGTGGTGACTTTTCAACAACACTGCACACTACAGTCAGTGTTGATTCAGTTCGAATATCAAATACTTGGCCATTTTTATGTTAGTGTCAAATGCATTAGTGCTCTATTTTTTACCTTCTCAATGAAGGTTATTGATCAAAGGATCAAAACTACTAGGTAGGTAAAGATTTTGAGATATGGCCATCCACCCTATAGTGACTGGATTTAAGGTCTTCTGCATCTGCTAATCAGAAGCAAAATTTGCCTTTTCTTTTTCACATCACAACTATTCATTAAGTCCCCAAAATAAAATGGTTACTTAGATTGTGCAGAAATGGGAGAAATGAAAACTGAAGATTCCCCACCATGAGTAGAAATTTTGAGAAACTTGTGATTAATTATTTTTTTTTAAAAATGGTGAAACTTTAAGTTTAAAGATTGATAGTGAATGGGATAACTCTTAAAAGAGATGTTGATTGCTCAAACAAATGAAAGAGAGAGGTATTCAAGTGTTTCCATTTCTCTCTATCTAAGATGGAACTAATAGAAAGTGAGTTCGCCAACTGTTAGTGAAGATATTCATTGCCTAAACAAATAAAGAAAAAGAATATGGTATTGTAGTGTGATTCACACCAAACAGAAGTATTTCTTTTTACCTGCGTCTTCATCGTCTCTTAGAGCATCCAACTAATCCTCAGGCATGTGCGAGCCTCCCTACCTACATACACGACATAAAACTACAGGAAATGACTCTTTGTGGTGGGATGAAATTCGAGCTAAGAATTTTCAGTCTCTGAAATGGGTTCCTAACAAAAACACCAACCCCTTGAGATTACCAAACAGAAGTATCTCATTATGGTTGATGTCGCTTATATATTTGATAGTCATCAAAGATTACACAGAGAACTATTTAGAGATTATTAGTGTCTGTCTTATTATCTGACAATCACCAAATTGTGGTTTTGTTCATGTGGTGATCAATTCTCATCGTCATCGTCATCGTCGTCATCAAAACTAAATTTATTTATATGAAGTTAATATTCTCAATCTGTATTGCACCTTAATGAGAAAAGGGCTTCAAAGTGCCCATTTGGCGTTTTTTTTATCACTTTTCCATGAGCCAACGCTTCATGACATCCACATACAAGTGAACAATGTAAAAAGATGCTAATATGGTGTGGGAAATTACTTTAATATAAGTCTGATTTTATAAAATTTGAAATTATGACTTAGAAATTTTTGTAATTTAACAAGTTTTTAACTTGGATTTAGAAAATTCAATACAACTCATTGGCTCAAAAAAATTCTATTAAACTGACTCAATTCAAAATGATTTGTCTGAGGCTTTTGTTTTAGAATTTTTAAATTAGATATAAGTCAATATCATTTCCTCTTTTGTTCACTTGTCATCATTTAAATAGTAAAAATATATACTTTTGTCTCTAATAAAAGTATTCAATGGAATAACCACACTAACAAAGAAATATTCAATGGAAATTTTTTTTCGAACATTTTAGAAGTGAGAAAATCCAACTGAAATATTGGTTCATTTGACAAAAATGACTTAGGCTTTTTATTCTTTTAAAATAACTTCTAAAATTGAAATATCAAAAACGTCCATCAAAATAGTCTGATATATGGGCAATTTCTCCCCAAACTTTGGCTTATATCGACACTGTTGGTATTCTTCCAAAATTAATATTTTCTAGTATTTAAACGTGCACTCTTAAAGATAAAAAGATTTAATCAATAGATAGCAAGATTAGTCCAGGAATCAAAGGTCATAGGTTCGGCTTGAGTCCCGCAATCACCCAAAACACATGACTTGTGAAGGACTCCATGCATCAGACAAAATTACTTATTGTGACTTTCTATAATAATAATAAAAAAGATTTCGCACAGTAAAGCACATTCAAGAGTTTGTTTTGTGCACCGATAATTTTTTTAAGGAGGCACTACATGACTTAAAAAATGAGACCGCCTCCATTTTATCCTTTTACTCTAGTAAGAGAGATAAATGGTCCAACCACGGGCCTGGAGGTTTTCTTTACTCATATCAGTCGATTGGTGAATGACTATGTTGACTTCTTTGCCTTCCCGAGGATAATTATTTTTGCAGTGGAGCTTCTCTTTTATAGTTGCTTTGTTTAAGTTATTTTTTCTTGAACCTAATCCTCTTATGCCTTTTGCTTCTTTTGCTGTATCTGTCTTCCTTTTAATGAAATTTCTTCTTTACCACAATAAAAAATGTGGATTTTGGACAACATTCCATGCAGGGAAGGAAAATCTTAATATCTTATGTAAGAGTTTTGGTGCTGACTTATTACATCATTCAGGCAAATAACCAAGTATTGCTAAATTCTTGCCGACGCCTATTTTTAAATTACAATAGTGTTTTTAATGATTAAAATAAGAAAGGAACTGGTTCTCTTCTAAACCGCAACACAGAATCATGGCTATCTAATTTGAAATTTAGGTCAGCCAACTCATTTTCTTGTTGACTCCAGTCTCCAGCCCAATTTAAGCATCAAGCAACGGCAAGCTGTCCTGTAAGTATGAGATACCAAGACGAGTAACTTCGAACGCTTGATCTTTATTTTTTATTTTTTTTTGAAGTCTAAAGTATCCAGGCCTCTCAAAGCACATGACTAAATCCTTGGGGTATGCATGTGCAAACCTCCTTATTCACATACACCAAACACTTGATCTTTATGGGATGTAGTTTTCTAATTTTTAAAACAATTTCAAAGTTCAAACTCTCAATAACTTCGGTTTGAAAAGGCTGGGGGACAACTCCAAAAGCAGGAATGTAAATGGATATCCAAAATCTGAAAATCCGAAAGCATTAGACTCAAAATAGATGTATTTAGATGCAAACTATAGATCCGTTTAATTTTGTGGATCTGAGTCCGAATTCGAAGCTAAAATCCACTTGTTTTTTAATGAGGATTTAGATCTAACAATATTCAAATCTGATAAAAAAAAAAAACTTATCATGAACATCAGGTCCCACTCCTTAGTCAACTCAGAACTGGAGCCATCGAACAACTAGTTTCCTCTGATTCTGACACTGGCTGTTGTTGCATTCTGAGGTGACTCATATTCTTCAAACATATAAACCCTCTGTTATCCTACCAAGCCCTATGGAAGTAAAAATGTCGATCGAGAACCAAATGTTATTCAGATCATGCTTAGGAAAGATGAATTCCAACGAATCTTGCAGTGCAGAATCATCAAGCTTCTCATTGAGTAACTGAATGCCAAGATGCTCCGATAGTTCCTGCCATTGGCAATTGTATTTAGTTGCAGACCAACAGCATGAAGAATCGAAATAAGTTAGAAGAAGTACCAAATGTGAATACTCTGGCTGATCTGCTCTTCTCATTTCTTTCGTTTATTGGTCTTCCATTGCTTCAGGACAAATAGAATGACCTCTTTAAGAGTAGCCTTCCTTCTTTCTCTGAAGTTCCAAAGCTCAGGTACTGTATATCCTCCACTGGGGTTGTACTCTTTTATCTCCATCATAGCGGTGACTACGGCATTGAAAACATCGCCGCCAAACTCATCCTTTAGACCCTTCAGCTTATCATCATTTTCATCGATTAATTCCTGCACCAACAAGAAAATATCAGCTTATAGTGCAATTTATTCTAACTTACTGAGAGGGTTGAAATGACAACAATCTTGAACATGGCCTTAGAGCAAGATCAAAACTGTCTTTTGCAAGAGCTCAGTTTTGCACCATAAAGTTGTTGATTCAAGTAATATAGCTATTTAAAAAGAAATGTGAGTAAATTATCAACTTTCCTTGTTCACATACCTTCACTTCCTCTCCATCCACTACTGTCTTGAACGGATGCCAGTGTGGGTCTTTAATGTTTTCTTCCCACAACGAGCATGTCTCAAGTGCTTTCTCTTCTGCTTCACCGGAAAACTTTTGCTTACATGCATTCTGAAATGGTTTAGTGTCTAAATCTCCCATTCTCTTGATACCAATTATTGAACGGCCACTCAACATCTCACTCAGACCCTATAATGGAATGGTTTTTTTTTTTTTTCATTAGTAAAACTTAAGGTTTCAGTTTTGAAACTAAAATAATCTTGAAAAAAAAAAATGCAAACCATACATGAATTAATACTTTGCGAGCTTCTTGCAGCTCGTCATTGCTCCTACGCTCCTTAACTAGTAGGGCTTGGTTCAGATCTTCTAAGTAATCCATTTCTCCCCATTTTCTCTTTCAGCTCCTTCGTCATTTCTTCCATCTTATTTTTGACGGTGTCATCATCAGACTCCATGTGTTTCATCACTCGTAATGTTCCTCTCAACTGCTCAATTTCCATTTCCAATGCTTGTTTGTTATCCAGTTGTTCTTCTAATTTTAGGATTCTCTGAAGAGCGGCTTCTTTTTCCCTCTGCATAAATATAATCCAGTTAAAATGTAAATAAAATTTTCACCACTATCATCATCAAAGCCTTTGCTCAGCTTTCCAATTTCTACTATTTTCACTCATCCCTATTGAAAACCATTCTGTCACTCCACATTCTTTTGAATGTCTAAGTAGAACTCCTATTAAGATTTGACAAGATGTTTCAGTTGGCCATTATGTCTTCTTATGCCCACAACAGTCCTCTTTTGCTTTCTGACAGGCACGTGATGGAATATGAGCAAGTGGCAGAGTCCAAAGTATAAATAAAGTATAAAAAATGAGCAGAAATTATTATTTAAGGATAATGTTTATATAGATATAAAAACATTACAAACCTTCTGTTCTTCAGCCAACCTTAAGACACTCTTATCAACCTCTTTCTGCTCTAAGGTTGCCAGTTGAAGAGAACTGCTTTTCATTGAATTCTACAAGAACGGTGAAAATTTGTATCAAGCATCCCGATTATTAAAAACCCTGCAGGCTAGCATTTAATAAAATACTGCAGAAGAATCTCTATTGTTTTTGCTTGCGTGTTTGGTTTCTCTTTCCTTTTATTGAAAGTAAGCTGCCACTCTTGTTGTCAACATAATTTCTTTTCATAATATCATTACAGCAACTATATCAAATACAGAGTAACTCATGCTTTGCAAAATACTGATCCAGCTGCTACAAATGTTCCACATTATATTATCTTTTCACATAAGCACATTTGAACAAGCTTTTGTTGACGATATTACAAATGCAAAACACCAATTTGCTTCAGGCAAGTGAGACACAATATATTATTGGAGGCATGCAAAGTATTGCTTTTATCAGATTGATATTTGACATTGAAAGAAACAATACAAATGACGTGAATAGACCAGATGAGTCAAACGTTGCCATATGCACTTTTCCAATCCAACAGTAAGCATGGGAGAATAGGAGTCAAGTTAGGCAAACCACCAATCATAGGAGCTCATTTTAGGATAAAGTTCACCGAGGCACCACCAGATGTGTTTTCTGTGCGCACCCCTGTGAGGGACCTAGTGAAGATAATGGAGATGAGTTTGTTAGAAAGGTGTACAGTTGAATATGGAACCCAACAAAAATCACCTTCATTGGATACATCTATCATATTTTTTAAGCTCACAAATTATTCATCATTTCATGACCCAGACTTCATTGGCATTTAAAACCATGGTCATTTTTGTGGGCCCTATATTCAAGGTTAATCGTCTCCAATAGACCCATCATCGTTGTGGGCTAGGCTCCAAATGGTGCACACAGGCAGTGCAAACTGGGAGAGGCATACAGGGATCATTGTTCTTATTTTAGATTGTAACAAAAGTTTATCTAAAAGAAAAAGGAAAGGGCATACAAAAAGCACATTGAACAGAAACAACTTTTAAAAGAAAGAACAACATGAAAATAAACAGCAACATAATCAAAATGTCAAAAAAATAGAATAAAAATGACCCACAGGTTGCATAAAACAGCCAACAGACAAAAAGAATAAAAAAACTGAGACACCAAATCATAATCTTCCCTCAAGCACTTAATCCAAACTCCATGCCGGTCTCTCCCTCAAATTCATTGTGCAAGCTATGACACCTTCAACACTCAAGAGAGCACCTAACAGGATCATCTGTCCCAAAATTATATAGATTGGAATTACTAGCCTCCATCAACAGATTCAATTACGGATAAAAAAATGTTTGGATGAATCAAGTACATGCAAATTGAAAAATGTAGTACCCTCACCCAAGTCCCACATCGGTTGTGGAGTTGGGTGGAGGGGACTATATATGAGGAGGCAAAGCCCCTCTCCATCACAAGGCCTTTTGGGAGCAACAGTAGGTTGGCTCGCCAATTGAAAGTTGTGCAGGCTGTGTGTGAGGCTCAGAACGGAAAATATCATGCTAGCGGGACGGGTCGTTACAAATGATATCAGAGAATGGTTCAACTCTCTGCCTGAGGGTGTAGGCTTGATTGTTGTGTGTGCAGAGTCGGACGGCTCTGGCTTAAAGGGGGGTAGATTGTAATACTCCACCCTAGAGGGGGTCTATAGTGTGGAGCATGCATATGGAGAAAAAAAGACTCACATTACTAGTTGCATTGGAAATTCCCTGGTATATAAGTGGTAGCTTTCATCCTTCTAGCATGAGGCTTTTTGGGAGCAACAGTGGGTTGACTTGCCAATTGAAAGCCGTGTGTGAGGCTCAGAGCGGACAATATCATACTAGCGGGACAGGTCGTTACAAAAAAGATCAAGATTATCATTTTTTATGAGTAAAGAACAAGACTAGCTAGACAATCTCAAGCAAATCCAGATCTTACATGGTTAGATCAATAAAGAAGGCCATCCTCATAGTCGTAGGTTTTTAAAGCTCAACTGTGGAGGATCTTGATGTGAGGGACATGATGGAAGTTACATGTCATCAATCACGTTAGTGCTGATGGATAAAAGGGTAAAATCGGAATAACTTCTTACCTTGCTCTGCATGCGTAGAAATAAACGTATTGTTGAACTCATTCAAAAAATCCAAATTGTACAGACTACATCTTATGTTGAAGTTCTTTTGAGTCAGACCTCCAATGCAACACATGGCATCTAAGTCTAAGTTAAAATGAAAGATAAATGATTGAGACACAACGTGCGCTAGATTTCTCTATTCAAAATTTCAACTAACAGCAATCTTCAATTGGTAGAAATTTCAGTAAAAGTGAATCTTCACCTAAACTAATGATAAAGATATCTTTTCCCAGATATTCTATGACAACTTAGAAGTGTTCAATTCTCTGTATCACCTTTGTACCTCCCCACCACTTCCTGAATCCATGTGTTTAGGGATTTTGGACATATGGAGCCCTTGTAGCTAGTATAACTAGTTTGGGCTTGGCCTGTCCTCTTTGTTCAACACTCCTTCCAGATATATGAGAAAAAATGTGGGAATTTCATCATCAAAATGAAGATCTTTTGTCTTTTGATGGCTCTGTTCTCTTTAAGGACTTTGGGATGGGCTTCTACTAAGGAATTCCTAATCTTTTACTAAAAGTTTCCTATCCTGCTTTATTATCAATAGAAGTTCCTTTAGATACTAATTCAAGTTTGTTGCACAGATTTTGGAAACCCAAGCCACTCAATTAAGACTTCTCATGATTTCTAGACTGCTGGATTGAACACATTTGTTTAATTTATCTCTGTATCTCTTTTCTTTTAACCCGGATTCATTCTGTATATACACGAGCATACAACGGTGACTCTCTCTCTCTCTCTCTCTCTCACACACACACACACACAAGAAGAAGGAGCTTCCGAAAGTTAGAGTTGAAAATTAGCAATTTTATGTTCCTAAGCTAACCCATCCCACTCATTACATCTTTCGAGAGTCATCCAAAATAAGAGCTAGAACAATTTTGGAAAAAGGATGGGCTCACACCTGGGGAAAGAGGGCATGCACCTAGGTAGCGATGACAAGAGGAAAATTTCAGGCAAAGGAAATGGCAAGTTTGTAGCATATGGAGGCTGGCAAAACATGACC
Source organism: Chimonanthus praecox (assembly GCA_022113865.1). Taxonomy (NCBI): domain Eukaryota; kingdom Viridiplantae; phylum Streptophyta; class Magnoliopsida; order Laurales; family Calycanthaceae; genus Chimonanthus; species Chimonanthus praecox. Next base: position 53,592,683 of record CM039093.1, on the reverse strand, counting down.
GGCAAGATGCAGATTTTGTCGGCCATTGGAGGGTTTAGCAACCTCTTCGTGTCCAATCTTCCTAATCATACTACTAGAAGTTGGTTGCCTTCTTCAAGAAGTGGGGTGCAATGAGGGATGTTTTCATTCCTCATAAAGGGTGATCAATGGTCTCAATGGCACATTTCTGGAAGGAAGGAAGCTTCTCATCCAAATAGCCCAGTTTAATAGAAACCAAATGGAGACAAACTCAGGGAAGGTAGGGTTGGACAATTTTCGCAGCTAAGAATCTAGAGAAAAGAATGCGAAGATGGGTTGATGTGGTGGGAGAAACCTCAGAAGGAGAGGAAGGCATCCGCTCTAGAATCAATATCTAGTTGGCAATGAATAGTCATTGACACGACCTTTTTTGGAAATGATGAGGCTAATAGCAAGGAAACCAGGGAGTGGTTAGCAAGATCATTGGTGGTTGTCCCCATTGAAAATGTCTCACAGGAGGAAGTATCAAAGATTGTTGAAGGCATTAGTCTTTCGATCTCAAAAATCAGCA